>CM033643.1:96752832-97349547 GCA_019512145.1 Engystomops pustulosus
GTGGGTTTAATGTTATTTTTTTAGCGCTCGCAGTGAACAGCCATAATAGATCTTAAGGTGTAGTCTCGATTATAGAGTGATAGTAAGGGGGGCTAGCGAACAGGGAGCTGTAATTAATACCCCTTGCTTTATCTCGCCCCCCACACACCGTAAATGTCACCTGTTCTTTGGGCTTTTCACGAATGTCGTAGGTTAGCCTTTTAATAATATATTATTTGTTGATAACAGTTCACTTTCACATATATGCTAATAGTGACCTGATTGTACGTGCAGTATCTTTCTTAATGTATTTACAACCTCAGAAGGAAAAAGGGGGTGGTGGCTTATTTATTATGTCCTGTTACCTTGTAGCCCTCACTTCCTTACTCCTACCCACACAAAGACTAACAACGCGGGCTATCTACTGACAAAAAGTGCAGCTGCCATTGGAACCTTAAAGGTTTGTTGGATTTGCAGACCGAAGTTGCAGGAAATGGCAAATTATATGGTTCGTCCGGGTAGATATGAACTATTTGGGGCCACACCGCAATTTTATTTTTCAGGGACCATTGGCGAAGAGGCCGCTTACCCCCCACCTTGTCCTTGAAAAAAAATGTTCGCGGCAGCCGTCCCCTGATACAAGAAGATGGGGAACACTGCTAATACTGTTTATTAGATTGCAAGTCCCATTATATTATTATTGGTTATAGACTCTGCTAGCTATGTCGGTATATACTGTATTAAGAGATAGGCTTGCAGATATGTTCACCATACAACTATTTAAAATTTGGGGAATTGTTTGCTGCAGGATCTCAGCGGGTTGCCCACCGCAGGGTTCAGTCTGTAACACATGTGCATGTACCTCCGTACATAAACTGAACTCATGGGGAAATCAGAGGTGGCACTCAGAGCCCTTTCTGTGGGCACTCAGGCCATCAATGCAGGACAGAGTTCACCAAAAACAAACTCTTCATGAGTCCCAGGGAACTTAAGAGTTGATGCATCATGTGCTATTGTAAAGTGCCATTCATCGGCCTGTGTGGAAACTGCAGGAAAAATGAAAAGGTGGTGGTCGAACTGAATTATCTTGGTGGTCTCGGCTGGACCACCATTTTCAGTAATGAGAGGAACCTGGAGAGAGAAGCCATATGCACCAGTTTTCTTCCAATCCAACTGGGCTTGTTGTTTTTTCGGTTGATTATAAGCACGCTGGGAGACAGGGAGTTTTCTCCCGACTCGCCCCCGCCGACAGCTTTCCCGACTGCCCCGGAAGGACTGACCCGAGCGAACAGAGAAGCGCAACCTGCAGCGCGCATCTTATCCTACCTCTCCGACGAAGCTACTCGCGAGAACATCTGATGCAAGAATACTGAAGAGATGAAGACAGGCCAACCACAAAAGACTTGAGAAGCCCAAAGAGTCCCGCGAATGGTGAGACCGGACGCCATGACGCTGTGCTATGGTGCTCAGTAGAACTCTTGGCAATTATAAGGGATAGGACTAACCCACTGAAGAGGCCTTCGGTAGTGAAGGTCCGAATAGAGAGTACACCGAGACCTCAGGCGGAGTGAACCGTACCGACCGCCCCGCAGGTTAGATTCACGGACCTGGAGCAGACAGGGAGGGCCGTGAGGGAACGAGTGAGCGTGCGTGAGAAGGGAAAGACTGTTTTTTCGAAGAGCGAGGAGGGCGAGGTGGAGACCCGGAGCCGAGGCTGAGCGAGAGACGAGAGACGGGGAGAGATGAGGAGCAATGAACGACCGGGAAGAGTACAAGACCGGGAAGAGCGTCTCCGAGAGAAGACGGAGAACAAGACTATTAAGATGATGTTTATAGGGGGATAGCAGAGTCACCCCAGAGGAAGTGGCTGCCGATATTCCTGATATGATTGAGATTTACGACATTATAATCCGCGGTACGATACGATCCAGATCAGATTCCGATAGCGCCGCCGGATAATAATACGCGCCAGATGGCCGAATTTATAATTGAAGTGAAAGAGTGTGGCAAGAACACGTAAGCAATAAGTAGCATAAATAAGTGGACTGCTCTAATAAATGCCACCGTTGAACACTTCATGGGTTAAATAAGAGATGCTTGTTTGTTTGTTAGTGTTAGTGGGCCACCTCGGTTTCTCTCTAAAAGGTGTCGCCATATACACTGTATTAGAGTATAAGCGCCGTTGAGAAACTCTGCTATTCTTGACCTGAAAAAAAAAAATGCTGCAGCTCCTATCGGTTTCAGCTCGTTTGAGCGTCATAACGAACTACAAGTTCCATGAAGTGTTCACTTCACATGCAGTCTCAGAAGAGACTCCCAGAAAGGTTGATTGGGAGTCGGAGACCGTCAATAGTGCGCTGCGTTCTGAGAGGGGGAATCATAGAAATACAATTGACCAAGAGGGGGCTAGCAGAAAATCTCTTCCCAATAAACTATTTAACCGCTGTTGGGTCATAGAGAATCCATAGCAGTAACCTCTAGAAGAAGTCAATCAGAACATCCTATCAATGGGGGAGATGGATTAATCTGTCTATGCAAGAAAACTGGAGTAATTTGCTGCTGAAATGCATGCACATTATTTACTGAAGCTTTTAGATGATTGGAATCTTCAGCTCAGACACTAATGATTAATCTTTCTGGTCCTACTCTGCATGGTCTAAAGACGACACATTGATACATATCTCCAATAACTGTAGGTTAATTGATGGGATTTCTGAGAAGTTAAACATTGCAAGCATTCAATGTAGAAGTTTACGTACATGAAAATGGTCCATATGGTGGTAATTGTTCCAGCAGCAATTTTGTTGTTATTTTGTCTTTAAGCCATTAGATCTATCCATGCTGTTTCTGACATGGATTGACTTTGCTTTGTTTAGCTTTGGATAGATCAGAATCCAAGAAAGATGCAGGTTTTTAGAAATAAATGGCAGTTTTGAAAACCTGGAAGAAAGTGAAGTGATGTTGAAAAAGAGTAAGGACAGTTCTGTGGATCATGAAAGGGCTGATCAAAACATTTCCAACTCTTCACTTCTCTTTTTGCTTTTCCTCTTTCCCTATATGGAGTAGATACCAGGGGCAGAATTCCATTGCCATAGCACATCTAAATCCCGATGGAAATACCATGTGCATTTCCTGTGGGCTTTATCACTTAGAGAAAAAAAGAGAGATCTGCTACCAACGTATATTATGACACTGGCTAAGGACCTTGAGCCCCCACCGTAAATGTACATCAAGTGGGCCTAAACAAGTTAGAATCTGCAGATCTACTTTGTGTGCAGTCATCAAATATACTGTAAAGTGCAGCAGATTTTCATGTAGATTTTGCCTAGTTGTATAGGTAATCGGATCAAATTTTCCCTAAAGTATCCTTAATTTGTCGTGCTGCATCAGATAGGGGTTTAAATGTGTGCATCTCACAGGCTGCGAAACCGTCCGCAGTCCAATGTTTGCGGTCATGTGTCACTGGCATGTACAGCGCACACTGTATTACATGTAGGCACGGCTAGGTAAGGACACTGCTTTAAGTTTTGTTCGCCAAGTTGGCTATGCAAAACCGATTTTTGTATATGAGCCCATTATGTGATATTGTCTGTTGCCACCATCTTCAATCGGTATAGCCCCGACAAAACTAGGTTCTTGTGCATGAGAGCTAATGGTCCTTATTTCAGATAGCTCACCGTAATGTTCATATAGTGCTTTATGTTGGGATGAGCATGCTTGCTGGGGAGCTAATCAGGAGTATGGGCATTTGATAGGGTATAGGATATGCCACTGCTTATCAATGTTGGCATTGATACTTCCTCAAAATGAAGAAAATGAATGGAACTCTGCATTCATAAACAATTTCTATAGCTTAGTGATGGTTTTCTCTAGTCATCTGTGGGTTGTATTTCCATAGCTTACAATATCAACTATTTCAAGAATGTGCTTTTTTTTTTTAAGACCAAAAATCATTTATCAAAATGGTGTTCATGACATGCTTTAACAGTATGGAATAATGCAGTGATGACCTTGTACATACCTCTTCTGAATACTTACTGAGGTGTGTATCACTGCAACATAATGTCATCTCTGTTTGTCAGCCTCCAGTGCTGGTGTAGTAAGAGGGAGGTGTCAAGCCAAGAGGACAGTAACACCATGTTCTATTTCTTGCTACCAGGGTCTTTTATACAGAGGTCCAGTGCTGTAGATTTACTGTCTTACTTTGTACATATCACGTTTTTCGTTCTTTTCTGTTATTATAGTGAAGTAACATTGCTCAGTATAGACGAAAGTGATGGGGAGAAAGCTGCTGAACAAAGGAAGTATCAGTGTTTCTGCATTGATTACATTTCTAGGTTAAGGATTTCATAATTGTTATAAATTCATTTGATTTGACATGATAACATGGGGTGCACCGCTTCTTGTTTTATTTATGGTGTTGTTGTTTAACAAATGTTGTATTTGTGTTATAGTCAATCAACTGGCCTGGAATTGTTCATGGACACTGAGGAATCAATTTTAAGACGTTAAGAGAGAAGAGGAAAAGCATCTTACCGACGACCTGTTAAAGGCAACGCAACTGGCTGAATGTTGGGCAGCAAGAAGCTGGGGGTAAGCATTTTATCATGGTTTGTGTATTTCACGTTCCACAAATTTCCTTGTCGTTGTAACTTGTTACAATCCCTTTTTTCAGCATTTGATTCGTTTAATAAATGTATTTTTTCTTTTTTAAGCAGACAAATGTCTGCTTTATAATCAGTACAAAAACACAATAAAGCTTTCACAGAGGATAAGCATGGTACATATATTTAACGTCTTGAATAAATTGCATATATAATACTAAACAATTAAGAAATCCAACAATGTTGACGTGGCAACAACCACCTGGTATTTGGCAATTTGGATTATGTGGTTCAGGGAATGCATTTGGTCATCCAAAAGAGGTTATTGTAGGTTTGTTGTAATTGTATCATGTTACATTTAGAAGCAAGCCACTTCCCCCATCCCCATCGTAATTGTCCCATGAGAAGATAATTCTGGGTGTTGTAGCCTACCATTCCGGGGTATCTTATCTTCCACCTACAAGCCTCCCTGATTCCATTCCAACGTCTAACTACGCTGCATTCCATTCGAAGCTAATCCAGCAAATTCAATCCCAGGTTCTTAAATTCCACAACCAAGCCCCTATTCAAGTGTAGCTTCATTTCCATCCATTAGTTAATCATTGGATAAACAACTTTAACATTCTGGGGATCCCTATCCAGCCAGTGTTAGCAGTACATCTTTTCACTTGATAGAGCACCTATCCCAAGCGCTCATTTGATCACCTAGCAATGCATCTCACACAATTGACATGTAGTCCTTCAGGTCCTATGGAATCTAGTCACATAACCCCTGTTTAAGTAGTGCACTTCAAAGCGCCGGCGACTTAATGCTCCAACTGTAAATTTATAGAAAGCCATCTGCTGGGGATCTCAGACAGTGGGGTTGGGCAGCTGGCATCCTCTCTGTCTCATCCTCCAAAGCAACCACCAGAGTCCCAATAGACTATCGCAATAAAAGAATTGCAACCTCCTTCACATCCTCACCTCTTCTTTGCTCATATTCCAGACAAAACCAAATGGGTATTTATAATAAAGCAACTGTAAAACCACCAGTGTGGTGAAAACTACCCCCATTCTGGTGCTCATTGGAGGTGAGGAAATTCATACATGGACTCGGTCAAACGTAAGGTCGTTTTTCGCCCTCCTGAAGATATTTTGAACCTGTTATGCACCTCTTCTTTGCAGTGAGACCTCCTGTTGTCTATGTGGATAATCCATTACTTTATACATTCACAGAGAGAATACAGAACATTGCCCTCGCCCAAGGAACTATGGTGCAGGGAAGGCCTTTTCTCACACAAATATCACCGGTCGGTTGTAAAAAACAGCTGCGCAGAAGTAAGTTGTAGATGTTCTTTTCTTCAGGTTAATTGTGATTTGAGGTTTGTTAATATGCTGGGTCTCCCATATGTTGAACAGGGGTTGGTCTATAAGAGATAAAGGATACTTAAGGAAATTTGAATGAAGTGGTCATCAAGCATGTACATGCACTTCCATGTTATTGGACTGACACTATGTTAAGATTATTCTGTGCATCAATACATTCACTCATTAAAGCCAGCAGGCGATTGACTCGCAGGGCCAGGGTAAACAGAGGTCAATTAAAGGAAATCCCATTTTGCACGCAATAAAACTGCAGATGATGATACAGAACATGGCACAACTAGCAGGGCTTCTGTCGGATTACTACAGTAGTGACTGAGGGAGGTGCTGTGCAGTGTTCAATGAAGAGTTCTCATTCAGCCTTACACAGAAGTCCCTCGACAATCCTGGAACATAAATACATTTTTTCACAACTCCTGAAACTAACACACAAATAGTTGGTACTCAAATTTCCAGGGCTGCTAAAAACACTGTCTGCAGTTTATGTAATTCAGCTAATTACAGTCTATATACTCCAGAAGAGAGAGGTCATTAAGTATAAACTTGGCCAGGCTTCTTTTAATAAATGTATTTAAAATTAATAACCCCTTCGTTACTGAGGGTCAATTGATGCCTGAATGTCCTACGTCAATCTTTTTTGTTTCGTTATGCGTTTCTTTAAATGGCAATATCTTGGAGGAAAATCTTACATATCATTACCGTTTTTTCTTATTTTTTTTGTAAGTAAAACCTGTAGGTAAATATGTACAGTATCAATCAACCTTCCAGGTTTCAGAGTCTTTTTTAGCAGCCTCTCTATATTCTGCTTCACGTACATGATGGAGAGCACACTTCAAACGCCTTATTAAACCATAGAACAACACTTGGTGTCATCAGAGATACTTCCCTTTAATTTATCTTTAAATTGTTGCATGTGTGCTGGACACGCTCTTATAATGTGATGACCGCGTCTGCAGCCATAAAAATGTACTTCCATGTGTTCATGGTTCGCTTCAGTCAGGGGGGGGTGGTTGGGCACAGCAGGTCAAGGAGGCTCGGCCCTCACAGACGCTTCTTTACATGAGCCACGCCTCTTGTGTCTCCCAATCTGTCTCATTTTTTGCAAATCGCATGGTCTTTTTGTCCAACTGGGCTTGTACTTGCATATATGTGGTATGTTATTTTTTTTTACCTCGCAGTGAAAAGCCCAAAGACAAGGTGACATTATAGGTGTGTGGGGGCTATAGAAAAAAGGGGTATTATTATGTCCCTGTTACTGTAGCCCCTTTCTTATCAAGACATTAAAAGGGGCATACAGAAAAAAGGCAGCTGCAGGAAAGGCGGGATTGCAGACCCGAAGTTGCAGGAAATGGCACATTATATGGGTCGGGGTTAGATATGAACTATTTGCGGGCACACAATTTTATTTTCCAGGGACCATGGTAAGAGGCTTACCCCACCTTGTCCCTTGAAAAAAAAATGTTCGCGGCAACCGTCCCCTGATACAAGAAGATTGGGGAACGCTGCTATATACTGTTTATTAGATGCAAGTGGTTATAGACTCTGTAGCTATGTCGGCTATATACTGTATTACAGATATAGGCTCTGCAGATATGTTCACCATAAACTATAAAATTTGGGAATTGTTTGTGCAGAGATCTGAGCCTGTTGCCCACGAGCAGGTTCAGCCTGTAAAACATGCGCCATGTACCTCCAGTCACATAACTGAACTCACTGGGGGAATTCACTGTCCTGTCTGCAACACAATTTTATTACAATTGGCAGAAATTGTTCAATCTAATATCAGTTCACCCCAGAAAGAACAGTTTATTTTAACACTCTTTCCTTACCCACTAAACTGCAAAATGTTGTCACTTATTTCGACTGAAAAACTGTCAAGTCCACTTTTTCGGCACTTAATTGACCAACATGGCCAAAAAAATGGTCCAAATGAAGCCGGAGTTCAATACACTGCCTTCAACACATCAATACATTTCAAGGGACATTACGTCACTGTGTCAGAAAAAACTTAGGTGAAAGTTGCCTCTTATTTAATAAATTCCCCCTGCCATGTCATTTCAGATCATTGACTTTAGGTTTGTTGGTCCATGAAATCCTTTAAGTGCACAGAGTGAGTTTCTAAGACCAAACTCGCTTTTACTTCATGCACCTACTACACTTCTTAGAATGGAAACCATCCCTATCCCTGCAGACATTGAGCCCACAGATGGAGGATTTCGGCTCTAAAGCCTACAGTATTATACATATGCTTTGGACTGTAATATGTTATATAATAGTGGATAAGTAATTAATAGATGCTGTATAAATAAGCATACATTTTCAGTTCATAATGATTCTTTCCAAATGGTTATATCTGATTATGTCTTTCAAGGCATAATGATACCCATATTTCATTGCTAACTTTAAAGGGAACCTGTCACCAGGTTTAACTGCACTTGGCTACTAATGCCCTCAGGCAGGGGATGAAATGTCCTTTCTAAATTTTATTTGGTATCTCGCCTGTTCTCCCTCAGTCTTGCAACTCTGACTCTAATTATACCATTTTCACATGAGACGAGTAAAGTTTAGTGGTTTCGGGGGTCATGTCGATTTAGAAGCCTGTATCTCTGATTTTATAATACCTAAAAACAAGCTTTTTGTTTCATATTAAAGATAAGACTATCATCTTTCAGATGAGATCTGAAAATGAGATTCTTAGGGTAGGAACTGGATTTTTATCTGCAGCTTGCATTTCCAACCACTGTGTATATATTAGAGTATAAGCCGAGTTGAGAAACTCTGCTTATTCTTGACCTGATAAAAAAAAAAATAGCTGCAGCTCCTATCGGTTCAGCTCGTTTGAGCGTCATAACGAACTACAAGTTCCATGAAGTGTTCACTTGACCATGCATGTCTACAGACAGAGAACTCCCAGAACAGGTTGATTGGGAGTCGGAGACCGTCACTAGGTGCGCTGCGTCTTCTGTGAGGGGGAATCATAGCTAAATACAATTGACCAGAGTAGGGGCTAGCAGAAAATCTCTTCCCAATAAACTATTTAACCGCTGTTGGGTCATAGAGAATCCATAGCAGTAACCTCCAGAAGAAGTTAATCAGAACATCTACTACTCAATGGGGGAGATGTATTATAAATCTGTCTATGCAAGAAAACTGGAGTAATTTGCTGCTGAAATGCCATGCACATTATTTACTGAAGCTTTTAGATGATTCTGGAATCATTCAGCATCAGACACAATGATTAATCTTTCTGGTCCTACTCTGCACTGGTCTAAAGACAGACACATTGATACATCTCTCCCAATAACTGTAGGTTACATTGATGGGATTTCTGAAGAAGTTAAACATTGCAATGCTATTCAATGTAGAAGTTTACGTACATGAACTTGGTCCATATTGGTGGTAATTGTTCCCAGCAGCAATTTTTGGTTTTATTTTAGTCTTTAAGCAATTAGATCTATCCATGCTGTTTCTGACATGGATTGACTTTGCTTTGTTTTAGCTTTGGATATATCAGAATCCAAGAAAGATGCAGGTTTTAGAAATAACTGGAGTTTTGAAAACCTGGAAGAAAGTGAAGGTGATGTTGAAAAAGAGTAAGTACAGTTCTGTGGATCATGAAAGGGCTGATCAAAACATTTCCAACTCTTCACTTCTTCTTTTTGCTTTTTCCTCTTTCTCCTATATGGAGTAGATACACACGGGTGCAGAATTTCCATTGCCATAGCACATCTAAATCCAGATGGAAATACCATGTGCATTTCCTGTGGGCTTTATCACCATTTAGAAAAAAAGGAGAGATCTGCTACAAACGTATATTATGACACAGGCTAAGGACCTTGAGCACCCACCGTAAATGTACATCAAGTGGTCCTAAACAAGTTAGAATCTGCAGATCTACTTTGTGTGCAGTCATCAAATATACTGTAAAGTGCAGCAGAGTTTCCATGTAGATTTTGCCTAGTTGTATAGGTAATCGGTATCAAATTTTCCCTAAAGTAGTCTCCTTTAATTTGTCGCTGCCTGCATCCAGATAGGGGTTTATAATGTGTGCATCTCACAGGCTGCGACAACCGGTCCGCAGTCCAATGTTTGCGGCTCATGTGTCACTGGCATGTAAGCGCACACTGTCTGAACTGTAGGCACGGCTAGGTATAGGACCTGCTTTAAGTTTTGTGTCTCGCCAAGTTGGCTATGCAAACCGATTTTTTTGTATATGAGCCCATTATGGTGAATTTGTCTGTGTGCCACCATTACTTCAATCGATAGCCCACAGACAAAACTAGGTTCTTGTGCATGAGAGCTAATGGTCCTTATTTCAGATAGCTCACCCCGGTATGTTCATATAGTGCTTTATGTTGGGATGAGCATGCTTGCTGGGGAGCTACATCAGGAGTATGGGCATTTGATAGGGTATAGGATATGCCACTGCTTTATCAATGTTGGCATTTGATCTCTCCTCAAAATGAAGTAAAATGAATGGAACCCTCTGCATTCCATAAACAATTTCTATAGCTTATGTGATGTTTTCTCTAGTCAGTCTGTGGTTGTATTTTCCAATAGCTTACAATATCAACTATTTTCAAGAATGTGCTTTTTTTTTTTTTTTAAGACCAAAAATCCATTTATTCAAAATGGTGTTCTATGACATTGCTTTAACAGTATGGAATAATGCAGTGATGACTCTATACACTGTACATACCTCTTCTGAATACTTACTGAGGTGTGTATCACTGCAACATAAATGTCATCTCTGTTTGTCAGCCTCCAGTGCTGGTGTAGTAAGAGGGAGGTCACTTGTGTCTAAGGCCAAGCACAGGGACAGTAAACAGCCCTGTTCTATTTCTTGCTACCAGGTGTCTTTTATACAAGAGGTCCAGTGACTGTAGATTTACTGTCTTACTTTGTACATATCACGTTTTTTCTTTCTTTTCTGTTATTATAGTGAAGTTAACTTGCTCAGTATAGACGAAAGTGATGGGGAGAAAGCTGCTGAACAAAAGGTAAGTATTCAGTGTTTCTGTATTGCATACATTTCTAGGGTTAAGGATTTTCATAATTGTTATAAATTCATTTGATTTGACATGATACATGCGATGTGCACAGCTTCTTGATTTTATTTATGTTGTTGTTGTTTAACAAATAGTTTATTTGTTGTTATAGTCCAATAAACTGCGGCCTGGAATTGTTCATGGACCTGAGGAATCAATTAAGACGTATGAGAGAAGAGGAAAAGCATCTTACCAACGACCTGTTAAAGGCAACGCAACTGGACTGAATATGTTGGGCGCAAGCAAGAAGCTGGGGTAAGCATTTTATCATGGTTTATGTGTATTTCACGTTCCACAAATTTCCTTGTCTTTGTAACTTGTTACAATCCCTTTTTTCAGCATTTTGATTCGTTTAATAAATGTATTTATTTTCTTTTTTAAAGCAGACAAATGTCTGCTTTATAATCAGTACAAAAACACAATAAAGCTTTCACAGAGGATAAGGCATGGTACATATATTTAACGTCTTGAAAAATTCATATATAAATACTATTAAACAATTAAGAAAATCCAACAATGTTGACGTGGCACACCACCCCTTTGTATTTGGCACATGTTGGATTCAGGGAATGCATTTTGGTCATCAAAAGAGGTATATTGTAGGTTTGTTGTACTTGTATTCATGTTACATTTAGAAGCAAGCCCCCTCTACACCCCATCCCCATCTGTAATGTCCCTGAGAAGATCATTCTGGGTGTAGCCTACCCATTCCCGGGGTATCTTATCTTCCACCTACAAGCCTCCCTGATTCCATTCCACGTCTAACTACGCTGCATCTCCATTGAAGCTAATCCAGCAAATTCAATCCACTGTTTCTTAAATTCCACAACCAAGCCCCTATTCAAGTGTAGCTTCATTTCCATCCATTTAGTCTTAATCATTGGATAAACAACTTTAACCATTTCTGGGGATCCCTATCCAGCCAGTGTTTAGCAGTACATCTTTTCACTTGATAGAGCACCTATCCCAAGCGCTCATTCTGATCACCTAGCAATGCATCCACACAATTGACATGTAGTCCTTCAGGTCCCTATGGACTCTAGTCACATACACCCTGTTAAGTAGTGCACTTCAACGCCTGCCGACTTAATGCTCCACACTGTAAATTTATATGAAAGCCATCTGCTCGGGTCTCCAGACAGTGGGTTGGGCAGCTGGCATCCTCTCTGTCTCATCCTCCAAAGCACCACCAGAGTCCAATAGACTATCTGCAATAAAAAGAATTGCAACCTCCTCACATCCTCACCTCTTCTTTGCCATATTCGCAGACAAAACCAAATGGGTATTTCTCATATAAAAGCAACTGTAAAACCACCAGTTGTGTGAACTACTACCCCCATTCTGGTGCTCATTGGAGGTGCAGGAAATTTCACTACATGACTCTGGTCAAACGTAGAGTCTGTTTTCCGCCTTCCTGAAGATATTTTGAACATGTTATGCACCTCTTCTTTGCAGTGTAGACCCTCTCGTGTTTCATGTGGATAATCCATTACTTTATATCATTCACAGAGAGAATACCCAGAACATTGCCCTCGCCCAAGGAACTATGGTGCAGGGAAGGCGTTTTCATCACACAAATATCACTCGGTCTGTTGTAAAAACAGCTGCGCAGAAGTAAGTTGTAGACTTTCTTCAAGGTTAATTGTGAATTTGAGGTTTGTTAATACTGCTGGGTCCTCCATATTGCTTGAACAGGGGTCTTGTCTACTTAAGGGATAAAGGGATACTTAAGGAATTTGAATGAAGTGGTCATCAAGCATGTACATGCACTTCCATGCTTATTGGACTGACACCTATGTTAAGATTATCTGTGCATCAATACATTCACTCATTAAAGCCAGCAGGGATTGACTCGCAGGGCCGGGTAAACAGAGGTCAATTAAAGGAAATCCATTTTGACCGAATAAAACTGCAGATGATGATACAGAACATGGCACAACTCTAGCAGGCTTCTGTCGGATTACTACAGTAGTGACTGAGGGAGGTGCTGTGCAGTGTTCAATGAAGAGATCTCATTCAGCATTGCACCAGAAGTCCCTCTACAATCCTGGAACATAAATACATTTTTCACAATCCTGGAACTAACACACACAATAGTATGGTAACTCAAATTTCCAGGGCTGCTAAATAACACTGTCTGCAGCTTTATGTAATTTCAGCCTAATTACAGTCTATATATCACAGAAGAGAGAGGTCATTAAGTATAAACTTGCCAGCCTTCTTTTAAATAAATGTATTTAAAATTAATTAACCCCTTCGTTACTGAGGGTCATTGATGCCTGAATGTCCACGTCAATCTTTTTTGTTCTGTTATGCGTTTCTTTAAATGGCAATATCTTTGGAAAATCTTTACATATCATTACCGTTTTTTCTTATTTTTTTTTTTTAGTAGTAAAACCTGTAGCTAAATATGTACAGTATCAATTCAACCTTTACCAGGTTCAGCTAAGTCTTTTTACTGCAGCCTCTTCTATATTCTGCTTTCAGCTGACATGATGGAGGGGAGCACACTTCAAACGCCTATATCTCATAAACCATAGAATCACAAACCTGGTGTCATCCAGGAGCATCTTCCCTTTAATTTATCGTTAAAATTGTTGCATGTGTGCTGGACACGTCTTTATAAATTGAGACCGATGTCTGCAGCCATAAAAATGTACTTCATGTGTTCATGGTTCGCTTCCAGTCAGGGGGGTGGGGTTCGAGGCACAGCAGTCAAGGAGGCTCCGGCCCTCACAGACGCTTCTTTACATGAGCCACGCCTCTGTGTCTCCCAATCTCGTCTCATTTCTTGCACATGCACTGGTCATTTTTGCTCCAAACCTGCATGTATGCAGCAGGAGAAAGACGCACTGGGCATTTTAGAGAATTAAGACGAGACCGTGGCAGGCCAAGGAGAGGACAAGAAGCCTGGAGGCACGGCCTGCTGCTGTTACATGGAGAGAAGGAGGAGCGGTTATGTAAAGATGCGGAATGCAGACAGCAGTCTCAATTTATAAAGACACCAGCACACTTGCAACCGGCCATACAAGGTACTGATTGTGGTTCCATAGTGATCGCCTGGTGACAGGTGGATATCTCCGATTCTGTGAAGCATCCACGCACAATGCTGACGTTCAAAGGTGCCTATATTTCTAGGTGCTGCGCCAGGGTTCAGGACATATAGCTGTTTGAATGTGGCTGCTGTCATGACATTTTTTAACCCCTTGAGGACCAGGCCCTTATTTTTCACTTCCCAAATTCAAAAATCTATAACTCTTTTATTTTTCCACGTAAAGAGCTGTGTATGGGCTTATTTTCTGCGTAACAAATTGCACTTCGTAGTGGTAGTATTCAATATTATATGCCGTGTACTGGGAAGCGGGAAAAAAATTCTAAATGCAGTGAAAATTATGAAAAAAACACATTTGTGCCATTTCTTGTGGGCTTGGTTTTTACAGCTTTCACTGTGCGCCCCAAATGACAAGTCTACTTCATTCATTGGGTCAATACGATCATGGGGATAACAAATTTGTACAGGTTTTATAATGTTTTCATACATTTACAAAAATTAAAACTTCCTGAACAAAAAAAAAATTCTTCATTTTGCCGTCTTCTTGTGCTAATAACTTTTTCAGCTGTGGGTGGTGTCATTTTTTGCAACTTTTGATGACATTTTCAATGCTTCTATTTTTAGTACTGTGCGACCTTTTGTTCACTTTTTATAGAATTTTTTCTGTTTTTCAAAATTGCAAAAAAATGGTTAAACGCAGTGAAAAACTGTTATTATATTTTCATAGATCGGGCATTTTCAGACGCAGTGATACCTAATGTGTTTAGGATTTTTACTGTTTATATCAGTTCTAGGGAAAGGGGGGTGATTTGAATTTTTGTTTTTTTTTTTATATAATTTTTTTTATATCAAAAAGTTAACACCCGTGATCGGTGCTAGCACCGATCGCAGGTGTTAGCGACGGGCGTTTGCTTCATTATGAAGCAAATGCCCGGTGAGTATGAAGAAGGCTCAGCCTGTGAGCCCTCTTCATACTCCCCATGCTCAACAAGACACAAGGCGCTATGGGGTTAAACTCTTTGCACAGGGTATGTGAGAAAATAACATATATAGCCATTTGGGAGTTAAAGTACATTTGTTAGACAGCCACCTACACAATAGTGATAATTGATAGCTGTGGTTTAATTTTATAAACCATGTAAGTAAATACTGTACAAACATTTGAACATGTTGGGGTATGTAAATACCACAAAAATCAAGATGTGACTGACCATTAACTGCAAAGCCCACACAATAGGCATGATACCTCTAAATAGACAATACAAAAAAAGTACACGGAAGAAACAAAAGAAGGCCCATTGCATTCCAAAACTACATTTTTTATTAATTCATATCAACAACAGTCATAGTCAATAGGACTTATAAACACCCATTAAAAAAGAAATATATGAATGTACGCACTAGCATTGGCACTTTACATGGTTCCTTTTTGTGATGTATAATCTATTTCCCTGTATGGATGACCTTTTTTCCACACCACTTTTATGTTATTTTGTTCTATTGGGTGTTTTTAAAGGAAACCTACCAATACAGTTCTATCTATTAAGGTAGATCGCGTGCTAGGTGCATCTATTGGACGTGAGGACTTTTAAGGGCTAAGCCTCATGTCTCTGTAATCTTTTCATAACTTTTATTTCCCTAATATGCTAATTTTCTAAAGAGGCTACTGGGGGGTATGGAGTAGCCGGAGCTGAGGCTACACGGCGCGGCTACTCCACGCCCCAGTAGCCTCTTTGATCCTTTTACCAGATATCTTTGCCGTGCTGCTCCTGCGCAGAACAACAGGCCCGCGGTTGTGCGGTCACTGCTCCGAAGCCAGAGCTTACAGCGCATGCGCAGAACTCCGGCTTCGCTGACGGAGATATCTGCTATGAGGATCAAAGAGGCTACTGGGGTGTGGAGTAGCCGCGCCGTGTAGTCTCAGCTCTGGCTACTCCTGCTCCAGTAGCCTGTAGCATACTCCATGCTCCAGTAGCATATTAGGGAAATAAAAGTTAGAAAAAGATTAGAGACGTGAGGATTAGGCCTTAAAAGGGCTATCCTCACATCCAATAGATGCACCTACCACCCGAACTATCTTAATAGGTAGATCCGTGGTGGTAGATTTCCTTTAAGTATTAGTGACTATGACTGTAGTTGATCTGAATTAATAAAAATATAGTTTTGGAATGCGATGGCCGTTTTTTTTGTTTTTTTCTTTGCATTGTCTATTTATAGGTATTCATGCATGTTGGAGTATGCACATTTGGTCACAAGTGAAGGACTGTGTCAAAGTTCTTCTCCACGCTACATCTTATTTCAGAAATATTTTATAAATCTTATTCCTACTACAGTCAAGCTGCCTTAGTCATGTGCCTCTAATCCATTACTTCCATGGGACGATTTCCCCCAAATCCTCCCTCTCCTTTTTTTTTTTTTTTTTTTTTTTTTATAGTGACTAAATTAGTTGTTATAAAACTTCACTTTCACTTGCATTGGCCACTACCCCTCATACACAATTTTCAAAAATACCCAGAGCAATGCATACAATTAGAAACCTTAGTGAAGTTGCTAAGCTGTAGTATTGTATCTTATACTGTTTTTCTTCTTCATATTTTAAGCAGTCTGGAAAGACGAGAAAGGTAAGTTGTGGTATTAAGAGCATGAAACTTTTCTCCCTGTAAATATTTGTTTTAAAATTGTTGTGTAAAACCGTTCCATTTCCATGTTTGTTTGTTTCTTTTTTTTTTTTTTCAATATAAACCTGTTTTGTTTTGTATTTATTTTTGCAAAGGAAAGAATACCCACCACATGTTCAGAAGGTAGATGGTGATCCAGATAGATTGTCACAAAGACTGGGTAAGTTTATTCCTATAAACTATTAAAAACAATTGTCCATCACCCTGGCCCTTCGCCCAGCAGCTGAGTGCATGTAAGGAGATGGAACTATGCATCTAAGCTTCTATATAATTCTAGCTACTTACTCTCCTAATATCGATAAATCTGTGCAGGTCCTGGGTGTCTGATCTTCACTGTACCCCATCTATTCATAATGTGTAAAATTTTCTAAAGAAATGGTTTCGTGTTTTTATAGAACAAATGCAGGACATCAGAGACTATCCAGAGGTGGAGTCTGAGCCTGCGTTACGGAGAAAGGTACTGCTTTTACTTCCTACTATTCAGTTGTGTTTAGAAAAAACAGAGGCGTGTCATAAATGTGGATTACCTTATAGACAATAATGCAATAATCGGTTCAGTGAAATCAAAACCTTTACAAATGGCCACCTTTTTATTCCTGAGACAGATAATGAGAAAAATGTGTTATAGTATACAGGTCAAAACGCTCAAAAAAACTTCAGTTATCATTTTTGTGAAGTTCATCAACGCTTCAATATATTCAATATTTATTACACTACAAATAATAGAAGACTGGTTGTCAAGAGGATTCACTGTTTGTTGTTGGACCCAGATTTCAGCCCAATCCCAATTTCTTGATAGTGGTTTTTTTTTTTTTTTTTATAAAAAACTATCTTGCTCCTGTGTGTTTTAAGAATTGTATTCTCATTCATAGAACAATTTTGAAACGGTCTTTCTTACAATTCAATTCCTCTATCGTTCCTTCTAGAAATATAATAACATATTAACAACTAGATAATACTATCGCTGTGTGTACACCTGTTGAGACCCTTTAACAGTTCATTTATACATTTCTAGGTGGAATAGCAGAGGAATTGTACAACCCTGTGCTATGAGATGGTGCTTTATTATCCAGGAATATCCAGGTCTTAAGTTAAAAAAGGACGTTTAGTAGAGAAGAGGCATCCTTTAGGATAGAATAAACATCTGTAGATAAAGGATCCAGCCTTTTTTATTTGATACTTTTCTATTCCCCTTAATAGTCCTTTGTTTACAGATCACTAATTGTTTGACTGATGTGACAAACGTTGCTCTGGGATCTATGTTTACAGCACATGTAACGGAATTCACCCTATGATTATTGTTCAATATTGGATAACAATCATTTAAGGTCTACCAATTCAGATATATGTCAAATCCGTCTACTTGTATTTTGATACTTCCTTTTTCTATGTCTCCATATTTATATAGTGAAATGGCAGGCACATAGTACTGTTTACCATATTTTTGCATGCACATCCCGCTGGGTGTGTACATAGAGAAATAGAACCAGTATTGGTTATCATTAGAAGTACAGTCTGTACCTTTATATAAAAATGACTGTCCAGTTTAGAAAACCCATTTTCACATATATTTCATGACTACATTTTTAGTGAGGTCAGCTATGTTTCTCTTGTTTTGGTACACACAGTCTTTTGTTACATGAAGAACCCATCAATCGCTTTGGCTCTGTGCAGTACAGGCGGTCCCCAACTTGAGGACAACCAACTGACAGACAACCCCTAGTTAGACAGACCTCTGGTGAAGTTCTCTGCATGCTTTTGTCCCAGGCATCAATAATCAGCTGTAAGGTGTCTGTAATGAAGCTTTATTCATAATACTTGTTCCAATGACAGCAAAAAATTTTGAAAATCCAATTGTCACTAGGACAAAATAAAGTTTGTCTGGAGTTACAATTATAAAATATACCAGTTCCGACTTGCATACAAATTCAACTTCAGGACAAACCTAAAGAACCTACTGTATATACTCGAGTATAAACCGACTTCAATATAAGCCAAGGTAAATAATTTTCATAGTTTATTTCATAGTCCTCTTCTTTCTGTCTGTGCTCTGGCAGCGGCAGGTCTGTGCATGCTGGCGGCGCACAGACTATCACGTCAGCCACTTGCTGACATCATAGTGTGTGTGCTTGCTTATATGTTAGTATATACGGTATCTTTTATGTAACCCACTGACTGCCTGTACTGCTCTCTGGTATTAAATGCGTCTAATAATGATAAACTTTATTTGGGATATAGCCCTTCTTCATGTATTTTAGTAATGTAGGCATGTGATTTTTTTCAGGTTATTGACTCTCGTATTTGCTTACCCTTTTCATTGACAGAGCACAGAGCAGATTGACTCTTTTCAGCGTTGCACGTCTTGTGTAAAAGAAAATAAAAGTAAAATGAGATGCCAAAGTTGTGGAGATGCACAAAGACTTTGCAGACAAAGCACTTCATCTTCTGAATCCCCAGCTTCCTTAGCCAGACCTTCAATACATCCAAGCCCAACAACAGACAAATCTGTCAACAAAGGATTAAATGCTAGGAACTTCTATGGCTCTTCCTACAGCACAATTACAATGGACTCCATGTTAAAAAATGATTCTCCAAGGTGGAAGCAATGTCCGCCAAATGGAAAAATTGGACTTTCTGCAGAAGCTAATTTATCGAAGATTACTAGAAACGCAAGACTAAAAAGTAGCAGATTGTCTGAAACCAATGACACAAGTAAGCAGATTTTATTAGTTAATAGCTGATTCATGAAAGCAGACAAATAATCCAGCGTGTCTACATTATCATCCAGTTTCTAGTATATATATAGGGCTTAGTCATACAACCAGCAATGTGATTCTAAAGGTGCTGTCACGCGGTGCGTTCTTGGGCGGTTTTCAAATGCACTGAAAACACAAGCGTTTTTGTATGTTGACCATGCGCTTTACTGTTTTTCATCTGTTTCACAGCTGCTTACACTTCCAGAAATTAAGAAAAACGGATTCAAAACCGCCAAACGCATGGTAAACATTCAAAAGTGCATGCATTTTCAGCACCCGAAATCCTAAAAAAATGTTCAGAAATCTGTACAAATCACGTAAATAGTGTACTGCTACCTTTGGGATGTGATCTACTAGGATTCCTCAGAAATTGTTTCTGATACCCTGTTAATTTGATAATGGAAGGGGAAAGTGACACCTGCCTCTATTTTCTATCTCTGAATTTTGGTTGCCTAGACTAGTGGATTAAAATGTCCATTGAGTTTTAATGGCTTATGTTAGTGTCCACTTACGTTATGCTGCAGTTATTATAATTTTTGAGATGAAAGTTAATTGCGGAAGTCCAATTGTGTGTGTAAACTTAGGCTTAATACAAATTACGCTACATTTATACGAACGTATGCCTGCACGGCTAAGGCTCCATGGGGAGGAGGAAGAGGGGTGATTCGTTCCCTCTCCATAGCAATCCACGGCTCGCTACATTTATACGAACGTATGCCTGCACGGCTAAGGCTCCATGGGGAGGAGGAAGAGGGGTGATTCGTTCCCTCTCCATAGCAATCCACGGCTCCGCAACATGGGGAAATATAGGACATCTTTTCCCTGTGTACGGTGCCGCACGTGCACATTGGCATATATACTCACCGGCCACTTTATTAGGTACACCTGTCCAACTCTCGTCTAAAAACTTATTTTAATCGGCAATCACATGGGCGGCAACTCAGTGCATTTGGCCTGTAGAGACATGTCGAGACAATCTCCTGCAGTTCAAACCGAGCATCCGTACGGGGAAGAGAAGAGAAAGGTGATTGAGTGCTGTGAACGTGGCATGGTGTTGGTGCCAGAAGGGCTGGTCTGAGTATTCAGAAACTGCTCGATTCTACTGGGGATTTCACGCAACAACCATCTCAGGGTTTACAGAGAATGGTCGGAAAAAAAAAAAAAAAAACATCCGTGAGCGGCAGTTCTGTGGGCGGAAATGCCTTGTTGATGCCAGAGGTCAGAGGAGAAATGGGCGACTGGTGGGAGCTGATAGAAAGGCACAGTGACTCACATCGCAACACCGTTACAACAAGGCAGGCAGAAGAGCATCTCGAACGCACAGTCGTCGAACTTGAGACAGATGGGCTACAGCAGCAAGAAGACAACACCGGGTGCCACTCCTTTCAGCTAAGAACAGGATACTGAGGCTACAATTTGCACAAGCTCATAGAAATGGGACAGTAGAAGAATTGGAAAAATGTTTGCCTGGTCTGATGAATCTCGATTTCTGCTGCGACATTCGGATGGTAGGGTCAGAATTTTTGGGTCCAAACATGAAAGCATGGATCCCATCCGCCTTGTATACAACTGTTCAGGTGGTGGTTGTTGGTGGTGTCATGGTGTGGGGAATATTTCTTGGCACTCTTTGGGCCCCTTGGTACCAAGTTGAGCATCGTTGCGACGCCACAGCCTACCTGAGTAGTTGCTGACCATGTCCATACCTATGACCACAATTGTACCCAAAGATCTAATGGCTACTTTCAGCGAGGATAATGCGCCAGTATAAAGCGGGAACATCTCAGACTGGTTTTTGAACATGACAATGAGGTCACTGTACCAAATGGCCTCCACAGTCACCAGATCTCAATCCAATAGAGCATCTTTGGGAGTGTGTGGAACGGGAGATTCGCATCATGGATGTGCAGCCGACAAATGCTGCGGCAACGTGTGATGACCATCATGTCAATATCGGACCAAAATATCTGAGAATGCTTCCAGCACCTTGTTGATCTATGACACGAAGAAGCAAAGAATTGAGAAGTTGAAGGCAAAAAAACGGGGGGTCAACCGTTACTAGCATGGTGTACCTAATAAAGTGGCCGGTGAGTGTATGTCCCCCATAAAAAGCAAGGTATGGCAACGTACAGGAATCGATGTCCACCCCAAAGGTCACATAAACACATGTTCAAGTGTCATACAGCTTTTACAGGCAATTTTACTCTTTGAAAAACATCTAAAACGTCTAACTCTACACACGATTTGTCCCATCTTGTGAGAAGAGCCCCCGATGGCAACTGTGCTGCTGCGTCGTGATGCATCCAATAATAACGTTCCTTAGTCACAGCCTATGGCCGGTGCGTAAAGAGCTTGATTATTAGTAAAGGAGCTGCCACATCCGAGCCTGAATGTACAGAGAGACCTGGGGAATCCACCATCAAGGGCAGCAGAGGCAAGATGAACGGAGGCAGAGCAGTGTGTGTCCTTACCCCTACAACAAGAGTTCAGCCTCTGCAGAGGAGGATTGGATCTTGGCTCTGTAGCGGCATGCTACTATCAATGAGGTAAGTATGCTTTACCTGCCGTGCCCAGGACAGGACCTTAAGCATCATACTTGTAAATGATACATTTTTAGGGCTTGTATGCAAGTATCTCCCCAAGGTACTCCCGTGTCTGCTAAACAATAACCCAGATATACAGAGTACTAGAAGGAAGGGGAAGAAAAGCCAAAACACAGGGCAGTGCCTTATGAAATGCAATGTAAATTGTTTGGTATAGAGGAAACGCATTTGATGGGTTGGGGGGGTCAGTGGGTAACCCCACCCCCCAAAAAAAAAACTCAGGCAGAGCTTATAGTATAGCCATTGACAGATCAGCCCTCAGATGGACGCTAGTCGCCCTGTTGGTGTCATGGTATAAATGCTATTAAATTAGGAGGTGGCAATATTTCTTGCATACAATTGCTTGATGATTTTACATGCTGAAGTGTTTTAATTAAAATTTGTTAATCTTTTTTTTTTTTAACAGTTATTCTTTCTAGTGATGATGAGGATAATACTATTACTGGAAGCACAAGCAGGATAGAGAGCATTTCTCCTCGGCCTGCAGATTCAGCCTGTTCCTCCCCTGTTCCATCATCTGGGAAAGTAGAGGCTGCTCTCAGAGAAAATAGTTTTGTCTACAACAAGAATAGTAATCCACCAGAGGCTGACCCACCAGTCACCATCCCTAGAAAAGCAAGAATGAAGGATCAGGTAACAAAAACATTTTCATAAAACTACATTACATTTGCCAATGCAGTTTCAAATTTAGACAGTGGAAAGTTAACTAGATAAAATGTCTTATATTTCCAAGAGCTCTGTTCTTAAATGGATTTTTTTAAATGGATTTTCCAGGTTCATAATATTCATAACCTGGCCTATACAAGGGCATCCGGTGGGTGATTGCGGTAGCCTTTTCACTGCTTGGTAAATCTGCGCATTGCCTAAGTAGTAGCAGCAGTTTAGTTTTTTTTGTCACATTTCTATTTGTGAGCGTACAAGTAGTAGAGGCAGTAGAGCTGTTAAGGATGTCATAATCCTTGGAATAAACTGATTGATCAGTGCCCTATGCTGAGAATAGACTACCAGTATTATACTTTCTATTCTGATCATTTTAACCCCTTATCGACATGTGGCGTAATACTATGTCACATGCCGGGAACGGGTGCATGGAGAGGGCTCGCGAGTCGCGCTCTCTCCATAGCTGGTAAGCCTTTGCAGCAAAGGCTTACCGGTAACACCCGCCGTCCTTTGCCATGACAGCCTTAGGTCTTCTGAAGACCCGAATCTGCTATCAGCACATTGTAATGAATGAAGAAAAAAATCCCCATATACTGCCATACTGTAGTATGGCAGTATATGATTGGATCATACAGACAACCTAGGGTTAAAGTATGATAAAAATAATTTTAAAAAAAAAATCCCCTAAAAACACATAACACCCCTTTTTCCCTAGAAGTGATATAAATAAACAGTAAAAATCATAAACACATTAGGTATGGACGTGTCCAAAAATGCCTGATCTAGCAAAATATAATTGTTTTTCACTGCGTTTAACCCCGTAATGGAAAATCGCGCCCAAAGTCGAAAATGGCGCTTTTTTGCCATTTTAAAGAAAAATAAAAAATTCTATTAAAAGTGAACATAAGGTCAAACAGTCCTAAAAATTATAACATTGTAAACGTCATCAAAAGCAGCAAAAAATGACACGTCCCAAAGCTCCGTACACCGAAGTATGAAAGAGTTATTAGTGCCAAAAAATTTTTTTGTACAGGAGGTTTTAATTTTTGTAAATGTATGAAAACATTATAAAACCTATACAAATTTGGTATCTCCATAATCGTACCGACCCAAAGAATAAAGTACACTTGTCATTTGGGGTGCACATTGAAATCTGTAAAATCCAAGCCCACAAGAATACAGCACAAATACTTTTTTACCAATTTCACTTCATCGTATCGTATTCTGTTTGTCAGCATAACTACAATTTAGGGACAAATCTTAAAGAATTTGTTTGATTCTCCTTGAGCCTGCACCATCTCAACTCTGTAATACACACACAGAAACATATACACACTTTAGTATTGGTCAGTACTAATAACTCTTACTTCATTTATAGTTCGGAAATCCTGTTGCTACAACTCCTGTTAAGCGACGTAAAGTTGCCCAGTTGGAGTCACCTAGTGAATCGGGCAAGCAGTTACAATATTCTGTGAATCCCTGTGAAAGTATGATCCTTGAATGCCGGAACTTGCGTATAGGGACCTTTTACCGAGTCATAAAAGAGGCTGTAGTGGTAAGTGTTAAATGAAAAGACATTGCAAGTAATTTCTTTCTGTATGGCATGTATTTCTCTGGGTTCAGAGAGTAAGGGTTCTTCTACTGGAGACTTTGCCAGTTACGGCTGCCTTGAAGGCTTTTGGAGACTTATAGCCATTGATGGGAAATATGCAAATAAGTTTTCCAGGATAGGACAATGAAAACCACCACTTTTGCTACCTTGAAGGGCAGCTCCCTTACCTTCAAGTAAAACTTTTAGGAGGCCTCATGTCATTAGGCTTCCTGAAAGTCATGCTTGATGGTAAAAGGGGGTTGCCTTACAAGGTAAGAGGAGTGGTTTTCCTTGTCTCATCCTGAAAAGCATTTTTTGCATATTTCCCATGCATGTGTCTGGTGTGTTTTTTGCATAAACTGTGGGATTGGTTCTTTTATCCAGAAGATCACTTATCCCTAGTATCATGGGTTGCCATAGTGCCCTTTTCCTCGCTTATGTGTCCATTTCTAATGAGAAGATTAAGGGTACTTCTTCTGACGCGACGCCTTTCTATGGCGCCGCGTCAGAAGATGATTCCTGGACATCGGGTCAGTATAGTGCTGGTGTAAGGGCTGTGATATCACAGCCCAGACCCGGCACTAACACCCGGGATCGGAAAAACTCCGATCCTGGGTGTTTAACCCCTTACACGCCGCGGTCAAGTAT
Source organism: Engystomops pustulosus (assembly GCA_019512145.1). Lineage (NCBI taxonomy): Eukaryota > Metazoa > Chordata > Amphibia > Anura > Leptodactylidae > Engystomops > Engystomops pustulosus. The sequence continues at coordinate 96,777,814 of CM033643.1, forward strand.
GACCGCGGTGTGCAAGTGTGTCCCACGTGGATCGGACCTCCCCGGTGTGCTTACCGGGGGATCCGATCCCTCCTGCCGCTGCCCCCGGATCCGGCGAGTGTCCGAGGCTTCCGGCTCCTCTACTCGCCGGGTTCTGCCCCTGGCAGGACCCGGCTGTATGTAACTGAGCATGCGCAGCATGCTCAGTTACTTACACTATACACTGCAATGCAAGTGTATTGCAGTGTAGAGGCTTGAATAAGTGATCGGATGATCGCTTGTTCAAGCCAAAAGGTGGAAAATGTATGGAAAAAAAAAAAAAGATTAAATCATTTTATAAACTTAAATAAATAAAATAAAGTCCCATAATCTCCTCAGTTACACATATAATGCAAATACAGTATATAAAACACAAAAACACACAAAATGTACATATTTGGTATCACCGAATATACCGTCCGTGTCAATCTGTACAATAAATCTCAATCAATATTGAACCTGCTCGATGAACGACGAAAAAAAACCTACGAAAAACTTCCTGTAATATATAATTTTTCATCAAACACCATCACAAAAAAATGTTCTAAAAAGTGATCAAAAAAAGCTACAGAACAATACAAAAGTTATGGCCCTGAAAAGTTGTCAATAGTAAAAACAATGCGATATTCTCCAATATTGGTTTTGCTCAGTAAAATTGAGCAAAGATGAGAAAAACAATATAAATGAGGTATCACCGTAATCGTAGTGAACCAGAGAATAAAGATAAAATATTTTTACGTTACGGTGAGTGGGGGAAAAAAGTGCTAAAAATCCAAAATAAAAATTGATGATTTTGTTTGTGTCACCCTTGAAATAGTTAATAAAATCTCATGAATAAGCTATAGACCCCCAAAATGAATTATCTATACATTGTATCTCATCCCGCAAATAATAAGCCCTCATATGTTCGCATTACTAAAAAAAATTAAAATTTATATGGCGCTGCTTTGATCCCGTGCGCCCGTACAGAAGTTTACCACCAAGTATGGGGTATCAGTACACTCAGGAGAAATTGGGCATTAGACGTTGCAGAGCGTTTCATCATTTTATTTATTATGAAACTGTCAGTTTTAGCCTAAATTAATGTATTTTCCAAAAAAATTCAAAAGTTTCTAAATCGCAGGTCCATATTGTTTTAACCCATGTGAAACACTTAAAGGGTTAATAGACTCAATAGAAGTTGTTTTACATACTATTTGACTCTGCTTCAGGACATAGACGGGAAGAGGTTATTCTCTATCCACTCCACTGATGCTAAAGAAAATCCCTGAAAAATAGATTCAGAACAGAAAATGTCATAACTCAGGAAAGAAAAGGGAGAGCAGCAGAATAGCATTGTTCTGTTTTTAAATGGGGCATTACATAGGACAACCTGGTAAAAATAATTATGAAAGTCATGATGACTTTTAACAAAGTCAAAGTTTCCCCCTTTCACAATAAAGCAAAATAATGCCTTTATTGTGCTGCTGGTCATTTCCCTTCCACAATGATGGAATTTTTTTCTTTACAGCAGAAGAGTAGTGGTCAAAGTCTAATGTCTTCCTATATGTGAGTTTACTGCATTCACCCCCTCACCCCTCTCTCATGAATGAATTTAGCAGCAAATCTAGTGACATTTCAACAAATAAATTCCATAGTCTTCACCTGTATAGTGACAAACTTTTAAGCTTTGAAGGGAACCTGTAGCCCCTATAATATGTACCTTATATGGCCAGTTGCAGGTGCTCTGGTGGTGTCTTTATATTTGCCCAACGTTTTCTGACGCCTGGAATATGGGGCGGGGTTATCGGCGCAGTAGTCAATCCTCTACCCCTCCTCACGGCCGAGAACCTGCTTCATTCTTTCCTGTAGTAGAGCCAGGCTCTACCTCTTGCTTACAGGAACCTACCTGTCCTGCCACAGTTTCTCACCACTTCTTGCGCATGTGCAGAGTGCTGGGCTCCGGCCCTGTGTGTATCCGGACTGAGAAACAGGCGCACTGCATATGCTCTGCTGTTACCCCACATTGGGATTGCATAACAAGGCAGTGCAGATGGCTAGCTCAGACACAATGGCAATGAGCGGGAATAGCGGCGCATGTGCAGTGCCGGACCGCAGTTGAGCAGCACACTGTACGTGTGCGAAAAGTGCTGCAAAACTGCAGCAGGACAGGGAGGCTCCTGTAAGTGAGAGGCAGAGCTTGGCTCTGCTACAGGAAAGAATGAGGCGGGTTCTCAGCTGTGAGGAAGGATAGAGGACCGACTACTGCGCCGTTAACCCCGCCCCCTGACTAGAACGAGGATTTGAATATAAGTTTATATTCCTGGCGTCAGACAACGTTGGGCAAATAAAAAAGACACCACCTGCAATTGGCCATGTAAGTTACATTATGTAGTTACTAAAGTCGGTGATGGGTTCCGTTTAATCACATGGAGAAGCATGGAAGAACTAGTAGAAATTAGCTGCGAAATAGTAACATGAAGTGTATGTAGTCTATGCTGTGAGTTAACAGCTTCCCTGCTGAGAAGATGGTGTCTGGGGAAGGATCTGCACATGAGATTAAATTGTCTGTGATACAGCCTGAGGTGCAAGAAGAGAGAGACTTCTGCACAGACACGGGCTCTCCAGATAAAGAGCAGCATCACATACTCTCTCGGTAGCTTAGTGGCTGGGAGCAGCAGTTCTTCCCCCTCTTGAAGTTGATTGATGCTTCATAGAGCTCAAAAGTAATACTGCTCATGCAGATTATGTATTGTATTTTTCGGACTATAAGACGCTTCTTACTACAGGACGCACCCCAGATTTAGGCTTCCAAAAAAGGAAAAATATATTTTACACTAATTAAAATATCCCTGTTGGTCGCACTAAAGCACAGCACACACAGCTTTGCTGCATCCACACATTTACACACACAGCTCTGCTACATCCACACAGTTGCACACACAGCTCTGCTTCATCCATACAGTTGCGCACACAGCTCTGCTTCATCCATACACTTACACACACAGCTCTGCTTCATCCATACAGATGCGCACACAGCTTTGCTTTATCCATACAGTTACACATACACAGCTCTGCTTCATCCTAACAGTTACACACACAGCTTTGCTTCATCCATACAGTTACACAGCTCTACTATACATATGAAGACACACACAGCTCTACTATACACATACTTACCCTGTCCCAGTGCACCATGTCCTCATCTTTGGCAGTATGTAGTAATGTAAGAAGCATGTGATCAGTCACATGATTCTGACATTAGCGCAGGTCCTGCAGGACACTCTGGAGAGGGGAGAGCAGTGCAAAGGCTCTTCTCTCTGGGAGATCGGGTGCAACTCTATATCAAGGCATCACCCGATCTCCATTACAGCAGTCCGGAGGGTCTGGCATTGCTGGATCCTCCTGACCTTCGCTCTATAAGAGCCAGGCACTTTTTAGCAAGATTTTTTCTTACTAAAAAGTGTCTTGTAGTCCAAAAAATATGGTATATATGGGATATTAAAGCATTTATTTGACCACTATATTCCCCACACTGCAAACAACACTGATACCTCAGTATGCATTCTGCATGGTGCTCACAGATTTTTGGGAAGAAAGAACAGAGCATTAATAGGCTGTCATAATCATTATATATAGCTAGACATCTCTTATTATATTATGGTTATATAGTATTCCAAGATTAGTGAGGAGCTGACCCCAATAATGCGGGTTCTGGTTCACTAGAAATGAGCACGTATTTTAGCAAGAAGTCCATGTTTGAGGTTGGCCTTATGCTCATCGGTAACACCTGAAATCAGTGTTCTGATTTGGGACCAGGTTCGCCTGCATCTGCCTGACCCAAATCTCCCTGGGTCTGCTCATCACTACTCCGGGTACATTCACCTATATCAGTTGTGCTGATTTTGAGGATTAAAAAATGGATGCCACAGATTAATATAAATGTACTCTTAATCACTATTTGTTGTCTTTTGTAGGTATTGAAGAACAGTACATTGTATTAATCTTTGAAAGACCCCTGACGGATTATGAAGTTGCTTGTTTTGAAAAGATACTTTACGACGTTGGAAAAAAAATATCAATTCCGAACTTTTTAACGAAAATAAGTTTTGATGAAGCCAATAGAAGACTTGTTGCCTTTACCAATAATACTCAGAAAACCCCTACAGCTCCAAAGGACCACATAACTAGAAGCGTAAATATTTTTCTCTTCGTTGTTTTCTGTATGTAGGACACAGGTCCTAGTGGTAGCCAAGTGCTAACAGACTGAGAACTGTATTTCTAGCATAAGGATAGTCATCTAACCTATTGAAGAGACAGTGTGAAGCAACCTAAAGTATGAATTCAAAGAAGCATAAGTTGTTGCTATTGGAGTTTTTGAAAGAGGATTTTTTTCCTGCTATAACCACTGGCGTACATCTTGATACAATCTTCCTCTTCACAATTTGCTGCAAACAACTGCTGTGGAATCTGCCGCCTAAAGCCAAGGCTGAGTGTCAGATTGCATAATAAATAACCTAACCATGGTCAAATTGGGCAGGACACTTTTTTTTTTAATCACTTGCTGCCTCAAATTGCACAAAAGGTTTAAATCAAGTTTGTTTTTGGGCACATTCTAAGATGGAATGGACCTCAAAATTTGCCCTTTAACTTACGAAGTTAAACTACAGTGTATTGGGTAATAGAGATAGAGTTATAAGATTGTTAGGGAGGAGTCGAGGAGGTACAGTGTTTGAAATCGGGAAAAATGGCATGACTATTAAACAACAAAAGATGTACTATTTTTTAATATCTATTTTGTGTGTGCTTGCAGGTTACATCAGAATCGAGGATGAAGTTGCGGAATACCAGTGCTCAGATGCAGTTCTTTGATGATAACGAAGAAGAAGGAGACACGCACAATGTATTTGTTGGCCCCATTGAAAAGTATGTGTTTATTGTATGCTTCATGTAGACATTACAAACATTGTGGAAAATATTTTCACGTGTATGGATTGCTGGGTCTGTAAGGAGCGTTTCTGCCATTGCGATCTAAACTTTCTAGCAAATATGTTAATATGATATAGCCCTTGTAAAGAGACCTTATATGTGCAGTCCCTGATTGCCAAACAAGTGGAAAGTTGCTTTTACAAAGTGCCTAGGTGACTGGGTGCAGTGTGGTGTATACAGACCGGTATGCAGGACTGACATTAGTGCCATGGAATCGCTGCAGAGCCCACCACCACCACCACCACTTCTAATGTATTTCAACAGTTATGTGCCAGATATTCTTTTTGTTGAATATTTTTTTACACCTTTTTTTAGTATAAATAACATGAATATATTTTCTTTAGCAGTGTCTTACTTTGTTCTCACTCACTCTGAAGTTCTCACACAGCAGATGGATAAGATGAAGAAGTTTAACCCCTTAATGACCACCCTATTGGGAATCTACGTCGGTCATTAAGGGTACTTCTTCTGACGCGACGCCTTTCTATGGCGCCGCGTCAGAAGAAGATTCCGGGACTTCGGGTCAGTATAGTGCCGGTGTCGGGCTGTGATATCACAGCCCAGACCCGGCTCTAACACCCGGGATCGGATAAACTCCGATCCTGGGTGTTTAACCCCTTACACGCCGCGGTCAAGTATGACCGCGGTGGGCAAGTGTGTCCCACGTGGATCGGACCCCCCCGGTGTGCTTACCTGGGGATCCGATCCCTCCTGCTGCTGCCCCCGGGTCCGGCGAGTGCCCGAGGCTTCCGGCTCCTCTATACACGCAGCATGCTCAGTTACTTACACTATACACTGCAATACAAGTGTATTGCAGTGTAGATGCTTGAATAAGTAATCGGATGATCGCTTGTTCAAGCCAAAAGGTGGAAAATGTATGAAAAAAAGATGAAATCATTTTATAATAATACTTAAATAAATAAAGTCCCATAATCTCCTCAGTTACACATATAATGCAAATACAGTATATAAAACACAAAAACACACAAAAAATGTACATATTTGGTATCACCGCGTCCGTATTAATCTGTACAATAAATCTAAATCAATATTGAACCCGCTCGATGAACGACGAAAAAAAACCTACGAAAAACTTCCTGTAATATATAATTTTTCATCAAACACCATCACAAAAAATGTTCTAAAAAGTGATCAAAAAAAGCTACAGAACAATACAGAAGTTATGGCCCTGAAAAGTTGTCAATAGTAAAAACAATGCGATATTCTCCAATATTGGTTTTGCTCAGTAAAATTGAGCAAAGATGAGAAAAACAATATAAATGAGGTATCACCGCAATCGTAGTGAACCAGAGACTAAAGATAAAATATTTTTACGTTCCGTTGAGTGGGGGGAAAAAATGCTAAAAATCCAAAATAAAAATTGATGATTTTGTTTGTGTCACCCTTGAAATGGTTAATAAAATCTCATGAATAAGCTATAGACCCCCAAAATAAATTATCTATACATTGTATCTCATCCCGCAAATAATAAGCACTCATATGTTCACATTACCAAAAAAAAATTAAAATTTATAGCTTGTACAGTGTGACATTACAAATCTGCTGTGAATGGCGCTGCTTTGATCCTATGCTCGGCCGTGCAGTACAGCAGTTTTACCACCAAGTATGGGGTATCGGTACACTCGGGAGAAATTGGGCTTTAGACGTTGCAGTGCGTTTCATCATTTTATTTATTATGAAACTGTCAGTTTTGGCCTAAATCAGGGGTAGGGAACCTATGGCTCGGGAGCCAGATGTGGCTCTTTTGTTGGCTGCATCCGGCTCTCAGACAGATCTGTAATAAATAGTGATGGCAGCTGTGTCTCTTAGACTGATCACTGGACACAGACAGAGATGTTACCGCTACCTACGTCCTTTGTACGACCCAGGTGCCATCAGCGCCATTGTCTAAGCCTGGGTCAGAGAGAAGAGTGAGGGAGCGATGAGGGGCACAGGTAGATAAATATTCTTTTTTTTTTTTTGCTGTGACTACCTATCTACTTGAGGGCATGTGCTGTCGCTACCTTTCTACTTCGGGGCATGTGCTGTGGCTACCTATCTACTGGGAGTATGTGCTGTGGCTACCTATATACTGGGGGCTTGTGCCGTGGCTACCTATCTGGTAGCCGCCAGTCTTTATAGGAACCCGGGAAGTGGGCAGCGCCAATCAGCGGCGCACTGGCCCTTTGAATCCGCAAGTGCCGGTCGCGCACGCTGGCCAGCCGCGATGGGAGCCGGAAAGTGGTAGGTTGAGTGAGCTCGGAAAGGGGCACAGCCATGGAGAGGGGCATGGGTCTGCCTGCAATCCGGGACCTAGAACGCAGGGGCACTTGTGACTACGTATCTACTGGGGGGCATGTGTATATGGTACGGCTCTAACGGAATAACATTTTAAAATATGTGGCATTCATGGCTCTCTCAGCCAAAAAGGTTCCTGACCCCTGGCCTAAATTAATGTATTTTCCAAAAAAATTCTATAGTTTCTAAATCGCAGGTCCATATTGTTTTAACCCATGTAAAACACTTAAATGGTTAATAGACTCATTAGAAGTTGCTTTACATACGTTGAGGGGTGAAGTTTCTATAGTGGGGTAATTTATGGGGTTTTACTATTATTTAGGCCTTACAAAGTCACTTGAAAGCTGAGTTGTCCCTCAAAATGTGAGTTTTAGCAATTTTCATGAAAATTAGAAAAATCGCACCTAAAGTTCTGCACCTCATAACATCCTAGAAAAATGAGAGGACGCATAAAATATCATCTCGACATGAAGCAGACATTCCGAAAATGTTAATTATCAAGCTTTTTGGGTATTTTTATTTCCTGTCTGGAAAGCGGAACATTTCAAACTTGGAAAATGAAGAATTTTTAGAAACTTTTGCCAAATTTTCAATTTTTTTCGGAAAGAAACGCAAAACTTATCACTTAAATTTAGAAATAACATGAAGAACAGTGTGTCACGAGAAAACATTCTCAAAATCACCTCGATATGTTAAAGCATTCCAAAGTTATAACCAATTATCATGATACAGATTTGAAAAATCGAGTCTGGTCATTGAGCTGAAAACTAGTGTCGGTGATAAGGGGTTAAAGTTTAAATAGTTACAGGTTTTTGAAAGTCTGTTTTTAATCAGATTTTTTTTAAGCCAGAAGCAAAATTCATAAAGAGTTCTAAGCCTTTCCAAAATGTTATACCTATTTACAATAATAAATAAATGAAATGGAAAAGTGCTTCTTTGTGCAGGTTTTTCAGACTTCACAATTTATCCATATTACACTTTTTACAGATTTTACCTCATCAATCTACCAGCCCCCCTCAGGCAGGTTATTGAATACAGTATCTTTTCTAGACTTCACTTCCTTATGTGAAATCTCACCCATTTACCTAAGAAAAAATCTCATCCAAATTCACATGTAAATGAGCAGAGAAGAGTCAAGAGATGAGTCAAATTTAGGGACTATAGAGGGAGTGTCACTTCAGACGCCCCTATCTTCAGTTCTTTAGTACCGAGAAACATGTTATTGTCATATTGAAGATATAAAGATATTTTCAATTATTTCTTTATAGCCAGTTCTGTATATCACAGAATGACAAATTAATGCAACCTGAAGGATGGGATAGGTTCTATACAACCGCAGAAAGGGGATACTGAAATGACACTTCATCCTGCCGCTTTTAAACTTGACTCATCTCATGCAAATATGACTGTTCTTATATTTCCCTATTAAAGATGAAATTCTAGAATGAAATTTCATAATGTTTTTGTATAGTCATTTCATTGTATTTTTCATTTCTTTTAGATTGATTGTTTATCCACCACCTCCTGCAAAAGGCGGTATCTCGGTCACTAATGAAGATCTCCATTGTCTCAATGAAGGAGAATTTTTAAATGATGTTATTATTGATTTCTATTTAAAGTAAGTTTTATGTTTCTTGAGATATAAATGTATAGATAACTATACAGCAAGTATGTATACATGATGTGAGGTGTCATATGTATTTTGCCTGGAGAGTTTATTGTAGAGCTGCCATCTTACAAGACACCCACAAGTAAATTCATCAGCTTTAGTAAGAAGCTAAATCCAAACTCTATATACATTAGAGAATAATGTATGATCACTTGATTTTTTTCAGAAATAATCTCCATTGATCGCCATTTGTAGGATTTTTGTAAGGGCTACACATGCCACTAGAAACAGTGTGTTACAAAATAGCCAAATTATACAAAAACGTGATAATCAATTAGAGGACAGCAATGACTTTAGCACAGAGAAAGATTATAACCAAGTTTTCTGAAGGTAGCAGTTACCAATCAGTAGTAAGTGTACAGAGCTTTGCTTTGCTTCAGCACATCTGCAGCCACAGGACATCACTAGTGTCTCACACTGCTGAGGTGGGATTTTGGTGCACTCTTCTTCTTGGCCATAACTTGGTCACTCAAGATTTTCCAGAATTTTTCTATTGGGTTTGGGTAAGGACTCTGGGCTGGTCATTTCAATGTTTTCTGTTTCAAGTAACTGCTTTACCCATTTTGATGTGTGAAATGGGGTGTTGTCCTGTGTGAAAATTGCTTGATAATTGAGAGATGAAGGAATCACTTGTTGTTGAAGTTTCTGATACATACTTGCATTCACTCTGCCATGCTGCCATATGAAAGATCCAACTCCTTCTGCAGAAAACATTCCCCAAACCATGATACTTCCTCTTTCACCTTTCACTGACTTCTTTGGTTTAGTCTTTACTCAGTTTGTCAATGAACATAAAGTTTCACACAAGATCCAAATAAATTAATTTGCTTTCATCACTAAAATGAAATATGTACCACTTCTCCTCTGACCACACAACATGCAAAGGTTAGTCTAGCTTTGTGATTTTTTTTTTCTGCTAATGAGAGGTTTGGTCACTGCAGAGTGGGCTTTCTATTCAAATGCTCTTAAACATTGACACTGTATGACGAGACAGATCCTTCCATGTTTAGTGCTGAACTGGCAAGAAATTCCAGCTGCACTGATGCTACAATTACCCATGATTCCCATGATTCTCTGTTTTATCCTGTCCTCTCTTACATTTCTCTTTTGAGGGCGCCCAGCCTTTTTCAGCACTGAACAGTGTATGGCTCTGTCATTTAGTTGATGAAAGCAAGTTTAATTTATTTGGGTCCGATAGGAAATAGTATGTTTGTTGACAGGCTGGGGAAAGACTGAACCCAAAGTGTAAAGAATTGTGGTTTGTGGAATGTTTTCTGGAGCACGAGTTAAACCTCTCATACAGCTACATGGCAGAGTAAATGAAAGTGTGTATCAGAACTTCAACAACTCGTGGTTCCTTCCTAGCGTTCAAACAGCCAGATATTTGCATACAGGACATGGCTTCCTCGAATACGACCATGTCACACTCTGGCAGCGGTGGCCAGAGTCCTGCACTATAGAGTCCTGCCGGACCACCAGGATTCAGCAATCATTACCACAGGATGGCTGTGCGACATGTAGTAACTCTCGGTCATTTCATATACAATAACCTTTTGTTTCTCTGTGCAATCCCTCCAGCAGAGGTGGCCGTATCCGAGGAAGCCATCTCGTTTCTAAGGGACAGCATGGCTACACTTATGAGAAATTATATTCACACAGGAACATTTTTTTTTAATAACATCAAATTGAAGAAATGTTTATATATGGCAGATTAATGAAACTAAATGTGAGTGCACAGACGAGAATACCCCTTTAACATTTGTATTATGGTTAGAAAAAAGGCAGCTAACAGTCTATTCAGTAGGACGATCAGCTGTGTATCTACCCAACTTCTGCACAACACAACTGATGGTCCCAACCCCATTTATAAGGCAAGAAATCCCACTTATTAAACCTGACAGGGCACACCAGTGATGTGAAGACCATTTCAAGTGACTACCTCTTGAAGCTCACCAAGAGAATCAAAGCAAAATGTGACTACTTTGTAGGACCTAGAATATAAGACTTTTTAAAAATTGTTTCTCACTTTTTTGTTAAGTATATAATTCCACATGTTAATTCATAGTTTTGATGCCTTCTGTGTGAATCTACAAATTTTATAGTCATGAAAATACTGAAAACTCTGAATGAGGCGGTGTGTCCAAATTTTTGGTCTATACTGCATGTGTTTGTGCATAAATATATAAAATACATAATCTAATGAACTGTGAAGTGACAGATGAATCTAGTTCATTAGTTGCCATTACTGTGGTAAGATTAGATTATTAGATTATTACCTCAGAGGTCACCTGGAGAACGGGAGCCCAAGAGGGAGGAGCTACAACTGTGGGATCATGGAAGTTGGAGTATCCTGTGTCAAGTATTCTTGTGTGAAGGTAAAAAATATTAAAAGGAGTGGTTGCTGGATAATCCCCCCCCCCCCCCCCCCCACCCCCATGTACGTGTAAATAAAATTGCACTATCCTTCCATCCAGCCTGAGATGCTGCAGGTGAACCACATTAGGGTTTCGGCTCTCTGTGATCTTTGGCTGCCAAGTTATTATTTCAGCCAATTTTTGATTTATTTGATTGGAACTTTAGATTGACCAAATTATTTGTGTTGGGTCCATTTGACACCTCCCTTTGGACTTCTGCTATTGAAATCGATCTCAAAAATGACAATGCAAGTGTAAGGGGTCTTTTAAATGTCTTTTAAATGTACCCAGCATATGGAATCATATATTAGGCCTCATTCCATATGCTGTGTAGAGGAAAAAAAATGTATAGCTTTATGTTTCTGTATGACTTTTCAAGCCATCATTTTCATCCTAAAAAAAAAGTGATTCTTCATACTTCCATAATGAGGACATTAGAGGTTAATACTTTCTAAATGTCATTTTGCTTAATGTGATATTTTGGCGTGGACTATAATATAAGCTTTTATGTTTACTTTTCATCTAGGTATTTGATCCTTGAGAAACTTCGAGACAAGGCAGACAGAATCCATATTTTTAGTTCATTTTTCTATAAACGTCTTAATCAGAGGGAGAGGAGGAATCATCTTCAAGAGATTGCAAACTTAACGTAAGTCATTATGACTCTTCTGTATTCTGCTATATTTATAGAAACTTGTTTTCCATCAGTTTAGTTGGTAAATGCATCTGATCTATGCGATTATATTTAACTCATTCAAAGCTTAATAATTGACCCAAAGCCCCACATAAATTGATACAATATATCCACTTAGCAGCTAAAATTGCTGTTGCTAGATCCTAGAAGCCGAATGTTATCCCATTCTCCTTTGTTAAATCTCGAGTGTCTGCTAATGATTATTAAGCATAATCCATCTAAGTTTAGTTGTGACAAAGTATGGAATCCCTGGAAGGTGAGAATGTCCGCCTTTCGCCCGGACACCTGATCGCTACTGGCGTGTGATCATTTTAACCTGTTACCGACATGTGACATAGTATTACGTTACATGCCGTCTACGGGGGTTTGGAGAGTGCTCACGGGCTGAACCCTCTCCATACAAGATGGACGGTGGGTGCTGGCATGGATCGCGAGTGTTAACCCTGTAAATGCCTACGGCAAAGCTGCTGGAGGCAATTAAATCCTGGCATATTTATTTTTTTTAAATAATTGTATTTTAAAAAAAACCCTAAAAATAATGTCATCCTGTAACTGATATAAATAGTAAAAACCATAAACATGTTAGGTATCAACATGTCCCAAAATGTCTTGCCTATCAAAATATAATAACTGTTATTCCTGGCATTTAACCTGTAACGGAAAATAATAGCGCACAAAGTCGAACATACCCCTTTTTTGCCATTTTGAAAAATATAAAAAATTCAATAAAAAGTGATCAAAAGGATGTAAGGTCCAAAAAATCATAGCATTGAAAACGTCGCCAAAAATCACAAAAAATGACCACACCCACAGCTCCGTACAACGAAGTATGAAAAAGTTATTAGTGCCAGAAGATGGCAAAATGAAGAAGTCCCAGTGCACGTTGTGGAATATTAAATAAGTCAGTACAGCATGTTTTAATTTTTGTAAATGTATAAAACCTATACGAATTTGGTATCCCTGTGATTGTAGTGACACAAAGAATAAAGTAGACATGTCATTTGGGCCGCACAGTGAAAGCCATAAAATACAAGCCCCTAAGAATACGGCAGAAACGTTTTCACTATTTTTATTGCAATTGGAATTTTTTGACCCCTTCCCAGTGCACGTTGTGGAATATTAAATAAGTCACTATGAAGTGCAGTTTGTTAAGCAGAAAATAATCCCTTTGCATGGAAAAATAAAAGGTGAAGGTGGGTAGTGAAAAATAAAAACTCAAATTGGAGGGGTTATGTACATAGTTGAGACTTGCAGAGCTTGTATTGGGGATGAGACGGCGGGATGCTTCTTCCGCTGCCCCTCTACATTGTTTGTTCCATTTTGTCTATACACTGTGCGTGTTCTTGTGTACCATGTGCGCTTTGTTGACATCCCTTATGGCATTGGTGATTTTCAAACCATCTTTTATCCTCTACTGGACTTTTAGCAAGCTGTTCTAGCCAATCTTTATCTGTGGCCATATAGAAATTGTGGAACAAGGCAGGGTACTTATTTTCTATACCTTTTATGATAGAATTGGAGAGGAAATGTATATTAGCATGTGGGTTGTTCACCACCATGTTCCTTCTGTGTAATATGTTGTGGTCCCATATAGGACACTGTATGTTACTTGTGTTTTAAAATGTTCAATAAAATTTTGTGGAAACTAAACTTAGTAAATTATACTACATATAATGTGTAGTGCTGCCTTAATCATATATTTTAACAGTTCTGTATTAGACTCTTAAGAAGTATACACTCCTCACAATTGAAGCATGGGGCATTTTTATCTTTTAGTTTTTATTATTGTTTTGGATCGAACCTGTATGCATAGTTTAAACTGAGGGATGTAAAAACATGAGCCTGTCCTAAGCACATCCACTGTAGAAGTCCACCAAGATTTTGGACATGATTTCACAAGTGGGCGGACTTCCCAATCACTGTTGGAGCCAAACACACGTCCTGTTTAGTCTCCAGATTTGGCCCACAATAACTGATGAAATAATTGAGGTCTGAACATACCTATTTTGATTTATATTTTACAATAGTTTTACAGAGTAAATATTTGTGTTTTTACTCTTTGTTGAAGAAAGTAGCTCTTGGTCCTCCACTAAGTAGAAAACCTACTTTATTACATTTGATTTGGTTGTTGATGGTTTCATTTTTGGATCTTACAGACAACGCGTTTCAATCATATACCATGGATACTGATACGATTTCTTTTTTAGATTACAACAAAGGAGGCATGGCAGAGTGAAAACCTGGACCAGACATGTCGATATCTTTCAGAAGGACTTCATATTTGTTCCACTCAATGAAGCGTATGTAGATGATGAAACCTTCTTCAAACTATTGCTTTTTGCTTGCTTGTACTGCTCATACATTTTTTTATACAACATTTTATTGAGTATTTTGCAATTTATAAACAAAACATACATAAAAAATGAATCCCTCCCCGACCTTATCAAAGAGCACACCATATAAATTTCACATCATTAGGGCATATTCACATGGCCGTCTGCGGGGACGTACATGCGGCATCGATCCGGCCCGCACACCGCAAAAAGATAGAGCATACTCTATCTTTTGGCGTGTGTGCGGCCGTGCGCCGCTATTCTCTATGGAGAGAGGAGGGGTCACCCCCTCCTCCTCTCCAGCACACGGCGGTATGCCCACATGGCGGGCATACCGCGTGTGAATGTACCCTTAGAATATATAGAGCAAATTCTTGGGAGAACGATGGAGAAGTCCAAGCAGCAGGCAACCGGAATGGACATGTATTCTAGACCGCAACTAATTATTTATCTCTGAATAGGGAGAGTAAGCAAGGGGCATAAAAATTAATGTAGATAGCGGGTAAAGTTAACAAAAATCATAAATGCCTGAAGGTCAGTCTGAAAAAGAGTGATGAAATAAGGCGATACCTTTTTGAGGCTGAGTATATTTGATGGTGAGCTTTCGAGAATACTAATTCTGTTTGTAAGACATGATGTTATGCATGAAACAGAAAATTCACAGCATTTTATACACACTAACAGGGATCAGGCCAGTCTGTTCAAGCTGTGCAAACCAGTTTCAGTGCAGTTTCATATAATGCCGATAGCGAGTCAGCTCTCTCAATGCAAAGCCTGAGTCAATCCAAGGTAACTAGAGCTTGTCAAATTCCTGTAAGGCCACAGGTTTATGAGCAATCTCCTTCTCTAAGAGAATCAGCTACTTTTGACCTGCCAGCACAAGCTGAACCTATTCATTGTTGAGCAATTAATTTACAAGCTTTGTACAGAAAATGGGCCATGGCAGTCTTGCTGGCCTCTGGTCACCAGCTCCTCCACATACCCCAACATGTATACAAAGGGGGGGAGCACGATCTGTGGCTTCCAGAACCTTTCTAGATTAGGACAGGACCAGACCGGACAATGTGGAATAAAGCATCGGCCCAGTGGGCGTCAGTTCCTATATCAAACATATACATTTAGGGTATCTATAAGCTCTGTAAAGTATCATTCAGAGAGCCAATGTAATTTTTTAACCAATTTTTTAATCTTCCTGACTAAAATAATGTTCCCGCCTATATATTGCAATCTTTACTCCATATAGCCTGCAGTTTTCGTTATCCTGTGTGGTTATCCAGTAGTGTAGATAATCAGTTGCTGAACACGGGCTGCTATAGTGTTAAATCTCTTGTAGAATTATTGTGGATTTAGGACGGGTTATGCTGTGCAGTTGGAGGAGCTTTCGCCTTTCCCATTGAGGATAAATCTGATTTCTATAAAACTATGTTGTTGATGTACATTTCTTTCTCCTGCAGTGCTCATTGGTTTTTAGCTGTCATTTGCTTTCCTGGCCTAAAAGAACCAGTGTATCTTCCTAACCGATACTACCAGGAGAATAGTAATCCATCTGCAGCCATGACACAGACAGAAGATAATCGGCTCTCCGTTTCTTGTGGCGAATCACAGACCTGTTCTTCGAAGACCCCACTTAAGAAATTGCCTAGCAAAAAACAAACTGTTGCTACAGGTGACACAAGTTCTGGGACTGATGATAGTGACACCCCAACCAATAGACAAAGCCATTGTTTAGGAACACCCCGCCTCAAGAAGACTGATCAAGGACTCCAAGAATCCGAGGCATCTTTGAAATCTCCATTTCCACAAACAGACTCCACTGCTAAAAATGTCAATGGAATAGCAAATGAATGTAAAACTCCACTAAAGCATGCTGGTGAGTATTTTGTGCAGGTTCAGGGGAGAACAGACCCTTTTCTTCACTTCTAGCGTCATTAGATACAGTTTATAAGAATATGACAATATTGTACATAGTGGATAGGGAATAACTATGGAATCGTAATATAAATGCTATTTGACTGATAAGTAGTGACTTATATTTTTGCATGTAGTAATTCAATAACCCCCTAAATTCTCTTTTCATCAGACTACTAGCTACGCTTATTTTCTTTATTTTTCTCCATCTTTGTATGATGCGCTGTAAAATGCACTCATCTGAAGTCACAGTATTATAACAGATGGGTTTCATAGTAGAGAAATGACTCCCTCTGCTGGCCAGTGTTGGTATGGCGTGGGGCTGTGTGCAGTTACCAGTAGATGGCGTTATTTCCAGGACTGCATTCCTTGATTTAGGCAAGTCCAAGGTTATGTTATTGCTGAACTTTGCAGACAGGGAAAATGGCAAACAAGAATTAATCCAACTCTTACGATCCTGTTTTCTTGAACTGTTGGTTGTTGGAGAAAGTGATATCACTGTACATTTTAGCAACTGTAAACAAGTCAAAAGGTTCTATTGTCTCATTCAGTAATACTTGATTTATAGTATAACATTTACAGCATTTTGGATTTGACAGATCCATATCTAGAGACAGGTGTTGACTGTCCATGGCTTTATTCTTATAGATTTTGTTACTTGTCTGTGCATTACAGAGACAGCAACAGTTAGGTCCATAAATATTCGGACAGAGACAATATTTTGGTTCTGTACATTACCACAATGAATTTTGAACAAAACGGTTGCAGTTAAAGTTCAGACTTTCAGCTTTAATTCAGTGGGTTGAAGAAAATCATTGCATAATAATGTGAGGAGCTAAAGCATTTTTAATACACAATCCCTTCTCTTCAGGGGCTCAAAAGTAATTGGATAAATTAACTAATTATAAATAAAATGTTCATTTTTAATGTTTGGCTGAAAACCCTTTTATTGGCAATGACTGTCTAAAGCCTTGAAGTCGTGGACATCCCCAGAGATTGCTGTGATTCTTCCTTTTTAATGCTCTCCGAGGCCTTTACTGCAGTAGTTTTCAGTTGCTGTTTGCATTTGGGCCTTTTCTGTCTGAAGTTTAGCCTTTTGAACATGCATTTCACTTGTTAATCAGATACAGTACTCTGTTGGGTTGAGATCAGCACTCAGTACTCAGTTGGTTTGAGATCGGGGACTGACTTGGACTCTTGGGTTGCTTTGGCTTTATGGTTTGGGGTTATTGTCCATCTGTATTATTAAACTCTGTCCAATCTAGGCTTTTTATTCTTGAGGCTTATGAACGGCTTCCACTGTGCAGTGAACACTGTATATACTTTCATGCACTCTTCTCTTTATGATATATTTGCACCTACATCCTGGAGAATGGCGTTAATTCAGTTTGCTTGTGTGAAGGGGTTTCGCTTCATCATGGAAATTATTCTGCAAACATCCACCAATGTTGTCTTCTCCGGCTGTCAGGGTCTTTTTGTATTGAGGAGTTCACCAGTACTCTCATTATTTCTCATTATGTATCATACTGTAGATTTTGCCACTCCTAATATTGCACAGAGAACTCTTTCGACACCATGTTTTCATCATAGCAAAAACTTCCAAATGCAAGCACCACACCTTAAAGGACATCTACCACCAGGATGAAGGATTGTAAACCAAGCACACTGACATACTGGTATGCGCCCCCTCTGGCAGGAGCTTCTCTTGTTTTAGCTTCTTATGTCCTGGTTTTTATTAAAAAAAAGCTTTAAAAATAATGCAAATAAGCCAGGCCCCATAGGTGTTAATGAAGCTTGGTACCCCTCTGGCCCATTCGCATAATTTTTAAAGACTTTTTTTTTTTTTTCATAAGAAGCAAAAAGAAGAGCAGATCCTGCCAGAGGGGACACACACCAGAATGTCAGGGTGCTTGGTTTACAATCCTTTATCCTGGTGGTAGATGTCCTTTGAACCAATTCCAGGCCTTTAATCTGCTTAATTGAGAATTCAATGAAAGAGTTGCCCACGTCTGTCTTTGAAACAGACTTTGAGTCAATTGTCCAATTAGTTTTGGTTCCTTTATAAACTGGGTGCCACATGTTCAGGATCCGAAAATCCTGAGGGTACGGTCACATGTACTGCTTTCACTCTGTTTAGAAACAGCATAAATTACATTTTTTGGCTCTCTTCATCTTACAAGTACTGATGGCTTATTCTAAAGATAGGTTTACTATCTGTGCCTTGAAAGATCCTTTAATTTTGTCCTACTGCCACTAGCTTGTCTTCAGTACCATGGCCACTGCACCCATGACCCAGCAATTTTTTTCTTGTAAATAATCCTCCTTAATTATGACTATTTTTTTTCTCCAACCTAGATGGTTTGCACAAAATACAGATAAGCTATAGTGAATCTCCAGATGACCAGAAAAAAGGAGACGAGGAATTCATAGATTTTTCAGATGATCAGGATAATCTGGTAAGAAGGCCACGTTGAATCTTCTGCCTGTTACTTCTTGCTGTCAAATAAAGAAATATCTCCTTCCATATTATCTTTCCATATTGAAGTGGTAATGTTAACTTTTCTATTTCTGTTAGCCTAATGGGTGCAGTCACATGTACCGCTAGCGCTGCATTTACAGCCCGTTGTCATATGCGTTTTTATGGAAACGCAAGTGAACGGTAGCCAGAAGTGTTGCATTGTTTTAATGCAAGACACTAGGTTCTGGTTACGGAATCGCTTGTGTTTCCATAGAAACGGATATGCTAACGACCCGAGGCTCTACTCCCCTGTATGCTAGCGCTGGGTGACCGCACCATATGACAACAATTTTAATTGCCCTCATTCAAACTATTCATAATTTACACTGAGGCACCATGAGAAATGGATAAATTGTAACATACAAATGTTTGTCTTCTGCTACACATAGGCCTCAGTACTGCTAGTTGGGTGGATTTGTCTGTTTCTTCTAGGTGGCTATTCTGTGACTATTTGTGTGTGTAGGTTGGGTGGATGGGGACATAACAGCTGAGCTTATCAGAAACTATTGCATGGTTATTTTGCCTCTAAGTATTGTTTGGCCTTGTTTAGGATGAAAGCAGTGATGATGGCGGCCTCGCTGATGACAATTTCACTTCAGAAGCAGGAAAATGGCACCTCAAACCCTTACTCTGCAAACAGTATGTGTTATGGTCACTCCAGTGTATAAAGTGAAGGGGGGATTGCTTAGAAGAGCCTCAGAGTGGATATTTGCTGAAATATTGTGGCGGTGATTTACATAAATGTTAAACACTTTTCTGATCAGTCCAT
The DNA here is from genome assembly GCA_019512145.1 of Engystomops pustulosus. Taxonomy (NCBI): domain Eukaryota; kingdom Metazoa; phylum Chordata; class Amphibia; order Anura; family Leptodactylidae; genus Engystomops; species Engystomops pustulosus. The sequence continues at coordinate 96,797,403 of CM033643.1, forward strand.
GATGTAAATAAAGCACAGAAAGCTGAAAATGATTTTATATAGTTGTAAGATACTAAAGGGTCAGACGCCCCTTACAGTGATTTAGGTTGGTTGCTTATTGCTTTATTTCCAGACTTGAAAAGGTTGCATTGTTAAATGGCCGGGCCTTGGCACCCAGATCCATTTTATTCCACAATGGGTACCTGTGATCCTTATGATCTAATGCCAGTGCTGCTTATACAGATCCATATAACTTTTTAGGTGTATAGTGTAGTGTTTCAGACATTGCCCGACAGAACTCTGCATTATGACAGTCATAGATACAGCAACCACAGGCTTGGTTAGATATTCATGTTTGCCTCCTGCAAGTTACATTATAAATTGAATTGTAGATAGTAAAGTCATTTGTTTGTTGCCTGTTAACAAACATATATTCCCTTTTGTGTTGTTGAGCTGAAATGTAGACTGCAATAATACAAGAGGAAATAGAGGAGCATTGTACGCAGCCAGCATTTTTCACTCCCTGCGTCTATAGTCCCCATGGCACAGGGAACACTTAATCTTGTTATCGGTGCAGCAGATTAAAAACCCATAGTGCATATGTATTTGTGGGAAGCTCTGCTCCCCATCCTTGCATGTGTTACTTTTGTAATAAAGGTAGAGATTTTGTGTTCTTGACATCTCTCATAAATAATACATTCTCCAGGAAGACTAACTGTTTTAATTTAGCTGTGGAAAAAGTTTTGCATCGATGCTGAACACTGATACAAGCAGCACTTTTTACTTTGTATTTCTAAACCTTTTATGACCACAGCGACTGAATTTGAGCTATTTAGTGGGATATTCATGCATTCTATCATCCACAATAATAAAACATGTCTAGCAATCACTGATCAATGATAGTTGATCACTTTCTTAATTGTTATTGAAGAGGGTTTAAAAATAATCAGAAGATCATATCCTCACGTAAACTGTATGGAGAGGGGGGTGGGCAGATGCAGGCAAAAAACATGTGCATGAAGGCAGTCCTATTCTGTTGGGGTTTGATTTTCTTTTTGTTAGCATATACTGCATTTTGTTAAAGGGAACCTGTCACCAGGAGACCCATTTTTAGCACTCCCCCAGTCCCCACAGAGCATAGTACATACACTGCCAAAGTGTTTTTGCATAAAAAATTGGTTTTGCAGAAAAAAAGATATGTTATATTGTACCTTTCATTAGCATCTGCTGTGTGACTAGGCAGTTGCCTATTGGGAGGGGCTGGAAAGGAGCAGTTTCCCCCACCCTTGGGATTCAGCTTCTCCATGTGACCTTTTCAAATATATGAAAACACCCATCACTTGGCTTAGCGACGCCCCCTGCTCCTCTAAAGCCAATCCCGAGTGAGGGGAGTTATTCATATATTTGAAAAGGTCACATGTTTCCCAAGGGTGGGGGGGGACTGCTCCTTTCCAGACCCTCCCTTTTGGCAACTGCCTAGTCACACAGCAGATGCTAATGAAAGGTACAATATAACATATCTTTTTTTCTGTAAAACCTATTTTTTATACAAAAACACTTTGGCAGTGTATGTACTATGCTCTGTGGGGACTGGTGGAGTGCTAAAAATGGGTCTCCTGGTGACAGGTTCCCTTTAAGAAACATGAGCTCAGACTCCATTGTGGATGAAAATAACACATAAGAGTAGCTGTTACTTTATCTTCTGCAGCCTGTCCCTGTAGTATTGTCATTTTGTCCTTAGAGAGGCTGTTGTGTTGTCCTCAAGGCAACTGCCTGCTTTTTGTGTCCCCACTGAGGATTAATAACAATGAGGGGTGGTAATGCCTGAAGACTGTGAAGAAATACTGTGGTAAACATTGTTTCATGGATAGAAGGAAGAGACCATACTTGCTTTGTTTATTTTGCATCACTTTTTTTTTTGTACGCTTTTTTTTCTAGTTTGTTCTTTTTTTGTTTAATCTCTAATTTTCCCTTGTTATTTAGTGGTTAACCAAAATGAGTTATTTAAAAAAAAAAAAAGCTAAAAACAGCAGCACAGTCCAGGTTAAATGTAGACTGGGTGCTATCCTTCAACCTTTTCGCAGGAGAAAAGTACAGGTGATGTAGAGAAGGAAAAAAAAAGGCGTTCCCGTTCTGCAGGTTTTATGCAAAACTACGCCAGGTCGGACATGGCATAGTTTTGCCCGGCTGCCACACTGCCCAACGGATACATCATGAGGCCTAAGCTATCATAAGCCAGTTTGATATGACAGATCTCCCCCCACATTACATATACAGTGTAAATTTATTGATAAAGTAGTTTACGATAGTAAAGTGCCGTATATACTCAAGTATAAGCCGAGTTTTTCAGCACAAAATTTGTGCTGAAAAACCCTAACTCTGCTTATACTTGAGTCTATAAAAAAAAAATAAACACAGTACTCACCTTACTGACGTCCCCTGTAGGACCTCTTCTGCGTCCGATGCTCCAGTACTGCCGGGTTCTTCGGCTCCTCTTGGACTTTTTTACTACAGGGTAACTAGGGGCTGGCAGGCTATATACTACAGGGGATGGCAGGCTATATACTGCAGGGGATGGCAGGCTATATACTGCAGGGGATGGCTGGCTATATACTGCAGGGGGCTGGCTGGCTATATACTACAGGGGACTGGCTGGCTATATACTACAGGGGACTGGCTGGCTATATACTACAGGGGGCTGGCTGGCTATATACTACAGGGGGCTGGCTGGCTATATACTACAGGGGGCTGGCTGGCTGTATACTCCAGGGGGCTGGCTGGCTGTATACTCCAGGGGGCTGGCTGGCTGTATACTCCAGGGGGCTGGCTGGCATGCTGTGACCAGTGCATTTCCCACGCTCAGCTTATACTCGAGTCAATAGGTTTTCCCAGTTTTTTGTGTTAAAATAGGGTTCCTCGGCTTATACTGCAGGGGGCGGGCTGGCTATCTACTGCTGGGGGCTGGCTGGCTATCTACTACAGGGGGCTGGCAGGCTATATACTGGCATGCTGTGACCAATGCATCTCCCACCCTCAGCTTATACTCGAGTCAATAGGTTTTCCCAGTTTTTTGTGTTAAAATAGGGTTCCTCGGCTTATACTCTGGCCGGCTTATACTCGAGTATATACGGTACATTTCATATGAAATATACAAGTGCTTGTGTGAAATGACAGTGGATGTGGACCACCTGTTGGGTAGAGAATTATACCTTTACTCCCTTTGGGAGATCCAGTTTCCTTGCTGCAATAATGGCAGTATACACCTTTTACATATTCACTACATAATTTGCTTAAACCCTTCAGAAAGCAAACAGTTTATAGCTTAAAGGGGTTTTCCCGCAAACAGTATAGGGCCTAACTTGCTGATCAGTGGGGGTCGGAGTGCTCACACCAGATCAGACTAGTGGACCAGACGGCCACACTTGACCGTTCTGACGGAAATTGCCAAATGCCGCGCTCGGAGGTCACTCTGACCGCGGGTGTTACACGGGGATATTGGCGGTAGATTACCAATGACACCTCGCAAATTCCAATGCCAGTTCATTTCCGGTGCAGGGCTGAAACAGCTTTGGTTGAGTGCAGGACTAGTGCGGCGCTAACCACAGAAGCGCTAAGTGATTAAAGAAGGCTGATTTCAGCCTAAACATTTGGATGTGTGTATAATTGCATATATGTGTGTGTACATATTGGTTTATACGATTAGAAATATAGATTGTGGTCCTTTCATGGCTCAATCGACCAGGTCAATGGACCTCCACTGCTCCAAAGGTAGCCTGTAAGAAGAGTCAACTACTAAGAGATTTCTTTATTAAATACATCAAGTGAAATAATACTGAGGATTATGTGTTGTTATATTTCTCCCCCAGACCGTGTATACTGCTCATGGATTCTCTGAGAGGTCCTTCCCGTTCCACTGTGGTGAAAACATTGCGAGAGTAAGCCCTGTTCTGTATCGTTTTCCTTCATTTGCATGTTTATATGGTGACCGATATGTGACATTAATATATTTCTCAGATACCTGGAGGTAGAGTGGGAAGTTAAGAAAGGAAGCAAGAGAAGCTTTTCCAAAGAGTACATGAAAGGTTCTAACCCCAGAGTGCCTCAGCAGAACAACTTCAGTGATTGCGGAGTCTATGTTCTGCAGTATGTCGAGAGCTTTTTTGAGGTGAGTTAGTATATAGTTGCACTGAAAAGGAAAGTGGTTTTTAAGTGTCTATTGTTGAATAACCCCTTTAGCTGTGCAGGTAATTCACTTTAAGCCAACATTTCTAGCAACTTCAATTCCGAATAGAAGTGAACAGGTAAGCAGGGATAAGTCATTTGGAAACTTATCTGATTCAAGCACATCATATATATCACTTTCATATTATTTGTTTACGTCTTAAAGGGAACCTGTCGGAGCTTTTTGGGACATTCAACCACCAATAGGTCCTTATGGTCTGGTGGTTTGCTTGCCAAATCGCCCTGTTTGAAGTCTCTCGATGGGCACTATTTAAAAAATGAACATTGGGACCTGTAGGTGATTTAGTGTCTCAAATCTCCAATGTATGGACTGTTTTTGGTGACCCCTGTTTAGGGAAGTAACAGAGAAGGACAGAGTGCTACAGGGTTGGAGTGTACAGAGCTGCACACTTGCATCATGGGAAGCTACAGAACCTCCTATAGACCTAGCTCTTGTTTTCATTAGTGTGAAAACAGAATATGTCTAACATGTTGGAGAGTTGTCCTGTGTATATACTTTTGTCTGTAATCTCAGTAGCTGCTTTTTATTGCTCCATAATAGTTTTATGATGTGATTGAATTGCGTTCTGAAACAGATGAGTTTAGACCTCCATGCTTGCGTTAGAGGACCAGCAACAGGCATGTTGTAAGTAAACAATGTAAAACATATGTTGCTAGTTCCTAGAGTGCAAGTATTAAGGTCTAGGGTTTAGGGAGTAATGCTTCCATGAAGTGCCTGAATTGTGCTTCAAAATGGGTGGATTCACCAAACCTGTTAAAAGGAGGTATTGACAAGTGCAGTCCTCTCAAATTTCTTTTCTCAATGGATGCCTGATATTTACTATTCACTTTTATCTAATACATATATTGATCCCCTCCATACTGGTGCTCTATCTAATGAAATTGTACAAGTAGCAAAGGCCTAAGAGACCTCTTTTAGAGTCTTCAGGAATCGAAGTATTCTGCCGATCACTGTACTCTTCATTCAGCTGATGGATCCTGAGATCATAATTCTATAATGGGTAATTGCCAGCCATATGGTTTATCTAAAGGGAACCTTTCATGATGACTTCTGTACACAGATCCCTACTAGTTGGTTATCCAGGATGATGACATAATCTCAATAAAGTCTTCTATATTCTGGGAGAGTCCAAATTATGCTGAGCTCTTTTAATGCTGTATTCAAGTGATCTGCAAAGATCTGCAAAGGATTCATGCAGGATGTCCTCTGCTGGCTTTATTTGTGTCCCACAGGCCAGTAGCATCATCACAAATGGTGGGCTGCAGCTGTAGAAAGTAGCTTACATGAAGCCGTCCTTGTCCTGTAGCACATTCTTTTAACCAGGGAGGGACAGGCCAGAGTGGCTCTTTCCTCTAGTCACTAGTGATTCTCAACATTGATGGCCAATCCTATGGGTGAGTGGGGGAGGGTAGCTTGGAAGCCTCATGCAACTTCTGTTTAATGCAAGCTGCATAGATTGTTACAGTGATATGATACTAGAAGTGGCATCTCAGGGCAGACTTGTACGACTTTAGGGGTTGGCCACTTCCCTAAATTGGTTAAGGTCCCTAAATGTCCCAGTGCCATTTTACACTTACTATTTCAGGTAGTGCTAACGGCTATCTTTAAGTGGGGGGGCACTTAACATAGTTGGTGTAAAAGAAATATTTATAGCAATGGGACATTTGGGGACCTTATCTAATATTATGGCAGCAGTTTTAAAATTTGTGTTCCATCCATTAAATGCACCATCACGTTATATTATTGTCCATAGCTATTTGCATACATGAACAGTCACTTCATTTCCCTGTAGGCATTAAAGGGGTTGTCCGAGAGTTGTGAAAAAAAACTATAGGTGGCCAGAGGGGGCTGCTTAAAAAAATAAAGATCTACTTACCTTCCGGCGCCCTCCGGTGTCCCGCGTGCTATGCTAGCTAGCCACGGCTATTCGTCCCTATGCACAGCATTGTGTATTGGGACCGGAAGGTTGTCGGGTCCGGCTGGAAACTGAATCCAGCACTGCTCCGGCGGCCATGTTTATTTACAAGGGAAGTAGATCTTTATTTTTTTTTAATCAGCCCCGACCCCACCCTCCATCCCGGGCTCCTTTTTTTAGTTTTTTTTTTTTTTTTAATAACTCTCGGACAACCCCTTTAAGATTTACAGTCTACAGTCACATCAACACAGTGATACTATATAATGTTTGATAATATTTGCTTCCTCTGCCATTTTCAAGTGTAAAAGTAAGTCATGTGATGGCTTTTGGTAGATTTCAGGGACTGCATCCCTTGTAGAGCAACTTCTTTACTGTGCTGATCAGTAATGATACCATTGGTCAGGATAGGTCACAAAATGTGCCCATGATGGAGATCTTCCACCAACCTAGAGGAATTTGACAACTTTCCCATTACTTAAAGGTAAAGAGTGCAAGAGTGCAAAGCTTAAAGTACTACTTACCTCGGGCACTACTGCTGCCCCTTTGATATAGCACAGTTGATGGGTTTGCTGTATAGGGACTAGATCGCTCAGTAGGTGTGAGTGCACCAAGCTGTTCTCTTAGCCTTTCCGACAAATAGTCACTGCGTGTTGTGACTTCCTTGTGTTGCATTTCAGAATCCTATTCAGAGTTTTGATCTGCCGATGAACTTGACGGATTGGTTTCCTCAACAAAGAATGAAGACAAAGCGTGAAGAAATCCGGAATCTTATCCTAAGTTTGCAGGAACTTCAAAGCAAAGACAAGAAGGGACAGAGGGAGCCTGGCGTGAATCCGCCCACTCAGCAGGAGGGAATGGAGCAGTTTGTCCGAGATTTTGACAGTGTATGAATATTTCATTTGTGGCATGCTATGCGGCCATTACAGGGGCAAAGCAGACTTGCTATAAATTTGCTGTACTTGGATGTTTGGGCAGCTGACCCCCCATCAATGCTCAGACTGTCTGTGAATATGAGATGACCTCTTGCAGGACTGTACATATGGTAATAAGGCCATTTCTTTTCAGTATTTATGATTTTTTTTTTTGCGTCAGATTAAGAAGTGTTTGTCATTCTCTTCATCGTAACTACAAAGAAACTCAAACTACACTTCAAATAAAAGGCAAATATTTATAGGCTCACATGTTAATGTGTATTGTTCTTTAGTATGGAGTTCCTTGCAATGTCTGACAGATGTATGTTGTTTTCACATGTAAACCGTCCATCTAACATTTGATTATCTGGTAGCTTCACAAATGAGATTCTTTTTAGTTGTTCCTTACAAATGTTTAGTTAAACCTTAAAGGGATTGTCCAGTATTGGCTTGGGTTTCACTGTTTTGTTTAGAGGTGGTTCGGGCTACCATTCCAGACACTGCCATGAAAATCTTAGTGCTGCTTTTTTCATGTTCCTTTCTTTCAAAATCCTTTTTTAAATTCCTGGAAACCCCTATTAATTCTTGTCATTTTCCTTATAGATTTTAAGCTATGCACCTGCTTTTTTAACTCTTCCTATTGTAGCTGAAGAACAAATGCTTCTAGATTTTACTTCTGATTAATTATGTAGCAGTAGCTTCTCATGTGATTTATCCATTAAAGGGAGCCTGTCACCATTATTTACCTAAACTGCTAGGTTTATGCACATTTCACCCACATCTTGGTTTTTATTTTCCATCTGCTCAGTCTGTGCCAAAATGTCACTTTTGATATATAAAAATGAGGCAGAAGTGCTTCGGAGTTATACCCAGAGCACCTACGGCTTCAGCTCCACAGCAATAACCACGCCCCCTGCTACACTGACACCATCCTTTCTCATCCTTCCCCCTCCCGCAAGATGTGGAGCCCAGAGGTGCTCTGCTAACACCCCAAAAACACTTAAGCCTCATTTACATATTTCTCAAGTGAGGTTTTGGCATGAAAGGCGCAGCTGGACAAACAGAGGTAATGGCTTCCCTTTAAATTACACAATAAGAGGCCATAAATGACATGTCTCATGTGACATAACTATTGCCTACTGTCATGTAGATTCAAATGTAACCAGTCATTATAGCTGCAGAGGCCAATGGTGTTTTTGGGTACTAAATTATTCTTCTGCCTAGCTACTAGTATAGATTATGACTGGGTTATCCTAATCTGCTGCTTAAGAGTGAAGTGTGACAGAGCGGCATTGTCACAGAATTCTCCTTATGATATCACTGAGAGAGAAAAGCTGTTTCTGAATCCGCTGTGTAAACTGTCCCTTAAGGTGGTGTAACCTCCCACAGCTGTGGTGTCTATTTCATTGCCTCTGGGTCTATATTCATTCAATGTGGAAACATGGCCTTGATTACACCACTAAAACATGCCCCATTTTAAGATGTGTTGTCAGATATTTGACATGAAACATGAAGGTTCTAAGGATGGCCATACACATTAGATGTGTGACGGGGGGTAAATCATTGGGCTTGTTGTCTTTTTAACTCCCTCATTAAGAAGAACTGCTGCCGGGACAGTAGATGGAGAATGTTGTAATTGCTCCCCCAACATAAAAAAATCATTGGGTTTAATACATCTAGCTTTACTGCCTGAGAAACAAACAAAACATCATGAAATTTATAGGAACAAGTAAAGTAAAACTTATAGGGAGGGAATTATAACAAGTGTCTTAGAGCAGAACTGTTTAAGTTGACCAATAAACCAATAAGAGCTCAACTTTCATTTTATCTCAGTGGGAAAGTGAAAACTGGACTCTGACTGGTTACTAGAACATTTCTGCTCTGACACTTCTGATAAATCTCCCCCTAGACTCCAAACCTGGAATATTGTAAAATGCCAATGACTGTAAATGACCAAAGTGGGGGAATGTCTAAAAAGCAATATATGTTTCTGATTTCTCCATACTTTTCCTTTATAGTTCTCAGTGTGTGAGATATATGTATATATGTCTCCAAAATGTTAATATCCTAAAGGCAATTCGTTTTCTGGTCATTTTAATATGCTTTCAACTTTAGGGCACTGAGGTTTAATATAAGCTAAGATTTAGTTTTTCCAGATGATGTGAACATAGATGAACCCTCATCTAATGTGTCATCCACCCTGTGTAGCTGGATCTGCTCTATATGCCTGTCATGCATTGTGTGATGTTTTCAGTGCCTTGCGTCTGCTCGGTCTCTTCACTTTACCTAGTTTGACCCTATTCTTGAGCAGCAAGATAATGCCATAAGTGCTGAAAATAAACCAATTTCATTCTGTTTTATAAATCTTTATACTGGTAATACCTGAAGTACTGTAGTCCAAATGTGTATATTGTAGGCAGTTTCTCGTACCAGTGTGCAGAATAGGTAAGATACCAAAATTCTGTTATTTTATATATTAATATTTTTATCACATGGTATCTAACACCATCGACATCACATCACATACATATATATAGATACATATATCTATATATATTATATAAAAAATGTTGAGTTTGGTCAAGTAATTTCTTCTCTGATATATATTTTGTGTTGAAGGGATGAGCCTTTATAAGGTTTAGTGTCTTCCTTGCATAGCCGCTGTATGAGTTGGGTTTTTGGTTTTTTAACCCCCTACTTATAAAGAGTTCATTATTCATTTACTTCTGGACTTGTTCTATTAATGTATAGTGAATGCTGGAGTGTTAGTGTTTCACACTGCATAGTTTCATATAGTGTTATTTCTTTACTTTTTTTCCGAGCCTACTTTGTTGTTAGTTTGCTGTAATAGGGTAATTCTATAAATAACATATTTATTATTTTTGAAATAAAAAAAACTTCCAAAATATTAATGTAAATTTGTACTGTATATTTCGGGATTTCTTTATCTTTTATCATAAGATAATATATGCAACTCAAAAAAATTAAGTGTTAATTCTTTTTTTTTTTTTTATGACTTAACTGAATGTCTACGGTTTATTTTTTGTTGATAATTGACTTTCTTCAGGGGCATTTTTTGCTGCAAAGATGACTATATTGTGCAGCACTATTCTTTCTGTAAAGAAAAAACAACTCCCAAAACATGATAGCCTCCATTAAAAGTCAGTAGTGTTTGCTGAGATTTTCTTTGACCAAATTTAAGCAGGTGAGAAAAATATATGATGAGCTTCAAATAAACACTTGTCATGGAGGTGGTATGAGGGCAAAATGGCCAGGAATTGTACCTTGTACATCAGTAAAAGTCTTGTACACTTAGGAAAAACACATCAGGTGAAAAATGCATTTATTTTCTAGGATTTTAGCTGGACTTTGAGCACTACGGTGCACTAATGTGTGAGATTTCTTCACTGAAAACAGCATAGGCTCTTCCCTCTCCTTTGTCATGGAAATTATAGATTTCCAAAAACACTTTTATCCGCTAGCACTGCATTTGCAAACGAGGAGAGGCCTTGGGCTGATCGCATATGCATCGGTAGCCAGAACCCGGTGTCTTGTAAACACACCATAATTGTATTAAACCATTAAAGCACAAACACAAACAAGCATATTTGATGTTTGTTATGCATTTCTGTGGTAGAACATAAACTGTCATCACATATACATACATAGAGCGGTTAAGTATTAATTTTTATGAGATTATACCCAATTTCTAAGGCCCCATTCACACAACCATAGTGGGGCTGTACCCATAGAGGACTATTGCACTTGATCACAGTGTGGTGAGCACACAATGGGGGACATTTACTTACCTGTCCGAGGAGTTCACCCAAAGTGCATTGTTCTAGCAATAATGCACTGTGCCGCAATTCACGAAGATCGTGCGCCCGATATCCTACATGTGACGCTTCCCCGCTCCGGTCCGACAGAGTTCACCTTCTTCTTCCTGGTGCATGTAAGTGCTTGATTTGCGACACAATTTGAATGTTAAATTCTGCGTTTAATCTGAATCAGTCGGATCGTCTGACGGCACCCCGCACCCCCCCCCCCCCGATTTTTCTGTTGCATGAAAGCCAGCGCAGCTACGACTCAATCTGATAGCATGCAACACAATCCCCAGTACAATACCTGTCACAGCCGCGCAAATCCCGAAAACGTTGGAAAACCTGATAAAAGTGCGGCCGCAGGGCCTTGGTAAATAACCCCCACTGTTTCACCGTGACTGAGTCAGGCTAGGCTTATTGGTGTCAGTAGCAACCCATCCAGTCCACACCAGCAAATAGAATTGCAAAAAAGAAGTGTAAAAAGTTTTATGTACACAACATAACCCCTTCCCGCTGCAGCCCTTTTTCGTTTTCAATTTTCACTCCCCACATTCAAAAATCTGTAAGGCTCCTTTCACACTTGCGTTTTTCATGCGCGTTTTCTGCGCGTGCCTTTGACGCGCAGAACTTGCATTGCACTCTGACCCATTGTAATCAATAGGTCTTTTCAGACTTGCGTTTTTTTCACGCACACACGCACGTTTTTTTAACGCACGTTTAAATCTCGACATGCTCTACTTTTGCAAGTTACTCGCATGAAAAACGCACCATACAAGTCTATGGAGATGCATCAAAAACGCATTGCACTCTGAGACACTTGCAAGTGCAATGCGTTTTTCACGCATCAATTGCCATAGAAAAGATAGAGCTCAGTCCAGAGTCCAAAACGCATTGAAATTGCATTGAAACGCGCGTGAAATGTTATCATTTTTAGGACTGTACGACCTTTTGATCACTTTTTATAGAATTAAAAAAAAAAATTTTTAAATGGCAAAAAAGTGCCATTTTCTTCTTTTGGCGCGATTTTCCGTTACGGGAGTGAATGCAGTGAAAAAAAGTTATCATATTTTGATAGATCCGGCATTTTCGTACGCAGCGATACCTAATGTGTTTGATTTTTACTGTTTATTTATATTTATATCAGTTCTAGGGAAAGGGGGGTGATTTGAATTTTTAGGTTTTTTTATTATAATTTTGTTTTAACTTTTTTATTTTTTTATTTTTACTATTTTTCAGACTCCCTACGGTACTATAACCCTAGGTTGTCTGATCGATCCTACCATATACTGCCATACTACAGTATGTGTGTATATGTGTATTTTACTACTCATACATAACAATGTGCTGATAGCACATTGTAATGAATGGGTTAACCCGAAGTAGCTTTGTGTCTTCGTGAGACTTGAAGCTACCATGGCGACGGATCACAGCTCCCCGATCCTCAGAAAGCCGCCATCTTTTTGAAGCTGCCGGCACCTTTGCCCGTGGCGATCTGCAGGAAAGCACCTGCGATCGGTGCCCGCGACCGGGTGTTACCGGTAAGCCTTTGCTGCAATATGCCCGCGAGCCCTCTCCATGCATAGGGACATATTATTACCTCACATGTCGGTAAGGGGTTAAACCAGTTAGTGAAAACTATTGATGCAAATACTTATAAAAATGTGTCATTACCAAGGTTCCACACAAGAAACTTCTTCTGATGTTTAAAACCAGAGAGCTGTCTCAAGACCTTTGCAACCCTTATTGTTGTAAAACATACTGATGGCATTGGTTACTGAAGAAAGCTCCAGTAAGCACTTTTGAGGCCATAATTCGGAAGTGACAACCAGTTGGCTAAGATCCAAGGGCCACCTGTGGGTAGCTGCAGACAGATCGGCAGGTACACTTGTTTCAAAGAAAACAATAATGCACTCAACCGCTATGGCATGCATGCATGATCATCACACAATCCATTTCTGAACAAATAGAATGCTCAAGCGTGTCTAACCCCTTTACAAGTGCCATATGACTATATGCATCCTAATTGTATATACCCTGTGCATAGCTTCTTCTAAACCTGCCATTGTAAAGAGGAGAGTATCCCCTTTACTATTGCACCAGCACTGAGTTTCTAGGTGCCACATACCAGGAGATATTGACTATTAAAGTTAGGAGTAGGATTTGTAAAAAAAAAATAATCACGGTCTGTCCTGTAAATGTAACTGTGGATATCTGTGTTTTATTAAAGAGAGAATACCCCCTATTTTAAAATGACACCAGAATTGTGTTTAGGTTTAAAAGTTATAGCTATTTGAAATGTGCTCACTCTCTAGCCTGTCTGCTGAAAGGGGAATGGGGAAGGAGCTGCAGGGAATCGGAGCTTACAGTTATCACCTTATGCATAAACCTGGGGAAGGTTGATGGATTGGAGTTCTACAAATTTTTCACATCATTTGCTATGTTTTTTTTCAGCTTAGTAAAACAAAAAGCTAGGAAAAAGGGGAAGTTAAAAAAACATGCAGTAATTTGTCTTTAAAAACTTGCAATTTATAAAATTATCTGTCATGGAAAAATTGTTACATGTAAAGCTGTTCCAAAGTCAAATCAGTGGCGGGCTAGGTCAGAGATGCTATTATGAATATTGAGATGTGATTTTTTTTTCTTTGTTCATCAAAAGCAAGGATGGTGAACCTTTTAGCGGCTGAGTGCCCAAACTACAACCCAAAACCCCCAAAATGTATTGCGACGTGCCAACCAAGAGGTGCCAACCAAGAATTAAAGCAGTAAAGGGAGTAAAGGGAGCAGTAAAGCTCCCTGTTCTTCAATAACTTTCGATCATATTGGCCTCCTGAGGACAAGATGGAAAATTTGCATCATTTTAGCTTCTTTTCAGTGTCCCTCTGTACATAGAGAATTGTGGGGCCAGCAGAAGGTACTCGAGAGATAATTCGGCCTTGTCTACTCATTCTCCCTCTTCCTACAGTCCCAAGTAGCGAAGTAAGTTACTTGAATATATCACTGAAAGCAGCATCTTTTAAGTTGCTTGGAACTGCAGGAAGATTTGTTGAGTCTCGTCTGGTGTGCTGGAGTGATGGCCATAGGTCTGCCACCACTGCTATAAGGGCTCTTTGGGAGCCTGCCCGCAACTGAATTTTTTCAAACAGTGGTGACAGGTTCCCTTTAATAAAATCTCATCAATAAGCTTAAATGAAGTATTTTTTAAAGTGCATCCAATCAGAAAATAAGCCCTTATAAGTCCAAATTACCAAAAACAATAAAGATTGTATAGCCTTTATAAAGGGGCAATGCAAATCTGCTCTGAATGGCGCAGCTTCCCTTTAATGCCCTGACATGTGCCCATACAGCAGGTTACCAGCACATATGGGGTATTTTTATACTCGGGAGAAATTGGGTATCAAACTTTCCCGAGCATTTTGGTGTTTTATCCTTTGAGAATGTGTACATTTTTGGAAAAATACATTCATTTAGCCCAAAAAAATAAAAATTTCAAAATTAAACACTATTTTGTTATGACCCCAGTAAAACAATTAACTTCATAAAAACATAAAGCAGACATTCGTTAAATGTTATTTTGTTGTTCTGAAATTAGAAAAGTAGAAAATAGAGAATTTTTCAAAATTTTCTCCAAATTTCTATTTTTTTTTTTTTGTAATAAATAAAAGCAATACATTTCACTATAACCTCTTATAACCTCTTGTTAGTGATATATTCCTCTACCGCGGCCATCTTGGACCAAGAGAACCAAACAGTGGCCTTATTGGATCAAGCAGCCATTTTAGTATTAACCGGTGGTCATGCGGGGGGTCAAGCACTGTCCAGCTAATGTCATGATTCAAACTTCATTTTTATGTAACCTGTTTGCTCGCCCGCCAGCAGCTCCTAGTTCTAAAACAAATGCAGGAACCTCCGATAACGCTATCTAACGCCGCTCTCAAAGTGGTCCGGTGTATTCATGAGAGGGCGGTCCAAGGCGCTGCCTCTTCCCCAGACCGCCCCTGCCCGCTCCATAGCTCGGCGGTGACTGCTGTGAGCCCTGTGGCAGTCACCACCCCTAATCCCCCCTCATGAATACGCCAGACAGCTTTGAGAGCTGCATTTGTTTTAGCACTATGAGCTGCTTGCTTGAGTAAGCAGCTCCTATTACCAAATTTCTGGGTGACAGGTCCTCTTTAAGGAAACTGAGAGGCACCCATGTGTTATTTCAGACCTTTCAAAACCCTTTAATTCAGCATGGTCTGCGTACTAGATGACCTGCAAGGGCCCATGACCATACCACCAAGTGCAGGCATCATCTTGCCTGGGTCAGGGAGCAGTGGGCCTCAGCACTGTTCAGTCTATTCATGCTCCGCAGATATTATGGCTGTCGGCAATGTTGGAGACTTTGAGGAGATTGTTTTGCATGTGTTGGTGGTGGTATTACAGTGTAAGTAGGCTTTTCTAGCCAATACAGAACAGCCATACACTTTGTGAATGATACAGTGAGAAGCTCATACTGCTTGAAGAATATAAGTAACCCAGTCATTGTGCATCTGAGAGAACAATGCAAGCCTAATGGATGACAATGCACAAGCTCATCAAGGTTGGGCTACCTCAGATAGAGTGGCCTGCACTTTCCCCCATTAAAAACCTAAGATATCAGATGATTCGCCATGTAGGGGCACTTAACCTCGTACCCAAGAAGCTCAGTGACCTGAGGGACACTCTCCAAGAAGAGTAAGATCCTGTTTTTCAACAAGATAATTAGTCGACTTGAGAACATCATACGACAATGTTGTCAAGCCACTCAAAGCCACATGACAAGTTATTGAGAAATCACAATTTGCAATTTTTACATTTTCACCAAATTTCACTTGAGGCCAAATATCCCTAATATTTTGTAGTGTAGCTTTCAAGAAAGGCCTATGAAGTCGTATGATTGAAACACAGACTTTTTTTCAAGCTTTCTTCTACATAGAAGTTTTGCTAAACTAAATTCAGACAAAGGGAATACATCTAAGTTGTTTTCATTTTGGAAAGCTATCACTTGTCCATGTGGCTATCTCTAAGACTGGGGCTTCTTGAAGATGCATGGCTCTGTGTACAGGCAAGGCTATCGGGTAGCTGGCTAATTAGATGTTCCTGTTGTATTAGCTTTCACAGTAGGATAGTATAACCGTTAGCAATTCTTGTAAAAAAAAGTTTTAGATTACAAGACATGAAAAATGCATGTACCTCTGGTCAACATTTGCAGAGTGCTTTCAAAAACTGAAGTGACATATAAGAGTCCCCGGAGACGCTTCACTGTCCAAATACTTTATATCTGTAGATATTTTTCACAACAAACTAAATGACGTCACATGTCCGAGATCCCCTACAATGGTTGTGTGTAAAGCCGGAGAGGAATTTAATGCTTGGTTCTTTTCTAATTAAAATTACTGTTAAAAAAATGAATGGTGCCAAAAGAAGGGAAATGAGAGCGATTTATAGCAACTTGTAAATGTAGGCAATGGATAGGGTGATGGCTATGAATAATAACGATAGCGACATACATATTGTGAAATTGTTGGCTACCTAAACTGAAGCACTTCCCGAACTGCACTCAGTTTCTTATATAAAAAGTCACTTTCTTGAAGCAAGAGTTAACCCATTCATGACGGGTGTTGTGTCTGTTATAAAGAGTGTGCTATATTTGTCTTAATTATTCTAATTTTCCCCATATAAGCTAAAGTATGTTTCATAAATAAAGTCCCCCCCCCCCCCAAAAAAAACCTCTCTAATTGTATATTGTATAACTTGTATTGTAATACAAAATGGTTGCAATGGGGGCATAGGGCAGCACAGTGGCTCAATGGTTAGCACTACAGCCTTTCAGTGCTGGGGTCCTGAGTTTGTATGTTCTCTCCGGTTTCCTCCAAAAAAGACATACTGGTAGGTTGATTAGTTTGTGACAGGGGAACAGGGTCTGATTTGGTAAACTATGTGTAGCGCTGCATAATCTGTGTCTGTTATATAAATAAAGGAATTATTATTATTATTAGAGACCTATTTTAGTTTAAAATGTTCTCCTTTAGCTTCACATGCCTCCTCAGTACATAAGTGATATTGATTCATTCAAATAATTTTTCCAGTAAAGAGGCAACATAGATAGGACTATTGGAGGCTTATGGTAATTATTTTATGTTTTATGTCCACTTAAAGGAATTGTCTGAGACTTCTTAAAAAACAAAAGGTGGCCGGGAGGGGGCTACTTAAAAAAAATAAAGATGTACTTACCTTTCGGCGCCCTCCGGGTGTCCTGCGTTGCTGTCGCTCCGGTCTGTATCGGTCTGCATCCGTCCCGCATATACAATGCTGTGAATAGGGGCGGGTGGGTGTGGCTAGCCATGGCCGGCCGGAAGCTGAGTCCAGCATTGCTTCCGTGGCAATGTTTGTTTACATGGTGCGCATGGATAGCAGCACGGGACACCAAGAGGGCGCTGGAAGGTAAGTATATCTTTATTTTTTTAAGCAGCCCCCTCACGGCCACCTTTTGTTTTTTAAGAAGACTCAGACAACCCCTTTAAATTGTAGGGTCCAACAGCAATGGCAATGTATTGTGTATGTACCTTTAATTGTTATATGTTTAATAAAGAAGTGGCCGGCCTACCAAGGTACCAGAGCAGCACAAGGGAATTATGGGAAGAATGGAGGACCTAGAAGTCAGGGAGAAACAAGATGAGCTAAAGGAGACAGGCAGAAGAGCTGGTGGCTCTGAGGAGCCAGGCAAAAGTGGAAGCCAAGGGAGTTAGCTAGCAAAGTACAGTGCATGTAAGGAGCACATTGAGGAGGATAGCTCAACAAGTTGGCTGGTGTCCCTGCAGTCAAAGTTCAAGTACAAGTGTGAGAGTTGTTTCTTTTGGCGCCGCCATCACCACTAGGCAAGTGATATAGTTGGGAAGGGTTAAACATCACTGACCAACAACAGCTACAACCCAGGGGCCCAAGTCTGCAATCATCCGCATCCCGGTCGAATATTTTGACTGGCATAGTATCATAGTATATAAGGCTGGAAGGAGACGCAAGTCCATCAAGTCCAACCTTCAAGAATTAAATAAATGTTTTATCCACATAACCTGTGATATTTTTTCTCTCCAGAAAGTCATCCAGGCCTCTCTTGAACATGTACATAGAGTCCACCATAACAACCTCCTGCGGCAGAGAGTTCCATAGTCTCACTGCTCTTACAGTAAAGAACCTTTGTCTATGGTGATGGTAGAATCGCCTCACCTCTAGGCGTAGAGGATGCCCCCTTGTTCTGGTCACAGGCCTCGGTATAAAAAGATCTTTGGAGAGATCCTTGTACTGTCCGTTCAGGTATTTGTACATTGTAATGAGGTCTCCCCTCAGTCGTCTTTTTTCTAAACTGAATAATCCCAAATTTTGTAATCTGTCATTGTATTCTAGTCCCCCCATTCCCCTAATAATCCTGGTTGCTCTCCTCTGCACCCGTTCCAGCTCTACTATATCCTTTTTATATACTGGTGCCCAAAACTGTACAGAATATTCCATGTGTGGTCTGACCAGGGATTTGTATAAGGGCAGAACTATGTCTTTATCATGAGAATCTATTCCTCTCTTGATACATCCCATTATTTTATTTGCTTTAGCAGCAGCCGCCTGGCTCTGGTCACTAAAATTAAGTTTACCATTCACCAATACGCCCAAGTCCTTTTCAGCTTCAGTTTTACTAAGTAATTGACCGTTTAGAACATAATTATACTTTTTGTTTCCATGGCCCAAGTGCATAACTTTACATTTATCTACATTAAACCTCATCAACCATTTCTCTGCCCATCCCTCAAGCTTCCACAAATCCCTCTGTAATGCTAAACTATCGACCTCAGTATTTATTACTTTACACAGCTTAGTATCATCTGCAAATATTGAAACTTGACTGTGTAAACCCACTACAAGGTCATTAATAAAAATATTAAAAAGAAGTGGCCCCAATACTGACCCCTGTGGCACTCCACTGGTAACATCAACCCAATCTGAGAATGTGCCATTAATGACCACCCTCTGTTTTCTATCACTAAGCCAATTACTTACCCAGATACACAGATTTTCTCCTATTCCCAGCAGTCTCATTTTATATACCAACCTTTTATGTGGCACGGTGTCAAATGCCTTTGAAAAGTCCAGATATACAACATCCACAGCGTCCCCCAGATCCAGTCTTGAACTTACCTCCTCGTAGAAACCAATCAGATTAGTCTGACAGGACCGATCTCTCATAAACCCATGCTGACGCTGGGTCATAAGGTTGTGCACAGTGAGATACTCCAGGATAGCATCTCTAATAAACCCCTCAAATATTTTCCCCACCACAGCAGTTAGACTTACGGGTCTGTAGTTTCCAGGTTCGCTATTTGATCCTTTTTTGTATATTGGTACCACATTTGCTATGCGCCATTCCTGTGGAACATAACCAGTCCTCAGTGAATCTTCAAATATTAAAAATAACGGTCTGTCTATCACCGTACATAATTCATGCAGAACCCGGGGGTGTATGCCATCTGGCCCAGGTGATTTATCTATCTTAGTGGATGCGAGGCGGCGCCGTACCTCTTCCTGGGTTAAACTGTTGACATTATAAAAAGAATTTACATTATTCCTCATTGTGTCTTCCACCAGGGGATTTTCCTGGGTAAAGACAGTTGAGAAGGCGACATTCAGTAGATTGGCCCTTTCCTCATCTCCTTCCACCATGACCCCCATGTTATTTCTAAGGGGACCCACACTCTCTGTTTTTAGTTTCTTATCATTTATATACTTGAAAAATAATTTGGGATTATTTTTGCTCTCCCTGGCAATATTTCTCTCAGTCTCTATTTTTGCGGCCTTTATCTGCTTTTTACAGGATTTATTTTTCTCTCTATAATCCTGTAATGCCTCATCGCTACCTTCACGTTTTAGCACCTTAAACGCTTTATCTTTCTCGCTTATTGCTTTCCTTACAAGACTAGTTAGCCACATAGGCTTTTTCTTGTTCCTTTTATGCTTTTTCCCATAAGGTATGTGTTTCTCACAGGACTTTTTCAGAATATATGAGAAAAAGTCCCATTTTTGGGGGGGGCTTTTGTCTTTGAGAGCATTATCCCAGTCTATGCCTTTAAGGTCTTCCCTTAGTTGATGAAAATTTGCCCTCCTGGAGTTTAGAGTGTTGGTTGCCCCTTCATTAACGTGCTTAGTAAAGCGTAATACAAAATCAATGATATTATGATCACTATTCCCCAGGTTCCCCCCAACCTGTAGTTTTGATACCCTATCAGGTCTGTTGGTAAGGATAAGGTCCAGCAGTGCCCCCCCTCTTGTTGGCTCCAGGACTAGTTGCGACAGGTAATTGTCTTTTGTTGTTGACAAGAACCTGCTACCTTTGAAGGACCTGCAGGTTTCTGCCCCCCAGTCAATATCTGGGTAATTGAAGTCCCCCATGATAAGTACTTCACCATGCTTTGAAGCCGCATCCATTTCACTTATCAGCATTTCCTCTGCTGCCTCCATTATATTTGGAGCCTTATAACAAACCCCTAGTAATATTTTATTATTCTTTTTCCCTCCTCTTATCTCCACCCATAGGGACTCCACATTTGCGTTACTGATGTCATCTCGCAGGACGGGCTTGAGGCAAGAATTCACATATAAACAAACCCCTCCCCCTTTTTTATTTATACGATCCTTTCTAAAAAGACTATAACCATCTATAGTAACAGCCCAGTCATAGCTACTGTCCAGCCATGTCTCGCTGATACCCACTATATCATATTTCCGTTCCAACATCAAGAGTTCCAGTTCCTCCATTTTGTTTGTGAGGCTTCTGGCATTTGTGTACATACACTTTATATGGTTTTCCCTGTCCGTATTCCTTTTGTCCTTATTCCCCAATCTCATTCCAGCCCCCCTTCCTCCCCCATGGACTATGGCTCTTCCCAGCTCTCTATGTACACCGTCTATTTGCCCTGCACAAGTGTAGTTGCCCTCCCCCCAGGTCTCTAGTTTAAACACTCCTCCAACCTTCTAGCCATTTTTTCCCCTAAAACAGCAGCCCCCTCCCCATTGAGGTGCAGCCCATCCCTACTGTAGAGCCTGTAGCCCACAGAAAAGTCAGCCCAGTTCTCCATGAACCCAAACCCCTCCTTCCTACACCAACTTTTGAGCCACTTATTTACCTCCTTGATCTCCCGCTGCCTTTCTGGTGTGGCACGTGGTACAGGCAGTATCTCGGAGAAAATTACCTTTGAGGTCCTTGCCCTGAGCTTATGGCCTAAATCTCTGAAATCATTTTTAAGGACCTTCCACCTACCTGTTACTTTGTCATTAGTGCCAATGTGGACCATGACCGCTGGTTCCTCACCAGCCCCTCCCAGTAATCCATCAACCCGATCCGCAACATGCCGAACCCGAGCACCCGGCAAACAACACACTGTTCGGTATGCACGGTCTTTGTGACAGATTGCCCTGTGTGTTCCCCTAATAATCGAATCTCCCACTACCAGCACCTGTCTGACCTTGCCTCTGCTCCCATTACCCTTCTTACTGGAGCACACATTCCCCTGGTTGCTAGCGGCCACATCTTTCTGCAGCATTGCTACCCCAGAGCTGATATCCCCCTCATCCGCACTTATTGGGGTGCACCAGATCAGGACTAGACTCTCTACAACTCTTCCCTCTACCCCGCCTTCTACATGTTACCCAACTAGCTGCCCCTTCACTCTGCACCTCCATACTTCCCTCCCCACAACCATCTTCCCCAGAGAGTTTGTGCTCCAGGAGCAGCAAACTTCGTTCCATATTATCAATTGCCCGCAGCCTTGAAACTTGCTCATTTAGATCCAGGATCTGGGCTTCCAGGTGAGCAATTTTCACACACCCCACACAGCAGTATTCCCCCTCGAACGGCTGTTCAAGGAAAGCATACATGGCACAGGATGTACACCGTGTAGCAATGCCACTTATGGAGTCCATTGTTCTAATGGGGATTACAATAGAATTATGCACAGAAAGAAGAATTTACAGTCAAAGTAACACAGAACACAGAAGTTACCTGCTAAAGCCCCTCAAACTTAAGTCCCTTAAACGTAAGTCACACTTAAGACACTGCACACACTTCAGATCAATGCACACTCGCCGCCAAGCTCATACACTCGCTTTGCTAATGCTTTTTTAAAAGTTATCTGCCACAAAAATCTGCAGAGCTCACTGCAACAAGATCTGGCTGCATAAAATCCAACACATTCCCCTTCCAGTCCGTTCCCCTCTTTATTGAGCACTGGATGTGGGGGTCCTTGTTTCCCCCCGTTTGTGGAGAAACTCTGCCTAGGGGAAGGGGCGGGACAATAACATAAGGCTGAAAAATTATGAATGATTGATATTACTGTACATGACACCCATGCAAAACACATTCATCTAATACAGAATATTTAACCTCTTAATGCTTGCATCTGGTGCATGGGCTCCCCCCCCCCCCTGTGGGCCGCAGAACTTGGGACCCAGTGTACTATTCAGGCATCTGACCTGTGATGCATATGACCCATTGCAGGCGCAGGCATGACCTCATTGTGACGCTGCACGGGAAGGGATTGATGGTGTCAGAAGAATTTTTTAATTCTTAGTTTAATTTTTCCAATCAAACAAGGCTTTAGAACCATTCAAATTTTTACAAGGGCTTGAAAGAAATTCAACACTTTTGATACACATTTGCTCCCGCATTTTGCAGATATGTGTACAATTGATTATAACAGTGGTACAGGCAAACACAAGTGTGTGCTCTCAGACCCAAGGATAAAGAGGATGCTGTTAGAATCGATAAAGCACAGGAGGTTAGTAATGATATTTTCTTATATATTACTAATTAGAGAGGGGATGCTATTAAACATCTTATTGAGGGGAGGCTGCTGCTGGACACTAAATTTGTGAGGGGAGGCTGCTGCTGGACACTTCATTAGTGAAGGCATGTTGCTGCTGGACATTTCATGAATGGATAAGCAGTATAGATGAGAGCTTGGAGAATAGGGAAGTTGTACGCGTGCATTTACATTTAAACATAATTTTTATTTTTTTTTATAAAATGTCCACAGCAGATGCCTCCTCTAAGGAAATGTCCACAGCAGATGCCCCTTTTAATGAAATGTTCAAAGCAGATGTCCCTTAACAGAACTGTCCACAGCAGATCCCCCATTAATGTAATGTCAACAGCAGAGCCACCTTTAAATAAATGTCCACAGGAGATGCCCCCTTTACAGAAATGTCCACAGCAGCAGAACCCCCTTTAATGAAATGTTCACATCAGATGTCCCTTCTAATAAAATGTCCTTTAATGAAATGTCCACTGTAGAACCCCCTTTATATGAAAGTCCACATCAGATGCCCCCCTTTACAGAATGTCTACAGAAGAGATTCCCTATGAAAATGTACATATTAGAGTCCTCTTTAAAAAAAAAAAAAAAAACTCTATATTCTCACCTCCAGCTTCTTCTCCCCACATCTCCATCTTCTTTTCTTCATGCCTACGCAGCACACTCACTATAACGTCACCGGCCACGACACCGCAGCGTCATAGTGTATGCGAATGGGCAGGAAGAGGAGAAGCCGGAGGGGTGTATAGATTTCTATTTTTAAGACTCATGGTGGATCTTCATATAGAGCTCGGGAACCTATATGAAGATGCGCCATTGATGCCCATATATATGACAATGACTGGGTTATCCCAGGTACAATGCTGTCACAATGTGGGCATTAACTACTGTACACGAATCCTGCACTGTTTTGCCTAGTTTTCTAGTTTGGATGGGGCAAATCTTTAAAGGTATAATAGGAGTATATTTCCAGTCTTACTTCCACTTCTGATGTTAGTATAGACACATCCTCTGAATATTTTTACCAAGTTGCTTGAGTGCATCTTATTTCTTTACTGCTGGTTTCTTTATAGTTAATAATTGATGGAAGTAGACAAAAGCTAAGGTTTCTGTGTCTTCACTGTGCCATCAGCTCTAAACAATTCATCTCCTGTTGTCATATAGACTGCATAATGAACACTCCCAACCTTATTCTAGCCTTTTTCTATATTGTGTATATCTCACGTTTTACTTTACTAGTCTTTGGTTTTTATATTACAGAATTCCTTAAGCTTCACAATCTACAATTTTGACGCCTTTTTATCCAGAACAGTTATGCAAAAACTTTTTTTTTCACTTTTACTAGAAAAAAACTGCTTACAAATAATAAGTTGTGCATTTTTAAGATGTATTACAATCTTGGTTTTCAAGAAATATCTGGCATTTGTAATTCGGACAAATCCTTTAAATTTTAGGTGACTGAATAATTTTGCAATGCAGCTTATACACATAAGTGAATACTCATTGACCATAGGGAGTGGTGAGTGTGTATCTGTCAGGTAAGGTGCTCTGACATAACAAATGGTTTCCTGAAAAGAGTTGCCACTGAGGCTCAGTTGCATAATTTTAAAAGATGCTTTTCTCCAAAAATTAGACCGATCCGGAGGAGTTCCTGACTGATGACAAAGCACTGTGCCGCGATTCAATAAGATCATGCGCCCAATTTGTCGCTTCCCCAATCAGGTCCTCCTGAGTTAACCATCTTCCTCCCGATGTATGTAAGTGCATGTCTTGCGCCACAATTTTTAAGTTAAATCCCGTAGTTTGTCCAAATCCTTCGGATTGTCCGACGGCCCATCCTCCCGATTTGTGTTGCATGAAAGCTGTCACCAAGATTGCGCCAACGATCCCCGAAACGTTGGAAAACCCAATGGAAATGCGATCCACAGACCCTTAGTAAATAAGCCCCAGTGTGTAAGTGTGCAAGTGTGCCTGGTTTAAAATATTGCATCCATGTGGTAATAATGTAAAGTGTATCCGTGCAAAGGAATCTGCGGAGACAACACAAGGGTGTATATAATACTGTACTATGTTATTATCAAAACAGGAATATTATGTTTTTCCCATGACAGAATTTCTTGGGGGGAAAAACTAGATTTAACACACTTTAAACTGTCTGCTGTCAAATATGAGAACATGGGTGTCAACTTTGACCCCTTAAGCCTCACAGTCATTTTTGCTTTTACGTTTCTGCTTCCTGCACTCCAAAAGCCATATTTCTATTTATTTTTTAATTTGATGGATGTATGAGGACTTGTTTTCTTCAGAATAAATAGTATTTCCAAATGGCACCCTTTAGCAGGAGTGAGGACAATAACGCCCCGCGTCGGCCCACTCCCGTCCGGCTGCGCACTGGCATGAAGGTGGCGGATCGGGGCAAATAATCGCAAAAGCTAGCAATAATGATAAATATCCCCCACTTGGTCTAAGATGATCGAGGCAAATAGCTGTTCACCTGGTTGAGTTGTGCACAACTCCCTATAGAGTATTAGAAATCTGCTGCTGTGTCCTACTCTTGAGCACTCCTTGGTATGCTTGCAATCGTTTCCCAGTAAGAGTCTGGTCTTCAAAAAGGGAACTTCTGTCAGATTCTGGAAAACTCAAAGAAGACTTACTGATGTATGCCGGTTTAGTATCCGCTAAAACAGAATTAAATTATACTGTGTTTTATACTCAGACTAAGCACCACGATATCCGAAACTGCTATACGTGGGATATATATACATATACTAGAGTGTTCAGAGTCCCTAATTTAACTGCCATACAACAACCAAAGAGAGTCACAAAGTTCCACAATGTATATGTAGTAGGAGGGATTGTACTATAGTATGGCTATAACGCAGCTGGCCTATCATATGACAAGGTGTTTCCTAGCAGAATCACTGTCCGTATTGCAGGATATTTTTTCTTCCATTCAAGAAAACACCTGCTTCCCCATGCCTAAGGGAAGTCTTGTTTTACACAGAAGGTAACAGAATCTTCACAACTTACCTTCTGTTATTATCAATGAAATGATGAAGGGGTCATTCAGGTATAAGGCCCTGCTGCCTAGCATCTACTGCTTCTTTATTCACATTTCATTTTCTTAGAATTGTTTATTTCAGATAAATATTAGTTACGATTCTGAAGAGCATAATGACAGGAATCCTATCTAAGGGTTCATTCACACGTGGTATGCCAGCCGGGCACTATACCATACATCCCAACCTTCAAAAGATGGAAAGAGGCCCCACAACATATCATCCCTTTGCTCCCTCTTGGCCCCCACACTGTATAATGTGCATTTAGTGGCTCCGACATGGTATAATGCCCCCTTATCTGTGACCACCACTGTATAATACCTGCTCCCTTTTCTCACGTCACACTTATAACTTTTTTCCATTGTCACAAACATGTAACACTTTGACTACTAGGTAGAAAAAAGCGAAAAAAATGCCGGCTCACCCAACCTTAGGATCATCTGGGCTGTACTCCTTCTGTGTAGATCTTCTGGTGCACGGAAAGACTGATCTATAGCCGTATAGCACATGCAGGAAGAGAAATGGTAGTAAACCGGCACAACACGGAGACCACCACTTGAGTACGATGAAAAACAAATCCTTCTTTATTGTTAAAATGTCACAAAACACGGGAAGAAGATGGGTTAACGCGTTTCGACGGACACCGTCTTAATCATAACCTGTCTAACATACCAAAACAGCTGCCTTTTATGTTACTCAGCTGACTAATAGACGGGAGGGAACTCCCTCTGTACCTGACGTCACTAAGTTCCGGTCGTGCCCCCGAATCACATGATCATGCCTCCGCCCCCTAAGTCACATGATCGGAGGCGCGTCTCGGAACTGTGCGACAAAGGTAAGTAAACAATCAGTTTAAAATACTTGTAAATACATAAAATGAACAATATGTTAGTGCTAAATACTATTTTTGTATACAAAAACTACAATGTTTAGGTACAAAAATAGAAATGTACCATTGGGAACAGAACTATATTAAATGGACTGAAACTAGAGCATCATAATGTTCTAATGTTCTAATGTTATAAAGTGGGACATATGCTTATTACCACAAGATTGGACATGAAGCCTATTATAGAGCTAATATTGAGTAAATAACAAGGAGAATTCCAAACACAGCAAACCTAAATAATGCGTAATTTTTTACATATAAAGAATGTCATATAAGCATACTGCGAGATAGACCAATATGTGTATGCACACAATATGGTGCAGATAGACCAATATGTGTATGCACAGAATATGGTGCAGGATAGCACAAGATGTACTATGGTGTGTAAAGCAGAGTACGCTCGAAACTACACATAATGCCTTAGTACGTTAATATGATGTCCTGTCTTTTGTTCATACCTTGTGGTGTTCTACTTTCCATTACAAATATCCAATAACTCTCTCTATTTAAAAGTTTTCTCTTGATACTGCCCCCTCTAATTGGATGTGAAACTTTCTCAAAGCCAGTCCATATGAAATGAGATGTAGACTTATTATGAGTTTCTCTAAAGTGCCTGGAAGCCGCTGATATGCCACTTGATTCGTTGGTAATGTCTGACAAGTGGCGGCGTATCCTGATTTTAAGAGGACCTGTGGTATGGCCTATGTATTGAATATTACAACTGGTGCACTTGATAGAATAAATGGCATTGCTGGTATTGCAATTGAGATATGATCGAATAGGGTAACTTCTGTTGGTACTACTAGATGTAATACTTGTGCCTACCACAACAAATTTACATGCTTTACATTGTGTATGGCCACACTTATAGCAGCCTTTGGTGTTTAACCATGTCCCCCCAGAGTTTTGGCTTCTAAAAAGACTAGGTGAAAGAGCATTACCTAAAGTGGGAGCCCTCTTAGCTACACATCTAATACCACCCTCCAGTATTTCGTGTAGGCAAGAATCTTGTAGTAAAATGGGAATGAATTTTTGGACTATCTTGGTAATTTCTTTATATTGCCTGCTATAGGCTGTAGAGAAAATTATAGGGGTCTTTGGTTTTCGTGTTGTTGAGACATCCTTTCGTCTCCCATTTTTAACCTCGTTTTCTTTATGTTTTAAGTTTTTCTCGTCTGGTAGTAAGTCCTGTTGTGATATATTCAATATTTTACTCTCAGCTTTCTCAATGTAACAGTTTTGGTAACCTCTCTGAAGGAGTCTAGCCCTAAGTGTGGTTTTTTCTTTTTCAAAATCGTCATTATCAGAACAATTCCTTCTTAGACGTATCAGTTCCCCATATGGAATGTTCTGTATTACATGGGGAGGGTGACAAGAGGAAGCTAACAGAGTAGTGTTTCTAGCCATCTCCTTCCTATAGGGTATACTTCTAACCCTATGGTCTTCTCCTATTAGAGTTACATCTAAAAATGGGATTGACTTTCCCCCAAACATGGATGTGAATTTTAAATTCATGTGGTTGTCATTAAGGTAACTTACAAAATTTGTAAAGGATGTTTCTGACCCTTTCCACACCCACACCAGGTCGTCTATGTACCGACCGAACCATACTATAGACGCCTGGTGTGGGTTGGAAGATGAGAAGATAAACGCCTCCTCCCATTGTGACATACAAATATTCGCAAGGGAGGGGGAGAATTTGGCCCCCATAGGGGCCCCCTCCACTTGCAAATAATACCTGGTCTTCCAAATTTATAATCCCTCTTATTATCTTCCCGAATCCAAGCTGGTTGGAAGGTATACTATTTCTAGGGTCCTAGTTTGGATAACTGAAGCCTACTTTTTATGGAGTTCTCCTATGGGAGCTATTTTGTGGGTTGCTGACTTGCCAAATAATAGTTCATAGTTTGCTGGCAATAGAATATAACTGGAAAGCATTACTGTATATTCTCTAAACCAGCATAGTAATATTATACAATCTGCATACAGCAGGTGAAATAACTACTGAACATATCGCTAACGTTCAAAGTAAATGTAACTCTATTCTCACCAGTAATAACACATCCACTTCACATTGGCAAAGAAATGCATGCCCATAAATTGAGTTATATGCAATAATGAGAAATGACACACATCATTACTGATATTTTATACTTTGTACAAAAGTCTTTGTTAGTAATGACACCTTCAAGAAAAACTAGTGGCATGCGTTGCTCAGGTGTCATTTTGGGCCATTCTTCCACACAAACCTTCATATTACATGAACGTTGTATGGGCTCCTATGAACTGATAGTTTCCATAAAATTTGTATTGGATTCAGGTCAGGTGATTGGCCATTCTAGCTGCTTTTTTTTCTTTCTCTGAAAACAATTGGGAATTTACTTGGCTGAGTGTTTGGGATCATGGTCTTACTGAAATGCCTACCCAGATCATGAGGTTTGAGGTGAAATCATGTTCTTTCCACTATTGGATTATGGCCCGTACAGTGCTCAAAGGAACTCTTAGTAAGTAAGTAAAAAATTTTCTAACCAAAGAAATCAGTAAGTTTTGCAACAATAAGGCTGAAAGGTGTTGAGTCAGCTTACGATCACCTACCATGAGATCTCAACAGCACCATTAGAAATATTTTTAATTAAAACATTGGCTGCATGTTCAATGCTTATTTCACCTGCTTTATAAATGTGCTCACTAAGCATACCAGACTGACTGATACATATGGAAGTCAATGGAAGAAGTGGTCATGGTGGCGCTGGCCTGATGAAATAGACAGGAAATGTGGACGAATACAGACAAAGATTTCACCTAAAGTTTACTGGCACTATAACCGCTTAAAAGGTTTGCAGAGCCGTGTATAGCCTCTACCATTACATGGGCACTACATGGTGGTAATATTGATATTGGGGCCCACTAGGGTGGATTTTGCCCCCTATACGCTCAACCCCGTAGTTATAAATAAGCAGCCAATCATGCAAATCTTACCCAATGGGGGAAATGTGAAGAGACTAAATGGTCCTGACTGTAATTACTATGGCTGTATGATGTGTGTCATGGTCACATGCCCTGACCATATAATGTAAAGGTGGAGACATTCCACTTGAGGCTAGAATGATTGCAATTATAAAAGGGATTACGTACAGGGAGTTTTGAACTATGGGTATCACTGATGATTAGCTTGCAGATCTCCATTCTTAAGAAGTAATACATTTAGCTGAAAGGAGTGGCACCCGGTGTGGTCTTCTGCTGCTGTAGCCCATCTGCCTCAAAGTTCGACGTACTGTGCGTTCAGAGATGCTTATCTGCCTACCTTGGTTGTAACGGGTGGCGATTTGAGTCACTGTTGCCTTTCTATCAGCTCGAACCAGTCTGCCCATTCTCCTCTGGCATCAACAAGGCATTTCCGCCCACAGAACTGCCGCTCACTGGATGTTTTTTCTTTTTCGGACCATTCTCTGTAAACCCTAGAGATGGTTGTGCGTGAAAATCCCAGTAGATCAGCAGTTTCTGAAATACTCAGACCAGCCCTTCTGGCACCAACAACCATGCCACGTTCAAAGGCACTCAAATCACCTTTCTTCCCCATACTGATGCTCGGTTTGAACTGCAGGAGATTGTCTTGACCATGTCTACATGCCTAAATGCACTGAGTTGCCGCCATGTGATTGGCTGATTAGAAATTAAGTGTTAACGAGCAGTTGGACAGGTGTACCTAATAAAGTGGCCGGTGAGTGTATATACACTCATACAGAATATACATAAATACTCAAAAAGCAGATACACACATATACATGCATATATACACACACAGATACATACATATATATGTATATGCACAGATAACATTTCTAACTTTCTTTGTGGTCCTGGCGGGCAGTGCTTTCGGGAGGGGTGGAGCGTCTCCGTGAAGTGTAGGGGGTGCCAGGGGTGAGCGGGAGTTTGCACATGGCAAGAAACAGAACTTAAATATCTGAAATCACATGAACATTGTGCCTCAAATCCAATATACAGCCCATATATATATATATATATGTCATGAAGTCCCTGGAAATACATTGAGGGGCGTTCCATCTCAGGGCTTTCTATTGGATCGGATGATATCTTACCTAAACTTTTTTATATTGCAGATGAGTCTGAAAGTGTGGAGACATGAATGATTGACTAGAGGTGCAGCCAATGCCGTAGAGTACAAGGGTGACGGCTATGTCATGTCTTCTATAGGTGTATACTCATTAACAGACCGTAGAAATGACAGCCCTATCCCATCAGTTGCTTTGCATAATAGTTATCCCTGCATATAATAGAGATAATAGGTTATTTAATATGTCAGAGGACTTGGGAAAGTTTAGGTACATTGTGACAAGTGGCTATGAGGGTGACGGCTATGTCATGTCTTCTATAGGAGTATACTCATTTACAGACCGTAGATATGACAGCCCTATCCCATCAGCTAATTTGCATAAAAGTTATTCTATTCCTTACAGGATATTTAATGTGTCACAGAGGAGCTGGGGAAGTTTGTGTACATTATGACAAGAAGGGTGATGGCTTTTATTATGTCTTCTATAGGTGTATACTCTTTTACAGACCTTATATATAACAGCCCTCTCCCATCAGCTCCTTGCATAATAGTTAACATATTCCTTAAAGGTAACAGGTTATTTAATGTGTCACAGAGAGGCTGTGAAAGTTCCCCTACATTGTGACAACTGGCTACAAATGTAATGGCTTATGCCATGTCTTCTCTAGGCACATACTCATTAACAGACCTTAGATATGACAGCCCTCTCCCATCAACTCCTTTGCATAATAGTTATACTATTCCATACAGATAACAGGTTATCTAATGTGTCACAGAGGCTCTGCGGAAGTTCCTGTACATTGTGACAACTGGCTAATTTAGGGATTTAGCTGCTTCTGCCTATGAGATCCTGGGGAATACTGTGGTCTTACCTGTTACAGAGTACTTCCTTTTTTTAAAGGGAAAGTTTGTGCTTCATGTGGACTGTTTATAGTCCATGTTATTATAATGATCCTCATTTTCGCATATATATCACTGATACTTTCATGCCTATAAGAGCCAAATATTGTAGACCGCTCATGAATGCCATCTGTGTGCTTCTCTTTTGTGCTGAAACCGCAATTAAAAAATAATGATGTCTTGTAAAACTGGCATAAAAAAATATTAATAACTGAGGATCACAAATAGAATTGGGCCCCTTATCTCTACTTATCATGTGTATCTTTCGCACAACATACTACTTATATGGGGTTTCTCAGTTATCAATGATATTTATGCTTATTGGGTACAATGTTTTACTAAGTGACTAATGTTCTTTGCTCAATGGGAAGGTAAACAATGGTAATAAATCTGATGTGCATTTTATTATAGTAATGGTTCTTCCACATTCTTTGTGCTCTCCTCACAGCCCTGCCCCACCATATCCACCTGCAGACAGTAGGTAGTTGGGTATGTGTGCAGCATTATACTACTTGTATGCTGATCATGGTGTTACCTGATATCGTCAGATTATTAGCCATTGGGGGACATTTCCATAAAGTGTCGGTGTCTGCATTGGCTTTGTTACCGACCTGCTCTCGGTAAGAAGACACACATTTAATATTATGGAGCTGTGCAGATACATTTCTGGCGCCGAGACCATTTTCTGTCCCTGGGACCAAAATCTGTCCCGAGCACCAGAAATGTGTCCAACAGTCAGAGAACAGGCAACAGTGCAATAGAACTGTTTTGTGTCCCTGCTAGACCAAATTTCTTTTGGTCTACTTTGCGCCAGTTTACAGCATCCAAAAATGGCTGTGACACATATTAATTGTGTCTGAGTTTCCACTCCGCCAAAGCCACGGCCCTTTTCAGAGAAGAGTCGGAGCAGGTGGAAAAAGTAATTTTTTCTGTCCCCGACAGCTAATAAATAGGTAGGAGAGCAGAAGATGCGGTGAAAGCGCCACAAAACTGGCGGAAACACCATAGTAAATGTCCCCCAGTATGTTTAGTAAGCATAGTGTCGGGTGTCTTTGTTTTTGGTAAGGGGAACAGGACAAATACATGTTAAAGTATAATGTACTTATCATGCTGACAAATGATAACCAAGCCTAGGAGTGACTCCTTTGCATTTTTTGTCTACAAGGTTATGCACAGATCACAATTAATGTAAAAATAGAAGACATAGTCTATCCGGTTTGTACCTTGTAACCTCGCCCTTTTTGAGATAAACTCGTCACTATCTTCCCAGGGCAGGTGTGACCATGCTTGAGAAATGGATTTTTGGAGCGTATCTTGTCATACTTATGGTAATTAGAAGAAAAGATATATCCACATGGCAGAAATATCTAAAGCCCAGTTCACACCTATTTTTCGACTTTCACTAGTATGTTTCCATTATGAAAATGACAATAACAGTCCTATGACAATAAGTCCAATCCATTAAAGGGGTATTCCAGGAATAAGCATAATTCATATACAAATGGGTACTCAAAATATAAGCTAATGTGTAATTAGTTGTTGTTTAAAATTTTGCTCCCCTCAGCAGAAAATGCTTATGACATAGACTGTAATGAAGAATTAAAATGCTACTGGCCCTTTAATCAGTCCGTTAATTTCCTCCGCACAGTCCGTTGTAGAACAGACACAGGACACAAGATGGCCGCTGGTCACATGTTCACATCACATGTCCTGCACCTGCCTGGGCAAGTCATGTGAACACCGTTTGGCTGTAGTCGGTTGGTTGCAGTGCATCCAGTATGTCCAGTGTTGTGGTGATGGCAGTTACACATCATTACTATGGTAACAGAGCAGCACAGTCTGTTACATCATCACTGGGAGCAGAGCATAAGAGGGAGGAGGAGTTACTGAGAACTAGAGGATCATGGAACATGTCATTTCCAGTGGCGGCCATCTTAGTGATAACTCCACCTACTTTAGAGAGGTCATAAATTTTGTAAATCATAAAATCAAACTATTTAAGCTCCGTTTTGTGACTAATGACATTGAGTATTGTTGTACTCATTTATTTATATCATCATGGGTTTTTGTGTCAGACATTCATATTCCCGGAATACCCCTTTAAAGCATCTGGATAACTGTATATTCTGACAATTTTGTAGAGATAATAAACATTTTATGATTTTTCCAATAAGCAAATAATCCTAAAATAAGCATTCAGATGGACAACCTCCCAAACAGTAGTGTGCATATTACGGCAAGTTAGACAATGGTGTCATAGGTGTTGGTGCATTATGAGAAATCAAATTTCTATTTTGGATCACCATAAAACATAGTGTAGATATTAGGATGTCTTCAAACCACCCAGCCGGGCACACATCGTGTGCACAGGAGAGGATAGACGAGCGCTGCTCACCCCTCTCTCCTCCATATAAAATTAAGCCGCACGGACATTCTTATGGCCAAAGATAGAGCAGGCTAACTTTTTTGCGGACACAGAACGGTAAGCAAAACGTTGTGCTCACTGAGAGCCAAGATGCCATAAACGACTATGGGGGACATATATACATCCGCCAAATTTGCAGCCGTATGTATGTCCCACATATATACGCGTGAATGCAGCTTTACTGTGACTCCATGGCGTTCTTTCAATTAATTCTGACAAGGTCTAGTGAATATATGTCCACAGCTGGTGGGTTCAGGCAGAGCGCCTGGATCCTCTTGTACACAAGTGGTGCAGACTCTTCTCTTCTATAAGTCAGACATTCAGAATTTGCTTCTCATTAGAAATGGACACATAAGCGAGGAAAAGGGCACTATGGCAATTAGACCTTAGTGAAGTTGCTAGTGTAGTATTGTATCATATACTGTTTTCTTCTTCATTATTTTAAGCAGTCTGGAAAGACGAGAAAGGTACAGTTGTGTCTAAGAGCTGAAACTTTTCTCCTGTCAATATTTGTTTTAAAATTGTGTTTAAAACTGTTCCATTTCCATGTTTGTTGTTCCTGTTTTTTTTTTTCAATATAAAACTGTTTTGTTTGTATTTATTTTGCAAGGAAAAGAAGACCACCACATGTTCAGAAGGTAGATGTTGATCCAGATAGATGGTCACAAAGACTGGGTAGTTTATTCACTATAAACTATAAAACAATTGCATCCCACCCTGGCACTTAGCCCAGCAGCTGAGTGATGTAAGGAGATGGAACTATGAATCTAAGATTCTATATAATTATAGCTACTTACTATCTAATATCGATAAATCTGTGCAGGCCCGGGTGTCTGATCTTTCACTTACCCCCATCATTTCATAATGTGTAAAATGTTTCTAAAGAAATGGTTTCGTGTTTTTATAGAACAAATGCAGGACATCGGAGAATTCCAGAGGTGGAGTTGAGCCTGCGTTACGGAGAAAGGTACTGCTTTGATTCATACCTATTCAGTGTGTTAGAAAAAACAGAGGCGTGTTAAATGTGGATTACCTTATAGACCAATAAGGCAATAACGGTTCAGTGAAATCAAAACCTTTACAAATGGCCACCTTTTTATTTCCTGAGACGATAATGAGAAAATGTGTTATAGTATTACAGGTCAAAACGCTCAAAAAACTTCAGTTATCATTTTTTGAAGTTCATCAACGCTCAATTATTCAATATTTATACACTACAAATATAGAAGACTGGTGTCAGCGGATCAGTTTGTTTGTTGGACCAGATTTCAGCCCAATCCAATTCTTGATAGTAGGTTGTGTTGTTGTGGATTTTTTTTTTTTTTTTAAACGGGAACTTATCTTGCTCCTGTGTGTTAAGAATTGTATTCTCATCATAGAACAATTTTGAACGGCTTTCTTACATTCAATTCCTCTATCGTTCCTTCTGGAAATATAATACTCTTAAAAACTAGATAATACTATCGCATGTGTGTAACCTGTTGAGACCCTTTACACAGTTCATTTATACATTCTAGGTGAATAGCGGAGGAATTGTTACAACCTTGCTATGGATGGTTGCTTTATTATCCAGGGAATATCCGTCTTAAGTAAAAAGGACGTTTAGTAGAGAAGAGGCATCTTTAGGATAGAATAAAAAATCGTTAGATTAAAAGGATCCAGCCTTTTTTATTTGATTTTACTTTTTATTCCCCTAATAGTCTTTGTTTCAGATCACTAATGTTGACTGATGTGACAAAAACGTTGCTTCTGGATCAGGTTTACAGCCACATGTAACGGAATCACCCTATGATATTGATTCAATATTGGGATAACAATCATTTAAGGTCTACAATTCAGATACGGTCAAATCCGTCTACTGTATTTTGATACTTACTTTTTCTATGTTCATATTATATAGTGAAATGGCAGGGCAGAGGCACATAGTCTGTTTACCATATTTTGCATGCACATCCGTGGGTGTTGTACATCATAGAGAAATGAACCAGTATGGTTATCATTAGAAGCTACAGTCGTACCTTTATATAAAATGACTGTCCAGTTTCGAAAAACCCATTGTCACATATATGTCTGCTTTACATTTTTAGTGAGGCAGCTTCAGCTATGTTTCTCTTGTTTGGTCCACACAGCTTTGTTACATGAATAAACCCATCAATCGCTTGCTCTGTGCAGTAAGGCGGTCCCCAACTGGAGACAACAACTGACAGACAACCCTAGTTAGCAGACCTCTGTGACGTTCTCGCATGCTTTTGTCCAGGCACATTTAATCAGCTGTAAGGTGTCTGTAATGACGCTTTTATTCATAATACTGTTCCAATGACAGAAAAATTTTGAAAAAGCCAATTGTCACTGGACAAAAGAAAGTTTGTCTGGACGTTACAATTCATAAAATATACCAGTTTCCGACTTGCATACAAATTCACTTCAGGACAACCTAAAACCTACGTATTATACTCGAGTCTAAACGACTTATATAAAGCCAAGGTAAATAATTTTCATAGTTTATTTCATAGTCCTCTTCTTTCGGTCTGTTGCCTGGCAGAAGGCAGGTCTGGGCATGCTGCGGCGCACAGACTATCACGTCAGCCACTTGCTGGACATCATAGTGGGTTGTGCTTGTTATATGTTAGTATATACGGTATCTTTATGTAACCCACTGATGCCTGTAATGCTCCTTGGTATTAAAATGGTCTAAAATGATAAACTTTATTTGGGATATAGACCTGCTTCATGTTATTTTAGTAATGTTAGGCATGTGATTTTTTTCAGTAGACCTCTATTTGCTTACCCTTTCATTGACAGAGCACAGGACAGATGACTCTTCAGCGTTGCACGTCTTGTGTAAATGAAAATAAAAGTAAAATGAGATGCCAAAGTTGTGTGAGATGACCAAAGACTTGAAGACAAAGCACTTCATCTTTCTGAATCCCCAGGTTCCTTAGCCAGACCTTCAAAATACCAAGCCCAACACAGACAAATCTGTCAACAAAGGATTAAATGCTAGACTTCGATGGCTCTCTACAGCACAATTACAATGGATCCCATGTAAAAAATGATGCTCCAAGGTGGAAGCAATGTCCACAAAATGGGAAAATTGGACTTTCTGCAGGAAGCATTATCGAAGATTTACTAGAAAGCAAGACTAAAAAGTAGCAGATTGTCTGAAACCAAGGACCCAAGTAAGCAGATTTTATTAGTTATTATAGATGATTAATGAAAGCAGACAAATAATCCAGCGTTTTCTACATTAATATCCAGTTTCTAGTATATATATAGGGCTTAGTCATACAACCGCAAGTGATTCTAAGGGTTGCTGTCCCACGGGCGTTCTTGTGGCGGTTTTCAAATTGCAACTGAAAACACAAGCGTTTTGTATGTTGGACCATGCGCTTTACTGTTTTTATCTGTTTCACAGCGGCTTACACTTCCAGAAATTAAGACAAAGGATCAAAACTGACAAACGCATGCGTAAAAATCAAGAGTTGCATGGCATTTTCAGCCCCGAAATCCTCCTAAAAAATGTTCAGAAATCTGTACAAAGCACGTTTAAATAGTGTATGACTACCTGGGCGATGTGATTCTAATAGGATTCCTCAGACTGGTAAATTGTTTCTGATACCTGTTTTAATCTGATAATGGAAGGGGACAGTGACACCTTGCCTCTATTTCTATCTCTGAATTTTGGTTGGTAAACATAGAACATGCTTTTTTTTTTACTCTATAGTTGCCGAGATAGTGGATGATTAAAAGCTCCATTTGAGTTTTAATGGCTTATGTTAGTGTCCACTTTATTATGCATGCAGTTATATAATTTTTGAGATGTTTTGAAAGTTAATTGCGGAAGTCCAATTGGATGTGTAAAATAGGCTTAATACAAATTAGGCTACAATTTATACGAACGTATGCTGCAGGCTAAGGCTCATGGGGAGAGGAAGAGGGGGATTCGTCCCTCTCCATAGCAATCCGGCATCAGCAAAATGGGGAAATATAGGACATCTTTTCCCTGTGTACGGTTGCCCGCAAGTGCAGCAGTGGCATATATACTCACCGGCCACGTTAGTAGGTACACCTGTCAACTGCTCGTTAAAACTAATTTTATCGGCCATCACATGGCGTGCAACTCAGTGCATTTAGCATGTGAGATCATGGTCAGAGCCAATCTCTGCAGTTCAAACCGAAGCCATCAGTCTGGGAAGAAAGGTGATTTGAGTGCCTTTGAACGTGGCACATGCTTGTTGGTTGCTCAGAAGAGCTGGTCTGAGTCTTTCAAGAACTGCTGATCTACTGGGTTTTCACGCCACCATCTCTAGGTTTACAAGATGGTCCGTAAAAAAAAAAACATCCAGTTGAGCGGCAGTTCGTCGCGGAACTGCCTGTTGATGCCAGAGGTCAGAGGGAATGGCAACTGGGTTCGAGCTGAGAGAAGCAAACAGTGTACTCAAATCTCCACCCTTAAACCAAGGAGGACAGGAAAGAGCATACTCTGAACGCATCGTAACGTCCGAACTTTGAGTAGATGGGCTACAGCACAGAAGACCACCACGGGGCGCCTTTCAGCTAAAGAAAGGATATAGAGGTCCCAATTTGCACAAGGCTATAGAAATTGGACAGTAGAAGATTGCGAAAAATGTTGCCGGTCTGATGGAATCTCGATTTCTGACTGCGACATTCGGATGGTAGGGTCAGAATTGCGTCAAACAACATGAAAGCATGGATCAATCCTGCCTTGTACAACTGTCGGCTGGTGGTGGTGGGTTGTCCATGGTGTGGGAAGATGTCTTGGCACTCTTTGGGCCCCTTGGTACCATTGAGCATCGTTGTGCAAACGCCACAGCATCTACCGAGTATTGTTTGCTGACCATGTCCACCTTTATACACAATGTACCCAAATCTACTGGCTAGTCAGCAGGATAATGCGCCAGTCATAAAGATGGAATCATCTCAGATGGTTCTTAAAATGACAATGAGGTAACTGTACTCAAAGGCCTCCACAGTCAACAGGATCTCAATCAATAGAGCATCTTTGGGAGTGGTGGAACGGGAGATTAGCATCATGGATGTGCAGCCGACAAATCTGCGGCAACTGGGTGATGCCATCATGCAATATGGACCAAAAATCTCTGAGAATGTTCCAGCACCTGGTTGAATCTATGCCACGAAGAATTGAGGACAGTTCTTTGAAGGCAAAAGGGGGTCCAACCCCAGACTAGCATGGTGTACCTAATAATAAAGTGGCGGCTGAGTGTATGTCCCATAAAAAGCAAGGTATGGCAACGTACAGGAATCGATGTCACCCCAAGGTCAAATAAACACATGTTCAAGTGTCATAAGCTTTACAGGCAATTTACTCTTGAAAAACACTAAAAAGTAACTCTAAACACGATTTGACCATCTTGTGAGCAGAAAGAAGAGCCCCGGATGGCAACTGTGGGCTGCGTACGTGATGCATCCAATAATAACGGTCTTAGATCACCAGCCTATGGCCGGTGCGTAAAGAGCTTGATTATTAGTAAAGGAGCTGCCCACACTCCGAGCCGAAATGTACAGCGAGACCTGGGGAATCCACCATCAAGGCAAGCAGAGGCAAGATGAACGGAGGCAGAGCAGTGTGTGTCCTTACCCCTACAACAAGAGTTCAGCCTTGCCAGGAAGGAGGATTGGACTTGGCTTTGTAGGGCATGATATATCAAATGAGATGGTAAGTATGCTTTACATGCCATGCCCAGGACAGACTTAAGCATCATTACTTGCTAAATCGAGACATTTTGTAGGGCTTGTATTGCAAAGGTATCTCCCCAAGTCCTCTTGTGTCTGCTAAACAATACCAAGATATACCGAGTACTAGAAGGAAGGGAGAAGAAAAGCCAAAACACAGGGCGTGCCTTATGAATGCATGCAATTGTTGGTATAGAGGGAAACGCATTGATGGTGGCGGGGGTCAGTGGGTTAACCCAACCACCCAAAAAAAAAATCCAGGCAGAGCTTATAGTATAGCCATTGACAGATCAGCCCTCAGATGGACGCTAGTCGCCTGTTGGTGTCATGAGTATAAATGCTATTAATTAGGACGGTGGCCAAATATTTCTTGC
Organism: Engystomops pustulosus; assembly: GCA_019512145.1. Classification (NCBI taxonomy): domain Eukaryota; kingdom Metazoa; phylum Chordata; class Amphibia; order Anura; family Leptodactylidae; genus Engystomops; species Engystomops pustulosus. The sequence continues at coordinate 96,837,582 of CM033643.1, forward strand.
ATACAATGCTTGATGATTGTACATGCGGGAAGTGTTTAATTAAAATTTTGTTAATCTTTTTTTTTTTAACAGTATTTTTCTAGTGATGATGGGATAATACTAGGTACTGGAAGCACAACAGGATGAGAGCATTCTTCCTCGGCCTGCAGATTCAGCCTGTTTCCTCCCCTGTTCCTCATCTTGGAAAGTAGAGGCCTGCTCTCAGAGAAAATAGTTTTCGTCTACAACCAAGAATGTAATCCACCAGAGGCATGGAACCACCAGTCACCATCCTAGAAAGCAAGAAGTGAAGGATCAGGTAACACAAACATTTTCATTAAAAAAATACATTACAGTTGACAATCCAGTTTCAAATTAGACGTGGAACGTTAAAAAAGTTAACTAGATAAAAGTCTATATTTCCACAGAGCTCTGTTCTTAAATGGATTTTTTGTAATGGATTTTCCAGGTTCTAAATTAATAACTACTGGGGGCCTATACAAAGGGCATCCGGGGGTTGATTGCGGTACCTTTTCATGCTGGTAAATCTGAACGCATTGACTAAGAGAGCAGCAGTTTAGTTTTTTTTGTCACATTCCCTATTGTGAGCGTACAAGTAGTAGTAGAGGCAGTAGGATGTTTAAGGATGTATAATCCTGGCCATAAACTGATGATCATTGCCCTATGTGAGAATAGACACCAGGATTATACTTTCTATCTGATCATTTTAACCCCTTATCGACATGTGGCGTAAATACTATGTCACATGCGGGAACGGGTGCAGGGAGGGCTCGCGAGTCGCGCTCTCTACATGAGCTGGAAGCCTTTTTGCAGCAAAGGCTTACGGTAAACACCCGCGTCTTGCCATGACAGACTTAGGTCTTATGAAGGGGGGGGGGGGGGGAAAAACACGAATCGTGATATCAGCAAATTGTAATGAATGAAGAAAAAAATCCCCATTATGCCATACTTTAGTATGGCAGTATATGATTGGATCATACAGGCACAACCTAGGGTTAAAGTATGAGAAAAATAATTTTAAAAAAAAAAAATCCTAAAAAACAACCAATTCACCCCTTCTTTCCCTAGAAAGCTGAATAAATATAAACAACGTAAAAATCATAAACAATTAGGTATGACGTGTCCGAAACATGCCTCGATATAGCAAAATATAATAGGTTTTTCAATGCGTTTAACAACCCCGTAATACGAAAATGACCGCCCAAAAAAAGCGATAATGGCACGTTTTTTGCCATTTAAAGAAAAATAAAAAATGCTATTAAAATGTGATATCAAAAGGTCATACAGTCCTAAAATGATAATCAGTAATACGTCATCAAACTGCAAAAAAACAACGACCTCCACTCCGCCCAAAGTATAAAAAGTTATAGAAAAAGTAGTACGTGCACAAAAAATTTTTTGCACAGAGGTTTTAATTTTGTAAATGTCTGAAATACATTATAAAACCTATACAAATTTGGATATCCACTAATCGTTACACGACCCAAAGAATAAGTGACACTTGGATCATTTGGGGGCACATTGAAATCTGTAAAATCCAAGACACAAGGAATACGGCACAAATATTTTACCAATTTCACTTCACGTTATCATATCTGTTGTCAGCATAACTACAAGTTAGGGACAAAATCTTTAAAGAATTGTTTGATTTCTCCTGGGGGCATGCACCATCTCATCTCTGTAATAACACACAGAACATATACACATGTCGTATTGGTAAGTACTACTTAACTCTTAGTCAGTATAGGTCGGAAATCCTGTTGCTACAACTCCTGTTAAGCGACGTAAAAGTTGCCCAGGTTGGAAGGTAGTCCACCTAGGGAACGGGTTTTCCCGGAAAGCAGAGTAAAATATCGGTGAATCCCGTGTGAAAGTTATGATCCATGAATGACGGAATTGCGTATAGGGACCTTTTACCGAGTCATAAAGAGGCTGGAGTGGTAAGTGTTAAATGAAAAGACATTGAAAGTAATTTTTTCTGTATGCATGATTTCTCGGGTTTTCAGAGAGTAAGGCCGTTCTTCTTAATGGAGGACTTTGCCAGTACGGCTGCCTGAAGGCTTGTGGAGATTTATAGCCACTTGATCATTCACTAGGGGATTCTGGGAAATATGCAAAGAGTTTTCAGGATAGGACAATGCAAAAACCACCACTTTTCTACCTTGAAGGCAGCTCCCTTTCCCTTCAAGTAAACTTTTAGGAAGGCTCAGTCATTAGGCTTCCGGAAAGTCATGATTGATGGTAAAAGGGGGTTGCCTTACAAGCGTAAGAGGAGTGGTTTTCCTTGTCTCATCTGAAAACATTTTTGCAATTTCCATGATGTGTTGCATGGGTGTTTTTTGCATTTAAAACGTGGGATTGGTTCTTTTAGCAGAAGATCACTTATCCTAGTACATGGGTTCCCACCCTGTGCCTGCGTAATTTTGAAAAACCTGAAAATGTTCGTTCACAGGTTTTTATGCAGAACCATGCCAGTTCGGACCTAAGCCTATTGATGGATCTGGTGGGATGCGCGGTGAAGGGTGTGGCGAGTATGATAAATCTCCCCCATACAGCGCTACATCATCAGACTTATACAGGCAGACTTATACAGGCAGTGAATGAGTTCATAGTCTTATACGCCGGTAATCCCGACCGCCCGCCGGTCGGATCGCGCTGCATGGAGAGGGCTCACGGGCTGAGCCCTCTCCGTAGCCGGTAAGTCTTTGCTGCATATTGCAGCAAAGGCTTACCGGTAACACCCGCGATCGGTGCTAGCACCGATCGCGGGTGTTTTCACAGCCATTTTCATTGCATTTGGAATTTTTTTTCCCGCTTCCGAGTACATGGCATGAAATATTTAATACCATCATTATGAAGTGCAATTTGTTACGCAGAAAACAAGCCGTCACACAGCTCTTTACGTGTAAAAATAAAAAAGTTATAGATTTTTGAAGGTGGGGAGTGAAAAATGGACATGAAAAAACAGGAAAGGGCCCGGTCCTTAACCGGTTAAAACATATCCTGCGTAATTAAACACACAGCTCTTTTCTTTAGTAAAATAAAACTCAACATAGTAACAAAAGAGATCCAATATTGTGATACAAGTCACCTTGCATATCATTTGCTACTTCATCCTGGTGCTTGCAGGTACTTTCCTTGGTTTTAGTATCACTTACTTGATACATTTATCAGTGTGCCACTTGGTTCAGCCATGCGCTTGCTATATGCAAGCAATCTTATATATAAATTTACACTGATCCAAGGTGCCAGGGCTTCTACAGTAACATAGTATCAAATCCAGATGTCTGTTTAGTTTGTAGTGGAAATGAATGGTGCGTCCCATTGCTTCCTGTTCCTTGCTCATCCATCCCCAGGATCTCTGGAATGCTTGTTTCGCTATGTTTCCTGCAGGGAAGACATTAGGAATATTTTCCTGTATAGACTAAAACAAATAAGATGCAGTACATTACAAAGAAACATGCTATCTACAGTACTTTGCATGTGGTAAAATATTATGACAGCATGGGGGAGATTTATCATTAGTCCTATGTAGTTTCTTGTATAATTGTTGCAAACTTTTGCACAAACACCGCAATGGCGGAAAAAATACACCACAGAGAGTGCAACACCACATTTATCAACGGAGAATTTTTAAAAGAATGCAAATGTAATCGCAAAACTACACCACATAGGAGGTGGTGTATGTGGGTCCATTACTACTAAATTTTGCTCAATTTTGAAGCTTTTGCTCAATTTTATGTTTGAGGTATCTGAGAATTTCCTTTGCTAAAAAATCGCAAAAAGGCAGAAATTGAGCAGATGTTAAACATAAGTGCGACTGGTGCAGTCTATTCAATAGTCCCATCAGAAGGCATTTAGCACTGCACATACACCGGACTATAAATAAACCTGCCAGTCTAACACATAGACAACTGCTCAAAATCCTGCCTAATGATAAATCTCCCCCCAGTAGTATATTCCTGTTCCTTAGGCACGTGAAAGGCACCATCATTAGGACCATCAAATTGTAGGGCGGTTATAAAGAATGTACATATTACTGCCATGTACTAGGTACTGTAGAGAGTCTGTATAGAGGTGTTTATGGTACTTGTGTGCTTTGCACAGCTGTTTGTCATATGTTGTTAAGCTGGCATGCTGTTCTAGATTGTCAGTAGCAGTATTGTATCTCACCCTCCCAACTTTTGTATGCAATATTTGGTAAAGGTTTCCTATAGTATCTGTAATCTGAGCTACTGCCTCCTCACAAGATGGCAAAGACTGACTAAGTTACTACAATTCTATTCTGTATTGTATGTTCTTAAGAGATGACTTTTGGTGTTTCCTCTCTCATGGTTTTAAATGTCAGTCCTACTGTAAGCCTCCAACCTTTTATGTAATCGCTTGTTTCCATCTGTTTTCTCTTAGTATCGTTGTACATTACTATACTGTATATCAATTGATGCTGCTTTCCAATATAAGTCCTTCAGCTCTGTTTCTTTCTGGTTATCTTGGTTGGAATACCCCTCTAATGTATAGAACCACAAGCAAAAAGTTTACTAAAATCACAAACTGCAGATGTGGAGTCCAGTAGAAGGAAGATTTAGCTTCTGGGACTCTTAATAACAGACTTGCTGTTCTTCACTTTAAATATTCAGATCCTACAGAATGAGCGGATGTTAGTCATTAGGTCAGACATTGTGTATGTGCTGCTTACACCATCTGAAAATAATAATAATTTATTTATATATCCGGGCCGTGGCCAAAAGACCTTAAAATAAAAGACCTCTATACTCTCCTCTGACTCTCCTTTTCTCCCCGCGGCTCCAAGTCCTCCTTTCCCTGCGGCTTCCCCGCAGATGGCAAGAGGCAGGTCTTTGTGCACTGCCAGTGCGCACATACTATTACGTCATAGTGTGTGTGCATGGGCAGTGCACATAGACCTGCCGGGAAGCTGCAGGGAGAAGAGGAGTGTCAGAGGTGAGTATAGAGGCTTATACTTGGGCCGCCTTATACTCCAGTATATGGGGGCTACAGGAAGAGGAGCACTATCAGGAGGGGGCTACAGTAACAGGAGGAGGGTCATTAAAAATGCCTCTTTCTGCTAACCTGAAAAGTAGATTCCTTCACAACAAGCATGACTTTAAAGAAGCCTAATTATATGATGTAGGATATATGCCATGGCGGCCTTAAAGGACTTCTACCACCAGATTAGTGATGGTAGACTGTCCTAATTAGCATGCTCATTACCTCTAAGGGATCTTGGCAGTGTTTTGTATTGGTTATAGGATGTCAGAAAAGAACAATTAAAATATGTAAGTGAGCCTGACGTCACCTGAGAGCCTCATGGCTCCTCCGTGGACTGATAATGCACACTCCCTGCTACTTACCATGTACCCCTCTGTTCCGCCCGCTCTTCACAGCTTGCGCAGGCGCACTGTAATTTGTGGGCTTCGCAAGGAATGGTGTTCTTGACCTGACCTGTCCTAAAGAGAGAACTCTAAGTGATCAAATATTAATGCTCAGAAAGCATTTGCATCAGAAAGTGCTATAGTTCTCCAGTGATGCTTCCTAAGTTTACCTACAATAGAATACATTTGTGCATGAAGAAAAACATAACCAATTATAGATATGAACATGCTTTGATGTCTGCATTGTCTCCAAATCGATGAATACATGCCTAATAAAGAGAGTGGACTGACACTGTCTTTGCAACTGCATTTTTTCCATGACTGTATACACAGCTTACACATTTAGGTTATATTTAGCTTTGTTTTTCTCTACTTTCTATAGCTTATTTAAATTAAATAATTCAAAGTTGATTATTTTACTATTTATTCCAGTAGACTGCTGATTTATAAGAAACAGATGAATAGTCCTGGAGGGAGCTGGCATTCACAAAGTCATTGTTGTACATCCCAGATCATCTAGCTACCACCGTAGTATTACAACCCTTCATTGTACTTTGGGGTTAAATGCTGGCTGGCCCTGAAGGCAGATACAATTCCCATCTGATCCTTACAATAATCATTGTACAAGAGTAGTAAATTGCTATGTAAACTGAAGAGTGGCTGTACATCAGAAACTACATTATGCTTCGAGTAAGAGGCGACTGACCTCACTCATTTCAGATAATTGAGAGATTATAGATTAAGGAACATTTAAGTAAAATAATATTAACATTTGACTTCCTGTCCTGCTCTTCCAACCATGGGCTCCAAAACAAAAGCTGTTAAAATCAATTAAGTAAAGGAGATGTAGCATATGGACAGTTTAGAAAGCCGCTTTCATGGCAAATCCACAACAGCACTAAAGGAAGGGATAGGAAGCAATGTGAAATCAATAATATTTCCATTCTCCTAACAAACTCCAGAAGTATATTTTTCCTCGGTAACTGGTGGAGCTCAGGCAGCACTTGGAAGAAATGGCAACTTGAAAGCTGGTGTGGAGGAGCTTGTTGATAAAGGTCCTCTGTTAGACACAATCCCATTTTGGTTTTGTGGCAGGTTCTGGCTTATCCAGTCCTTTGCTTTTGATGTTTGATGCTGGGCAGCATTGTTATTGTATGCCCAGTGTCTGAGCAGGAAAAAAGTCAATTGGTTGGAATTTCGTCAATTACGCCCATGGGGAGGAGTCCTCCATAAATTTTATTCAAATAAGGAACAGAAACCGGTGTGTTGTGGTTCATAGTCTTCTGACAACATGTCTTCAGCAGACCCATTTGAAGCCCATCCAAAAGGCTGCAGAACTTTCTGATGATCTAGATTGGTAGCTCCCTATTTGCACGGGTTCCATACCTTGTTCGTTCCGGCTACCAGTGCTAAGCGCTTATTATTTATATCTTCTTTACTTTACTCAAAGAAAAATGAGGGCTTATGCAAGAACTCTTTATTCCTTTTCTTCATCATACGAAACGGCTTTGTTGTCTAAATGTCTTGATGCCTTATTAGGAATTAAAACAAATAAATGAATACAAGGGAATACCTCTCTAACTTATCCGTGCCAGATTCTCTGTATCCCCAAGTATTGCATATGATTTGTTTTTTATGCAAAGAATATGGGATTAGAAATTCAGGATAACAATTGTAAACCGATGGCCGGTCAGATACTAGAAGGGATGTACTTCTCGCCCAGATGTTTGCTGAGTATTATTTAAGTGCTCTGCAGGTAGACTGGTAGTTGGTCTTTCTGATCCCATCCCCTCCAGTCCACACCTTGTGGACACACCTGGCGAAAAACTGGTGACTGGGATTGTTCTCATTAGGGATGTATAAGAAGTCTGCTGTTAGACAAGACAAAGGCAGAGCTGGGCTTAAAAACCAGAAAGGTAGTTGCCCCTGCTGGAGTCTGTCTGAACTACTTGTTATTATAGGTGATAGGTTGATATGAAGTAAATGGAGTTAATTAATTTCCCTTTGATTATAATAAAAATTCCTTTATTTATATAGCGCACACAGATTCCCCAGCGCAGCATAGAGCTTGCCAAATCAGTCCATGTCCCCAATGAGGCTCACAATCTAATCAATCTACCAGTATGTTTTGGAGTGTGGAAGGAAACCGGAAGACCTGGAGGACACCCTCTCATACAAAGAGAGAACATACAAACTTTTTGCAGATGTTGGCCCTGGGACATTGCTTCTTATTAAAGGGGTTTTCCCACTAAAGAAAATTCTCACATTTCAATCCCCTAGAGATGTTAACACAATATAGATCATTTTAACCCCTTACTTTACAATGTTAATCAGTTTTATTGCTGTTTTAGCTCCTATCACTCAGTGTAAGATTCCAGGTTGTGGATGGGGTCTCCCTAAACAGTCACATTAATCCATCTAGTTCTTTGGGGTGACAATGTGGTTACATTTCATCTGGCTCCTGACATTGTACTAACACACTGACACATAGAAAGAAGGAGGAGACAGACCAGAGATGCATGAGATTTATGATGCCTATTACACATAGGCTGACAGCCTTTTACACTGTTCTGTAAGTGCCACATCTCACAGATATGTGCCTGCCTCCCCCTTCCCCCGGATCACTTATCTCCTTGTAGTTTGCTTACGATCTCTTTCTGGACGGATGTTAATCAGTAAGTGTCTCCGTGCAGGGGACGTAGCTACAGCCACACAGCAGAAACAGAAATCTCATCTGCATGATCTCATCTGAAGATGTCGGCCCCTCGATCTTAAGTGAGAAGTTACAGGGTCGTGTCTAGGGACAACTGAAATTGTGTACACCAGGATGATAGAGACAGGTTGGAATTTTGTTAACAGTGAATTAGTGAATGTGTTATTTTGTTATACTGAGTACATGTAAGAAACTTGTCTTCGTGGGAATACCCCTTTAACTGTATGTAAACCCCACAATGTCCTTTACAATATTAACTGAATATAAAGTAGTCCAAAGGTGAAGGAGGGTATGGTCAAAAAGGTTTTGAGAAAACTGCTGCTCCATTCAGCAGCTGGAAGTCTGATGTAATGTTTCTAAACTGCCTCTCTTTAAAAACTGTAGCTCGTGGTCCTGATCATTGTCCTGATATTCCAATCGGAACAGCCCTTATTGAACAGTTCTTGTGGTCTTGATAATTATTGCTGATGGATCATGTGCCCAGACCATCAGGTACTCTTACACAGCGCTTACCAATTCTATTCAGTAAAAGCACCTCGTAGTTATCCATTCAATTGAGGGGAATTAGCGAAAAGTCTCATGTATAATAATGGGCACGATCATCTATGTTGCTTGGACACTCTTAATTGATACTTCTGTTTCAGTTGACCTTCATTTTTTCCAGAGAAGACCTCATTTTATGCTGTGAGATTCACTATGGGGATTGAGGACTTCAAAGAAAACTTCACCATTCAGGATTAGATATTTAAAGGGTTAGGATTAAAAAGCAAATATGTATTTAATAAAGGCCAGTGCCTTGGGAAAAGAGCTTTGGTTCAAATTGCCTAAAGTTGATACACCAATAGCAGGAAAGAAATCAACCTTGACTTTTGAAGACATGGGTCTCTTGCAGGATCCCTTGGACAAGCAGCCCTACTTAAAAGAGCTTGGGGATCGTCAACGAAAAGGTTCGATCTCTTGCAGTGTGGTTAACCCAGAAAATCACTTTATGGTGACTTAATTGTCCCCTTTTCTCCCCGTCATCATGTTCAGGACCTTATTTTAACACCTTAACAATGTGACATACATCTTGGCTCTGGGATCTGGTGCCCAGATCTGTCATAGACTTCGAGTTCACAGTGAAAGCTGTCTGCAAGAATATGGAGCAAATTATTATTATTATTTTTTTTTGCCAATTTCACCACATTTGGTAGTTTTTTTTTCCCAGCTTCCCAGTAAATTGCAGTAGGCAGTAGGAAGAACAATTTTTCTGCAAAAAATGACGATAAGAATCCCTGTCAACTATCTATCAACAAGATTTCTTTTTGGCAGGAAAATAAAAGTTTTAAATTTATAATACTGTGCTATTTTTGAGATTGTAAATAATGGAACAGCTTGACTGAAGGGTGTTATTGGTGGTGTAAACTTGGCTTTAGTTAGCTTATTTACCCCCTGTAACCCTGGTACACCAATGCGCTGCGCAGTGTCTTTCACACTTAGTATGTCGGGCAATTTCAGATGATTTGATACCATTATTTTAGTCCTCTCAAAAATGGCAGGAATTCCTAACCACTGGATTCTCCATGAAGAACGTAGCATTTCCACTTGTATTTGTCTTCAAACAAAACACTCTTCATCTCTAGTAATTACAGTGTATATGTAAAATCTAGCAGAACATTATAACGCTGGCCAAAGCCAAGTAGTTAAGCCCATAATTATGCAGCATCTCGAGGAGGCTTATTGTTATGTAGGAAATGTATGGGTTGTTAGTGAGAGTGCTTCTGTATTCACTGTAATTGTTTTCACTGCAAGGAATCTTGGCTATTCATTCACTCTGTTCCATGTGAAAAACAGGGAATGGAAACGTGGGCTTATTATATTGTACTTTGTACCACTGGTTATGTTACCTCAGGGGATTTCCTGGCCATACACATCCCTGTAAAATTAGTAGCTTCTTTCTTTTTGGTTTATTCTAGTGTTGCCCTCATTTATAGATGCACTATACTGAAGGAACCTTGCAGGTGTGACCCTAGTCTTATTTTTCTCACACATCAGGTGGATATAATGATAGCATATGACTTCACGGTCTCTTCCTGTATAAATGCAGTGCTGAGAAAAATTGTAGGATTATTGCAGTTTCCCTTTATACAATTGGACTCTTGTTGCATAAACCACAATTCATTTTGGAAGAAGTTCCTGTGGACTGATGAAACAAACATTGAGTTGCTTGGTCATACAAAAAGGCGTTATGCAATGTGTGTTACGTCGGGGATGGATATTTCAGCAAGACAATGATCCAAAACACCGCTCCAAATCTCCTCGGGCATTCATGCAGAGGAACAATTACAATGTTCTGGAATGGCCATCCCAGTCCCCGGACCTGAATATCATTGAACATCTGTGGAATGATTTGAAGCGGGCTGTCCATGCTCGGCCACCATCAAACTTACCTGAACTGGAAGTGTTTTGTAAAGAGGAATGGTCAAAATACCTTCATCCAGGATCTCATTAAAAGCTACAGGAAGAGAATAGAGGCGGGTATTTTTGCAAAAGGAAGATCTACTAAATATTAATTTCACTTTTCTGTTGAGGTGCCCATATTTTTGCACCTTTGTTTTAATGCATATTGCACATTTTCTGTAAGTACAATAAACCTCATTTCAATAAAATACTGGAACTGCAATTCTAAAATATACAGTTTCAACTTACATACAAATTCAACTTAAGAACAAACCTATGGAACCTATTTTGTGCACAACCCGGGGACTGCCTGTAGTCACAGAAAACCCTTTATTTTACTGATAATGAAAAAATTAAACACAAGTAAAGTAAAGATGTAGTTTCATAGTAGATATGGTTGGAAAAATATGCAGTTCAACCTAGAAGTCATAGGGGGAATTTATCATGGCTTGTATGCCGGAAGCCATGAAACAGTTGCAATTCCTGACTCATATGCCACCTCCAAACAAAGTGGGCGGGGAGTGGGCTAGGGGCATCTTTCTATGCCAGGTTGGCCGTGGGGTAGAATAAAGCTGTGTGGCCGATATACCAAGAGGCTGGTGCCTCTTAGTAGATTTGGCCTGTTGTGTGCGAAAAGCCATAGGGTAGTATAAAAACTTGGTTAACCCTGTTAGAATTTCATCTTCTTATTACTGGGCCCATTGGCTGTAAGAATGACCTTTTTACTTACCTGTCTGCTCTGATCCACCGTTGGTTCTCTTTGGCCTCTGTTGGTATACAGTTGGCATTGACATCATCTTGATAGCGAGATACCACTCTACAGCCTAATACAGGCCACAGCCAGAGGTTGTTATGGGGGCACGCTGTCAATGGAATGTCACTGCAGAAACTCTGTATACCTACACAGGCCAGTGGTAATGGGGAGGCGTTGTGCTGGACTGGAGTGTAGGAGAAAGGCAAGTTTCTTCTTATACCCCTGAGGCCAGTACTTAAATAAATGCAATCCTTTACAACCCCTCCAAGGGATTTATGACATTAGAAAACAAATCTGCTTATGTATGTTCCTTGCCATTCTTGTCCATTGGTTGTACTGTTGCCCAGCTTGGAGAAGATAACGATTTGCCTTAATATGCTCTTTGTATTATTATTATTGATATACTTATTATGTTTATGCTGTTCCTTTTGTCTGGAGACTCACAATTGCCAGTGTTTTCTGTCTATTTTTAACTTCTAATAAATAAACACCAGACATCATGATGACATTAGTTGTCAATAGTCCTTGAATCTCTAGTTATTTTCTCATCTAGTGATGTAACATTTTGTCGTTCAGATCTCTATAGCCTGTTCCAAATTTTTCTGAGGAATGTACAGAACTTCAGACCAAGACAGCACCCCCACTCCGCTTCTATTTGTCTGCCCCTGTCGATTTTGTTTCCAATCTCCTCCCACACAGGCCTTGTCCAACATATTTACACATGGCCTCTTTTTGTATGACGGTGACATTCCTGCATGTACATCTACTACAGATATAACAATTCTGTTTCTCTCCTGCAGCTGTACATATTTTGTCACCAAAATCCATGCTAAATAATCTGATCACAGGGTATGCTTTTGCTTTCGGACATCAGCACAAGATAGATGAATTTTTTTTGCAGTGTAAAAATACAATCTTTTCCGGAAATAAAATTGGTTGGTGTCATTTACTGCTTCCAGTGCATGAAAACCTGTGCAATGGTCATGTGATTTACTCTTTGTGATACTAATGAGCCATGCACCAGTGTGACATCACGTGACCATGGAAAGATCTTTATCCACAGGAAGCAAATATTAAAACTTGTTATTTAATGACAACAAGCTGAGATCTAGAAGGCCTTGAGGAACTGGTACAGAGGTCATAACTTTTCATTATACAACTCATTGCGTTTATTTGCTGGAAGTGGACAACTCCATTAAGTTGGCTTTAGATTCCTATACAGTTGTAGTGAAAGAAAAACTTGTACTGGTACTTACCAGCCAGATGGAAGCCACTAGGACATTTTTGACCTCTGAGGAATGGGAGCCTTTGCCGCATTTTCCAGCAACGGTGCTACTTTTTCACATGCTCTATGCATAAAGATCAGTGATCCCAATTTTTGAACAATGCCATGGAAGTAATACCACATCACAAAGTTAGTGGCTGAATGAGGAGTTGGTGGCTTATTTTATTTTGTTAGGTAGGTATCCCTATAAGTCCATCTCTACTTGAAGGTTGAAGGTTGTGCTTTCAGGCCGTGTTCCATTGTCTGTGGTACTTGTCTCATCGGCATGTGAGGTGGCCACACGCGCTATTGACAATAGAAAAGGACTACCCAGGATTTAAACATGGTCAGGAATGGGACCTGCTATAATCTGTGGCTTAGGCAACCTGCTCATACACAAGGCCATGGAAACGACAGCCATGTGTGTGTGGCCATAGGTATATACGTGGACATGTGCTACGTGTGGAAACAACATCTACCACTCGTCCAAAAACAATGTTCGTGTCCAGGAGACCTATATTGGTTTTTGCAGTTTGTCTTACAATATCTTTCTTACAGTTGGAGAACCCATATATGTGGACCTTTTGTTAATTTGCTTTTGTATGTTCCATTTTTGTTGTGTTTTGCTTGATTGTAAACCATGAGATGCTCTGCTCATAGTTCAGTAAACATTTGGGAATGTTTTCTTAGCGGCCATCACATTCTTCATCTGCTATTGGTGAATAAAGAGGGATTTTCATGTCATACAAATAGAGCTTTGTGCAGTTAGTGGGAACACAAAGCCAAGCAGTGAGAGCCCTTCTGAATCCACACGCTGGCCTTTGTGCTCTAGTTTGTAGTCATCAGCTAAGTGGATGCTTTTTTTTTATATTTCAGAAGTGTTGTTTAATGACATTGGACAATCAGACAGAAAAATACACATTACTGGCAAACTGTTAAATGTATCCAACAACCTTAGTTGGTGGATTTAATCTGAACTTAATATAGGCCATACATTTTTTTTTATTAAAGCTCTTCTTGTTGGTTGCATTGTTTACAGAGGGGAAGCTCTAATGTTATCTCGGATTTTGGAATAGTCAGAGTTAAGCTACGCTCACAAATAATTTTTTGGAAATGTATTTTCTATTTTAAAGCTGATTTTTGAGTTTTACACCAGGTTTCTCAAGTGGTTTTGATGAAGTTTTAACATGGTTTTTGCCAAGGTTCATGACAGCCTCCCATCAGTATTAGTAAATCTTTGCAAAATCCAGACCAATACTTACCATGGTACTTATTTTTGTACGCCTCAACGGGAGACCACAATAAATGCTTCAAAATCCTTGCCTATTTGTGATCATACTATTAACAAGGGTTTGCTTCTGAAAAATATATGGGTGTTGTTATTGATATTGTTGTCACAACTACAGCAGTCATGTTGTGATGTCATAATCTATGGCAGTTGTGGCGAACCTATGGCACGGGTGCCAGTGGTTGCACTCCAAGCCCTTTCTGTGGACACTCAGGCCTTCACCCCAGGACAGAGCTCTCCAAACAGGACCAAATCTATCAAATATTCCTGCAGTCCTAGCAACTTGCCTATATGTTGCTCTCAGTGCTATTTTACAGCGACACTTCATTAACTGTTCGGAACTGCTTGAAAAGTGAGAAAGTATTGAAAGAAGTGCAATATCTTTGGAGGTCCTCCTGCTGGACCCACCATTCTTCCTGTACAGAGAGAACCTGGAGAAAAGCGACAATGATAGTCTGCATTTGTCCTCCTTCTTTCAACTGTATTGGTGGCCTCAGACGGTCGATAGAATTGAAAGATGTGAAAGAACAGGTAGCAATACGTTACTGCTTAAAATGCAAAGTTGGCACTTTACGGTAAGTAAGTGGATTTTGGTTGTAGTTTGGGCACTCGGTCTCTAAAAGATTCGCCATCACTGATCTATGGTCTCAGATCGTAGATTTTAGATTTGTGTTGGCCATCGTTTCAATGGCTAGCATGTCTTTCTATGGGTTCATACACACAGCTGAGGTGACTCAAACCCTTGTATGAACCGACTGCCTGAACCACAAATTATAGAGCCGGTTCTATTCATGCCTGTGTTTGCTTCTCTGGAAATCTTATTCTATTGTAATCAGAGCATGAATAGACCCCATGAGCTGATGAAACAAGCTGCAAACAAGGGGCCATAGTGCCGTTGTTTGTGGCCCTGTGAAAAGCAAATGAGAGTTGCCTGTTATGTTCTCTTGATTAAAGTAGTTTTCCAGGCCCAACATATTAATAACTTATCAGTTTGTATCGGCTCAATGAAAAGGGAGCTGGATGTCGCACCTCCACTGTTCTCATATGAGTGGCCTATCCTATGTATAGGGCATTGATATTTTGAGGCTGAAAAAATTCCATGTATGCAAAAGTCATAATAGAACTGTGAATAGCAGGTGTAATAGCCAAAGTGCCATAGGGAAGTCAAATCTGCCAATACAAGTTTTATGTTGCATCCACTAACTAATCTGCCTCTAGTTAACAGAACACATCATCTTTGGATTTACATAATTAGATATCTAGCGAGTTTGTCCAGTATATCAGGTGTACATGTTTGTATACAATAGAGAGCCCTGATGAATAATCTAGTAATGAGGTCTACCATGCATTTAGCGATTACTTTCTGTACTCCACCTAAAGTGCCAGTGTTAACCCCTTTAATAATTATTGAGAGAAAAGTTGTAAATTGGACCAGCTTTTCCTACATCTGGTGTATACGGTTTTCTATATCCAGTGAGGAGACAACATACAAAAAATAGACTTGACGACACTGCTACTTCATAGAGTCCCATACTTACTGACTCCTGTTAAGCCTCCTGTTAAGCAAGAATCCATCATAATAGAACCACAAGACCTATCACTCAGCCTGGGCTATAGTTGTATAGGGAAACAAATGGTACTAAAAGTGCATAAGTACTATTAAAATAATTAAAAACAACTTTGGTCATAATGGTAAATTAACCATGCGACATTCTTGTGATAATTTCACTTTGTCACTGTTATTATTACTCGAAGGGTATTTTTTTTTTTTTCAACCAGACTTTTTCTGATTTGTTTTAAACCAAGTTTTTTTTTTTTGTTATTTAAAGGAAATCTACCATCAAAGGAAAGCGTGATAAACCAGGGACACTTACTCATAGGTCCAGACACACTGGCTGTGGTAATCTTTTTACTATATCTCCTTCCTTCTAAAATCAACTTTTACAATTATGTTAATAAGCCTGAGGGACCACCTTAACCCCTCTGTGATCTGAATTTACAGTCTGCTACATTCTCACCCCCCCCCCCCTGCTTCCCAGTGTATTGGGAAATTTCTGTGCATGGCACAAAGCGCTGAGAGGGTAGGCATGGATAACAAATCTAAGAAGATTTCCACTGTCACAGTGCCTGGATCTATGAGTAAGTGTCCCTGGTTTATTATGCTTGATTTTGATGGAAGATGGTTTGATGGTTTCCTCATCTGTGTCCAGTTCTTCTTCTTTTTTTTATTAATATGTATAATGTGATTATGATTGTTCAATAGGTGTAATCTAATGTCTAAAAGACGCCATTGTGGAACATGATATGTGAAAGTGTCGATTTCTTCGGTAATCTTGATAAAGTATATTGACTTGCTGATGTCACTATAATTGCCTTTGACATGTTACTTTCTAGCAAGATCCTTTATAACTATTAGACAGAAAATCTCATTATTGTAAAATAAGGGCCAACCTTAGTCTATTATGTCGGGACTTACTTGTGTTTCATTGCGTTTAGTACTAATGGGCACGGGCTTACAATAGCAGAGATGTGTTATGTCAGGGTCTTCTTGACTAAGACTTTGTGCTATTACAAATAAATGATCCAAGTTAATTGGATATCTGATTCCTATCCCTCTCTCTTAAAGTTTAAATATAGCTATTCACAAGAAGGCATCTTTCTACTGTATACATCTCTTTGATAATATACATCTAATGCATGCATACTACATAGAATAGCTAAAATTCTGTCTCTAAATACTAAAATGGGGGGCACCATTTTTATATAAATATTTCTTCAGGTCACTTCTATAATTTGTCTGCTGTAAAGTTCCTCTCACACTTTTGTGAAAAATATTGTTTTTTTTTAACTGCAGTTTTTTTTTTTTTTTTTTCCAAGGCATCATGACAGCTCCACGGTCTTCCTTCCTGTCTAAAGGCTTTATGGTTATTTATGTCACTGATAAAATTGTAGGATTTTATTGCAGTTTCCCTCTTATATATTTTTGGGGATCTGTTGCCATACACTCAACATTTATGTATTTTCGTGTGCAGTAACTACTATAGAGGCAGTGGTGGACGAAACCTATGGCAAGGGGGGCCAGAGGTGGAACCTCAGAGACACTTATGGTGTGGTTATACCTCAGGCCAGGCTTATTAGGACAGATGCCCTACACACAAACAGGACCACATCTTTCGCAGTCGCAGGCAATTTATGAGATGCGCCTTATGCCGCATGTTTAAGCGACACTTCCTGGCTGTTTGGTAACCGGTAGGGAAAAGTGAGAACCCGGTGCTGGACAGAACTGCATTTTTATACTTTGGAGGTCTACTGATGGATTTCCCTTGCCCATATTTTCCTCTTACAGATTGAGACTCCTGGAGAGATGATATTTGCCAACTTCTTAGTGCATAAGGCGCCCCGATACATTTGAATATCAGTGGGAAAGAATCGTAGAAATAAGTAGATGCTTTCAAAAGACATCGTTGCACTTCACGGTAAACGGTAAATAGTGGATTTGCGGTTTGTAGTTTGGGCACTCAGCTTTCTAAAAGGTTCGCCATCATGATCAGAGTATACAGGCGGTCCCTACTTAAGGACAACCGACTTACATGGACAATCCCATAGTTACAGACCGACCCCTATTGCACACACTGTGACCTCGGTGAATTGTCTCTTATTTGATGCTCTTTACATACAGTCATATGAAAAAGTTTGAGCACACCCTCATTAATCTTACATCATTTAGTTATCAAAACTTTGGGTTTTTGCAACAGCTATTTCAGGTTGATATAATCTAATAACTATGGACACAGTAATATTTCAGGATGGATTGAAATGAGGTTAATTGTACTTACAGAAAGGTGCAATGGCATAAACCAAAATTGGACAGGTGCTTGATTGAAACTACCCCTTTATACTGACTTACTGAAAGCTATAAATAGTTGTGGTAACATCAGTAATACTTGAACCTTCATAGACAGGTGTATCTATCATGAGAAAAGGTATTAAGGTCGGCCACTTGTATAGTGTTCTCCTATTTTGAAAGCTTCTCTGAGGGTGACATCATGGTCTCCTCAAAACAAAATCTCAAACGATTGAAAATTAAAGATTGTAAAATAGTTGCTTCAGGGGGAAAAGGATACAAAAAGCTTTGTCTCGAGATTTAACCTGTCAGTTTCCACTGTGAGGTACATAGTAAGGAATGGAAGAGACAGGGACGGTTTAAGCGAAAACCTACCATTTGAATTGGCAGGGCGTAAGCGTAAGTTACCAGCACCAGCTCAGGGTGAGGCTGGTGCCTGGTACTTCCTTTCGTTTATTGTGTTATAACCGCGGTATCGTGGTTTTGACACTTTTTAAATCTAGACAGGTTCGGCGCTGCGTGCGATCTGTGCGCGCGCATCCATAGAAATAGCGGAGATTTGCGCGGCGCTCCCTTTGGTGAACGCAGGCCGAAGTCTGGTCTGGTCTAGAGTTTTAAAAAGTTGTAAAAACCGAGAGCCGCGGTTATAACATAACAAAAGTAAGTACCGGCACCAGCCACCGAGTGGTGTCTTTGGGACTTACAGTTACCCTGCCATTCTAAATGGTAGGTTTCCTTTAGCGAAGTGGCAGGCAAGAAAGTACAAAATATCAAAGGCATGAGAAGACAGTAATTGGCCTGAGTTGTATGAACAGTGAAGGGACAATACTAGGATTACCTCCAAGAACTTGCTATGCATCGCTTTTCATGCTACAGAGGGCATCACTGTTTGCTTCGGTAAACACAATAACGCTCATTTGCAACAAGCCGAGACGCTTGCTCATGGGAGAGTGCTTGCAAAAGAAGCTCACTTTCACTGCTTTAGCACGCCACTTAAACGAGTCGATGACGGCTATTGCGAAAGCACATTGGAACTTGCTAAACCACAGTTTATTGGAAGAACGCATCCTGTGGATTGATGAAACAAACATTGAGTTGCTTGGTCATACAAAAAGGCGTTATGCAATGTGTGTTACGTCGGGGATGGATATTTTCAGAAGACAATGATCCAAAACACCGCTCAATAACTCTCCGGGCATTCCATGCAGAGGACAATACAACTGTTCTGGAATGGCCATCCCAGTCCCGGAACTGAATATCATTGAACATCTGTGGAATGATTTGAAGCGGGCTGTCATGCTCGGCCACCATCAACTTTCCTGAACTGGAAGTGTTTTGTAAAGAGGAATGGTCAAAATACCTTATCCAGGATCTCATTAAAAGCTACAGGAAGGAATAGAGGCGGTATTTTTGCAAAAGGAAGATCTACTAAATATTAATTCACTTTTCGTGAGGTGCCCATATTTTTGCACCTTGTTTTAATGCATATTGCAATTTTCTGTAAGTACATAAACCTCATTTCAATAAAATACTGGAACTGGCAATTCTAAAATAGATCAGTTTCAACTACATACAAATTCAATTAAGAACAAACCTATGGAACCTATTTTGTGCACAACCGGGGACTGCCTGTAGTCACAGAAAACCCTTATTTACTGATAATGAAAAAATTAAACAGAAAGTAAAGATGTAGTTTCATAGTAGATATGGTTGGAAAAATATGCAGTTCAACCTAGAAGTCAAGGGGAATTATCATGGCTTGTATGCCGGAAGCATGAAACAGTTGCAATTCCTGACTCAATGCCACCTCCAAACACAAGTGGGCGGGGAGTGGGCTAGGGGCATCTTTCTATGCCGGTTGGCCGTGGGGTAGATTAAAGCTGTGTGGCCGATTATACCAAGAGGCTGGGCCTCTTAGTAGATTTGGCCTGTGTGTGCGAAAAGCATAGGTAGTATAAAAACTGGTTAACCCTGTTTAGAATTTCATCTTTCTTATACTGGGCCCATGGCTGTAAGAATGACCTCTTTACTACCTGTCTGCTCTGATCCAACGTTGGTTTTTGGCTCTGTTGGTTACAGTTGGCATTGACATCATCTGATATGACGACCTGATACCATCTACGCCTAATACAGGCCACAGCCAGAGGTTGTTATGGGGGCACGCTGTCAATGGAATGTCACTGCAGAAACTCTGTATACCTACACAGGCCAGTGGTAATGGGAGGCGTTGTGCTGGACTGGAGTGTAGGAGAAAGGCAAGTTTCTTTTTATACCCGAGGCCAGTACTAAATAAATGCAATCCTTACAACCCCTCAAGGGATTTGGACATTAGAAAACACAATCTGTATGTCATGTTTCTTGCCATTCTTGTCCATTGGTTGTACTGCTGCCCAGCTGGAGAAGTAACGATTTGCCTATATCTTTGTTATTATTATATATACTTATGTTTATGCTGTTCCTTGTTGTTGGAGACTCACAATTGCCAGTGGTTCTGTCTATTTTAACTTCTATAATAAAACACCAGACAATCATGATGACATTAGTGTCAATAGTCCTTGAATCTTAGTTATTTTCTCATATAGTGATTTGTAACATTTTGTCGTTCAGATCTCTATAGCCTGTCCAAATTTTTCTGAGGAATGTACAGAACTTCAGACCAAGACAGCCCCCACTCCGCTTATTTGTCTGCCCTGTCGATTTTGTTTCCAATCTCTCCCACACAGGCCTTGTCCAACATATTTACACATGGCCTCTTTTTGTATGACGGGACATTCCTGACTGTAAATCTACTCAGATATAACAATCTGTCTTCTCTTCCTGTACATGCCGCGTAAATACTTTTGTAAAAATCCATGCTAAATAATCTGATCACGGGTAGCTTTTGCTTTCGGACATCAGCACAAGATAGATGATTATTTTTTTTGCAGTGTAAAAATACAATTTTTCCGGAAATAAAATGTGGTTGGGTGTCAATTTACTGCTTCCAGTGCATGAGAAACCTTGCAATGGTCATGTGATTTACTCTTGTGATACTAATGAGCCATGCACCAGTGGACATCATGACCATGGAAAGATTTATCCACAGGAACGCAAATATTAAAACTGTTATTTAATGACAACAAGCTGAGATCTAGAAGGCCTGAGGACTGTTACAGAGGTCATAACTTTCTTATACAAATATGCGTTTATTTGCTGGAAGTGGACAACTCCATTAAGTTGGCTTTAGATTCCTATACAGTTGGATGAGAAAAAAATCAGCCAGATGAAGCCTAGGAATTTTGACCTCGAGGAATGGGAGCTTGCCGCATTTTCAGCAACGGTGCTACTTTTTCACATGTCTATGCATAAGATCAGTGATCCAATTTGAACAATGCCATGGAATTCAGTACCACATCACAAAGTTAGTGGGATGAATGAGGAGTTGTGTTTGGTATTATTTTGTTAGTAGGATACTAGAAGTCCATCTCTACTTGAAGGTTGAGGTTGTGCTTCAGGCCGTGTTCCATTGTCTGTGGTACTTGTCTATGGCATGTGAGGTTCTGGCCCACGCGCTATGACAATAGAAAAGGGACTACCCAGGTTTAAACATGGTCAGGAATGGGACTGCTATAATCTGTGTCTAGGCAACCTGCTCATACACAAGGATGAAAAGACAGCCATGTGTATGTGGCCATAGTATTATACTTGGACATGGCTACGTGTGGAAAACAACATCTACAACTCGTCCAAAAACAATGTTCGTGTCCAGGGACCTTATATGGTTTTTGCAGTTTGTCTTACAATCTTTTCTTACAGTGGAGAAACCATATATGGGACTGCGTAATTTGCTTTTGTATTGTTCCATTTGTGTGTTTGCTTGATTGCTATGTAAACCATGAGATGCTCTGCTCATAGTTCGGTAAACATTGGGAGTTTCTTAGCGGCCCTCACATTCCATCTGCTATTGGTGAATAAAGAGGGATTTTCATGTCATACAAATAGAGCTTGTGCAGTTAGTGGGACACCAAAGCCAAGAGTGAGAGCCCTTCTGAATCCACACGTGGCCTTTGTCGTAGTTTGTAGTCATCAGCTAAGTGGATGCTTTTTTTTTAATTTCAGAAGGTTGTTAAGATGGAAATCAGAAAGAAAATACACATTATGGAACCTGTTAAATGTATCCAACAACCTTAGTGTGGTGGATTTAATTCTGAACTATATAGGCCATACATTTTTTTATTAAAGCTCTTCTTGTTGGTGCTGTTTTTACAGAGGGGAAGCTCTATGTTATCTCGATTTTGGAATAGTCAGAGTTAAGTACGCTCACAAATATTTTTGGAAATGTTTTTATTTTAAAGCTGATTTTGAGTTTTACACCAGGTTTCTCAAGTGGTTTTTGATTAGTTTTAACATGGTTTTGCCAAGGTCATGACAGCCCCATCAGTATTAGTAAATCTTTGCAAAATCCAGACACCAATACTTACCATGGGTACTTATTTTTGTACCGCAATGGGAGACAACATAAAATGCTTCAAAATCCTTGCTCTCATTTGTGATCCTACATTAACAGGGTTTGCTTCTGAAAAATATATGGGTGTGTTATGATATGTTGTAAACTGTTTACCCTCAGCAGTCATGTTGTGATGTCATAATCTATGGCAGTTGTGGCGAACCTATGGCAGGGTGCCAGTGGTTGCACCCCAAGCCCTTTCTGTGGACACTCAGGCCTTCACCCCAGGAGCAGAGCTCTCCAAACAGGACCAAATCATCTATAAAATATTCTGCAGTCCTAGCAACTGCCTAGATGTTGCTCTCAGTGCATTTACAGCGACAACTTCATTAACTGTTCGGAACTGCTTGAAAAGTGAGAATAGAAAGTATGAAAGAAGTGCAATATCTTGGAGGTCCTCTCTGCTGGACCCACCATTCTTCCTGTACAGAGAGAACTGGGAAAGCGACAATGATAGTGCTTTGTCCTCCTTCGTTTAACTGTATGGTGGCCTCGGACGGTCGATACAATTGAAAGATGTGAAAGAACAGGTAGCAATAAGTTACTGCTTAAAATGCCAAGTTGGCTTTACGGTAATAAGTGGATTTTGGTTGTGTTGGGCCATCGGTCTCTAAAAGGTTCGCCATCAATGATCTATGGTCTCAGATCGTAGATTTTAGATTTGTGTTGGCCATCGTTTCAATGGCTAGCATGTCTTTCTATGGGTTCATACACACAGCTGAGGTGACTCAAACCCTTGTATGAACCGGATGCCTGACACCACAAATATAGGAGGCGGTTCTATTCATGCCTGTGTTTGCTTCTCTGGAAATATTATTCTTATTGTAATCAGAGCATGAATAGACCCATGAGTGATGAAACAAGCTGCAAAACAAGGGGCCATAGTGCCGTTGTTTGTGGCCCTGTGAAAAGCAAATGAGAGTTGCCTGTTATGTTCTCTTGATTAAAGTAGTTTTCCAGGCCCAACATATTAATAACTTATCAGTTTGTATCGGCTCAATGAAAAGGAGCTGGATGTCGCACCTCCACTGTTCTCATATGAGTGGCCTATCCTATGTATAGGGCATTGATATTTGAGGCTGAAAAAAATTCCATGTATGCAAAAGTCATAATAGAACTGGGAATAGCAGGGTGTAATAGCCAAAGTGCCATAGGGAAGTCAAATCTGCCAATACAAGTTTTAGTTGCATCCACTAACTAATCTGCCTCTAGTTAACAGAACACAATCTTTGGATTTACATAATTAGATATCTAGCGAGTTGTCCAGTATATCAGGTGTTACTGTTTGATACAATAGAGAGCCCTGATGAATAATCTAGTAATGAGGTCTACCATGCATTAGCGATTACTTTCTGTACTCCACCTAAAGTGCCAGTGTAACCCTTAATAATTATTGAGAGAAAAGTTGTAAATGGACCAGCTTTTCCTACATCTGTGTATACGGTTTTATAGAACAGTGAGGAGACAAACATACAAAAAATAGACTTGTAGACACTGCTACTTCATAGAGTCCCATACTTACTGACTCCTGTTAAGCAAGAATCCATCATAATAGAACACAAAGAACCTATCACACTCAGCCTGGGCTATAGTTGTATAGGGAAACAAATGGTTACTAAAAGTGCATAAGTTATATTAAAAGAATTAAAAACAATACTTGGTCATAATGGAAAATTAACCATGCGACATTCTTGTGATAATTTCACTTGTCAGTTTATTATTACTCGAAGGGTATTTTTTTTTTTAACCGGACTTTTCTGATTTGTTTTAAACCAGTTTTTTTTTTTTTTGTTATTTAAAGGAAAATCTACATCAAAGGAAAGCGTGTATAAACCAGGGCACACTTATCATAGGTCCAGACACACTGGCTGTGGTAATCTTTTTACTATATCTCCTTCTTCTAAAAATCAAACTTTACAATTATGTTAATAAGCAGAGGGACTACCTTAACCCCTCTGTGTGAATGAATTTACAGTCTGCTACATTCTCACCCCCCCCCCCCCCCGCTTCCGCCTGTGTATTGGGAAATTCTGTGCATGGCACAAAAGCGTGAGAGGTAGGCATGGATAACAAATCTAAGAAGATTTCCACGTCACAGTGCCTGGATCTATGAGTAAGTGTCCCTGGTTATTATGCTTGATTTTGATGGAAGATGGTTTGATGGTTTCCTCATCTGTGTCCAGTTCTTCTTCTTGTTTTATTAATATGTATAAGTTGTATTTGATTGTTCAATAGGTGTAATCTAATGTCTAAAAGACGCCATTGTGGAAATGATATGTGAAAGTGTCGATTTCTTCGGTAATCTTGATAAAGATATTGACTTGCTGATGTCACTATAATGCCTTGACATGTTACTTCTAGCAAGATCCTTTATAACTATTAGACAGAAAACTCATATTGTAAAATAAGGGCCAACCTGTCGTTATTATGTGGGACTTACTTGTGTTTCATTGCGTTTAGTACTAATGGGCACGGGCTTAACAATAGCAGAGATGGTTATGTCAGGGTCTTCTTGACTACAGACTTGTGCCAATACAAATAAATGATCCAAGTTAATTGGATATTGATTCCTATCCTCCTATCGTTAATATAATAGCTATTCACAGAAGGCATCTTTCTACTGTATAATCTCTTTGAAATATATACATCTAATGCATGCATACTACATAGAATAGCTAAAATTATGTCTCTAAATATTCTAAAATGGGGGGCACCATTTTTATATAAATATTTTTCAGGTCACTTCTATAATTGTCTGCTGTAAAGTTCCTCTCACACTTTGTGAAAAATATTGTTTTTAACTGTAGATTTTTTAAAAAAACATTTAATTTTTTTTTTTTTGGTGCCACAATGGGAGATGGCCTGAGCTGCTGTATGCTGCTTATTATAGATGAGACATGTCATGGGAATCCTGACTGTGATGGTGATAAAGTGACTGCTACAGTCTCCATTAGAAAAGGAAGCTTCTTTTCTTAAGCTTTGTGGCAATACTTATTACATATCTAAGTTAGGCCAGTTTTTTGCTCTAACACTGCAAGTTGAGAGAGTAAAGAAAACTGATTTCCTCCCAGCCACAGAATGCTGGTTACATATCACTGAGCCGTATATACTCACCTGACAAGAATCCGGTTGTAGCTGTGCAAGAACGCTGGGAGATAAACAATAGTTAAGCAAATGGGGAAAATGGTACGGAATAATTGTGTAATACTTTCTGAGTAGGTCCTCTCCTATAGAAGAGAGAGGGCTACATTTTATCTTTCTCTGACTTTAGGAAAGCACAGAAGCTTAGCAGATCTATAAAGCAAGCAAAATGTTTTGGATGCAATAGATTTTGAATCCAATGCAAGGAGATAAAAATAAATCTTCATGTAGCTCCATCATATTACAAAGGAGAGGCTTCTCCAGCAACACAGAATCTGAGTACAGGCAGTCTCCGGGCTATGTACAACTGGTACAATCTTTGTCCGTGTGACAATTTTTGTGTCCCTGTCATAGGAACAAGGATTATCAATAAAACTTCATTCCAGACTTTTTACAGCTCATCATGGCAACCTAGGACTAAAGTAAAGCACCCAAAGAGCTTCATCAGAGGTCACAGTGGGCAGAGTGGTCCGGCTGTAAGTTTGGTGTCCTTAAATCGGGGGCCGCCTGTATATATAAAACACAAACCATTTCATAAATCTAAAATAAAAACTAAATCCAAAGAACATGCAGTGGCAGCCACATCACCCTTTGTGTTTAGGTGGAGAATCTTTAAGGTAAAAAGCAGATGGTCTCGGGCACCTGTAACTTGTGGAAGACATGTTGTAAGAGCTTTGGAGGAAGAGTAAAGGGACACAATGAATGCTCCACCTCTGATTAGTCAATATCTGTCGGATCACTGTGTTTTGTTTTTAACAATTCTTCATTACTCATCATTTACATTATTATAGGTCAGTTTACATATTCTTGTGTAAGTTGCAGGATAGGACGTCCCAGATATTAAACTGTTCCCGAAGTGATTCATACTTAATTGCAATCTGCACAGCATTCTGGTAGCCTAAGAAATACTTTGTCTTAAGTCATAACAATGCTGTGCTAAGACCATCAGACTTCTTTTATGGCATCCACTAGACACCTAAAGAAATAAATTCAACTTTCTACCAGTTTATATTCTTTATAAAATAGTTTTATGGTTGTCATCTAATGATCAATAAGGTCTGATAAATTGTCCTTTGTAGCAAAGTATAGATAATGTAGACAGGAATGGGATTACAGGGAACGGTCACCGCTCCTGTCCATGTTGTGTGTCTCAGTTCTGTTAGATTACTGTTGTTGTCATCGGCTTTTACAGCACTAAACTACTAGCCTTTTCTGGGTATGATTGTTGTAATGTCCCTTTCCAATGTGGGTCACAGGGTGGGGGGTTGGCTGACTATATACTGTGGGGGCTGACTATATACTGTGGGGGCTGACTATATACCATGGGGGCTGGCTTGCTACATACAGGGGGCTGGCTGATGGTGTTATATTACACAGGGGGCGGTATTGGAGTGGTTATGTTCTTGTACATAGGGGGCGGTATTGGAGTGGTTATATTCTTGTACATAGGGGGCAGTATTATAGTAGTTATATTCCTGTACATAGGGGGCAGTATTAGAGTGGTTATATTCTTGTACATAGGGGGCAGTGTTATAGTGGTTATATATGCAGTATTATAATATATTTTACTTAGGGGCACTATTCTACTAGTTCTTGTTTATCGGAGAAGGTTGTAGTAGGTATATATATAGCAGTATTAAATTGTGTTCTCTTAAAAAAACAGCTTTATTCCTGTACAGGGGAGGCAGCATAAGTCTTTTTCTCTGCACTGTACATGTTAAGACCATTTATCAACCGTTTGTGTGGAGTTTGTGAACTCCACCCACCCACAGAATGGGGCCACTTTTAAAAAGTTTTTCCAGGGCGACTTTAAATGCCCAGTCGTCCCCTGCATACTGCTGTGCATACTGTACAGGATCTATGTGCCAGGAGGTCCAGACAAGAAGTAGGCAGCTCCCTCAGGAGCATCATGAAACAGGAATGAGAGCTTACTTTGCCACTCGAACTAACCGTTAGTGTTGTCTTTCTGTTCTGTTATGGACTAGTATTATCAACACCTTAAAGTGATGGTAAATGGAAGACGGGGCCACAATGGGAGGTGGCCTGAGCTGCTGATATCTGCTTATTATAGATGAGACATTCATGGGAATCCGATTGTGTGGTGATAAAGTGACTGCTACAAGTCTCATTAGAAAAGGAGCTTCTTTTCTTAAAGGACACTGTCATCAGGTCTCTGCCACTAGTCCTGTCACCTCTACCTGTTGGAGAGATCACAAGGATCCCATCCCAGCCTTTATTAGTTATTGACATTAATCATTTATAAAATCATCTATCTTTATCATATAAATGAGGCTGGTCACATGGTCAGAGCAGTGCAGTGATGTCACCCTGTTACCCCTCCCCTCTCCTCCCCCTGTCATGTTGTGTGTAATGTATAGTAAAGCATGGCTAGTGTGTGTGCTGCATCTGCTGACATGGCATCCTCCTAATATACAGGTGAGAGACACAGACATCAGCTACACATGAATCTGACATGGTTTTGCTGTAACATGGCTGCCTGGAGCGCTGTATCTCTCCTAAAAACACACACATGCACCAACAGGCTGCAGGGGGCGTGGCCACCAGACAGGAAGCAAAATTATACAGCCTTACATCATTATACAGGCTGCAGTTCAAGCACTGGGGGTTGTGGCTGTACCTCCCACTCATGAATAGAGTGGACAGCTTGAATATGCTAATGCTTCATTGGACATTTCACAGGTCATTTGCATACAGCTTTAGGACCTCATTGCTTAGGTTTACAGGCTGTAGAGGGACAATGAAGGGATGAGGCATGCTCTCTAATGGCAGTTTATGAAATATATTTAGTTTAGGGGGGGTTATTTTGCATGACGGGTTCTCTTTAAGCTTTGTGGCAATACTTATTACATATCTAAGTTAGGCCAGTTTTTTGCTGTAACACTGCAAGTTGAGAGAGTAAAGAATTTCCTCCCAGCTACAGGCACAGAATGCTGGTTACATATCACTGAGCCGTATATACTCCCTGACAAGAATCCGGTTGTAGCTGTACAAGACGCTGGGAGATAAACAATAGTTAAGCAAATTGGAAAATGGTACGGAATAATTGTGTAATACTTTTGAGTAGGTCCTCTCTATAGAAGAGAGAGGGCTACATTTTATCTTCTCTGACTTAGGAAAGCACAGAAGATTAGCAGATCTATAAGCAAGCAAAATGTTTTTGGATGCATAGATTTTGAATCCAATGCAAGGGATAAAAATAAAATCTTCATGGATCCATCATATTACACAGTACAAAACTGCTCTGGCATCAGGTGAATGCGGGATAAAGGAGAGGCTTCTCCAGCAACACAGAATCTGAGTACAGGCAGTCTCCGGGGCTATGTACAACTGGTACAATCTTTTGTCCGTTGTGACAATTTTGTATCCCTGTCATAGAAACAAGGATTATCAATAAAACTTCATTCCAGACTTTTACAGTCATCATGGCAACCTAGGAGTAAAGGAAAGCACCCAAGAGCTTCATCAGAGGTCACAGTGGGCAGAGTGGTCCGCTGTAAGTTTGGTGTCCTTAAATCAGGGGCCGCCCTGTAAATATAAAACACAAAATTTCATAAATCTAAATAAAAAACTAAATCCAAAGAACATGCAGTGGCACACATCAACCTTTGTGTTTAGGTGGAGATCTTTAAGGAAAAAGCAGATGGTCTCGGGCACCTTTAACTTGTGGAAGACATGTTGTAAGAGCTTTGGAGGAAGAGATAAAGGGACACAATGAAGCTCCACTGATTAGTCAATATCTGTCGGAATCACTTTGTTTTGTTTTTAACAATTCTCATTACTCATCATTTACATTATGATAGGTCAGTTACATATCTTGTGTAAGTTGCAGGATAGGACGTCCCAGATATTAAACTGTTCCCGAAGTGATTCATACTAATGCAATCTGACAGCATTGGTAGCCTAAGAAATACTTGTCTTAAGTCATAACAATGCTGTGCTAAGACCATCAGACTTCTTTTGGCATCCACTAGACACCTAAAGAAATAATTCAACTTTTACACCGTTTATATCTTTATAAAAATGTTTTATGGGTCATCTATGATCAATAAGGTCTGTAAATGTCCTTTGTAGCAAAGTATAGATAAGACAGGAATGGGATTACAGGAACGGTCACCGCTCCTGTCCATGTTGTGTGTCTCAGTTCTGTTAGATTACTGTTGTTGTCATCGGCTTTACAGCACTAAACTACTAGCCTTTCTGGGTATGAGTTGTGTAATGTCCCTTTCCAATGTGGGACAGGGGGGGGGGGGGGGATGGTGAATATACTGGGGGAGCTGACTATATATACTGGGGTGGGGCTGGCTTGCTACATGACAGGGGGTGGTGCTGATGGTGTTTATTACAACAGGTGGCAGTATTAGAGTGGTTATATTCATTGTACATAGGTGGGAGTATTAGAGGGTTATTTTCTTGTACATGGGGGGTAAAGTAGTTCTATCCTGTACAATAGGGGGCAGTATTAGAGTGGTTATATTCTTGTACATAGGGGGCGGGTTATAGTGGTTTATATATGCAGTATTATAATATATTTTACTAGGGGCACTATTACTAGTTCTTGTTACAAGAAGGTTTGGTAGTAGGTATATATAGCAGTATTAAATGTTGTTCCTTTAAAAAAGCAGCTTTATTCCTGTACAGGGGCGGCAGCACAAGTCTTTTTTCTGCACTGTACATGTTATCAACCATTTATCAACCGTTGTGTGGAGTTGTTGAACTCCCCCACCACAAATGGGCCACTTTTAAAAAGTTTTCAGGGCGACTTTAAATGCCAGTCGTCCCTGCATACTGCTGGCATACTGTACAGGATCTATGTGCCAGGAGGTCCAGACAAGAATAGGCAGCTCCCTCAGGAGCATCATGAAACAGGAATGAGAGCTTATTGCCACTCGAACTAACCGAGTGTGTGTCTTCTGTTCTGTATGGACTAGTAGTATTCAACACTAAAGTGATGGTAATGGGAGAGTCACACATCTGTTATTTAACAGCAAAAATGGCGCTGCAACGGTGTTATTTTCTGTACTAAATAACAAAAAAAGAATCCCATCACTCCACTAATGTGTTGTAAACTTGGCCTACCTGTTCATTTTGTGTAAAGACAGAACCTCCACAAAAACGATTTGATGGGGGGAGGGGGGGGTTGGTGCAATGTTAATATCCCAGCCTGTGGCAGCGAAATATGTTATTGCCCTGTCAAGCTCAGGGCCTAGAGGACTGCAGCACTCACAGGGCATAATGTTGTGTTTTGGAGCCTGCACTGTGAGTTTGTCAAGTGCTCCCTCCCTTGGTTTTGTATTGAAGAAGGAGAAACTTGTATAACAAAAGGTGATGAAACTATCGAAAAAAGGGGGCACTTGGCCAAAAAAATAGAAGGGCATATGTAAAGTAGTACTTGGAGAAAGGAGGCCACTTGCACAAAAATTTATTTTTTTGGTGTGTATAATGGGAAGGAAGCTATCATTATGCGCTTGTTATGTTATAACCTCTGCAACCTGGCACAGCTATAGTAAATGCGTCCTAGGACCATCCCCAGCCACTGATTAAGGTAAGTAGATGGGGGGCGATGTGCCAGGAATTGCAACGTTTTAATATTTGGTTTAAAGCCATACTAAATTCCCTCCAGTTGTTTCAAATTCCGTATTTCCTATTCTAAAAGTAAGGGATTCAGATTTCACCCAGAAATGTGAACATTGGCTTCTAGAAGGCCTATATTTTGCTTTTCACCATCTTAGATGGTTTTTTAATGAAAAGAGAAAGGAAAGTACAACAATACACCAATTCACACTGATTGTAAGACAATTAATATAGAAGTTTAATCGTGTTATGGTCTCTATAATAAAAAGTTTACACATCCTTGTTCTCACATATATATTTCAATGTTATACATAAGCAACAATAGATAAAATACATAACATTACTGAATACCAGACAATTATAAAAATGGATCCTATATAGTAGGCAGCAATGTTAAGCTGCAAAAAATATCAAGAATCAAGTACCGTAATGTTCAGACTATAAGGAGCACAAAAATCTTTGATTTTCAGAAATCAAAGGTGCGCCTATATTCCAGTGCGGCCTTATATATGAACGTACTTACAGACAACAGCTGCCTTGAGCTTGTTACACAGGTCGGCACCTGCTGGTCATTCATCCTTATAATCAGGTGGCTTATAGTCCAGTGACGCCTTGGATATGAACCTAGACATTTTAGCAGGCATTATAATGGTGGGCCTTATACTCCGTGTGCCCTTATAGTCCGAAAAAATACTGTTTTGTAAAAAACTACTTAGAAATTACAACGAAGGAAATTGATACATTTACAAACAGATGAACTACTTAAAATAATGTTTTTTAAAATGCCTATAGACGTTGTTATATGTGTGCATGCAGTTTTGATTGTGGTTAGTGGTAAATGATAAGGAGCAAGTGGAGCTGGAGCGAGAAGTATGTTATCAGGGGAAAGTTCAGTAGAGCTTGTATTTTGTTTATTGACTCGTACATTCTTCGGTTTTGGAGGCTACTAGATGTTCTTTTTCTGGCGATGGACTGTACTTTACGTATCGCTTTATTTTAAAGGGGTTGTCCAGGCTTTTCAAAAACTATAACAACTGGCCTGGTGGGAAGGGGGCTGTAAAAACAAAAACAGTTTTGCTTTACCTCCTCCGTTGCTTGAGTTGGTCGGCAGCACTGCGTGTCCTGTTTATGTACAGAGCAAGCGCACGACTATTCTGCTCGACTTATACAGACTCAATGCTGTGTAATATGGGTGCCGATGGATGATAGCCGGTGCCGCCTCTTTTTAACAAACACAGGCGGCAGTGTGGGGCAACTGGGAGTGACGAAAAGGCAAAACGGCAAAACATATGCTTTTTGGTTTTTTTGTGGCCCCCTGCCGGTTATATAGTTTATGCAATCCCTGTAATGTTCAGCAATTTCGGTTACAGATGTTGACGAGTATGGAATTGTAAGTTATTGTAAAGAGAAACCTGTCATGTTGACACTAGCAGAGCATGGAGGCTTCCTTATTTAGTGTGTGGTGTGGAACCCACACATCCCCCCCCCCCCCGCAGTTATTATAAAAAAAAACACCTTTAATTATACATTCCATGAGTTCTCCTTCTAATGCTTGGATGTTAGATGGTGATCAGTAGTGTACCACAGGCCTGCATATACTGTAATTTAAGTAATTTCTCTGGCTGGTATTCCATTCCTATATTGTATCCACGAAAGGATCCCAGAAGGGGGCTGGCATGCAGGTTTCTTTGGTTTAAAATTCTTCATGTCTCTGCTGGGTTTCTTTACAGTTTTCATCTAAAATACATGAGGGAACAACTTTCTTTTTTCTGGGATCTAGGCCAATAAAATAGTGAAAGAAAACAACACAATTACAATTTAATGAAAAACCATAGATAGATTTGCAGTGGTAAAAGTTTTCCTGTTGTGATGGGACATGTCCTCAACAGTTTGATTGAAGAGAAGCCAAAATTCATGGCTGATCACTCTGTACACACCAGTATAAGTACTAAGGAGTCTTTTCAAAATCATATCAGACCAATATAACAGGACATTACGCATTAGATCCAGGCACTGTGGGAACTGTGGTAATCTTAGTATCCAGGGACTCTCGGCTCTA
Organism: Engystomops pustulosus; assembly: GCA_019512145.1. Lineage (NCBI taxonomy): Eukaryota > Metazoa > Chordata > Amphibia > Anura > Leptodactylidae > Engystomops > Engystomops pustulosus. Next base: position 96,870,552 of record CM033643.1, read on the forward strand.
AAATTACACTTTGAAGTGATGCTATGAGGCCAAAGGTCTCCCCTATCCCTCTGTGATGGTCCTTGGATTACACTGTCTCGCCCTCCTCCTGGCCTTCCTCAGGCAACTTGGCAGTGAACACCTATCCTGGCCTCCCCTGTTGACTGAAGATACCCTTTTAGAATGGCAGTATTCTGAGCAGTATTTCCTCACTATTTATAAGCCACCGAAAGGAGTGGAACCCAACGGAGAAAAGATTTTATTTTGGAAATATTTGCAGCTCTTTCATGATTGATGAAAGTAAAGATGTTCGCCTTCCAAACACCGATTTAGAGCTGCACAAAGAACGGTCCTGGATGAATCCACCAACATCACACATGCATTTTAAAAGTTTCTCAATCTGACCGGAGTGTCACAGTTGCGGTAATATTCTATTTGCATATTTCATTGGGTAATACCACGGTGTCGGACCAACAAAAAAAACTGTGCAGTTCTTTCTCCCAAATACTCCTCGGTTATGTCCGCTTGCTGTTTAGAGGAAAAAATGGATTATAGCGTAACGATTTTCAACCGAAGTAACAATTCGTATTCCCTGGTTCTCACTCACATAAATCAGATAAAATTGTATAGTCGCCATGACTGACAACCAGGCATGCTATTTATGGTGTGGCAGACTCTTGATAAATCTGCCCCAATGTTCTTTAATGCTTCTTGGTATGATTGTGTTAGCGATGACCAGAATATAATAATTGAAAGGATTTGAAATAAAGTCTGATTGTGTGTTAACAATCTGAAGGAGGGAGCCCCAGCACCAGAGGGTCAAATAGAAAGGTTATTTACAGTGCCCACAACAGGAGCCGACGTTTTCGATTCACATGAATTTTATCAGCAGGTTATAGAGTCATTGTGGAATCTAAACGTTCGCGCTCACATTTGTGATGCACTATAAATAACATACCTTTTGAATTTTGCACCTGTCTGTGGCTGCCCTCCTTCAATTGTTAACCCCTGGTTTCCGCATCAGAACTATGGGCCAGCGGGCGCCACCACAAATGATCACTTCACAAGAAGAAGGATTGCTGCACCTACCTCTCCATTGTTTGATTGTGTTTTAAGGCCAGGTCTTAAAATTCTGCATCGGACTATGGCCCATATCTACAAGATTGCTGACATGATGCATATAAGCAGAATGTCTGAACAGGGCAGAGTTTTCTGCTAGTAGGTCTCCGTTAGTAGTAAGTCGCTTTAGGTTTAAAGGAAACCTAACCACTGAAGTGGCAGGTTTTCCGATGGCAAATTTTACGGGCCCAGCTCAGGTGTGAGCTGGTGTCCGGGAAAGGCCTTTATTTTAGTAGTGTTTAAACCTTATTAGCCGCGCAGGCAGGTATCGCGCTCGGCGCTTTCCGGGCGACGCGGCTACATAGTGAGTTGAATGAGAGCCAGCGGCGCATGGGTTAAGCGCGGAGCCGTCCGGCCTGCCTCGCTATAAAGTTGAGAAAGTGTTTTTAAAAAAAAAACCGCGGTTCACCAGCGGTTATTAAAACACTCAACTAAATAAGATCCGCACAGCTCAACCTGAGCTGGTGCCCGGTATTGCCATCGGAAACCTGCCATGCAAGTGGGGTAAGGTCCCTTCTTCTAAGGCGTTCACATCCGGTTGGTCCAAACCCACCCTAAGACGCCACAGCGGAATGGGGGTCAGAGAAGCCAGGGAAACTGGCGGGAGTTGGGATATTTATGTTCTTCTCTTCCCAGAAAACTGGAGGAGAAAGGGGGGACTAACGAATCTCCGCCAATGGCATGAAAGGCTGAGGCAAAGCTTTCAGTTGTGATACCACGCAGTCCTCTGAGGTATTTCTAGATCATTGGAAAATCCTTCAGACAAGGCTTTTTTGAAGCATCATTCTTGAGCAAGTAAATGGATGAGCATGTTCTGTTATTTTCTTTTTGTAATCTGGGTGTTGCACAAAAGTGCCATATACAATTGGAAGTGGGGGCTTCAATTATGGTTAACCTATTGTGTGCGTTGGTTTTTTTCTGTGAAACTGCTAGACATTTCTAGAGCTTGCTAAGTATTTTGAGTTTTATTTCATTGAAAGAGATTACATATCTTTTACAAGTCATGGTACAGAAATGTAGTAGAGCTTACATAACTGTTGTCATTTCCTTTTTACAGAGATGAAATGAGCCAGAAAAATAAAAAAACCAACAAAATAAATAAATGAGGTGCGATACATGCGGACAATGTAGTGGTAATGAAAATGTAATTTCTAATCGAAAAAAAACCAGAAAAATTTTCATCTGATTTGAATCAACCACTGTCATTCTTTGATGTCTGTCACGTTTTGACCAACCAGAGAGAGACGGAAGAACCTGTGCAGATTTCTTAGATGCTGTTTTCGTCTTATTTTCAGTAGGCATAAGGGGCAGGTGTATTATTAGACAGGCATTTCTTACTACCGTATTTTCCGGACTATAAGGCGCACCTTAAAAGCTTGGATTCCTTGGAATCAAAGGTGCTTATAGTCGGAGGTGCGCTATGTATGGCGCTGGGCAGAACGGGACCATATTAAATTAGGTCCCCGACCGGAGACCGGAGACAGCAGATCTCCAGAGGAACGCCAGACACGCGGCACGAACAACTGCTGCCGCGTGGTCTGCAGTTCCGCTGGAGATTTGCTGTCGCTGGGTATCGGGGACCTATGTAAGTACGGTCCGCTGCCTCCTCCACCCTCCCCCTCCACCATACCCACTCACCTTCCCGGCGGCGCAGGTCTATTCTCGCGTCGAGTCCCGTGAGGTCTCCGCTCCGCCCCCGGACCTCCGCCACGGCCCAGGACCCTGCGCCTTATAGTCCGATGCCGCCTTATATATGGATTATTACAATTAATATAAGGCGCTCGGACTAATGGCCTAGTGATTCCGGTGCAGCATTAATGGCCGGGAAAATAAGGTAAGCTAATATTTTTTTGTGCCTGAAACTTTTTGTGATTGACACAATCAGGTCTGTACAGTGGTTTAAACGGTTTTTAATAAAATGTTTTATTTTGGTAATGGAATGTGTTTGCAAACTTTCCTGCCTCACAGGGGAGACTGGAGTGGATCTGTGCTTAAAGGGGTTGTCGAGTTAATCAAAAAGTTCCCTCATTATGAACGAACGGGAAAGAGGGAGTTTAGAAAATAAGGAAGAAAACGCTTATACTACCTTCGCTGTTATTCCCGCGTACTGAGCTGTCTTTGTCGGTTGCACTGCCTATGTTTTGTTTACAGTAACGGCACACTTGCCGCAACTTCCAGTCGCCAGCTACAGATTGAAAGCTACTTCCGGCACTGGCCGAGACTGCTTGGGTGGGCGTGCCTTGCCCCTGCAACAAACAGAGGTACTTAACTGACCGGAGACCATCGCCAGGATAGGTAAGTATAGGCTCTTTTTAAAATTCTATCACACTTTTTGCCATTTGCAACTCATAAAAATTTAAGGAAAGAATAAGTGAAACAGTGTGGACAGTGAAAAATGTTAGAAAAAAATAGTTCATCAAAGTATTACAAAAGACACCATACACAGCACCAAATGAGAAAACGTAAGAGCTATAAAACCTATATATCTGTATGCCGTTATCGTTCTCAGGGTTGGGTGTTATTTAGAGTGCACATGAAGCTGTGGTTGTGGTCACCCTTCCCATTTACATAGTACGGAATTTCAACTACCCCATAGGATTACAATTTGTTAAGCACGAAACAAGCCCTTATAAAACTCCATACACAGAAAATAGGAAAGTTAGGCCGTTTTTAAAGAGGGGCTAAAAAAATCGAAATGCAAAACGAAAAAAAGGGAAGCTGAGGGGAAGTGGTGAAACTAATTGGACTAACGAATATTAATTCGTGTTATAAAAGAAGATTGTAATTTGTCAACGTGTGAAGGCCTTGGACGACAGGTTACCTTAAGGTTGAAAATAGGGTTGTCCGTGAAGGGGTTAGTTTTGGTTGAGTCTATGTATTGGTGTTTTAGTTGCCAAAGATGAATCTAACAAAATGCTTTGTTTCTCTCTTGTCGTGTGTCTGTACTGGTTGTGTGGTGATGTGGATTCCTCTCTCTTTTATCTAGCACGTAAAAAGTTTCTCTTTCCATGACTTATTGGATGTTCAGTAGAGTGGATGGAGTACTGTTATAGTGAGTGATTGTTCATAGGATCATGTATACCAAGCTGGGGGTTAGGTCTATCCTGGGCTCAATGTAATTTATAAAATACATTATAAAGTTGATTCCTGACTTATTGCAGCAATTAATTATATGGTGTGAATCTGAAATTTGTAGTGGAAAGCCATTTTCAGCAAATGTGAGATAAGGAATTTCAAAAATCCCTACAAAAAATACAATACCCGTAAATGTAATGTGCTGCAGATCAGGGCAGTGTATTGGTAATTGTTGTACAGGGCGAATCTAAAAAAAAAACGACCCCCCCCCAGTATATAGTATCCAGCACACTTCCCTCCATGTATGGAAGTCGGCACACTGCGTACCCCCAGTGTATAATAGGTGAGCCAGCCACTGACCAGCCTCCAACCAGCATAAGGTACCTAAGCACATGCATCATAATGTCACCACAGTAATAGGTAGCCCAAAGGTCAAATAGTCACCCTATTCCGTTATAAAGATTACCCCTGCACACTGCAGTACACCACCCTCGTCAGTAATAGGTAAGAACTAGCACACTGACAGTCACCCTCCCCTTCAGTAATATAGGTAGCCCCAGCGCAACTGCCATCAGCACATAAAAAAAATAAACCTAAGTGCTCACCTTCTTGCGGCTTTTTGGATATCTTCTATCTTTGTAGTTTAGTTGGACACTTCTCATGCACTTAGCAAGCACACCACACTATTACATCCAGGGGGCTACTGCAGAAGATTAGGAAAAGCAAGCCGCCGGAGCTCGGCAAGGTTGAGTACAGGTATCAGTATGCACAGGAGCGTAGACACAGAGGTCGCATAACGCCTCGACAGCGTCATAGACGCCGTGATGAGGCGCAATTACCACCAAAATAATTGCCATGAGTAAAGTTACCGCTTGCAATTATTCCCTGTAGCGCCAGGGATGAGGGTTCAGCGCGCGCTGCAAAGAGGGAAAGGAATGCTGGGGATCAAAGCGCGCGCACCTGACACTGATCAATGTTAATCACGTGGCCCGGTGAGCGGCACGGGCGGCGCCTGTGGAGCCCTCAGGTGCAGGAGCGCGCTGAAACCGCTCAGGCCTGAGAGCACCAGCTCACGGGGGAGGACACGTGGGCCGCGGCAGTTGCTGCTCCCGTCATGCTCCAACTCACCTGCCCGACAGATGACTACGTTTGTGATCGGACGCAGTGCAGAGAGTGAAGTGTTTGCAGTGTTCTGTGTGAGTGTGTAGTGTGGTTAAAGTGTGTGTGGTTGTTGTTGTGTGGCTGTGTGAGTGGTGCTGTGGGCAGTGTGAGGTTGTGTAGGGCAGTGTGGTGTTGTGTGGGCAGTGCTGTGTGAGGTTGTTGTGTGGGAAGTGTGAGTGTTGTGTGGCAGTGTGAGTGTTGTGTGGGCAGTGTGTTGAGTGTTTGTGTGGGGCGAGGTGTGATGTTGCTTGGGGAAGTAAGTGTGAGTGTTGTGTGGGCAGTGTGGGTGTTGTGTGTGGGCAGTGTGAGTGTGTGTGGGCAGTGTGAGTGTTGTGTGGGCAGTGTGAGTGTTGTGTGGGCAGTGTGAGTGTTGTGGGGAAGTGTGGGTGTTGTGTGGGCAGTGTGGGAAGTGGGGTGTGTGGGGAGTGTGGGTGTTTGTGGGGGAAGGTGGGTGTGGTTTGGGCAGTGGGGGTGTGGTGGGCAAGTGTGGTGTTGGTGGGCCAAGAGTGAGTGTTGTGGGGGCAGGTGAGTGTTGGTGGGGCAGGGTGGGCATGCTGTGGTGTTGTGGGGAGTGTGAGCGTTGTGTGGGGCAGTGTGAGTGTTGTGTGGCAGGAGTGATGTGTGTTGTGGATGTGGGAAGGGTGTGTGTTGTGTGTGGGCAGTGTGTGTGTTGTGTGTGGGCAGTGTGCAGTGTGTGTGTGGGCAGTGAGTGTGTGTGTGTGTGCCGTGTGTGTGTGTGCAGTGTGCCGTGTGTGTGTGTGTGTGTGCAGTGTGCAGTGAGTGTGTGTGAGTGCGTGTGTTGCGCGAGTACGGTGCAGTGCGGCGAAGCGTGTGCGTGCGGCGTGCGTCATGCTTGCGTGTTCTTTTGCCCAGTAGCCAAACTCAGCCTCCCTGTGACATCTGTTGTTAACTCGAGGGTCCAGGTTAACCTTTGATCGTTATAAGCAAAGGCATGGCCGGACACAAGGTCTGCGGTATCATGCCTGCTACTCACGCTTGAGCCTGGGGGTCCCACCTATACCTCCCTGGTGACTCTTCATTGACGAATAGCTAGTCTCATAAGACCGTTCTCATGTCGGTCTGTAGTAGCACAACTATTAACCCCTCATGGTTGTCTCCCAGTGTACCAATGTACTCGAATAGAGTGCTGGAGGGACGATTCATATCTACTTTGTTGGGCTCCCATGGTACGCCTTGGTGTGTCGAGGCCCTTGTAGACCTCCTCCTCCTTGTATTCCCTTTAGTACCGTTTTTGCACATTCGTTCCTAGACCGTCATACCAGCAACCTTCTATCGTTGGCCTTAGTGCCTGCTTCATTCAGTAAAGTCGTATTGGTTATCACTTCCCGCACTCTCAAATATTGTTTTTTTTTAACTGCAGTTTTTTTTTTTTTTTTTTTTTTGGTGCCACAATGGGAGGTGGCCTGAGCTGCTGCATTCTGCTTATTATAGATGAGACATCTCATGGGAATCCTGACTGTGATGGTGATAAAGTGACTGCTACAAGTCTCCATTAGAAAAGGAAGCTTCTTTTCTTAAAGGACACCTGTCATCAGGTCTCTGCCACTAGTCCTGTCACCTCTACCTGTTGGAGCAGATCACAAGGATCCCATCCCAGCCTTTATCTAGTTATTTCGTACATTAATCATTATAAAATCATCTATTCTTTATCATATAAATGAGGCTGGTCACATGGTCAGAGGCAGTGATGTCACCCCTGTTACCCCTCCCCTCTCCTCCCCCTGCTCATGTCTGTGTGTAATGTATAGTAAAGCATGGCTAGTGTGTGTGCTGCATCTGCTGACATGCTGCATCCTCCTGACATGGCTGCCTCTCTAATACAGGTGAGAGACACCAGGACATCAGCTACACATGAATCTGACATGGTTTTGCTGTAACATGGCTGCCTGGAGCGCTGTATCTCTCCTAAAAACACACACATGCACCAACAGGCTGCAGGGGGCGTGGCCACCAGACAGGAAGCAAAATTATACAGCCTTACATCATTATACAGGCTGCAGTTCAAGCACTGGGGGTTGTGGTGTACCTCCCACTCATGAATAGAGTGGACAGCTGAAATGCTAATGCTCATTGGACATTTCACAGGTCATTTGCATACAGCTTTAGGACCTCATTGCTTAGGTTTACAGGCTGTAGAGGGACAATGAAGGGATGAGGCATGCTCTCTAATGGCAGTTTATGAAATATATTTAGTTTAGGGGGGGTTATTTTGCATGACGGGTTTCTTTAAGCTTCTTGTGGCAATACTTATTACATATCTAAGTAGGCCAGTTTTTTGTGTAACACTGCAAGTTGAGAGAGTAAAGAATTTCCTCCACGCTACAGGCACAGAAATGGCTGGTTACTATCACTGAGCCCGTATATACTCCCTGACAAGAATCCGGTTGTAGCTGTACAAGACGCTGGGAGATAAACAATAGTTAAGCAAATTGGAAAATGGTACGGAATAATTGTGTAATACTTTTGAGTAGGTCCTCTCTATAGAAGAGAGAGGGCTACATTTTATCTTCTCTGACTTAGGAAAGCACAGAGATTAGCAGATCTATAAAGCAAGCAAAATGTTTTTGGATGCATAGATTTTGAATCCAATGCAGGGATAAAAATAAAATCTTCATGGATCCATCATATTACACAGTACAAAACTGCTCTGGCATCAGGTGAATGCGGGATAAAGGAGAGGCTTCTCCAGCAACACAGAATCTGAGTTACAGGCAGTCTCCGGGCTATGTACAACTGGTACAATCTTTTGTCCGTTGTGACAATTTTGTATCCCTGTCATAGAAACAAGGATTATCAATAAAACTTCATTCCAGACTTTTACAGTCATCATGGCAACCTAGGAGTAAAGGTAAAGCACCCAAGAGCTTCATCAGAGGTCACAGTGGGCAGAGTGGTCCGGCTGTAAGTTGGTGTCCTTAAATCAGGGGCCGCCCCTGTAAATATAAAACACAAAATTTCAAAATCTAAATAAAAAACTAAATCCAAAGAACATGCAGTGGGCACACATCACCTTTGTGTTTAGGTGGAGAATCTTTAAGGAAAAAGCAGATGGTCTCGGGCACCTAACTTGTGGAAGACATGTTGTAAGAGCTTTGGAGGAAGGAGATAAGGGACACATGAAGCTCCACTGATTAGTCAATATCTGTCGGAATCACTTTGTTTTGTTTTTAACAATTCTCATTACTCATCATTTACATTATGATAGTCAGTTACATATCTTGTGTAAGTTGCAGGATAGGACGTCCCAGATATTAAACTGTTTCCCGAAGTGATTCATACTAATGCAATCTGCACAGCATTGGTAGCCTAAGAAATACTTTGTCTTAAGTCATAACAATGCTGTGCTAAGACCATCAGACTTCTTTTGGCATCCACTAGACACCTAAAGAAATAATTCAACTTTTACCCGTTATATTCTTTATAAAAATGTTTTATGGGTCATCTATGATCAATAAGGTCGTAAATGTCCTTTGTAGCAAAGTATAGATAAGGACAGGAATGGGATTACAGGAACGGTCACCGCTCCTGTCCATGTTGTGTGTTCGTTCTGTTAGATTACTGTTGTTGTCATCGGCTTTACAGCACTAAACTACTAGCCTTTCTGGGTATGAGTTGTGTAATGTCCCTTTCCAATGTGGGAACAGGGGGGGGGGGGGGGATGGTGATATACTGGGGGGCTGACTATATACTGGGGTGGGGCTGGCTTGCTACATGACAGGGGGTGTGCTGATGGTGTTTATTACAAAGGTGGCAGTATTAGAGTGGTTTATTCTTGTACATAGGTGGAGACGTATTAGAGGGTTATTTTCTTGTACATGGGGGGTAATAGTAGTTCTATCCTGTAAATAGGGGGCAGTATTAGAGTGGTTATATTCTTGTACATAGGGGGCGGGTTATAGTGGTTTATATATGCAGTATTATAATATATTTTACTAGGGGCACTATTACTAGTTCTTGTTACAAGAAGGTTTGTAGTAGGTATATATAGCAGTATTAAATGTTGTTCCTTTAAAAAAGCAGCTTTATTCCTGTACAGGGGCGGCAGCACAAGTCTTTTTTTCTGCACTGTACATGTTATCAACCATTTATCAACCGTTGTGTGGAGTTTTGAACTCCCCCACCACAGAATGGCCACTTTAAAAAGTTTTCAGGGCGACTTTAAAATGCCAGTCGTCCCTGCATACTGCTGGCATACTGTACAGGATCTATGTGCCAGGAGGTCAGACAAGAATAGGCAGCTCCCTCAGGAGCATCATGAAACAGGAATGAGGAGCTTATTGCCACTCGAACTAACGAGTGTGTGTCTTCTGTTCTGTATGGACTAGTAGTATCAACACCTAAAGTGATGGTAAATGGAGAGTCACACATCTGTTATTAACAGCAAAAATGGCGCTGCAACGGTGTTATTTTCTGTACTAGAAAACAAAAAAAGAATCCCATCACTCCACTAATGTGTTGTAAACTTGGCCTTACCTGTTCATTTTGATGTAAAGACAGAACCTCCACAAAAACAGATTTGATGGGGGTGAGGGGGGGTGTTGGTGCAATGTTAATATCCCAGCCTGTGGCAGCGAAAATGTTATTGCCCTGTCAGCTCAGGGCCTAGAGGACTGCAGCGCACTCACAGGGGCATAATGTTTTGTTTTGGGCCTGCACTGTGAGTTTGTCAAGTGCTCCCTCCCTTGGTTTTGTATTGAGAAGAGAAACTTGTATAACAAAAAGGTGATGAAACTATCGAAAAAAAGGGGGCACTTGGCCTAAAAAAATAGAAGGGCATATGTAAAGTAGTACTTGGAGAAAGGAGGCCACTTGACAAAAATTTATTTTTTTGGTGTTATAATGGGAAGGAAGGCTATCATTATGCGCTTGTTATGTTATAACCTCTGCAACCTGGCACAGCTATAGTAAATGCGTCCTAGGACCATCCCCAGCCACTGATTAAGGTAAGTAGATGGGGGGCGATGTGCCAGGAATTGCAACGTTTTAATATTTGGTTTAAAGCCATACTAAATTCCCTCCAGTTGTTTCAAATTCCGTATTTCCATTCTAAAAGTAAGGGATTCAGATTTCACCCAGAAATGTGAACATTGGCTTCTAGAAGGCCTATATTTTGCTTTTCACCATCTTAGATGGTTTTTTAATGAAAAGAGAAAGGAAAGTACAACAACACACCAATTCACACTGATTGTAAGACAATTAATATAGAAGTTTAATCGTGTTATGGTCTCTATAATAAAAAGTTTACACATCCTTGTTCTCACATATATATTTCAATGTTATACATAAGCAACAATAGAATAAAATACATAACATGACTGAATTACCAGACAATTATAAAAAAGGATCCTATATAGTAGGCGCAATGTAGCTGAAAAAAATATCAAGAATCAAGTACCGCTAATGTTCAGACTATAGGGCACAAAAATCTTTGATTTTCAGAAATCAAAGGTGCGCCTATATTCCAGTGCGCCTATATATGAACGTACTTACAGACAACAGCTGCCTTGAGCTTGCTACACAGGTCGCACCTGCTGGTCATTCATCCTATAATCAGGTGGGCTTATAGTCCAGTGACGCCTTGATATGAACCTAGACATTTTAGCAGGCATTATAATGGTGGGCCTTATACTCCGTCGCTTATAGTCCGAAAAAAATACTGTTTTGTAAAAAACTACTTAGAAATACAAGAAGGAAATTGATACATTTACAAACAGATGAAACTACTTAAAATATGTTTTTTAAATGCCTATAGAACGTTGTTATAGTGTGCATGCAGTTTTATTGTGGTAGTATGGTAAAGTGATAAGGAGCAAGTGGAGCTGGAGCGAGAAGTATGTGTATCAGGGGAAAAGTTCAGTAGAGCTTGTATTTTGTTTATTGACTCGTACATTTCTTCGGTTTTGGAGGCTACTAGATGTTCTTTTTCTGGCGATGGACTGTACTTTACGGTATCGCTTTATTTTAAAGGGGTTGTCCAGGCTTTTCAAAAACTATACAACTGGCCTGGTGGGAAGGGGGCTGTAAAAACAAAAACAGTTTTTGCTTTACCTCCTCCGTTGCTTGAGTTGTGTCGGCAGCACTGCTGTGTCTGTTTATGTACAGAGCAAGGCGCAACGACTACTTCTGCTCGACTTATACGCACTCAATGCTGTAATATGGGTGCCGATGATGAATAGCCGTGCGCCTCTTTTTACAAACACAGGCGGCAGTGTGGGGCAACTGGGAGTGACGAAAGGCAAAACGGCAAACATATGCTTTTTGGTTTTTTTGTGGCCCCCTGCCGGTTATATAGTTTATGCAATCCCTGTAATGTTCAGCAATTTCGGTTACAGATGTTGACGAGTATGGAACTGTAAGTTATTGTAAAGAGAACCTGTCATGTTGACATAGCAGAGCATGGAGGCTTCCTTATCTCTAGTGTGTAGTGTGGAACCCACACATCCCCCCCCCCCCCGCAGTATTATAAAAAAAAACACTCTTTAATTATACATTCCATGAGTTCTCCTTTCTAATGCTTTGGATTTTAGATGGTGATCAGTAGTGTACCACAGGCCTGCATATACTGTAATTTAAGTAATTTCTCTGGCTGGTATTCCATTCCTATATTGATCCACGAAAGGATCCCAGAAGGGGGCTGGCATGCAAGTTTCTTTGGTAAAATTCTTCATGTCTCTGCTGGGTTTCTTTACAGTTTCATCTAAAATACATGAAGGGAACAACTTTCTTTTTTCTGGGATCTAGGCCAATAAAATAGTGAAAGCAAAAACAAACCATATACAATTTAATGTAAAAACCATAGATGAGATTGCAGTGGTAAAAGTTTTCCTGTTGTGATGGACATGTCTCAAACAGTGTTGATTGACAGAGGAAGCCATACAATTCAGCAATAGACACTCTGTACAACCAGTAATATAGGTACTAAGGAGGTCGTTCAGAAATCATAATCAGACAAGTATAACAGGACAATTACTCATAGATCCAGGCACTGGACTGTGGTCAATCTCTGTATCCATGGACTCTCCTTCTAAAATTACTTGAAGTGCATGCTAATGAGCCCAAAGGGCTCCCCTATCCCTCTGTGATCGGCCTTGGTATTACACTGTCTCGCCCTCCTCCGCCTCCTCAGCACTTGGGCAGTGAACACATTATCTGGCCTCCCCATTTGTAGACCCTATTTAGATGGCAGTTTCTGATGCAGTATTTCCTGTCACTATTTATAAGCCAACGAAGGAGTGGAACCAAACGGAGAAAAAATTTATTTGGAAATATTTGCAGCTCTTTCATGATTATGAAAGTAAAGATGTAGCACTTCCAAACACAGATTAAGAGCTGCACTAAAGACGGTCCTGGATGATCCACCAAACATCAACATGCATTTTAAAAGTTTTCTCAATCTGACCGGAGTTCACAGTTGCGGTAATATTCTATTCCAATATTTCATTGGGAATAAGCACGGTCGGACAACAAAAAAAAACTGTGCAGTTCTTTCTCCACAAATATCCTCGGTATTCAGCTTGCTGTTTAGAGGAAATAAATGGATATAGCGTAACCGATTTCAACAAGTAAACAATTCTATTCTGGTTCTACTCACATAAATCAGATAAAATGTGATATATCAGCCATGAGCTAGAAACCAGGTCGAGGGCTTATGTGTCAGGCAGCCTCTTGAAAATCTGCCCAATGTCTTTATGCTTTCGTTGGTATGATTGTAGTAGGATTGACACAGAATATAATAATTGAAAGGAGATGAAATAAAAGTCTGATTGTGTGTAACAATCTTGAAGGAGGGAGCCCCAGCACCAGAGGGTCAAACAGTCAAAGGGTTATTGTACAGTGCTCCAGCAACATGTGAGCGCGACGTTTTCGATTCACATGAATACTTTATCAGCAGCTTGATAGAGTCCCTGTGGAATCAAACGTTCGCGCTCACAGTTTGGAGCACTATAAATAACATACCCTTTTGAATTTTGAACCTGGTCGTGGCTTGCCCCTCCTTCAATTGGTTAACCCCTGGTTTCCCGCATCAGAAAACTTGGGCAGCGGGCGGCCACCACAAATGATCACTTCACAGAAGAAGGATTGTGCCTACCTCTCCATTGTTTGATTTGTGTTTTAAGGCCAGTCTTAAAATTACTGCATCGGACACTATGGCCCATATCTACCAAGAGTGCTGACCTGATAGCATAAAGCAGAAGGTCTGAACAAGGCGAGAGTTTTCTGCTAGTAGGTCTCCGTTATAGTAAGTTCTGCGGTTAGTGTTAAAGAAACCTAACCACTTGAAGTGGCAGGTTTTCCGATGGCAATTTTACCGGGCACCAGCCAGGTGTGAGCTGGTGGTCCGGGAAAAGGCCCTTTATTTTAGTAGTGTTTTAAACTTATTAGCCGCCAGGCAGGTATCGCGCTCGCGCTTCCGTGCGACGCGGCTACATAGATTGAATGAGGCCGCGGCGAATGGGTAAGCGCGGAGCCGTCCGTGCCTGCCCTGCTATAAAGTTAGAAAGTGTTTTAAAAAACCGCGGTCCCAGCGGTTGTTAAAACACTCACTAAACTAAGATCCGCACACTCAACCTGAGCTGGTGCCCGGTATTGCCATCGGAAACCTGCCATGCAAGTGGGGTAAGGTCCCTTCTTCTAAGGCGTTCACATCCGGTTGGTCCAAACCCACCCTAAGACGCCACAGCGGAATGGGGGTCAGAGAAGCCAGGGAAACTGGCGGGAGTTGGGATATTTATGTTCTTCTCTTCCCAGAAAACTGGAGGAGAAAGGGGGGACTAACGAATCTCCGCCAATGGCATGAAAGGCTGAGGCAAAGCTTTCAGTTGTGATACCACGCAGTCCTCTGAGGTATTTCTAGATCATTGGAAAATCCTTCAGACAAGGCTTTTTTGAAGCATCATTCTTGAGCAAGTAAATGGATGAGCATGTTCTGTTATTTTCTTTTTGTAATCTGGGTGTTGCACAAAAGTGCCATATACAATTGGAAGTGGGGGCTTCAATTATGGTTAACCTATTGTGTGCGTTGGTTTTTTTCTGTGAAACTGCTAGACATTTCTAGAGCTTGCTAAGTATTTTGAGTTTTATTTCATTGAAAGAGATTACATATCTTTTACAAGTCATGGTACAGAAATGTAGTAGAGCTTACATAACTGTTGTCATTTCCTTTTTACAGAGATGAAATGAGCCAGAAAAATAAAAAAACCAACAAAATAAATAAATGAGGTGCGATACATGCGGACAATGTAGTGGTAATGAAAATGTAATTTCTAATCGAAAAAAAACCAGAAAAATTTTCATCTGATTTGAATCAACCACTGTCATTCTTTGATGTCTGTCACGTTTTGACCAACCAGAGAGAGACGGAAGAACCTGTGCAGATTTCTTAGATGCTGTTTTCGTCTTATTTTCAGTAGGCATAAGGGGCAGGTGTATTATTAGACAGGCATTTCTTACTACCGTATTTTCCGGACTATAAGGCGCACCTTAAAAGCTTGGATTCCTTGGAATCAAAGGTGCTTATAGTCGGAGGTGCGCTATGTATGGCGCTGGGCAGAACGGGACCATATTAAATTAGGTCCCCGACCGGAGACCGGAGACAGCAGATCTCCAGAGGAACGCCAGACACGCGGCACGAACAACTGCTGCCGCGTGGTCTGCAGTTCCGCTGGAGATTTGCTGTCGCTGGGTATCGGGGACCTATGTAAGTACGGTCCGCTGCCTCCTCCACCCTCCCCCTCCACCATACCCACTCACCTTCCCGGCGGCGCAGGTCTATTCTCGCGTCGAGTCCCGTGAGGTCTCCGCTCCGCCCCCGGACCTCCGCCACGGCCCAGGACCCTGCGCCTTATAGTCCGATGCCGCCTTATATATGGATTATTACAATTAATATAAGGCGCTCGGACTAATGGCCTAGTGATTCCGGTGCAGCATTAATGGCCGGGAAAATAAGGTAAGCTAATATTTTTTGTGCCTGAAACTTTTTGTGATTTAACATCAGGTTTGTACAGGTTTAATGGTTTAAACGGTTTATTAATAAAAGTTTTATTTTGGTATGGAATGGTTTTGCAAACTTTCCTGCACTCACAGGGGAGACTGGACGTGGATTGTGCTTAAAGGGGTTGTCGAGTTAATCAAAACAGTCTATAATAAACCGAACGGGAAGAGGAGAGTATTAGAAAATAGAAGAAAACGCTTTATACTACCTTCGCTGTGATTCCCGTCGTATGAGCTGTCTCTTGTCCTTGCACTGCCTATGTTTTGTTTAATCAGTACCGGACACTACCCGACAACTTCAGTCGCCAGCTACAGCATTGAAGCTACTTCGGCACCTGGCCCGCAGACGCTTGGGTGGGCGTGCCTTGCCCCTGCAAACAAACAGAGGTACTTAACTGACCGGAGACATCAGCCAGGAACTAGGTAAGTATAAGCTCTTTTTAAAATTCTATCACACTTTTTGCCATTTGCAACTCATAAAAATTAAGTAAGAAAGAATTAAGTGCAAACAGTTGTGACAGTGAAAAATGTTTAGAAAGAAAAAGTTCATCCAAGTATTAGCAATAAGACACATACACAGCACCCAATGAGAAAACGTAAGAGCGATTATAAAACATTATATATCTGTATGCTCGTTATCGTTAACTAGAACATGTACCGGTATGGCGGTGTTGTTTAGAGTGACAATGAAGCTGTGGTTGTGGTCAACCCTTCCCCATTTACATAGTACGGAATTTCGAATACCAGCCAGTAGGATTTAACACAATTTGTTAAGCAGAAAACAAGCCCTTATAAAACTCCATACACAGAACAATAGGAAGTTAGGCGTTTTTAAAGAGGGGACTAAAAACGAAAGCAAACGAAAAAGGGGCAGAGCTGAAGGGTGAAGTTGAAACTAATTGGACTAACGAATATTAATCGAATTTATAAAAGAAGATTGTAATGTTGTCAAACTGTGAAAGGCCTTGACGAAGGTCCTTAAGTTGAAAAATAGGTTGTCCGGTGAAGGGGTAGTTTTGGTGATGTCTATGTAATGGTGAATTTTAGTTGCCAAAGATGATTATACAAATCTGCTTTGTTCTCTCTTGTCGTTGTGTCTGATACTGTTGTGGGTGATGTGATTCCTCTCTGCTTTTATCTGAGCACGTAAAAAGTTTCTCTTTCCATGACTTATTGGATGTTCATAGAGTGGATGGAAGTACTGTTATAGTGAGTCGTTGTTCATAGATACATGTATACCAGGCTGGGGTTATGGTCATCCTTGGGCTCAATGTATAAATACATATAAAGTGTTCCTGAAACTTATTTGCAGCAATTAAATTATGTTGAGTAGGTGTGAATCTTAAATCTGTAGTGGAAAGCACGACAAATTTTCAGCGAAATGTGAGATAAGAACTTTCAAAAATATCCTACAAAAAATACATATACCGCGTAAATGTAAGTGCTGCAGAAGATCAGGGCAGTGTCTTGGTAATTTTGTTTGTAACAGGGCGAATCTAAAAGAAAAAACGACCCCCCCCAGTATATAGTATCCAGCACACTTCCCTCCATGTATGGAAGTCGGCACACTGCGTACCCCCAGTGTATAATAGGTGAGCCAGCCACTGACCAGCCTCCAACCAGCATAAGGTACCTAAGCACATGCATCATAATGTCACCACAGTAATAGGTAGCCCAAAGGTCAAATAGTCACCCTATTCCGTTATAAAGATTACCCCTGCACACTGCAGTACACCACCCTCGTCAGTAATAGGTAAGAACTAGCACACTGACAGTCACCCTCCCCTTCAGTAATATAGGTAGCCCCAGCGCAACTGCCATCAGCACATAAAAAAAATAAACCTAAGTGCTCACCTTCTTGCGGCTTTTTGGATATCTTCTATCTTTGTAGTTTAGTTGGACACTTCTCATGCACTTAGCAAGCACACCACACTATTACATCCAGGGGGCTACTGCAGAAGATTAGGAAAAGCAAGCCGCCGGAGCTCGGCAAGGTTGAGTACAGGTATCAGTATGCACAGGAGCGTAGACACAGAGGTCGCATAACGCCTCGACAGCGTCATAGACGCCGTGATGAGGCGCAATTACCACCAAAATAATTGCCATGAGTAAAGTTACCGCTTGCAATTATTCCCTGTAGCGCCAGGGATGAGGGTTCAGCGCGCGCTGCAAAGAGGGAAAGGAATGCTGGGGATCAAAGCGCGCGCACCTGACACTGATCAATGTTAATCACGTGGCCCGGTGAGCGGCACGGGCGGCGCCTGTGGAGCCCTCAGGTGCAGGAGCGCGCTGAAACCGCTCAGGCCTGAGAGCACCAGCTCACGGGGGAGGACACGTGGGCCGCGGCAGTTGCTGCTCCCGTCATGCTCCAACTCACCTGCCCGACAGATGACTACGTTTGTGATCGGACGCAGTGCAGAGAGTGAAGTGTTTGCAGTGTTCTGTGTGAGTGTGTAGTGTGGTTAAAGTGTGTGTGGTTGTTGTTGTGTGGCTGTGTGAGTGGTGCTGTGGGCAGTGTGAGGTTGTGTAGGGCAGTGTGGTGTTGTGTGGGCAGTGCTGTGTGAGGTTGTTGTGTGGGAAGTGTGAGTGTTGTGTGGCAGTGTGAGTGTTGTGTGGGCAGTGTGTTGAGTGTTTGTGTGGGGCGAGGTGTGATGTTGCTTGGGGAAGTAAGTTGAGTGTTGTGTGGGCAGTGTTGGTGTTGTGTGTGGGCAGTGTGAGTGTGTGGGGCAGTGTGAGGTTGTGGGGGCAGTGTGAGTGTTGTGTGGGAAGTGTGAGTGTTGTGGGGAAGTGTGAGTGTGTGTGGGAGTGTGGGAAGTGGGGTGTGTGGGGAGTGTGGGTGTTTGTGGGGGAAGGTGGGTGTGGTTTGGGCAGTGGGGGTGTGGTGGGCAAGTGTGGTGTTGGTGGGCCAAGAGTGAGTGTTGTGGGGGCAGGTGAGTGTTGGTGGGGCAGGGTGGGCATGCTGTGGTGTTGTGGGGAGTGTGAGCGTTGTGTGGGGCAGTGTGAGTGTTGTGTGGCAGGAGTGATGTGTGTTGTGGATGTGGGAAGGGTGTGTGTTGTGTGTGGGCAGTGTGTGTGTTGTGGGTGGGCAGTGGGCGAGGTGGTGTGGGCAGTGAGTGTGTTTTGTGGGTGTGCAGTTTCTGTGTGTGTGTGCAGTGTGCCGTGTGTGTGTGGTGTGTGCAGTGTGCAGTGGAGTGTGTGTGAGTGCGTGTGTTGCGCGAGTACGGTGCAGTGCGGCGAAGCGTGTGCGTGCGGCGTGCGTCATGCTTGCGTGTTCTTTTGCCCAGTAGCCAAACTCAGCCTCCCTGTGACATCTGTTGTTAACTCGAGGGTCCAGGTTAACCTTTGATCGTTATAAGCAAAGGCATGGCCGGACACAAGGTCTGCGGTATCATGCCTGCTACTCACGCTTGAGCCTGGGGGTCCCACCTATACCTCCCTGGTGACTCTTCATTGACGAATAGCTAGTCTCATAAGACCGTTCTCATGTCGGTCTGTAGTAGCACAACTATTAACCCCTCATGGTTGTCTCCCAGTGTACCAATGTACTCGAATAGAGTGCTGGAGGGACGATTCATATCTACTTTGTTGGGCTCCCATGGTACGCCTTGGTGTGTCGAGGCCCTTGTAGACCTCCTCCTCCTTGTATTCCCTTTAGTACCGTTTTTGCACATTCGTTCCTAGACCGTCATACCAGCAACCTTCTATCGTTGGCCTTAGTGCCTGCTTCATTCAGTAAAGTCGTATTGGTTATCACTTCCCGCACTCTCTTGAAGTACACATCTGTATTAACAGCAAAAATGGCGGGCTGCAAGGCTGGTTATTTTTGCTGCTATAAATAACAAAAAAAAGAATCCACTCACCTCCACTAATTGTGTTGTAAACGGACAGAACCTCCACAAAACAGATTTGGGGGGGGGGGGGGGGGGGGTTGGTTGCAATGTTTATCCCAGCCTGTGCAGCGAAATATGTTATGCCTTGTCAGCTCAGGGCCTAGACGACTGCCAGCCACTCACAGGGCATATGTTTTTGTTTTGGAGCCTGCACTGTAAGTTGGTCAGTGCTCCCTCCCTTGGTTTTGTATTGAAGAGAAGAAACTTATAACACAAGGTGAAAACTACGAAAAAAGGGGGGAATTGGCCTAAAAAAATAGAGTGCATATGTCAAAAAGTAGTACTTGGGAGAAAAGAGGCCACTTGACAAAATTTTTTATTTTTTTGGTGTAATGGGAGGAAGACATTATGCGCTTGTTATGTTATAACCTCTGCAAACCTGGCACACGCTATAGTAAATGCATCCTAGGCCATCCCCAGCCAACTTGACTTAAGGGCAGCATAGGGGGCGATGTGCCAGGAATTGCAACTTTTTAATATTTTGGTTTAAAAGCCATACTAAATTCCCTCAGTTTGTTTCAAATCCGATATTTCACAATTCAAAGTGAAGGGATTTCAGATTTTCACCCAGAAAATGTGAAACATGGCTTAAGAAGGCCTATATTTTCCTTTTCACCTCTAGATGGTTTTTTAATGAAAAGAGAAAAGGACGTTACACAGAACCAATTCACAATGATTTCGGAAGACAATTAATATAAGTAAGTTTTAATGTGTTATGGTCATCTACTAAAAAAGTACACAATCCTTTTCTCAATATATATTCAATGTTATACATAAACAACAATAGATAAAATACATAACATTACTTAATACCAGACAATTATAAAAATGGATCCTATATAACAGGAGTCAGGAACTTTTTTGGCTGAGAGAGCCATGAAACACCACGAGATTTAATAAAATGTAATAGCTGAGAAGAGAGCCATACAATGATGCACATGCCTCCCCTATGAGATGGGTAGCTACGGCACATGTCTCTCAGAGATAGGTAGCCAACAGACATGCACCCAAATAGAACAGCTAGCCCCAGACACAGGCCCCCAGGAGATTGGTGTCACAGCACATGCTCCCCAGTAAGATTAGGTAGCCACAGCCTATGGCTCGCAATAGATAGGTATCCACAGAACAGCCCAAGTAGAAAGGTAGTCATAGCACAGCCCCAGTAGCTGCTGCCAGAGAAAAATACCTCCCAGTAGGACAGGTAGGGCCCCATCACATGCCCCCAGGCACCAGGAAAATGAGGTAGTCACAGAATGCCTCCAGTAGATAGTTAAGCCACCAGCACATGCTTCCCAGATAGTAGATATCTAGGCCCAGCGCATACTTGGCCCCAGTAGATGGGTAGTCACGCACATGCCTCCCAGTAGATATGTAAGTGCCAGACATAATGTTCCAGTATGATAGGTCAGTTCCAGCACACACCCCCATAGATTAGAGAAGAGTGATGCGGAGCTCTACTCCTATGACCAGGGGCTGTCACCTTAAGCAATGTGAGGCGGCGATGCACTTGGTCACTGAAAGGACGATGCAGTGGTAACTCCTGCCGCATCCAGAGATCAGCACTATGGGGAGATATTATCATAGCTGGTTGCTCGTGAGCAGGTAGCCCGCGTGCTGCAAATTCGCAGCCAGATACATCAAGAGGTTCTGGCATCTTGATGTATCGGGCTGCCAGCAGGGGGAAGCGTTTAACCTACGCAGGCAGGGCTAGAGGAGGAAAAAAACCGCAGCCGGTGACTTTTCACGTATGAAACGTCGCAGGCGCAGCGAAGTGTCCTTGCGGCAGGCGCGAGGGACAGTTAAACGCGCTGGCCCAATCCCGGTCTGGCCGCGTCCCGCTCGGGGCTGCAGCCGCCCCACCCCTTCAGCACCTTCACGCCCCATGGCAGTGAAGGGTGGGGAGTGTGAAGCATTTGCGATTGATTGCGATTTATTTCAGGGCTTGCGCCAGTGGCGGTCTGTGCCACAGAGGTCACTAAATATTACCCCTGGTGTATTAATGGTACACAATGCCAATCGCTATTTAACAAGGTGGATTTGTCTGAGAGCAGATGCAGCATCAAAAGATCCACTCTTGGCTCCCGAGCCATTAGGTCTCCTACCCTTCCATAGAATTAGGCTAGCAATGTTAGCTGCAAAAAAATAATATCAAGAATAAAGTACAGTAATGTTCAGACTATAGGTGCACAAAAAATCTTTGATTTCTCAGAAATCAAAGGTGTGCCTATATGTCCAGTGCGCCTATATATGAACGTACTTACAGACAACAGCTGCCTGTGATGCTGTACACAGGTCGCCACCTGCTGGTCATTCATCCTATAATCAGGTGCGCCTTATAGTCCAGTGCGCCTTGATATATGAACCTAGGACATTTAGCAGGCATTTATTAATGGTGCGCCTTATACTCCGCCTATAGTCCGAAAAATACTGTATTTGTAAAAACTACTAAGAAATTACAACAGAAGGAAATTGATACATTACAACAGGCATGAAACTAAAATATGTTTTGTTAAATGCTATAGAACTTTGTTATAGTGACTGCAGTTTGTATTTGTGGTAGTATGGTAAAGTGATAAGGAGCAAGTGGAGCTGTGTGAGAAGATATGTAGTATAGGGGAAAAAAAGTTCAGTAGAGATTGTATTTTGTTTATTGAAATTGTACATTTTCTCGGTTTGGGGCTACTAGATGTTTTTTTCTGGCGATGGACTGACTTTACGGTATGCTTATACAGATTGTATCTTAAAGGGGTTGTCCAGGCTTTTCAAAAAACTATACAATGGCCCTGGTGGGAGGGGGTCTGTAAAAACAAAAACAGTTTTGTTACCTCCTCCGTTGTTGGGTTGCTTCGGCAGCACGCTTGTCTGTTTAGTGTTTACAAGAGGCAAGGCGCAGCGACTATTCTGCTCGCACTTATACCGACTCAATGCTGTATATGTGTGCGCCATGGATGAATCGCGTGCCTGTCCTTTTAACAAACACAGGCGGCAGTGTGGGGCAACTGGAGGAGTGACAGAAAAGGCCAAACATATGCTTTTGGATTTTTTGTGGCCCCCTGCCGGTTATATAGTTTATGCAATCCCTGTAAATGTTCAGCAATTTCGGTTACAGATGTTGACGAGTATGGAAACGTAAGTATTGTAAAAGAGAACCTGTCTATGTTGACATAGTTTGCAGAGCATGGAGGATTCCATATTAGGTGAATTCTACATCGGAGTAGTGTGGACCCACACACCCCCCAGTATTATTAAAAAAAACCACTTTTAATTATACATTTCCTGAAGTTCTCCTTTTAATGCTTTGGATTTCTATATGGTGATCAGTAGTGTACCACAGGCTGCATATAATGTAATTTTAGTAATTTTTTGGATGGATTCCATTCCATATTATCCACGAAAGGATCCCAGAAGGGGGCTGGCATTGGCCAAGGTTCTTTTGGAAAATTTCTTCATGTCTCTGCTGGGTTTCTTTACAGTTTCATCTAAAATACATAGAAGGGAACACTTTCTTTTTTCTGGGATCTAGGCCAATAAAATAGTGAAAGCAAAAACAAACAAACTATACATTTATTTTATGTATAAAAACCAATAGATGAGATTGCAGTGGTAAAAGTTTCTGTTGTGAGGACAGTGTCTCAAACAGTGTTTGTTTGACAGAGGAAGCCATACTACTTCATGCAATATACCACCTGTACAAAGTAATATAGGTACTAAGGAGTAGCCCCATTCTGGTTCAAAATTGAGTTTTTAAGAAATCATAATCAGGACAAGATAAAAACAGGACTACTCATAGATCCAGGCACGGTGACTGTGGGTAATCTTCTTATCCATGGACTCCTCCTTCTAAAATTACACTTGAAATTAGCCATTAATGGCCCAACGGGCTCCCCTATCCCACTCTGTGATCTGGCCTCGGTATTACACTGTCTAGCACCTCCTCTGCCTCCTCAGCCACTTGTGCAAGTGAACACATTACTGGCCTCCCCTTTGCTAGACCCTATTTAGATGGCAGTTTTCTGATAAGTATTTTCCTCCACTATTTGTAAGCCCAACAAGGAGTGGAACCAAAAAGGAGAGAAAAATTATTTTGGAAATATTTGCAGCTCTTTCATGATTATGGAAAGAAAGAGTAGCCACCTTCCAAAACACAGTTAAGAGCTGCACTGCACATAAGACGGTGCTATGGATCCCCAAACATCCAACATGCAAATTTTAAAAAGTTTCTCAATCTGACCGGATTCACAGTTGCGGTAATATTCTATTCAATGTATTGCTATACACGATCCTTCAGTCCATGAAGATATTTTAATGGGAATAAGCACGGTTGGACAACAAAAACCGACCCTGCAGTTCCTTTCCACAAATATCCTCGGTAATTCAGCTTGCTGTTTAGAGGAAATAAATTGGACATAGCCGTAATACGGTTTCAACAAGTAAAAATCTTCTATCTGGTTCTACTCACATAAAATCAGATTAAAATGTGAAATATAGTCAGTCATATGATGACAACCAGGGCGATGTATTTTACGGGTGTCAGACAGTCTTGATAAATCTGCCCAATGTCTTTAAATGTTTCTTGGTATTGGATTGTGTATTAGGACAGAATAGTTTATGTAGACGCATTGAAAGGAAAGGATGTTGATTGAACACTGAAATCTCATATGGTCTAGCGCTTCAGTCTATAAATTCCCTGCACGGCATATGGGTACCCTAGTTAGACCAAGAGGCTCTGACGATACGCATCATAAGAGAAGGTATACTGATAAGGCCAGAGTTACTGCTATTAGTCTCCGTTTATAGTAAGTCTGTAAGGTAAGGCGTTGTCACATCTGTGTGTGCCGTCCCCAACCACCAAGGCGACACAGCGGCAGGGTGTCAGAGTAAGCACCAGGAAAGCATGGGGTACCGGGAGTTGGGATATTTATGCTTACTTCGTTCTGCCAGAAAACTGGAGGAGAATGCCATAACGAAAAAATTTTACAGCTAATAGGCAGTGAGTCCGACTACACCGGGATATAAAACGCAGGGGTGTACCTTATCCGCTATGTAGAAAAGAAAAATCCAGCACAGGTGGGCGAGTGCACGACAACGGGTAGGCTGAGGGTTTCCGTTTCACAGCCACTAGGCGCTTTCTCACAGGCCTCTAAGCCTGTTAGTTGCGAATGCATTCAACACGAATCTCGCCAATTATGGCAGTTTAAAGGGCTGAGGCCAAAGATTCCAGTTGTTTACCAAGCATCCTATGTTTATTTCTATGATCATTGGAAAAATCCTCAAGCAAGGGCTTTGAAGAGATCCTCCTTGAGCTAAGCTCGTCATGGATGATGCAAGGTTCGTGTTATTCTGTATTTTGTAATTGGGTGTGCAAACAAAAAAGTCAATATATCAATTGGACTAGTGGGGCTTACATCATGGGTACCTATGTGTGAGTTGGGTTTTGTGTCTGATGACGTTATGCTAGAGACACCCTTCTAGAGCTGCTAATATTGTGATTTATTATTTTAATGGATTACAATATCTTTGTACCCGGTCATGTTGACAGAAATGTAGTAGAGTATATAACCTTTGTCCTTTCCTTGTTACAGTAGATGAATGAGCCAAGAAAAATAAAAAAAAAACAACTAAAATAAATGAAGTGCGATATACTGCGACACACGTTATAGTGGTAATGATAATGTACTTTCTAATCGAAACAAATACCCAGACAATTCTTCATTCTGCATTTGATCACACACTGTCGTTCTTTACTGTCATGTCATGTTTATGACCACAGGAGACAGAAGAAATGTCTGTCAGATTTACTTATGATGCGTGTTCTGCTTATTTTCAACGTAGGGCAAAAGGGGCAAGGGTTTATTATTAGACACGGCATGATTACTTAAGCTAATATTTTGGTGTGTCATTGAAACTTTTGTGTTTATCTACACAGCACGGTTGTTTAACCTTACAGTGGGTTAAACGGTTAAGAAAGTTTATTGTGGTACTGTGAATGTGGTTGCAACTCCTGAATCACATAGGGAGACGGAGTGTACTTGTGCTAACTGGGGTTGTCGAGGTTGCAATCATTAAACAACTATTATACACCCTGCAACTGGCAGTCGAGGGACGGCTAAGAAACTATAGAAACCCACTCCCTTACTTCACACCTAATTCGCTGCTATTACGCTCGCTTTTCTGAGCTGTGCTTGTCAGTGCCATCTGCATGTTGTTACATCTAACGGCACCTCCACCTACCCGTATCAACTTGCCAGTCTGCCAGCCTCCCAGCCATGAATGTTTTTACTTCTCCGTGTCACCTGGCCGCTTCGATAGCATTGTCGGGCGTCGTGGGCGCTGCTGCCTTCCGGCCTGGCAAAACATTACACCACAACTAACAGACGGGTCACGTAACGGATCGAGGACCCCATCGCAGGGATAGGAAGTATAACCTCGTGGTGTACAGTCTTATCCCCCCTTTTGCCTTAGTGTGGCAACTCATACAAAATTCAAGGCAAGAGTCTAAGGAACGTTGTACACGTCTTTGATAAAATGTTATGAAAAAAAAATAGTCCTCTCCTGTTACACAACGAAGGCCCCCTCTCACACAGCACCACTGATGGCTATAAGAGTTATCGTAAGCGCTCTTTAATAAATATCTCTCTTTACTATATACTATTGGTATGATCGTATTCGTTCTGCCATCGAGAATAAGGTGATGGGGGTGGGTGTTATCTAGCGCCGAACATGAACGCTTTTTTCTCTGTGGTGTTTTGGTGGTTTCCCCTATTCTGACCCAATTCCATCCGTATGAAATATTCAATATTCCGCCTCCTCGGGATCGTTTACCAATTGTTGAAGCAGAGAAAGTAGTCCAGGCCCGTATAACACGCTCCATACAACAGATAATAGGAATCAGTTCGGGTATTTTCAGAAGGAGGGGGTTTTCTTGGGATCAACACTCGACATGCAACATTATACTTCTGCAATAAGGGCACTTTACTGCGGTGCAGGGAGGAGGGGTTATGGACTAGTATTATCAACACCTTAAAGTGATGGTAAATGGAAGACGTCACACATCTGTTATTTAACAGCAAAAATGGCGCTGCAAGGCTGGTTATTTTTGCTGCTATAAATAACAAAAAAAGAATCCACTCACTCCACTAATTGTGTTGTAAACTTGGCCTTACCTGTTCATTTTGCTGTTAACGGACAGAACCTCCACAAAACAGATTTGATGGGGGGAGGGGGGGTTGGTGCAATGTTAATATCCCAGCCTGTGGCAGCGAAATTATGTTATTGCCCTGTCAGCTCAGGGCCTAGAGGACTGCCAGCCACTCACAGGGGCATAATGTTTTTGTTTTGGAGCCTGCACTGTGAGTTTGTCAAGTGCTCCCTCCCTTGGTTTTGTATTGAAGAGAGAAACTTGTATAACAAAAAGGTGAAACTATCGAAAAAAGGGGGCACTTGGCCTAAAAAATAGAAGGGCATATGTCAAAAAAGTAGTACTTGGAGAAAAGAGGCCACTTGACAAATTTTTTATTTTTTTTGTGTATAATGGGAGGAAGACATTATGCGCTTGTTATGTTATAACCTCTGCAAACCTGGCACACGCTATAGTAAATGCGTCCTAGACCATCCCCAGCCACTGATTAAGGTAAGTAGATGGGGGGCGATGTGCCAGGAATTGCAACGTTTTAATATTTTGGTTTAAAAGCCATACTAAATTCCCTCAGTTTGTTTCAAATTCCGTATTTTCCAATTCTAAAAGTTAAGGGATTTCAGATTTCACCCAGAAAATGTGAACATTGGCTTCTAGAAGGCCTATATTTTCCTTTTCACCTCTTAGATGGTTTTTTTAATGAAAAGAGAAAAGGAAGTACACCAATCACCAATTCACACTGATTTCGTAAGACAATTAATATAGAAGTTTTAATCGTGTTATGGTCTCTATAATAAAAAGTTTACACATCCTTGTTCTCACATATTATATTTCAATGTTATACATAAGCAACAATAGATAAAATACATAACATGACTGAATTACCAGACAATTATAAAAAAGGATCCTATATAGTAGGCGCAATGTAGCTGAAAAAATATCAGAATCAAGTACCGTAATGTTCAGACTATAAGGAGCACAAAAATCTTTGATTTTCAGAAATCAAAGGTGGCCTATATTCCAGTGCGCCTATATATGAACGTACTTACAGACAACAGCTGCCTTGAGCTTGCTACACAGGTCTGCACCTGCTGGTCATTCATCCTTATAATCAGGTGGGCTTATAGTCCAGTGACGCCTTGGATATGAACCTAGACATTTTAGCAGGCATTATAATGGTGCGCCTTATACTCCGTCCTTATAGTCCGAAAAAATACTGTATTTGTAAAAAACTATTAGAAATTACAACGAAGGAAATTGATACATTTACAAACAGATGAACTACTAAAATATGTTTTTTAAAATGCCTATAGAACGTTGTTATAGTGTGCATGCAGTTTTATTTGTGGTAGTATGGTAAAGTGATAAGGAGCAAGTGGAGCTGTGAGACTGAGAAGTATGTTATCAGGGGAAAAGTTCAGTAGAGCTTGTATTTTGTTTATTGAATCGTACATTTCTTCGGTTTTGGAGGCTACTAGATGTTCTTTTTCTGGCGATGGACTGTACTTTACGGTATCGCTTTATTTTAAAGGGGTTGTCCAGGCTTTTCAAAAAACTATACAACTGGCCTGGTGGGAAGGGGGCTGTAAAAACAAAAACAGTTTTTGCTTACCTCCTCCGTTGCTTGAGTTGTCGGCAGCACTGCTGTGTCTGTTTATGTACAGAGGCAGGCGCGACGACTACTTCTGCTCGACTTATACAGCACTCAATGCTGTAATATGTGTGTGCCGATGATGAATAGCCGTGCGCCTCTTTTTAACAAACACAGGCGGCAGTGTGGGGCAACTGGGAGTGACGAGGAAAAGGCAAACATATGCTTTTTGGTTTTTTTGTGGCCCCCTGCCGGTTATATAGTTTATGCAATCCCTGTAAATGTTCAGCAATTTCGGTTACAGATGTTGACGAGTATGGAACTGTAAGTTATTGTAAAGAGAACCTGTCATGTTGAACATAGCAGAGCATGGAGGCTTCCTTATTTAGGTGTAGGTGTGGACCCACACATCCCCCCCCCCCCCGCAGTTATTATTAAAAAAAAACACTCTTTAATTATACATTTCCTGAAGTTCTCCTTCTAATGCTTGGATTCTTGATGGTGATCAGTAGTGTACCACAGGCTGCATATACTGTAATTTTAAGTAATTTCTCTGGCTGGTATTCCATTCCTATATTATCCAGAAAGGATCCCAGAAGGGGGCTGGCATTGCAGGTTTCTTTGGTAAAATTCTTCATGTCTCTGCTGGGTTTCTTTACAGTTTCATCTAAAATACAGAAGGGAACAACTTTCTTTTTTCTGGGATCTAGGCCAATAAATAGTGAAAGCAAAACAAACATATACAATTTATGTAAAAACCATAGATGAGATTGCAGTGGTAAAAGTTTTCCTGTTGTGATGGACATTGTCTCAACAGTGGTGTTGACAGAGGAAGCCATACAATTCAGCAATAGACCACTCTGTACAAAGTAATATAGGTACTAAGGAGGCATCGGTTCAAGAAATCATAATCAGACAAGATAACCAGGACATTACTCATAGATCCAGGCACTGGACTGTGGTAATCTTTATCCATGGACTCTCCTTCTAAAATACACTTTGAAGTTATGCTAATGAGCCCAAGGGCTCCCTATCCCCTCTGTGATCGGCCTTGGATTACACTGTCTCGCCCTCCTCCGCCTCCTCAGCACTTGGCAGTGAACACATTATCTGGCCTCCCCATTTGTAGACCCTATTTAGATGGCAGTATTCTGATCAGTATTTCCTTCACTATTTATAAGCCAACAAGGAGTGGAACCAAACGGAGAAAAAATATTTTGGAAATATTTGCAGCTCTTTCATGATTATGAAAGTAAAGATGTAGCACTTCCAAACACAGATTAAGAGCTGCACTAAAGACGGTCCTGGATGATCCACCAAACATCACACATGCATTTTAAAAAGTTTTCTCAATCTGACCGGAGTTCACAGTTGCGGTAATATTCTATTCCAATATTTTCATTGGGAATAAGCACGGATGCGACAACAAAACAAAACTGTGCAGTTCTTTCTCCACAAATATCCTCGGTATTCAGCTTGCTGTTTAGAGGAAATAAATGGATATAGCGTAACACGATTTCAACAAGTAAACAATTCTTATTCCTGGTTCTACTCACATAAATCAGATAAAATGTGACTAAGTCAGTCATAGCTGAACCAGGGTCGATGGGCTTTATGGTGTGGACAGACTTGAAAATCTGCCCCAATGTCTTTAATGTTCTTGGTATGATTGGTAAGGATTGACAAGAATATAACTAATTGAAAAGGAGGATGAAATAACAGCTTGATTGTGTTGTTAACAATCTTGAAGGAGGGAGCCACAGCACCAGAGGTCAAATAGAAAGGTTATTATATCAGTGCATCCAGCAACAGGGAGCGCGACGTTTTCGATTCACATAATACTTTATCAGCATGCTTGATAAAGAGTCGCTGTGAATCTAAACGTCGCGCTCACAGTTTGTGATTGCACTATAAATAACATACCTTTTGAATTTTGAACCGGTCGTGGCTGCCCCTCCTTCAAATTGTTACCCCTGGTTTCCGCATCAGAAAACTTGGGCCAGCGGGCGCACCACCACAAATTGATCCACTTCACAAGAAGGATTGTGCCTACTCTCCATTGTTTGAATTTGTGTTTTAAGCGCCATCTTAAAATTCCTGCGATCGGACACTATGGCCCATATCTCCAAGAGCTACTGACTGATAGCATATAAGAGAATGTCTGAACAGTGGCGAGAGTTTTTGCTATAGTCTCCGTTATAGTAAGTTCGCGTGTAGTGTTTAAGAAACCTAACCACTTGGAAGTGCAGGTTTTCCGATGGCAATTTACCGGCGCACCAGCCTCAGGTGAGCTGGTGGTCCGGAAAGCCTTTATTTTAGTGAGTGTTTTAAACCTTATTAGCCGGTCCAGGCAGGTACGCGCTCGTGCGCTTCCGGCCGCGGCTACATAGTGAATGAAGAGGCCAGCGCGCATGGTAAGCGCGGAGCGCGTACCGTGCCTGCCTCGCTATAAAAGTTAAAAGTTTTTAAAAAAAAACCGCGGTCCGCGGTTTTAAAACAACTAACTAAACTAAGTCCGCACCACTCACCCTGAGCTGGTGCCCGGTATTGCCATCGGAAACCTGCCATGCAAGTGGGGTAAGGTCCCTTCTTCTAAGGCGTTCACATCCGGTTGGTCCAAACCCACCCTAAGACGCCACAGCGGAATGGGGGTCAGAGAAGCCAGGGAAACTGGCGGGAGTTGGGATATTTATGTTCTTCTCTTCCCAGAAAACTGGAGGAGAAAGGGGGGACTAACGAATCTCCGCCAATGGCATGAAAGGCTGAGGCAAAGCTTTCAGTTGTGATACCACGCAGTCCTCTGAGGTATTTCTAGATCATTGGAAAATCCTTCAGACAAGGCTTTTTTGAAGCATCATTCTTGAGCAAGTAAATGGATGAGCATGTTCTGTTATTTTCTTTTTGTAATCTGGGTGTTGCACAAAAGTGCCATATACAATTGGAAGTGGGGGCTTCAATTATGGTTAACCTATTGTGTGCGTTGGTTTTTTTCTGTGAAACTGCTAGACATTTCTAGAGCTTGCTAAGTATTTTGAGTTTTATTTCATTGAAAGAGATTACATATCTTTTACAAGTCATGGTACAGAAATGTAGTAGAGCTTACATAACTGTTGTCATTTCCTTTTTACAGAGATGAAATGAGCCAGAAAAATAAAAAAACCAACAAAATAAATAAATGAGGTGCGATACATGCGGACAATGTAGTGGTAATGAAAATGTAATTTCTAATCGAAAAAAAACCAGAAAAATTTTCATCTGATTTGAATCAACCACTGTCATTCTTTGATGTCTGTCACGTTTTGACCAACCAGAGAGAGACGGAAGAACCTGTGCAGATTTCTTAGATGCTGTTTTCGTCTTATTTTCAGTAGGCATAAGGGGCAGGTGTATTATTAGACAGGCATTTCTTACTACCGTATTTTCCGGACTATAAGGCGCACCTTAAAAGCTTGGATTCCTTGGAATCAAAGGTGCTTATAGTCGGAGGTGCGCTATGTATGGCGCTGGGCAGAACGGGACCATATTAAATTAGGTCCCCGACCGGAGACCGGAGACAGCAGATCTCCAGAGGAACGCCAGACACGCGGCACGAACAACTGCTGCCGCGTGGTCTGCAGTTCCGCTGGAGATTTGCTGTCGCTGGGTATCGGGGACCTATGTAAGTACGGTCCGCTGCCTCCTCCACCCTCCCCCTCCACCATACCCACTCACCTTCCCGGCGGCGCAGGTCTATTCTCGCGTCGAGTCCCGTGAGGTCTCCGCTCCGCCCCCGGACCTCCGCCACGGCCCAGGACCCTGCGCCTTATAGTCCGATGCCGCCTTATATATGGATTATTACAATTAATATAAGGCGCTCGGACTAATGGCCTAGTGATTCCGGTGCAGCATTAATGGCCGGGAAAATAAGGTAAGCTAATATTTTTGTGTCATTGAAACTTTTTGTGATTCTACACATCAGGTTTGTACAGTGGTTTAAACGGTTTTTAATAAATGTTTTATTTTGGTATGGAATGTGTTTGCAAACTTCCTGCTCACAGGGGAGACTGGAGTGGATCTGTGCTTAAAGGGGTGTCGAGTTCAATCAAAACATTTATTAAACGAACGGGAAAGAGGGAGTAAGAAAATAAAAGAAAACGCTTATACTACCTTCGCTGGTTATTCCCGTCGTACTGAGCTGTCTCTGTCGGTGCCTGCCTATGTTTTGTTTACAGTAACGGCACACTCCGACAACTTCCAGTCGCCAGCTACAGCATGAAAGCTACTTCCGGCACTGGCCCGCAGCACTGCTTGGGTGGGCGTGCCTTGCCCCTGCAAACAAACAGAGGTACTTAACTGACCGGAGACATCGCAGGACTAGGTAAGTATAAGCTCTTTTTAAAATTCTTATCACCACTTTTTTTGCCATTTTGCAACTCATAAAAATTTAAGTAAAGAGATAAGTGAAAACAGTTGTACAGTCTGAAAAATGTTAGAAAAAAATAGTTCATCAAGTCTTACAAAAAATGACACCATACACAGCACCAAATGAGAAAAGTAAGAGCTATAAAACCTATATATTGGTATGCCGTTATCGTTCTGACAGGGTGGATGGGGGGTGGGTTGATTTAGAGTGACACATGAACGCTTGTGGTTGTGGTCACCCTTCCCATTACATAGTAGGAATATTCAATACCGCCATAGGATTACAATTTGTTAAGCACGAAAACAAGCCCTTATAAAACTCCATACACAGAAAATAGGAAAGTTAGGGATTTTTAAAGGAGGGGCTAAAAACGAAATGCAAAACGAAAAAAAGGGAAGCGAGTGGGAAGTGGTGAAACTAATTGGACTAAGAATATTAATTCGTTTATAAAAGAAGATTGTAATTTGTCATAACTGTGAAGGCCTGACGACAGGTTCCTTAAGGTTGAAAATAGGTTGTCCGTGAAGGGGTTAGTTTTGGTTGAGTCTATGTATTGGTGAATTTTGTTGCCAAAGATGAATCTAACAAATGCTTTGTTTCTCTCTTGTCGTTGTGTGCTGTACTGGTTGTGTGGTGATGTGATCCTCTCTGCTTTTATCTAGCACGTAACAGTTTCTCTTTCCAATGACTTAATTGGATGATTCAGTAGAGTGGATGGAGTACTGTTATAGTGAGATGATTGTTCATAGATCATGTATCCCAAGCTGGGGGTTAGTCATCCTTGGGCTCAAATATAATATAAAGTTGATTCCTGACTTTATTTGCAGCAATTAAATTATGATAGTGTGTGAATCTTAAATCTGTAGTGGAAAGCATCCATTTTCAGCAAATGTGGTAAGAAACTTTCAAAAATCCCTACAAAAAATACAATACCTGCTAATGTAATGTGCTGCAGATCAGGGCAGTTCTTGGTAATTTGTTGTACAAGGGCGAATCTCAAAAAAAAAACGACCCCCCCCCAGTATATAGTATCCAGCACACTTCCCTCCATGTATGGAAGTCGGCACACTGCGTACCCCCAGTGTATAATAGGTGAGCCAGCCACTGACCAGCCTCCAACCAGCATAAGGTACCTAAGCACATGCATCATAATGTCACCACAGTAATAGGTAGCCCAAAGGTCAAATAGTCACCCTATTCCGTTATAAAGATTACCCCTGCACACTGCAGTACACCACCCTCGTCAGTAATAGGTAAGAACTAGCACACTGACAGTCACCCTCCCCTTCAGTAATATAGGTAGCCCCAGCGCAACTGCCATCAGCACATAAAAAAAATAAACCTAAGTGCTCACCTTCTTGCGGCTTTTTGGATATCTTCTATCTTTGTAGTTTAGTTGGACACTTCTCATGCACTTAGCAAGCACACCACACTATTACATCCAGGGGGCTACTGCAGAAGATTAGGAAAAGCAAGCCGCCGGAGCTCGGCAAGGTTGAGTACAGGTATCAGTATGCACAGGAGCGTAGACACAGAGGTCGCATAACGCCTCGACAGCGTCATAGACGCCGTGATGAGGCGCAATTACCACCAAAATAATTGCCATGAGTAAAGTTACCGCTTGCAATTATTCCCTGTAGCGCCAGGGATGAGGGTTCAGCGCGCGCTGCAAAGAGGGAAAGGAATGCTGGGGATCAAAGCGCGCGCACCTGACACTGATCAATGTTAATCACGTGGCCCGGTGAGCGGCACGGGCGGCGCCTGTGGAGCCCTCAGGTGCAGGAGCGCGCTGAAACCGCTCAGGCCTGAGAGCACCAGCTCACGGGGGAGGACACGTGGGCCGCGGCAGTTGCTGCTCCCGTCATGCTCCAACTCACCTGCCCGACAGATGACTACGTTTGTGATCGGACGCAGTGCAGAGAGTGAAGTGTTTGCAGTGTTCTGTGTGAGTGTGTAGTGTGGTTAAAGTGTGTGTGGTTGTTGTTGTGTGGCTGTGTGAGTGGTGCTGTGGGCAGTGTGAGGTTGTGTAGGGCAGTGTGGTGTTGTGTGGGCAGTGCTGTGTGAGGTTGTTGTGTGGGAAGTGTGAGTGTTGTGTGGCAGTGTGAGTGTTGTGTGGGCAGTGTGTTGAGTGTTTGTGTGGGGCGAGGTGTGATGTTGCTTGGGGAAGTAAGTTGAGTGTTGTGTGGGCAGTGTTGGTGTTGTGTGTGGGCAGTGTGAGTGTGTGGGGCAGTGTGAGGTTGTGGGGGCAGTGTGAGTGTTGTGTGGGAAGTGTGAGTGTTGTGGGGAAGTGTGAGTGTGTGTGGGAGTGTGGGAAGTGGGGTGTGTGGGGAGTGTGGGTGTTTGTGGGGGAAGGTGGGTGTGGTTTGGGCAGTGGGGGTGTGGTGGGCAAGTGTGGTGTTGGTGGGCCAAGAGTGAGTGTTGTGGGGGCAGGTGAGTGTTGGTGGGGCAGGGTGGGCATGCTGTGGTGTTGTGGGGAGTGTGAGCGTTGTGTGGGGCAGTGTGAGTGTTGTGTGGCAGGAGTGATGTGTGTTGTGGATGTGGGAAGGGTGTGTGTTGTGTGTGGGCAGTGTGTGTGTTGTGGGTGGGCAGTGGGCGAGGTGGTGTGGGCAGTGAGTGTGTTTTGTGGGTGTGCAGTTTCTGTGTGTGTGTGCAGTGTGCCGTGTGTGTGTGGTGTGTGCAGTGTGCAGTGGAGTGTGTGTGAGTGCGTGTGTTGCGCGAGTACGGTGCAGTGCGGCGAAGCGTGTGCGTGCGGCGTGCGTCATGCTTGCGTGTTCTTTTGCCCAGTAGCCAAACTCAGCCTCCCTGTGACATCTGTTGTTAACTCGAGGGTCCAGGTTAACCTTTGATCGTTATAAGCAAAGGCATGGCCGGACACAAGGTCTGCGGTATCATGCCTGCTACTCACGCTTGAGCCTGGGGGTCCCACCTATACCTCCCTGGTGACTCTTCATTGACGAATAGCTAGTCTCATAAGACCGTTCTCATGTCGGTCTGTAGTAGCACAACTATTAACCCCTCATGGTTGTCTCCCAGTGTACCAATGTACTCGAATAGAGTGCTGGAGGGACGATTCATATCTACTTTGTTGGGCTCCCATGGTACGCCTTGGTGTGTCGAGGCCCTTGTAGACCTCCTCCTCCTTGTATTCCCTTTAGTACCGTTTTTGCACATTCGTTCCTAGACCGTCATACCAGCAACCTTCTATCGTTGGCCTTAGTGCCTGCTTCATTCAGTAAAGTCGTATTGGTTATCACTTCCCGCACTCTCAAATCAAAGGTGCGCCTTATAGTCCAGTGCGCCTTATATATGAACCGTACTTACAGACAACAGCTGCCTTGAGCTGTACACAGGTCTGCCACCTGCTGGTCATTCATCCTTATAATCAGGTGCGCCTTATAGTCCAGTGCGCCTTATATATGAACCTAGACATTTTAGCAGGCATTTATTAATGGTGCGCCTTATACTCCGCCTTATAGTCCGAAAAATACTGTATTTGTTAAAACTACTAAGAAATTACAACAGAAGGAAATTGATACATTTACAACAGATGAAACTACTAAAATAATATGTTTTTTTAAAATGCCTATAGAACGTTGTTATAGTGTGCATGCAGTTTTATTTGTGGTCAGTATGGTAAAGTGATAAGGAGCAAGTGGAGCTGTGCTGAGAAGATATGTAGTATCAGGGGAAAAGTTCAGTAGAGCTTGTATTTTGTTTATTGAAATCTGTACATTTTCTCGGTTTTGGAGGCTACTAGATGTTCTTTTTCTGGCGATGGACTGTACTTTACCTGTATACGCTTATATTTTAAAGGGGTTGTCCAGGCTTTTCAAAAACTATACAACTGGCCTGGTGGGAAGGGGGCTGTAAAAACAAAAACAGTTTTATGCTTACCTCCTCCGTTGCTTGGGTTGTTCGGCAGCACTGCTTGTCCTGTTTATGTACAGAGGCAGGCGCAGCCGACTACTTCTGCTCGCCTTATACAGCACTCAATGCTGTACTATGTGTGCGCCAATGGATGAATAGCCGTGCCTGCCTCTTTTTAACAAACACAGGCGGCAGTGTGGGGCAACTGGAGGAGTGACAGAAAAGGCAAACATATGCTTTTTTGTTTTTTTGTGGCCCCCCTGCCGGTTATATAGTTTATGCAAATCCCTGTAAATGTTCAGCAATTTCGATTACAGATGTTGACGAGTATGGAACTGTAAGTTATTGTAAAAGAGAACCTGTTATGTTGAACATAGTCTTGCAGAGCATGGAGGATTCCATATTTAGAGTGGAATTCTACACTCAGGAGTCTAGTGTGGACCCACACAACCCCCCCCAGTTATTATTAAAAAAAACCCACTTCTTTAATTATACATTTCCGTGAAGTTCTCCTTTCTAATGCTTTGGATTTCTATATGGTGATCAGTAGTGTACCACAGGCTGCATATACTGTAATTTTTAGTAATTTTTTTTCTGGCTGGTATTCCATTCCTATATTTATCCATGAAAGGATCCCAGAAGGGGGCTGGCATTGGCAAGGTTTCCTTTTGGTAAAACTTTCTTCATGTCTCTGCTGGGTTTCTTTACAGTTTTCATCTAAAATACAGATGTTGACGAGTATGGAACTGTAAGTTATTGTAAAAGAGAACCTGTCATGTTGAACATAGCAGAGCATGGAGGCTTCCTTATTCTAGTGTGGACCCACACATCCCCCCCCCCCCCGCAGTTATTATTAAAAAAAACACTTCTTTAATTATACATTTCCATGAAGTTCTCCTTTCTAATGCTTTGGATTTCTAGATGGTGATCAGTAGTGTACCACAGGCTGCATATACTGTAATTTTAAGTAATTTTCTTCTGGCTGGTATTCCATTCCTATATTTATCCACGAAAGGATCCCAGAAGGGGGCTGGCATTGGCAAGGTTTCCTTTTGGTAAAACTTTCTTCATGTCTCTGCTGGGTTTCTTTACAGTTTTCATCTAAAATACATGAAGGGAACAACTTTCTTTTTTCTGGGATCTAGGCCAATAAAATAGTGAAAGCAAAACAAACAATATACAATTTTATGTAAAATACCATAGATGAGATTTGCAGTGGTAAAAGTTTCCTGTTGTGATGGACATTGTCTCAAACAGCTGTTGTTTGACAGAGGAAGCCATACACTTCATGCAATATACCACCTGTACAAAGTAATATAGGTACTAAGGAGTAGCCCCCATTCTGGTTCAAAATGTTGAGTTTTTCAGAAATCATAATCAGACAAGATAAACCAGGGACACTTACTCATAGATCCAGGCACTGTGACTGTGGTAATCTTCTTATCCATGGACTCCTTCCTTCTAAAATACACTTTGAAGTTATGCTAATGAGCCCAAAGGGCTCCCCTATCCCCTCTGTGATCTGGCCTTGGTATTACACTGTCTCGCCCTCCTCCTGCCTCCTCAGCACTTGTGCAGTGAACACATTATCTGGCCTCCCCTTTTGCTAGACCCTATTTAGATGGCAGTATTCTGATCAGTATTTTCCTTCACTATTTATAAGCCCAAAGAAGGAGTGGAACCCAAACGGAGAAAAATATTTTGGAAATATTTGCAGCTCTTTCATGATTATGAAAGTAAAGACGTAGCACCTTCCAAACACAGATTAAGAGCTGCACATAAGAACGGTCCTGGATGGATCCACCAAACATCCAACATGCAAATTTTAAAAAGTTTTCTCAATCTGACCGGAGTTCACAGTTGCGGTAATATTCTATTCCAATATTTTCATTGGGAATAAGCCACGGTTCAGGCACAAAAAAACTGCTGCAGTTCTTTCTCCACAAATATCCTCGGTAATTCAGCTTTGCTGTTTAGAGGAAATAAGTATGGATATAGCGTAAACGATTTCAACAAGTAAAAATTCTTTATTCCTGGTTCTACTCACATAAAATCAGATAAAAATGTGCATATAGTCAGTCCATGAGGACACCAGGGCGATGTATGGTGTCAGACAGCTTGATAAATCTGCCCCAATGTCTTTAAATGTTTCTTGGTATTGATTGTAGTATTAGACAGAATAGAATAAATTGAAAGGATGAAACAAAATGTCTGATTTGTGTTTTAAGCGCCAGTCTTAAAATTCCCTGCATCGGCACTATGGCACCCATATCTACCAAGAGGCTCTGACCTGATAGCATATAAGAGAAGGTCTGAACTGGCAGAGTTTTCTGCTATAGTCTCCGTTATAGTAAGTCTGGCAGGTTAAGGCGTTCACATCCCTGGTGGGTCCCAACCCACCCCAAGACGCCCACAGCGGCATGCGGGTCAGAGAAGCCAGGAAACTGGCGGGAGTTGGGATATTTATGTTACTTCTCTTCCAGAAAACTGGAGGAGAATGCATAACGAAAAATTTCAGTAAAGCAGAGTGGCACTCACCGGGATAAAAGCAGGGTACTTTATTATGTAGAAAAATCCAGGACAGGGGGGATGCACGCCACGGGTAGGCGACGGGCCGTTTCACGCACTAGGCGCTTTCTCAAGCCTCAGCCTAGTGCGAATGCATAACGAATCTCCGCCAATGGCATGTAAAGGCTGAGGCAAAGCTTTCCAGTTTTATACCAAGCATTCCTCTGATTTATTTCTAGATCTTGGAAAACTCCTTCAG
Organism: Engystomops pustulosus; assembly: GCA_019512145.1. NCBI lineage: Eukaryota > Metazoa > Chordata > Amphibia > Anura > Leptodactylidae > Engystomops > Engystomops pustulosus. The sequence continues at coordinate 96,909,549 of CM033643.1, forward strand.
CAAGGCTTTTTTGAAGCATCCTCCTTGAGCTAAGTTCACATGGATGAGCATGTTTCTGTTATTCTTTTTGTAATCTGGGTGTGCAACAAAAAGTCCATATACAATTGGAAGTGGGGCTTACATCTGTGTTACCTATTGTGTTGAGTTTGTGTTTTGTTCTGTGACGTTACTGCTAGACATTTCTAGAGCTGCTAAGTATTTGATTTTATTTCATTTAAGAGATTACATATCTTTTACACGTCATGTTACAGAAATGTAGTAGAGCTACATAACCTGTTGTCATTTCCTTTTTACAGTAGATGAAATGAGCCAGAAAAATAAAAAAAAACAACAAAAATAAATGAGTGCGATAACATGCTGACACACTTATAGTGGTAATGAAAATGTTACTTTCTAATCGAAACAAATACCAGACAACTTTTCATTCTGCATTTGATCAACCACTGTCCTTCTTTTATGTCATGTCATGTTTCTGACCACAGAGAGACAGAAGAAACTGTTCTGATTTCTTATTATGCTGTTTTCTGCTTATTTTCAGTAGGCATAAAGGGGCAGGTTTATTATTAGACAGGCAGATTACTTAAGCTAATATTTTTTGTGTGTCATTGAAACTTTTTGTGTATTCTACACATCAGGTTTGTACAGTGGTTTAAACGGTTTAATAAATGTTTTATTTTGGTACTGGAATGTGTTTGCAACTTCCTGCATCACAGGGAGACTGGAGTGGACTTGTGCTTAAAGGGGTTGTCGAGGTTCAATCAAAAACATATAACTGAACGGGAAGAGGGAGGTTAGAAAATAAGAAACCGCTTATACTTACCTTCGCTGTTATTCCCGTCGTACTGAGCTGTCTCTTGTCGGTGCCCTGCCTATGTTGTTTACAGTAACGGCACACTTACCCGACAACTTCCAGTCGCCAGCTACAGCATTGAAGCTACTTCGGCACCTGGCCCGCAGCACTGCTTGGGTGGGCGTGCCTTGCCCCTGCAAACAAACAGAGGTACTTAACTGACCGGAGACATCGCAGGACTAGGTAAGTATAAGCTCTTTTTAAAATTTCTTATCACCACTTTTTTGCCATTTTGCAACTCATAAAAATTTAAGTAAAGAGTAATGAAACAGTTGTACAGTCTGAAAAATGTTAGAAAAAAATAGTTCATCAAGTCTTACAAAAAATGACACCATACACAGCACCAAATGAGAAAAAGTAAGAGCTATTAAAACCTATATATATATTTGGTATGCTCGTTATCGTTCTGACATAGAGAATAAAGGTGGATGGGGGGTTGGGTGTTATTTAGAGTGCACAATGAACGCTTGTGGTTGTGTCACCACTTCCCATTACATAGTATGGAATATTCAATACCGCCACTAGGATTTACAATTTGTTAAGCAGAAAACAAGCCCTTATAAAACTCCATACACAGAAAATAGGAAAGTTAGGGATTTTTAAAGGAGGGGCTAAAAAATCGAAATGCAAAACTGAAAAAGGGCGCCAGAGGGAAGTGGTTGAAACTTAATTGGACTAAGAATATTAATAGTATTATAAAAGAAGATTGTAATTTGTCATAACTGTGAAGGCCTGACGACAGGTTCCCTTTAAGGTTGAAAATAGGTTGTCCGTGAAGGGGTTAGTTTTGGGTGATGTCTATGTATTGGTGAATTTTCGTTTGCCAAATATGACTCTACAAAATTGCTTTTGTTTCTCTCTTGTCGTGTGTCCTGAATTGTGTGGTGATGTGATCCTCTCTGCTTTTATCTAGCACGTAACAGTTTCTCTTTCCAATTGACTTAATTGGATGATTCAGTAGTGTGGATGGAGTACTGTTATAGTGAGATGATTGTTCATAGATCATGTATCCCAAGCTGGGTTATGTCTATCCTTGGGCTCAAATATAAAGGTTGATTCCTGAACTTTATTTGCAGCAATTAAATTATGTGGTGTGAATCTTAAATCTGTAGTGGAAAGCCATTTCCACTACAGAATTTTCAGCAATGTGTGTAAGAAACTTTCAAAAATCTCTACAAAAATACACTACACTGCTAATGTAATGTGCTGCAGATCAGGGCAGTTTCTTGGTAATTTGTTGTACAAGGCGAATCTCAAAGAAAAACGACCCCCCCCCCCCCCAGAACAGGTTGTTCGTCCCCGGCCAAAATCCTTTTTATAAAGAATAGATATTTATATGACATTTCCTGTATTCTTATAGAAAAAATATTCAACACATAATGCGTTTTATCAAATTGTACCAATGTATTATATACTTTTGGACTCCAATGCCCTGTTTTGTCAGCATTTAAATAATAATAATTGATGTAATTGTGCATAGAAAGCAAGTAAATACAGCATATTTTATAGTTGGACCTTACTGTGCATGATATACCGTATGTCTGATATATAAGCACCTACCTCATAACCTGTTTACCTCAAGTCTATTATTGCCAAAATTGTCATTATTACCAAGCATCACCTGAGATTATATTATGGGATTTAGGAGGAAAGGATTATGCATTAAGTTTCAGTTCAATGATTTGAACAAGTGGCATATGTTCCAGATTAAGACTTAGACCGATTCTATTCTTCTAATGGCCAGGTTAGGCAGCATGTTTAATTACCAAGGACATTTTAGGCTGCATGGGGCATTTCATTGCTCGCGGAGGCTGCATGGGGGGTATTTCATTGCTCGCGGAGGCTGCATGGGGCATTTCATTGCTCGCGGAGGCTGCATGGGGCATTTCATTGCTCGCGGAGGCTGCATGGGGCATTTCATTGCTCGCGGAGGCTGCATGGGGCATTTCATTGCTCGCGGAGGCTGCATGGGGCATTTCATTGCTCGCGGAGGCTGCATGGGGCATTTCATTGCTCGAGGAGGACGCAAATCCGGAAATGGGGACAGGTAAGGGATAGAGGGAGGATTGACAGGGGAGGGAATCTGAGGAGGAGGTCTCCCTCTCTTCCCCCTCTGAATACTCCCAGGTTGGAATGGGAATTCATTTGCTAGGGGGAAGGATGATATGGGGGGAGGGTATTTCATGCTCGGGAGTAAGGCTGCATGGGGGTATTTCATTGCTCGGGTAAGGCTGCATGGGGGGTATTTCATTGCTCGGGAGTAGGCTGTCATGGGGGGTATTTCATTGCTCGGGTAAGCTGCATGGGGGGTATAGGTTACTGGTATTTTGAGGTATTTCATTGCTCGGGCAAGGCTGCATGGGGGGTATTTCATTGCTCGGGCAAGGCTGCATGGGGGGTATTTCATTACTTGTGGAGGCTGTGACCAATGCATTTCCCATCTTAGGCTTATAGTCAATAAGATTTCCCAGTTATTTGTGGTAAAAATAGGGGCCTCTTCGTATACTCGGGTCGGCTTACACACACACACTAGAAGTCGTTTTCAGTTACTGGTATTAGTAATAATAATTACTAATGGTAGTCTTTATATAACGTCATCATATACCGTAGCGTTTTACAAATCATTGGGGGCATACTATAGAGTACAAACAGTTATATGGAACAAGTGAGGGCCCTGCTCGCCGGAGCTTGCATATGCACCTATTTTGTAGTGGATGTTTCACTGAAACAACCTGGATGAGGCTAGGTTCACACAATGTTATTTGCATACATACATTGGATTCAGACATATGCCTATACAGGGGGATATGTCGCCTGGGGACCCCCCCCCCCTGAATAAGGGAGGAAGACTGTACATTGTGTAAATCAGCAGCAGCCAATGGACAGTGACATCACCGGGACTGTTGGGAGAGATGCAATACGCTGCATCCGCTCCCCAAAAGCGTCCATTGCCTCCGCTAAGCGGATACGTTGCTCAGGCGGAAACTGCAGGATGAAAAGACGTAGCTTGCTACATTTTTCCATCCTTAATTTTTTGACGGACGGAACGTTTAGTTGCCAGATAAACGTTTAATAAATGTTTTATTTTGGTACTGCGAATGTGGTTGGTCAACTCTGCATCACAGGGAGACTGGGAGTGGACTTGTGCTTAAAGGGGTTTGTCAGGTTCAATCAAAACATATACCGACGGGAAGAGGGAGGTAAGAAAATAAGAAACCGCTTATACTTACCTTCCGCTGGTATTCCCGTCGTATGAGCTGTCTCTTCAGTGCCCTGCCTATGTTGTTACAGTAACGGCAACACTTACCCGACAACTTCCAGTCGCCAGCTACAGCATTGAGCTACTCGGCACCTGGCCCCAGCACTGCTTGGGTGGGCGTGCCTTGCCCCTGCAAACAAACAGAGGTACTTAACGACCGGAGGACATCGCAGGACTAGGTAATATAAGCTCTTTTTAAAATTTCTTATCACCACTTTTTGCCATTTTGCAACTCATAAAAATTTAATAAGAGTAATGAAACAGTTGTACAGTCTGAAAAATGTTAGAAAAAAATAGTTCATCAAGTCTTTCAAAAATGACACCATACACAGCACCAAATGAGAAAAAGTAAGAGCTATTAAAACCTATATATATATTTGGTATGCTCGTTATCGTTCTACATTAGAGAATAAAGGTGGATGGGGGGTTGGGTTTATTTAGAGTGCACAATGACGCTTGTGGTTGTGTCACCACTTCCCATTACTAGTAGGAATATTCAATACCGCCACTAGGATTTACAATTTTGTTAAGCAGAAAACAAGCCCTTATAAAAACTCCATACACAGAAAATAGGAAGTTAGGGATTTTTAAAGGAGGGGCTAAAAAATCGAAATGCAAAACTGAAAAGGGCGCCAGAGGGAGTGGTTGAAACTTATTGGACTAAGAATATTAATAGTATTATAAAAGAAGAGTTGTAATTTGTCATAACTGTGAAGGCCTGACGACAGGTTCCCTTAAGGTTTGAAAATAGGTGTCCGTGAAGGGGTAGTTTGGGTGATGTCTATGTATTGGTGAATTTTCGTTTGCCAAATTGGCTCTACAAATTGTCTTTTGTTTCTCTTCTTGTCGTGTGTCCTGAATTGTGTGGTGATGTGTATCCTCTCTCTTTTATCTAGCACGTAACAGTTTTCTTTCCAATTGACTTATTGGATGATTCAGTAGTGTGGATGGAGTACTGTTATAGTGAGATGATTGTTCATAGATCATGTATCCCCAAGCTGGGTTTGTCTATCCTTGGGCTCAAATAAAGGTTGATTCCTGAACTTTATTTGCAGCAATAATTATGTGGTGTGAATCAAATCTTAGTGGAAAGCCATTTCCACTACAGAATTTCAGCAATGTGTGTACAACTTTCAAAAATCTCTACAAAAATACACTACACTGTAATGTAATGTGCTGCAGATCAGGGCAGTTTTCTTGGTAATTTGTTGTACAAGGCGAATCTCAAAGAAAACAACCCCCCCCCCCCCAGAACAGGTTGTTCGTCCCCGGCACAAATCTCCTTTTTATAAAGAATAGTTTATGACATTTCCTGTATCTTATAGAAAAAATATCACACATAATGCGTTTATCAAATTGTACCAATGTATTATATACTTTTGAGACTCCAATGCCCTGTTTGGTCAGCATTTAAATAATAATAATTGATGTAATTGTGCATAGAAAGCAAGTAAATACAGATATTTTATAGTTGGACCTTACTGCATGATATACCTATGTTGATATATAAGCACCTACCTCATACCTGTTTACCTCAAGTCTATTATGCCAAAATTGTCATTATTACCAAGCATCACCTGAGATTATATTATGGGATTTAGGAGGAAAGGATTATAAATTAAGTTTCAGTTCAATGATTGAAACCAGTGGCATATGTTCCAGATTAAGACTTAGACCGATTCTATTCTTCTAATGGCCAGGGTTAGGCACATGTTTAATTACCAAGGACATTTTAGGGCTGCATGGGGCATTCATTGCTCGCGGAGGTCTGCGGGGGGTATTTATTGCTCGCGGAGGCGCATGGGGGGTTTTCATCTCGGAGGCTGCATTGGGGGTATTCATTGCTCGGGTAAGGCTGCATGGGGGGTATTTCATTGCTCGGGTAAGCTGCTGGGGGGTATTTCATTGCTCGGGTAAGCTGCATGGGGGGTATTTCATGCTCGGGTTAAGGCTGCATGGGGGGTATTTCATGCTCGGGTAAGGCTGCTGGGGGATTCATTGCTCGGGTAAGGCTGCATGGGGGGTATTCATATGCTCGGGTAAGGCTGCATGGGGGTATTTCTTGCTCGGGGAAGGCTGCATGGGGGGTATTTCATTGTCGGGTAAGGCTGCCTGGGGGTATTTCATTGCTCGGGTAGCTGCATGGGGGGTTTCATTGCGTAGCTGCATGGTAGCTGCGGTAGGCTATGGGGGGATTTCATTGCTCGGTAAGGCGCTGGGGGTATTTCATTGCTCGGGTAGGCTGCATGGGGGGTTTTCATGCTCGGGTAAGCTGCATGGGGGTATTTCATTGCTCGGGTAAGACTGCATGGGGGTATTTCATTGCTCGGGTATAAGGCTGCATGGGGGTATTCATTGCTCGGGTAAGGCTGCATGGGGGGTATTTCATTCCGGGTAAGGCTGATGGGGGGTATTTCATTGCTCGGGTAAGGCTGCATGGGGGGTATTTCATTGTCGTACTGATTTATTTCATGCTCGGTAAGGCTGCATGGGGGTATTTCAGTGCTCGGTAGGCTGCATGGGGGTATTCATTGCTCGGGTAAGGCTGACTGGGGGTATTTCATTGCTCGGGTAAGGCTGCATGGGGGGTATTTCATTGCTCGGGTAAGGCTGCATGGGGGGTATTTCATTGCTCGGGTAAGGCTGCATGGGGGGTATTTCATTGCTCGGGTAAGGCTGCATGGGGGTATTTCATTGCTCGGGTAGCTGCTGGGGGGTATTTCATGCTCGTGGTATGCTGCTGGGGGGGTATTTCATTACTTGTGGAGGCTGTGACCAATGCATTTCCCATCTTAGGCTTATAGTCAATAAGATTTCCCAGTTATTTGTGGTAAAAATAGGGGCCTCTTCATATACTCGGGTCGGCTTAAACTCGAGTATATACAGTACTCTTAAAACTATATAACACACACACACACTAGAAGGCGTTTTCAGTTACTGGTATTAGTAATAATAATTACTAATGGTAGTCTTTATATAACGCCATCATATACCATAGCGTTTTACAAATCATTGGGGGCATACTATAGAGTACAAACAGTCATATGGAACAAGTGAGGGCCCTGCTCGCCGGAGCTTGCATATGCACCTATTTTGCAGTGGATGTTTCACTGAAACAACCTGGATGAAGCTAGGTTCACACCATGTTATTTGCATACATACATTGGATTCAGACATATGCCTATACAGGGGGATATGTCGCCTGGGGACCCCCCCCCCCCTGAATAAGGGAGAAGGACTGTACATTGTGTAAATCAGCAGCAGCCAATGGACAGTGACATCACCGGGGACTGTTGGAGAGATATCTCCAAAAGCGTCCATTGCCTCCGCTAAGCGGATACGTTGCTCAGGCGGAAACTGCAGGACGAAAAGACGTAGCTTGCTACGTTTTTCCATCCTTAATTTTTTGACGGACGGAACGTTTAGTTGCCAGATGGAGGCAACAACCATGCCTCTGTCTGCCACTATTCTTTAATGTATATGCCAAGTGTATATGTTAGGTGCTTTCCCAACGTATGTGCTTAGGGTATACAAATAATGTGATGTGAACCCAGCCTTGCCTTTAGAGGTTTTAGAAAGTTCTGGTTTCTCCAGAGTTATCTTTCTCACTTGTTTGCATGTATAAAAGCCTACAAAATTAAACCCTAAATTAACTTGTTCAATGTTTCTTGGAATATTGCTAGTTCTGAGTGCTTTGGGGATTTTGGCTAGTCAGATTTCTATGCAGATTTAGTATAAAAGGATTTAGGTGTTGAAATGTTGCATATGACTTGGATAATCTCTTTGGTTCAGACGTAATTGAGACTGTAAGTTATTTTTTTTAATGCTTCGATTTCTAGGATTCTCATTCCACAATGGAACTCATTTTGTTTAACGCAACCAATTTATAGCTATATCGGTGTATCGAAAATGCTAACAATAAATACAAATGTGTGTGTAGGAAATTTGAGTTATGTTTAGGGGTATTTCTATTTGGGATTTTTATGTATAGTACAGACCAAAAGTTTGGACCTTCTCATTCAAAGAGTTTTCTGTATTTTCATGACTATAAACATTGTAGAATCACACTGAAGGCATCAAAACTTTGAAGTAACACATGTGGAATTATATACTTAGCAAAAAAATGTGAAACAACTGAAAATATGTCTTATATTCTAGGTTTTTCAAAGTAGCCACCTGTTGCTTTGATTACTGCTTCGCATACTGTTGGCATTCTCTTGATGAGCTTCAAGAGGTAGTCACCAGAAAAGGTTTTCACATCACAGGTGTGTCCTTTAAGATGTAATAACTTTGATTTCTTGCATTATAAATGGGGTTGGGACCAACGTGCATGGGTTTTCTCTGGGTCCTCCAATTTCCTCCCACACTCCAAAATATACTGGTAGGTTGATTAGATTGTGGGCCCCATTGGGGAAAGGGACCAATTTGGCAAGCTCTGTGCAGCGTAATCTGTGTGCACTATATAAATAAAGGAATTGTTATTATTGTTATCAGTTGTGCTGTGCAGAAGTCCTACTGAATAGACTGTTAGCTGATTTTTTTTCTAGCCATAGTACAAATTCTAAGTAAAGAAAAACAAGTGACCATCATTACTTTAAGAAAAAGCCAGTCCGAAAAATTGGGAAAAGTTTGAAAGTGTCCCCAAGTGCAGTTGCAAAAACCATCAAGCGCTACAAAGGAACAGGCCCCAGGAAAGGAAGACCAAGAGTCAACTCTTCTGTGGAGGATAAGTTAATCCGAGTCACCAGCTTCAGAAATAGCAGGCTAACAGCAGCTCAGATTAGAGATCAGGTCAATGTCACACAGAGTTCTAGCAGCAGACACATCTCTACAACAACTGTTAAGAGGAGACTGTGTGCAGCAGCCTTCATGGTAAAATAGCTGCTAGGAGACCACTGCTAAGGACAGGCAACAAGCAGAAGAGACTTGTTTGGGCTAAAGAACACAAGAAATGGAAATTAGACCAGTGGAAATCTGTGCTTTGGTCTGATGAGTCCAAATCTGAGATCTTTGGTTCCAACCACCTTTGTGTGATGTAGAACGAACTCTACATGCCTGGTTCCCATCGTGAAGCATGAAGGAGTAGTGATGGTGCTTTGCTGGTGATTTATTCAAAATTGAAGGTACTGAACGATCATGGTTGCCATAGAATCTTGGAAATGGCATGCTATTCCATCCGGTTTGCCTTTAGTTGGACCATCACTTTTATTTTTCAACTGGACAATGACCCCAAGCATGAGAATGGCAAGAGTGTGCAAGGCAGTAATCAAAGCAAAAGGTGGCTAAATACAGAAAATGCAGAAAACTCTTTGAATGAGAAGATGTGTCTAAACTTTTGGTCTGTTCTGTATTTGTAATAAATATCTGCTGTATAGTGATCCAAACTCTATCTGCATATGTTGAGTATAGTAACTCGAGTCTACAGCAATTGTGCTGTCCATAGTTTTTGTAGGTTGGTTATGATAAGACTTTGGAAAACTTGTCAAAATGTGCAGTTCAGGGGCCGCTGGCATCCACTGCAACTTTTACACTATCGATTTATGTCCTGAGATACACATGTTACTATATTTAAGCACCAGTTCAGACAGTTCCAGCGAAGAAAAATTGTGAGACTTGGGGGTCCCTGGACTATGTGTGGAAGATGTTAATGTATGTATAAAGATGTGATCATCGTTATTGAAGGTGGTACTTTTATTAGGACAGATTTGGCTCTCTGGTTTCATTTTAGAGAGTCTAAAGGAATTTAGTAGAAGTTTATACCACTTATTAGCCAGATTAATTCTGGCATATGTTGCATATTAAAGGCAACCTGACCGGTATATCTAGCCCCCAAAAGCAAAAAATCCTACATATTTTACTGCAGTGCGTTGCTCTGTATAATGATATTGAAATGAGTCTGCGGCTCCTGTAAATTATAAAATGATAAGCAATATCACTTATTTGCTGAAGGTGTCTCATATGTCCTAGCAGGGCCGAGGACGCATAAAATGTTTCTGTTCCCCGCTCCCCCATCGCGAAAGTGGAGAATCTCCTCTTAATATGAATCTATTATGTTTCTAGGTGCAATTTTATACATACCACTCCCAACTGCCATTTTAACTGTTAATATCTCTTGTTCACTGGCACATAGAAACACAATCATAGCTTCATATGATGGAGAGGAGATTCTTGGTCACTGGGATTCAAAGTTATAGCACTCTGAAATGTTTCTCCTCATTCCTCAGTCAATAATTACTTTATATGTAGCAACATTTATAAAAGGAATATCATGGACTAATGTTCATGTTATTAACCCTCTCCTAAACAGAACAAACATATTAACACTGCCACCCAGGACATGTCCTAAAAGTTGCATGTACCATTAAAAACTAACATTCCTGACTAAAGTTTTTATTTGATCCCTCCATTATTTCTACCTGTGTTATGGTGTTTTTACTCAAATTCTTATGGACACGGAAGGTGCCGTTATTGTACAGCTAATACAATGGGGCACATGTTACACCAGAAAGTTACATCTAAGAGTAACCTTTGTTATCTCATTAGCTTGGTTTATGGATATATAGTTTATTTTGGTTAGCATTTTGTATGGGAATGTAAAATAATAAATCTATGTGAATCTTAGTAGCACCAAAGTAGTTTGGTGCACTATGTGTATTTAACATCCCCTTTGCTACATATTTTGGTGAATGTACACATGTATGTGGGTTATGTAGAAACTCCTCACATCTTACTGTCTTTAGAAAAGTACATTTTCTATATAGAAGTAGTCTGGATTTGTACACATTTTAGTGGAAATTTTGAACTTTCATGTAATCTTTGCATTTTATCAAAGTTTGATGGTGGTTGTGTGTAGTAATTTAAAGATTATTTCTGTATAAATCCCTATCGTGTTTTCTGAAAGAAAAACTATTTTTGACACAAAAGGTGCTTTTTACTTTGTGCAGTATATATTTTTAAACCCATTAATGCATAGTTACCAAATATTGCATGGTTTATGTTTTAGCATTTTTGGGAGTGTAAAGTCTTGTTGATGTTGTGTATTGTGGTAGATATAAACTTTCTCACTTTTACTTATTATTTGTACATTGCTATTTATGCTTAAACTTCCACTTGGATTCAAAATTGCATGAACATGATTGTGAAAATGGCGTACCATTTATACTCAAGTATAAGCTGAGTTTTTTCAGCACAAAAATGTGCTGAAAAACTTCACCTCGGCTTATACTCAAGTCACGAAAAAAAACAAACTCTGTAATCGCCTTCTGACACCCCTCTTGCAGGTCCTCTTCTATACCACGATGCTCCGTGTCCCTGCGCTGTGAGTCTCAGGGATCGTGACGTCAGCCACTCGGCACACGCTATGATGTCAGTGAGCGGCTGACATCACAATCCCTGGGACGAACCGCGCGTGGACACGACGCTGATGCCGGAGTATCGCAGTATAGAAGAGGACCTGCCGGGGAGGGGGGGGGGGGGGCATTGGGAGGCGCGTACAGTGTTTGTTTTTTTTTTTCATACAGGAATTATATTGCGGGCAGGCTGCATACTGCAGGGGGCCGGGCAGGCTGCATACTGCAGGGGGCCGTGACCAATGCATTTCCCACCCTCTGCTTATATTCGAGTCAATAGGTTTTTCCAGTTTTTTTGTATTAATATTAGGGTTCTCGGCTTATACTCGCGTTGGCTTATACTGTTCTTTTGGGGTTTAGCGTAATCATTTATGCTGTAATTTCGGTTTTATTTGCACCTGTCAAAATTGCTCTGGCCAATACCACAACAAAATTTCCATAAACACCTGGCAGTGAAAGGATTGTGTTTATGTTCATGCGTATACTGTACTTTTTCTAAACCTGGGAAGCTGCAGAACATGTTTTAGCATGCAATGTTGGTGGTACAGCTGCTTTTTTGTGACTTTGTGTTATGCAGAATTATCCAGTTTTTGCATATGCGTCACATATTGCCGAGTTATTGTAGGAAAACCAGGCTAATTTTCTGTGTCAGTGTACAGTATGACTCAGGCTTGCTGTATTGCATAAAGTCTAAACAGTGATTGGAACCGGGGTTCAGTGTGATTGTCCAGCGGATGATGGCGCAAAGAGGAAAAGAAAGGAAAGGCAGTCCAATATTCCTTGCTAGTAAAGAAAAATCCGTAGGTTTTTCCTCTGCCTCTACATCATTCGGACATATAACTATCTAGGTGTCAAGGTATAGCCAGTGAAAACAGTACCTTTGGTAAGGTGGGAATGAGGTTAATAAAAGCCCCTCACGTTCTGCGCCCCGCGAGCGGACTAACAATCGCATCACAAGGAAGGATCTGCTTGAGAACGTGAGGGCTTTTATTAACCTCATTCCCACCTTACCAAAGGTACTGTTTTCACTGGCTATACCTTGACATTTACCTAGATAGTTATATGTCTGAATGATGTAGAGGCAGAGGAAAACCCTACGGATTTTTGCTGTATTGCATGTTTGCTTTTCCCTTATTATAGCATGGTGCTGTGGTTACAGAGACGACTAATAATACTGAAGTGCGGAAACACCTAACCATAAACTGAGTGCTGTCCTTTACAATAGTGCGTGATAGTTTGTATTTGTGAACCTCTCCCTGGTCTGGCCGCAATGACCGTGTTATTTGGCTATGACTCTGTACTCCAGTATTCTGACTAATGCATCTTTTCAGATGGTTTTTACTGTGGAATCCTGACATGACCTAGAAGAAAAGATGGATATTGAACTTTAATGATCTGTTGGAAAAGTGACATTGTTTGGTGTTTCATGTGGTTATAAAACAAAGAGATGCGTTTAGGTGCGGCTTCATCAACGGATATGTCATTATTGAGTGCTGGAGGTGCCATGTTAGATCACCTTATAATTTAATACATGGTTTCAATGGAAATGTACTTGTAGCAGGACAATTTAAGCTCTCATATTCTTTTTGATGAGTTCTTGTATTCACCGATGATTATTAAATAAAGAACTCTTGATGGTCTCCTTGGGATATTCTTGAAATACTGTTCACTGTTGTGTTTGAAGAAGGACTTTTCATCTGTAACTGTGTTTTTTAATAAATAATATTATACCCTCCGCTCTGGCATCTTTGAGTCCCAGAAGTTGCTTTTCCAACATTTTTCCACTAATTTATACCTCCACCCCAAATGTCAGAATTCTGTGATTGCTTTAAAATGTATTGGTGTCTATAAAATGCACAATAATTAGTGTACACAATGAATTAATTCTAATCCTTGTTTTACTTCTTTCAGTGAGCTGTGAGAACAGTGGAATAACACCATGGAGGACGGGAAGCCAGTCTGGGCACCACACCCAACTGATGGCTTTCAGTTGGGCAACATTGTGGATATTGGGCCAGATTCTTTAACAATTGAACCTCTAAATCAAAAGGGAAAGGTAAAATTTTATATGTATGAATATCACTTTACAGATGGTCCCCTATTTAAGGACACCCGACTTACAGACAACCCATAGTTACAGACAGACCCCTCTGACCTCTGGTGAAGCTTTATGAATGCTTTACTATAGTCCCAGACTGCAATGATCAGCTGTAACGAGTCTGTAATGAAGCTTTATTGATAATCCTTGGTCCCATTACAGCAAAAAAATTTTAAACTCCAATTGTCACTGGGGACAAAATTTACAATTATAAAATATACAGTTTCGACTTACATACAAATTCAACTTAAGAACAAACCTCCGGACCCTATCTTGTACGTAACCCGGGGACTGCCTGTAAATGTATTGAAAACATTTCTGATGTATGAATAAATAACGCAAGTCCCTGCGTAAGACTGCCATTGATGAGAAATCTTATGAAAACTGAAAGAAAGCGGTACAGATTCTGTGCAGTCTTGTATTTATGTAGGCCTATGGACTTGTGTCATTATAGGAAAACACAATTGTAGCTAGAGCATCTTTTGAAAGTTCATCTGTTATCTGGGGGTGAACCATTGTTATTTTCTCTTTATGTTACTGGACCAATAAAGCTCCATTATTAGATAAAGATGCTATGGCTATAACCTCAGACATATGAGTTTTTTTTTTTTTTTTTAATAGCAGAAGTTTTAGGGCTTTGGGGTTTTCTAATTCCTTGAATTTGTCTTAAGGATCGAATAGCTAGCACCAGACTGCAGAATAAGATGTCTCCTAATGTGAGTAGAACATCCTGCTGTCAGCTGATGACTACTATAGTGCTTTAGTTCCTTATACTAAAACAATATTAGAAATTTTTTTTTTTTTTCTAACCATTAATACATTATTGTAGTATATTACTGTATTTAACTGATTAAGTGTATATACAGACAGTCCTCACCCGACTTACCTGACTTGCAACTGATAACTCCTAGTTACAGTGCCCCATCACTGCACAGGCTATATGTTTAATCCCATATGAAAACCATTTGTCTCTATAGTAACAGACTACAAACTGTGTGTAGTTTAGTTCCACAATCATGCCACCTTGCTTCCTCTTTGGCCTTGTTGTTACTAACATATTGTTGGCAGTTTTGTAAGGCTAAGATTACACCTGCATTTGCCGGGGGTTGTTAATTAATGTATGTATAGCAGAAGGTAACGGAAGGTCCATTATAGTGTATAGGGAAAGAAAGGTGAATGGAAGCCCTTACGTTCACCTACCACGTCCGGTTTTCCTTATGCTCTCATTTAACAGAAGAGAAATGGAACGCCCAGATGCAGGTGTGAACTAGTCCTTGTCTTTGTAATATAGTATGTTCTTATTGTACAGAAAATTGTAATTTCCAGTATCCTGTCCTAGTATGTAATGTTCACCATTTATACTAACAAAGCACATTTTGTATTTCCAGACATTTTTGGCAGCTATAAACCAGGTTTTCCCTGCAGAAGAGGACACCTTAAAGCATGTGGAGGACAACTGTGAGTATCATAGTGTCTGCTCCAACTATAATTATGTACCAAAAAGGCTGGAAAGGTGGAATATCTCTCGAAATACTCAACAGAATGAAAAACTAAAAACTTATGTGTCAAATACTTGTTTTAAAAAGCTATTCAATTATACCAAACCCTGCCCCCTACCTACCCTTAATTTAGTTTACAATTTTAAATGAGAACCTCCATTTTTTATAGCAGATTTGGATATTTGACACGCATATTACTTTTAGTTTTTTGATCCCATGTGTATTTCACAATATATTCCACCGCCCTGACCTTTTTGTTACCCTGTATGTATGTATGTATGACAGATGGATAGATATACCGTATTTACTCATGTATAAGCAGAGATTTTCAGCACCTCTTTTTACACGAGTGTAAAAAAAAAATAAACTTCACCATCTGGCGCTGCCTAATGCTTTCCGCGTCTCCTCTTTCTTCAGCTCTTCATCTATAACAAAGCAGGCATAGACACATATATGTGCTCTGCCCGCCAGCGGACAGTATGATGCGGCAGTGTCACTGCTGCTGACATCATAGTGTGCGTGGCATGGACGTGTCTCTGCCCGCTTTGTTACAGATGAAGAGCTGAAGGTAGAGGAGCCACGGGGAACATCGGGGAGTGCCGGAAGGTGAGTATAGCAGGGGCTGCAGTTCATTTCGGCTGGCCGGGGGGCATTTCATCAGTGAGGGGGCAAGCTGCAGTTCATTTCGCGGGCGGGGGGGGGGGGGATGTTGCAGAACAATTCATTGCTTAGGAGTGCTTGTTGCAGGGCATTTCATAGGTAGGGGACTTGCTTCAGAAGACTGAGGAACCAGCTCTCCTTTCTCCTAGACTTGTCGAGTGAAGCACGGATCACCCCTCTTCTAGGCATACTTGAAAAGCAAACAAACACATAGCAGCTTATGCAAGCTATGAATAAGGACAGTGTATCTGTCTGAAAAGCGTAAGAGTTTTGCAGTGTTTGGAGTGGGGGGGGGGGCTGGCTGCAGGAATTTCATATGTGGAGGGCTGGCTGTACAGCAGTATTTCTTCTGTAACAAAGCAGTCAGAGATGTGTCCATACGCTCTGCCAGCCGGCGCACGTGATGATGCAATGTTGTCACCGCTTCTGATGTCATAGTGTGCGCCGGCGGGCAGAGAGCATGGATACGCTTTGTTACAGATGAGAAGCTGAAGGCAGAGGAGCTGCGGGGAGCATCGGGCAGCACCGGAAGGAGAGTATAGTTTTTATATTTATATAATTTATATTTATATTTTTTTTATACACCGTGGGGGGCTGGCAGAAAGGCACTTCATTACCAGGGGCTCTGCTGCAGAGCATTCCATTACTTGGGAGACTGCTGGGAATTTCATTACTTGAGAAGGCTGTGACCAATGCATTTCATTTCATATTTCAATATTTCAATAAGTTTTCCCAGTTATTTGTTGCAAAATTAGGTGCCTCGGCTTATATTCAGGTCTGCTTATACTCAGGTATATATGGTATCTAGATTCTCATTAATTCTTCTGACTACAAAATAATCATTTTGTTAATGTTACCTATGTTATCTTACAGATTACCCAGAAAAGGTTTGGGCTTTACTAACTCATGGGAGTTGGTTATTTACAGTGAATTCTCAGTGCAGTCAGGATTAGTTAACATTACTGAGCCATTGCTGTGAAGAAATCATTAAACATTTCCTATATAAGTCACTAATTAACAAGGATTTTTTCTTTTATAACCGGTAACTCCATAATTGTTACTTACCTTCATTTAGAGGACAATTACTGTGCAAAGTCCAGTTTCATTAATCGTTTATATGTGACTTTTCCCAGTAGAGGGTTTTCTCATTCATATTCATTGGAAATATTTTTTACACTGCATCATGATACATAGTTGGACTTTGGAAAAATATCCTCTTCATTTTGTGCTTCTTTATAAATTGTAATTGAATGATTCATGGATATAAAATATGTCATCATAGAGACAGATAAATTATGTGTCCTCTTTTTTTAACTCTTTATGGATCTTTTTATTTGAAAATAAAACTTTCTTAGATTATGATGCCAACCCTGGTCATGCAGGAACAGATTAAGTAGCCAGGGTCTTTCATGTCTATAGTTTTGGCTTCTCTTTAGAATAGGTGTATTACAACTCAAGTAAGACATGGTAAGAGTTTTACAGAGCCATAATATATCTCCATATCCCCCTATTTCATGGAGTGCTACTTAACAAGAGTAGAGTAATGATATAACAAAAAAGTACTGGCGTACTTACCGGTAGTTTATTTTCTTTGTCTTGATGAAAATGGGCAGTTTGTTTATGCTATTTTAGCACATGCAGGTGACGCCTTGAGGAAAGAAGATATTGAAAAAACAAAAAACATTTATCTCTTAGACTATGTCCACAGTGGATTTGGCCTCTTCAAAAAAATATATTCTTTGCAAAACACAATGCAGTCCTTCATAGTTGAAAGCCATAGGAGTAGTAGCTAAAATTATCTGATCTGTATTGGTTTTAATGGCTGTTTGTCAAACGGTAATAGCCCGATGTATCCTGTTTTGTGAAACATGTCACTTAAGAAAAAAAAAAGTGGGTGCGGTGGGTTGGGGAACAAGGTGGGCCAGGGGCAGTTTATGCTCTGGTCAACCAAATATACTATATCCTGCACCAAAATACTGTCCTGGCATCAGGGGCGTTGCTAGGGTGGTAAAAGATCCGGGGCACAGGCCCCAATGCATGTGTATGGCACTTTCAGTAATGCCCGCTACTGTACATACCCTCCCTCACATTTGGTTCTGCCAATAATAACGTTATTGAGGGTATATAGAGCTACAGAAACACAGGAGAAATCCCTACGTGTTATACACAGTGACTGCTGGTGACATGTCCACTTCACTATTAGGCATCACCACATGTCCTTTATTGTCCCTATATCTTGGTTCTCCGAAGGCGCGTTAACATGTTGCAATTAAAAATGCATCACAATCAGTTTTGAGGTGGTTTTAGGTGCATTTTGTTATTTTAAGTGAACAACATTTGTAGAACAGGTTTCCCCTTCAAATTCACCCGTTCAGATCAGGTCTTTCACCTGTTAAATTGACAAAACTGCACCTAAAACCACCTCAAAACTGATTGTAACTGCATCATGTGAACACACCCTGACAGTGTTATCCTGCTGCTGCCCTAACACTCTCCCAAAATACTGTAAGGCTGCGCTCACACGTTTGCATCTAAACAAATACAAGACACCAGGTGCTCTTATTCATCACATAACCATCACTGGAAACTCATGTGTGAGCAAACCGAGGCCCCATCCTACTGCCATGTGTGAACACGCCCCAAGAAATGTCCCCACAGTCCCCCACACGCAGTCCCCCTGTAATGTCCCCACACGCAGCCCCCCTGTAATGTCCCCACACGCAGATCCCCCTGTAATGTCCCCACACGCAGATCCCCCTGTAATGTCCCCACGCGCAGATCCCCCTGTAATGTCCCCACGCGCAGATCCCCCTGTAATGTCCCCACGCGCAGATCCCCCGTGTGTTAATTGTCCCCACGCGCAAGATCCCCCTGTAATGTCCCCAGGCAGATCCCCTGAGTATGTCCCACGGCAGATCCCCTGTAATGGCCCCAGCGCAGATCCCCATGTAATGGCCCCAGCGCAGATCCCCTGTAAGGCCCCCACGGCAGATCCCCCTGTAATGTGCCACGCGCAGACCCCCTGTAATGGCCCCACGCAGATCCCCTGTAATGACCCCACAGATTCCCCCTGTAATGGACACGCGCAGATCCCCTGTAATGGCCCCACGCGCAGATCCCCCTGTAATGGCCCCACGCGCAGATCCCCCTGTAATGGCCCCACGCGCAGATCCCCCTATGTTCTCCCTCTCACCTCACTTGTGCAGCACCTTGCTCTGCTTCCCCCTGCAGGTCATGTGATCGTGACATCATCACAGGTCCTGCAGGGAAAGCAATGTACACTCTGCATTGTGAAGCTTCTCATCACGATCTATGTCCAGAGGACACGAATCGTGATGAGACAGGGGAGGATGCCCGGGCAGTGGGATAACGGTCCTGCTGACGCAGGGAGATCCGGGGCACCAGCCAAAAGATCCTGGGCATGAGCCCCGGATCTTTTGACCTAGTGACGCCCCTGCCTGGCATATATATTTCATCTTAAACCTGCTCTGCAAATTTGGTGACGGTTTTAACTGAAATAACCAAGCTTGGTTTCGTAGATTTTGACTTCTGGGAGGTCGGAGCCTCTTAGTAATTCCCGGCATGTCACGCACTGGGTGTGCTGAATACTCCAACCCCAGTGCATCCATTCAACCTGCTTGTTATTCGTCAGGAGACTTAAAAGACCAACTACAAGGGCACAAAACTTCTAATTATTTATGTTACAAAAGCCGTAGACTTTTATAAAAGATGAGCTTTCATTTATCAGTCAGTTTGTTTTTGTTTTTAAGAATTCTTTTAATTCATTTTTATAAATTTGCTTTTCTGTTACTCCTATCTTTAGTTTTGAGACCTGTAAAGATTTTGAAAGTGAATCTAGTTTTACCTAATTATTCTCTTTCTTTTTTGTTGCAGGTTCTTTGATGTATCTTAATGAAGCTACCCTTCTCCACAATATTAAAGTTCGTTACAGTAAAGATAAAATATACGTAAGTCCATTATAGAGAGCACATGTAATTAAAATGATCATTACCTCTGCATAAATGGGAAATGTGCAGGGTGAATACAGAACAGCTTAAGAGCTGCTCGTGGGTTGCGGACCGCTTGGCTTAAACTCTCCATAACAATAAAGTTAAATTGAGTTTTATGATATGAAATGCCTCATATTTGTTCTGATAAGAAATCCTAAATTGCCTTTACCCAATGGAACTATCCGCTGACTCCATGTAACTCCAAAGGAATAGACAGCTGACTTGTTGCTCTAGGTACAATGGCGCTCCAGTCTGGACACAGCGGTGGATATTAACCATGGGGTTTCCGCCTTTTTTTCATGGCGCTCTCCCTGCCTCTTTTCCTTTCAACAGTGAAAAAGGGAGTGGTTTTTGTGGCTTGGAAACTCTGACACAATTAATGTGTTTATTTTTAATTTTTAAGTTTGGGTGCTGATAATCTGGAGGACGCAGTTGGCTCCATCCTCTGGCTATAATTTTGCGCATACTCAGAAATGTTATCTACTAAGCGCCACAAAATTAAATATGTGCCTCATTACTGACAGCTAGTCAGAAACTAAACTGGCAGAGGTAACGGCACTTGCAAAAGTATTTGGCTCTCTTGAACTTTTATACTTTTTGCCACATTTCATGCTTCATAAAGTTATAAAATTGTATTTTTTCTGGTGAAGAATCAACAACAATTTGTGAAGTGGAACAAAAATTATTGCATATTTTAAACTTTTGTAAAAAAAAATAATAAACTGAAAAGTGGGGCGTGCATCATAATTTGGCACGTTTTTACTTTCAGTGCAGCAAACTCACTCCAGAAGTTCAGTGAGGATCTCTGAATGATCCAATGTTGTCCTAAATGACTGATGATGATAATTATAATCCACCTGTGTGTAATCAAGTCTCTGCATAAATACACCTGCTCTGTGATAGTCCAGGGTTCTGTTTAAACCGCAGAGAGCATCATGTAGACCAAAGACCACACCAGGGAGGTCCGTGACACTGTTACAGAGAAATTTAAAGCCGGATTTGTATACACAACGATTTCACAAACTTTTAACATCCCAGGAGCACTGTGCAAGCGATCATATTGAAATGGAAATCAGACCACTGCAAATCTACCAAGACCAGCCTTCCCTCTATCATCTCAAACATGGAGAAGACTGATCAGGGAAGCAGCCAAGAGGCACATGATCACTCTGGATGAACTGCAGAGATCTACAGCTGAGGTGGTCCATAAGACCACAATCAGTCATAATCTGAAAAAATCTGGTCTTTATGAAAGTATGGCAAGAAGAAAGCCATTTCTTGAAGATAAAGTCTTGTTTAAAGTTTGCCACGAGACACCAAACATGTGGAAGAAGGTGTTCTGGTCAGATGAAACTGAAATGAAACTCTTTGGCCACAATGACAAACAATTTGTTTGGCGTAAAAGCAACACCGCTAATCACCCTGAACACACCATACCCACTGTCACACATGGTGGTGGCAGCATCATGGTTATGGCCTTATGGGAAGATGGATGGAGGCGAATAAAGGACCATTCTGGAAGAAAACCTGTTGGAGTCTTCAAAAGACCGGAGTCTGGAACAGAGATTGGGGCATATTTACTAACCGGTCTGAGGAGTTCACCCGAAGTGCATTGTTCCGACGCTAAGGCACTCTGGCGCGATTCACTGAGATCATGCGCCTGATATCCTGCATCTGTCGCTTCCCCGCTCAGGTCAGCCAGAGTTCACCTTCTTCTTTGTCGAGCATGTAAGTGCTTGATCCTGCGACACAGTTTTTAATCTTAAATCCTGCGATCTGTCCTGCCCGCCCCCCCCCCCATTTATGTTGCATGAAAGGCAGCGCGCAATACAATCCCCTTCTAAATACCTGTCCCAGCCGCGCAATCCCTGAAAATGTCGGGAAGTCTGACAGAAATGCGATCCGCAGACCCTTGGTAAATAAACCCCAATGATCGCAAACCTAAAGCAAAAGCCACAATGGAATGGTTCACAAATAAACGTATCTAGGTGTTAAAAATTTTTTTTTTACAATTTTATATCCTTATGTTTAAAACCTTAAATGTGTCAAAAGGTAGAAACGTTCAAGGGGCCGAATACTGTTGAAGGCACTGTATAAATGTCCCCCAATCTTCTGTGATGTTACCACTCGGTGGAAACCAGTAAACAAAATTTTTAAACTTTTATCCACCAATCCTGATTATCTGAGATTATACAGTAACCTGTGTAGCTCTTGGCTTGGGTACACTTCATTCTGTTCTTCCTTGTTTTTAAGTAGATAATACAAAAGTCTCCTTTAACACCTCCTGGCTCAGATGACAGACTTGATCTTTTATGCTACGATCAAGTTGCCTAATTGTGCTTAATTAATTCTGACCAAATTACAGAAGTAATCTTGCCATCTGCCAAAACAGTGACAGCTGCAATATAGGTTTGACACCGAGTGTCTCCTAAGAAATAATTGTAATTGACACTTACTGACCATGTTTTGCCTTCTTTTCATCTGTTTCACCTATCTACCACAGGGATAATAAATTGTGTAGTGAAATTGTTCTTTATATGTTTTTGTGTTTTCTCACCTGGTTCTTCATACTTTCAGCTTTACACATGTTTTGCTTTATTGCCATTTAAAGCATGCTTTAAAGTCTGTAGTTCAGTCTGTTATTGAGGTACTGAAGTTGATGACAAATATTAAGTGAAGTCGTAGTGAAATAGTTCTATAGGTGTGCAATTTTAGTTGCATAGCACCTTACACATGACTGACAGCCTGTATAATGATGCTGGTGCAGGCTCCTCTATGTGCTTCCTGGTTCTGGCTGCCATGTTCCCTGCAGCCTGTGTGTGTTTTCAACTGCTACAGGATGCAGCTATGTTATAGTAGAACATGTCAGGTACTTGTGTAGCTGATGTCTGTGTCTCTCACAGGCAGCAGGTAAAGCACAGACACTAGCAATGCTTTACTTTACATTACACACAGACATGAGCAGGGGGAGGGGAGGGGTAAAAGGGGTGACATCACTTTCTCTCTCCATGTGCCCAGCCTAATTTACATAGTAGATGATTTTATAATGATTAATGTATGACTTAACTAGATAAAGGCCTTGGATGGAATCTTTGTAAGCTCCTCCAACTGGTAGTGGTGTCAGGACTAGTGACCAAGACCTGATGATAGGTATCCTTTAAATCGTAACTGCCATTTGGAATAGTTTGTTATTTTGTGTGTGAGTGATGTGTTGAACATTTTTCTATTATATTTCATTAAATGATTTGCCACAGCAACGGTAGAAATAAGACTAAGTAAGTAACAACTAAGACCCCCTGCACACTACCATATGTGGCGGCTATATGCTAGCTGTACGTATGGCAGCCAACATGCTGCCGCCATTGGACTCCATTATGCACGACATGTACCGTGTTGTCACAGGGAAAAAAAACGTGCCCGATCTTTTGCTGTAAGAACGGCCTGCAGCACGTCTCTCTATAGAGAGGGGAGGGTTGCAAAGCGCTCTGCACTCCACCTCTCTAACTGAATATATAATACACTCGGGTCACAGGAAAGTTTCCTAATATAATATACATAAAGTATTTTAGAAAAATGTACAATATTTCCTCCGACACAGTATCAAAAATCATCCAAAATGATGGTTAGGGTTGAAATCTGTATGCATAAATCTTTACCTGAACCTAGTATAATGTTGATACAAAGTTTTCTTTTAGAGCTATTAAAAGTATGGACATTAATGAGCGTTTTTGTCTCCTTTTATTAATTAGACTTATGTAGCCAACATTTTGATTGCAATAAATCCATATTTTGATGTCCCTAAACTTTATACATCTGAGTGCATTAAAAAGTACCACGGTAGATCACTGGGAACTTTACCACCACATGTATATGCAATAGGTATGTATCATTGTTACTTTGTTAATTTAATTGTTTTTTTGCTTAATTGTTATGAAATATTTTGTATTTCTGTCAGAATATATTGTGTAACCTAAGTTCAATAGGTCTAGATTTGTACATTAGTCTATGAACTCATCTTTACCGGACTGCTAGGAGTAATGTCCTCTATAGGAATGTTCTGTTAACTAAATAAAATATGTTTCCAATCAGCAAAATTCAGAACCCAACAATTATTGAGTAGCTCTTTTGATGGGGTGAGGCTAATTATAATGTCGAGTTTTAAGTATCCCTATTCTGTCTCCCCTGACATCTGCTGTGCTAGGAAAACCTATTGACTCGAGTATAAGCCTAGGGTGGGAAATGCATTGGTCACTGTCTCCAGCCAGTATATAGCCAGAAAGCCCCAGCCTCCAGTATATAGGCTGCCAGCCCCTGCCCCCCCAGTATTAAGCCTGTCAGCTACTGCCCCAAAGTATATAGCCTGGCAGCCCATCTCCCCCAGGATGTAGCCTGGCAGCCCATCTCCCCCAGGATGTAGCCTGGCAGCCCATCTCCCCAGGATGTAGCCTGCCAGCCCATCTCCCCCAGGATGTAGCCTGCCAGCCCATCTCCCCCAGGATGTAGCCTGCCAGCCCATCTCCCCCAGGATGTAGCCTGCAAGCCCCTGCCACGAGTATGTCAAGCTTTTATTGAAAAAAAAATAACACTGTACTCACCTTTCCGATACCCCCCGCAGGTCCTCTTTTTGCTCTGGTCGCTCCGGTGCCTCTTCGGGTCGTTTGGCTTCTCTTGGGGTCCCCACGCACAGCCGGCACTCACAATGACATCAGTTGCTTGCCACCATCATTGTTTGTGAGCCACCGGCTTTACGAGGGGACCTGAAGAGGAGCTAAAGAACGCAAAGAGGCACCGGAGCATTGGAAGCAAGAAGAGGACCTGTGGGGTGTGTCTGAAAGGTGAGTACAGTGTTGATTTTTTAAAAAAAATTTTTATAGACTCGAGTGTAAGCCAAGTTAGGTTTCTTCAGCACAATTTTTGTGCTGAAAAACTCTGTTTATGCTTGAGTATATACGGTATTAAAAAATCCCTATGAAATCTGTACACAGAGCAGACAGATCTCATCAGTTTTGACTATAGGAGTGTGCAGTGTTTGGTAGCAGCTCCAGAGACCTGTTGAATCATAACTTTGTTTACTGTATGTTGTTATAGTAGTTATGCTGTAGCAGTAGGACCGTGAAAAAAAGAAATTATATATACACAACTTTTCTTTTCCCTCCAGGATTGTAGCTGGACTTGGAGCACTGGTGTGAGACTTTTTCACAGAACTTGGCATTGCCCTCCGCCTCTGCTGTCAATACTAAAGAGGTTATCTGGGAAAGGGGTGTGCTGTATTCAGTGAAGAGATGACAGTTGTGTAATATAAATATATTTTTCACAGTCCTGCTGCTGCTAAAATCAAACACAAAGGTGTTTTTGAACAGCTCTCTAGAAACTATACCTAATACCATCTGCAGTTTTACATGGTCAGAACTGATGCCAGATTCCCATTAACTGTAACATAGTTCCGTTATATGTCTGTTCCCCGTGTTAGGGGCCTGCTGGAAAAAGAATAGGTGGTTTGTTTAGAAATGGTGATAAGTGCATGTTAGAAAGAAAGAAACTTTTCTTTAATTTAAGATATTGCAGATATTACTTGTGAATCTATAATACAGATTCAGGCCAGTATGACCTTTCAGGCTGCAAAAAAAGGGGAAAAAAAGTCTAAACTGCAACCCATTGTGCCATTTCGGAGTCTCTTTTCGGCAGCATACTTATAGTAAATATCTTCTGTGAGCTAGAATTGTTGAAGCAGTAAAGTGCTGTTTATTACAATACGTTTTGTTCCAGCTGATAAGGCCTTTCGAGACATGAAGGTTTTGAAGATGAGCCAATCAATCATTGTGTCTGGAGAATCGGGAGCTGGCAAGACAGAAAATACGAAGTTTGTTCTGAGGTTTGTATATAGCGAATAAAAATGAAGATTTTCTGCTTATAATATTACATCCAGTATGTGATGATAGATTTCCACACCCATTGTTATGGATAATGATTTCTAAATGTTTTCAGATTTACAGTTGATGAGTTTGAAAAATAAAATTTTACAGAGTTGGTTCAGCAGAAGACAAGGCCCCCATATGGGATGGGCTTCAGTTAACTCACAATTCCTTTGTAACTTTACAATGATCCCTGGATCAACATTTGTCCTCCAGAAGTCAGTTTCCCACAACATGTGGATGAAATATAACGATTGATACAGTCCATTAGAAAATCATCTGCATCCTTTTATACACTCACCAGCCACTTTATTAGGTGCACCATGCTAGTAACGGGTTGGACCCCCTTTTGCCTTCAGAACAGCCTCAATTCTTCGTGGCATAGATTCAACAAGGTGCTGGAAGCATTCCTCAGAGATTTTGTTCCATATTGACATGATGGCATCACACAGTTGCCGCAGATTTGTCGGCTGCACATCCATGATGCGAATCTCCCGTTCCACCACATCCCAAAGATGCTCTATTGGATTGAGATCTGGTGACTGTGGAGGCCATTTGAGTACAGTGACCTCATTGTCATGTTCAAGAAACCAGTCTGAGATGATTCCAGCTTTATGACATGGCGCATTATCCTGCTGAAAGTAGCCATCAGATGTTGGGTACATTGTGGTCATAAAGGGATGGACATGGTCAGCAACAATACTCGGGTAGGCTGTGGCGTTGCAACGATGCTCAATTGGTACCAAGGGGCCCAAAGAGTGCCAAGAAAATATTCCCCACACCATGACACCACCACCACCAGCCTGAACCGTTGATACAAGGCAGGATGGATCCATGCTTTCATGTTGTTGACGCCAAATTCTGACCCTACCATCCGAATGTCGCAGCAGAAATCGAGACTCATCAGACCAGGCAACGTTTTTCCAATCTTCTACTGTCCAATTTCGATGAGCTTGTGCAAATTGTAGCCTCAGTTTCCTGTTCTTAGCTGAAAGGAGTGGCACCCGGTGTGGTCTTCTGCTGCTGTAGCCCATCTGCCTCAAAGTTCGACGTACTGTGCATTCAGAGATGCTCTTCTGCCTACCTTGGTTGTAACGGGTGGCGATTTGAGTCACTGTTGCCTTTCTATCAGCTCGAACCAGTCTTCCCATTCTCCTCTGACCTCTGGCATCAACAAGGCATTTCCGCCCACAGAACTGCTGCTCACTGGATGTTTTTTCTTTTTCGGAGCATTCTCTGTAAACCCTAGAGATGGTTGTGCGTGAAAATCCCAGTAGATCAACAGTTTCTGAAATACTCAGACCAGCCCTTCTGGCACCAACAACCATGCCACGTTCAAAGGCACTCAAATCACCTTTCTTCCCCATACTGATGCTCGGTTTGAACTGCAGGAGATTGTCTTGACCATGTTTACATGCCTAAATGCACTGAGTTGCTGTCATGTGATTGGCTGATTAGAAATTAAGTGTTAACAAGCAGTTGGACAGGTGTACCTAATAAAGTGGCCGGTGAGTGTATGTTGTCATAGTTCCTGCCATTACTACATCTTGGGTTATCCCTTAGTTTAACCACTATAACTTTCCTATATCCTATGTAGATTTCCCCTTTACACAGTTCTTGGAAAGAATGAATGTGCAACTTCTTTGTACTTATGTTTATATATGCGAACGTAAAGATGTCTTTTTTCCAAGTTCGCAATTTTTGTAATTTTTCTAGCCAATCATCCCAAAATCTGTTCAGATTTTCCTACAATATACTTTTTCATTTTATCTGCCGTATATCCTCCAAACTTAATAATACCATTAATATTTGCTGGATTTGATATTCCATCCTTGATCTGCTCATATATATTTGATTGTTAATAATGGAGTTTTCACTGTGTTGATTTATAATATATTTTGTTTACAGGTATCTGACTGAATCCTATGGTTCTGGTCAAGATATTGACGAGAGAATTGTAGAAGGTACGTTATTAATGAGCAGTAACTTAGTTTTATGTAAAAAAAAAAAAAAAATGTAAACAAAAGTTTTTTCTAGACTTTCCTTGATCCTTTCACAACTGCCATATGGCTATATACATATGATATGTCCTAATTTCACATAGGGCGTATATAGATGTCATGACAGTGGCACACGTCAAATGCCTATATATCTTCTCAACCATGACACTTAGAAACACAATTCTGGTGTCTTATTAAAGGGGTATTCCGGGAATATGAACGTCTGACACAAAAACCCATAATGCTATAAATAAATGAGTACAACAATACTCAATGTCATTCGTCACAAAACGGAGTTTAAATAGTTTGATTTTATGATTTACAAAATGTATGGCCTCTCTAAAGTAGGTGGAGTTATCACCAAGATGGCCACCACTGGAAACTACAAGTTCCATGATCCTTTAGTTCTCAGTAACTCCTCCTACCTCTTATGCTCTGCTTCCTGTGATGATGTAACAGGTTTTCTTGCCGTGTTACCATAGTAATGATGTGTAACTGCCACAACACTGGTCATACTGGATGCAGTGCAACCAACCGACTACAGCCAAATAGGGTGGTCATCACATGACCTGCACAGGCAGGTAAAGGACATGTGATGTGGACATGTGACCAGCGGCCATCTTCTGTTCTGTGTCTTATCCACAACGGACCGCGCGGAGGAAATTAACGGACTGATTAAAGGGCCAGTATCTTTTTAATTCTTCTGCTAATTCTAATTTTCTGCTAAGGGGAGCAAAATTTTAAATAACAACTAATTACACACTAGCTTATATTCTGAGTACCCATTTGTATATGAATTATGCTTATTCCTGGAATACCCCTTTAAGGAGAAGAATATTCCATTCAGTATGCACCAGGACTTTTTTCTAGATTCCACAGAACCAGAGAAATCTACTGTTAACGTTAAAGAAAAAATGTTTTTTACTCCCATTTGCAACTGTAATATCATCTTTAATATGACACCAGAACTGTGTGTCTGTGTGAAATAGCCATTTGAAGTGTGCCCCTCTCCAGCCTGTTAGTGGAAGGAGACAGAGCTCACAGTTTGCTGACGTAAATGCATGCACACTGTTTAGCTGAACCTGGATATGAGGGACAGCTTTTACTTTTCTGCTAATTCTAGAACAAAAAAACTTGTAATTAATAAATTAACCATATACAGTTAGTCTTACGTGTCATGAAAAAAATAAAAAAACCCAAGCAAAAATTTTTATAATATACCCCATCAGGAGTGTGTTTAAGTGAGCTACAGACACTGAGATACAGGGAGTTAATGGCATAGTATAGAACTGGTAATTTACCGTATTTTTCGGACTATAAGGCGCACAAAAAATCCTTTGATTTTCTCAGAAATTAAAGGTGCGCCTTATAGTCCAGTGCGTCTTATATATGAACCGTACTTGCAGACAACAGCTGCCTTGAACAGTGCACAGGTCTGCCACCTGCTGGTCATTCATCCTTATAATCAGGTGCGCCTTATAATTAGTTGCGCCTTATATATATATATAAACCTAGAGGTTTTAGCAGGCATTTATTGATGGTGTGCCTTATAATCCAGTGCGCCTTATAGTCTGAAAAATACGGTATCTGTAGCTTGCATTCTTTTGCATGAATTTACTTACCAATATCTCTGGTTCCGTAAATCACAGAACCACAATCCTGATGGTTTGACAGACGAACCAATAGTTCTAACTGCTTTATAGCCCAAGATATAGGTGTTTAAATTAATGCTCCCCCTAAGCCTGACTCCCCTCTGGCAGGAGATGATGAAAGTTTTCAGCTCATTTTCACATGTCTTTGAAGGAGATGCATTTATAGTTAAAGAGGACCTGTCACCTCTAAAAACTGCACTAGGGTCTGGTTACTAAAGTAAACAGCTCCTAATGCTACAGCATATGCCGCTGTGTTACACTGCTAGTGTTATCGGAAACCTCTGATAGCGCTAACAAACACAGCAGCGCTGTACAATTGAAAACGCCGGACCGAGCTGTGATGAGGGGGTGGGATTATGGCCGTGACTGCCGCAAAAAGCTGGTCAGTCACCGCCGGCCTATGGGGTAGGAGGGAGGCCCGGGGGAGAGGCAGCGCCTTGGACCGCCCCCTCATGAATAGGCCTGACACTGCTTACAGCGTGGTCCGGTGTTTTCAATTGTACAGTGCTGCAGAGGTTTTCGATAACGCTAGCAGTATAACACTGCGGCATACACTGTAGCACTAGGAGCTGCTTACTTTAGTAAGCAGCTCCTAGTCCAGTTTTTAGAGGTGACAGGTCCTCTTTACATAAAATAGACAATGCTAGAAAGAATATATCATACCTGCCTGGGAGTGCTGCTGGTTTAATAGGGTAAAAGTAGGTGAAATTCTACCACCAAAATCTAGCATGATTAAGCAGGGACAATTACCCCATAGATCCAGGCACTGTGACTGTGTAACCTTATACAGTATTTGTTATCCATGGCCTCCTTCCTTCTAAAATAAACTTTTCCAATTATTCTAATGAGTGTGAGGGCTCTGGGGGTGTTTCCAGGTTCCCTCAGTGTTGTCTTTTCTCTGGTCGTTACAATGAGTAGAACATTTCTTACCCTTCTCTTTAAGTTGGAAGTATTTTTTGACTTTCACCTCCAAAAACGCTCCTGTTTATAAATATGTAACTGCACCATACTTTTTTTTTAAATCGCTAGTCAATTAAAGAATTTAGTACGCAGGGGCCAATTTATTTTCAAATGCAAGAAACATGAATTAAATAAAAGGGTTGTCCAAGAAGAGTATTTTTCTCTATTTTAAGGTTGGAGAAGTGTTATTCCACAATCCTACTGCTTTATTTTATACCAAGACCTTGTTGTCTTCTAAAGCCTTTGCTGTTGCTTGCTAGGTAAGAAAGACGCCAGGGAATCTAAGGGTCAGACTTGTAGATGCCAGGTTTGAAATTAGTCTTTTTAATGTAAGATGTGTTGTGTCCCTAACCACACAATAACTCACTATGTTCCTGCTAACTCAAAGGTTTACACTGAGGATTTGGGAAAATACATTTCTTTCAGTGTTTGTTCAAATTAACTACCTTTTGTTGTTTACTGAAAATTACCCCAGAAGGAAACCGAAATGTTGCTTTGGAAAGAACTTGTTAGGATTCGTCACATTTTAATTTGCATTGTTACAGTGATGTAATTTTTAGCATGATTTTGTAAATTTCAAATCATGGATTTAGGTCAATTAAACATTCTTAATTCGTGAAATGTGCAGCATACTTTCAGCCAAGTACTACACTTCTTTTTGGAAAATAATCCCTTTTATTTTACACCTTAACAGCTAATCCTTTATTAGAAGCCTTTGGAAATGCAAAAACTGTCCGCAATAACAACAGCAGTCGCTTTGGAAAATTTGTAGAAATCCACTTTAATGAAAAGGTATGAATTTTTTTTTTTCTTTTACTAAAAACTGTTCTATGAATTGGCATACTCTTTTCATGCTACATGAAGGGGTCATTTAGTTTTTTTCCCCGCAAATTAGCATAATTAAAACCATTATCATCATCCCATAAAAAATAAATCTCCATATGCACAGTGATGGCTTTTGAGAAATCGGTGGGGTTCATTATTGAGACCCCCACAAATCACAAGAACGAGGGTCCAATGGGGTTTGAGGTACCTCCGTGGGACCCCTAGTTTCTTACCGAGATGAGCAGAGCAGCTGACTCGGCAATCTCTGTCAGCTCCATAGAGATGAATGGGGCAGCCCGGGCCTCTGCTCCGGTCATCTCTGGGAGTTACAAGGGGTCTGATGGAAGTAACTCGGACCCCCCATTCTTGTGATCTCTGGACTAAGATCCCCACTGATCAGCAAGTTGGCCCCTATCCACAGGATAAGGACTAACTTGTTTTGTGAGAAAACCCGTTTAAAGGAAATCTACCATACAAATTGTGCATGGATAAACCATGGGCACTTATTCGTAGTTCCAGCTACTCA
Source organism: Engystomops pustulosus (assembly GCA_019512145.1). Lineage (NCBI taxonomy): Eukaryota > Metazoa > Chordata > Amphibia > Anura > Leptodactylidae > Engystomops > Engystomops pustulosus. Next base: position 96,941,149 of record CM033643.1, read on the forward strand.
ACTCTCAATTTTTGGACTTACTGATGAATGCTGATGCAGAACTGTACCATCCAAATCAAGCATGATAAACCAGGGACACTTACTCATAGATCCAGGCACTGGGACTGTGGTAATCTTCTTATATTTGCTATCCATGGCCTCTATCTTTCTAAAATCAACTTAAATTATTCTGATGAGTCTGAGGAGCTATGCGGTTTGTTCTTGACAACAATGTGCTGGAACCCCTCTCCCACTGCGAGATTACAGCTGGCAAAGGGAGGGGGAAGTGCTGACGGAGCAGGGTGGTAAAGCCAGAGCACAGAGGTGTCCTGGATCCAAGAGTCCCTGGTTTATTTTGCTTGATTTTTTTATAGTATATTTTCTTTTAAAGGGTTATTCCCATCTCGGCATTCACATTTAATTTAATTCATCTCACATACACATACATTTTGCCAATTAGATGTTATGAAATAAATGTACTCCCATACATGTAGCCAAGTTGTCCCACAGAAAAGATATGGTTGTCTTTTGATACGACCACCCCTGCTGCAGTGATTGCACAAAGAAACAGTCTTTCCATGTGAAATGTCAGGAGTTGCTGCATATCCCATAGCCATCCTGTAGTAATGAATGCTGTTTCCAGGTGGTCAGGCCTGGCCACTGCTGGAAGAGTGTGGTCATATCCAAGTACAGCTATCTTGTTTCTAAGGGACAACATGATTACATTTATGGGAAATATCTTTACACAGCTACCTTTTTTTTTATAAAATGCAATTGAAGAAATGTTTATACATAGCATCTGAATTACATTAAATGTGTCCTGATAAGAACACCCCTTCAAGCAGTTTAGGTAACGGATACCCTACTTTTTAATATTTCTGCTGTGGTTCCTCTAATTTCCTCATTTTTACCAACACTAATGAATACACTACACTAGGGGTGCACAACCCAGAGCCCGCATAGTCCTCAGTATGAATTGCTGGCTGTTATTCACAACTTTCTGTATTCATGTAGCAGGTGAATTAAATGCCAATACCCCTTTAACTATCCATTATACATCTATTAGGGACTAATGGGTCGCTGCCTCTGTATTTCTACATTCTTAATGCAAGCTGTTTTCTATGATTTGTAAAATTGCAGATAATAGACTGAGGTGGTGGGGAATTACTATATAGGGGAGAATATGGCCCAAATACTGTCATTACACAGGGACCACATTACATCTGCGCGCGTCCCTTAGTCTTCTATATTAGTTTTATGACTCCAACTCTGTTGAGAGGAGAGTCTTTTTTTCCTGCCGCAGTTGGTGAGGACTCTCTCTACCTCATTTTTAGATTGACCTACATACAAAATAATATAATACACTACGTGTGCACCCGGCTTTTCTGTCATTTTTATTCTTCTACTTTAGTACTGCGATATTGCATCACAGCACCATAGCATATTACCCAAATAAAGGCATGTCTTTTCTTGTCTTATCACCAAGGTGATGTAGGTTTCATGTACAGTGGAGAAAGAAAAACACAAAGAAAGATGAGATATAACTGTTTTTCACCATTTCTCCGGAACTTGCTTCTGTATTTTGGGGTGGTGACCTTTAATATTCTCCTGACCTAACCTTTCCAAATAAATAAAAAGCAAACACTATGTGTTCCCCAGTGTCCCATGCATAGGATTGTAATCCCAGAAAAGGTTATTTCACTGCTGAGTGAGCGTTTATGGAGAAGCCAGCTCCAATAAAGAGAGTAACCTTTTCCAGCGGAGTGACACAAGGCTGCAGTTTTCTCTGGCATCAATGAAATCGACTCTGTAATGTGCTTTGTACAGTAGACTAAGCTTTCACCACTCGGCTTCATATTCATTCTTCAGTTTCAATTGTTTGGAAAGGATGTGGGATAAAAAATGTGGTCTGTATGCAGTGCACAGTCCTATACTGTCCATGCTGATGATATCTGTCTATCCAATAATATCTCTTTCTCTTATATGTAACAAAAAGACTTTATATTCTTGAAACTTTTTTATTAAGTGATTTATGTAATTTTTATTTTATTTACCTGCTAATTCTTTTGGTATTTTCTTTTTCATTGCTTAGCATTCTGTGGTGGGTGGATTTGTATCTCACTATCTTCTGGAGAAGTCTCGTATCTGTGTACAAGGACAAGATGAGCGGAATTACCATATTTTCTACAGGCTCTGTGCCGGGGCACCAGAGGAGATTCGTGAGAAACTTTATCTGACTTCTCCTGATAACTTTAGGGTATGTATAACACGCCATATCCAACACATAGACAAAGGCATAGCTATAATTCACAGGGGTTCTAAAGAAAATACTTGTGCATCTCATCGCCTAGTTTAGTTAATGAGATCAACAGTAAGTAAGTTGTAGTTGGGAAACCGACACTAAAAATGCTAAATTTTATTGCCTTTTTTTGCTCTTGGTAAAATGGTCAAAAAAATACAATAAAAACCCTAAGCAATACTGAAGGTTTTATTTCACTGAAAGAAAAAACCGAGCCAAGGCAGAACATACTGTGAAAGAAAACCTTAGGCTTTTGTAAAATCAGTCTGTGTAGATTAGTAAAGTCACTGTGCAATGATTGGACATTCTGACCATTGCATGTTGAGATGGACAACATCGTTATTTGCCTGATAAGTATGTAGATATGTAAGATAAGTAAGCTGTGCATGTTCTATTCATATCTCGGATGCTCAATTGAAGGGGTATTCCCATATCGGCGTTCACATTTAATTCATCTGCCATATATACGGTATATATTTTTTACCATTTCCAATTCCTTTTTTTATTCTTTTAAAAGGATTCTGTGTAAAGATGATTTCCATAATTGTAGACATGTTGTCCCATACAAAAAAAGGTGGTTGTCCTTAGATACAACCTCCGCTGTCGAGTATTTGCACAAAGAACAAAAAATTTTTTCCATATAAAATGGACAGAAGTTATTGCATGTTTCACAGCTATCCTGTGTTAATGAATTTTGAATCCAGTTGGTTGCCGCTTCAATAGTGCATGTGTGGCCACTACTGGAAGAGTGTGACTGTGGTTGTATCCAAAGACAACAATCTTGTTTCTAAGGCACTATATATGGTAAATTATCTTCACACAGGTAATTTTTTTTAACATAACATACATAACATAACTTACAATTGAAGAAATGTATGTATATGACAGATGAATTCATTTAAATGTAAATGGACAGATGAGAATACCCCTTTAACTTCTCTCCAGATGAATAACCATCAGTGGTCCACATCGTCAGCAGAAAGAGAAAGCAAGAGACCTTTATCAATCTATTTCTAATTGCGGTTCAATGAGTATATCTACTGACTTGTACTGTCTGCACAGTAAACAGATGCTTTAAATTAGCTGTGTCTCTTCGTGGTTAATTTAGTTCTATGTGTAAGTGCTGTTTTATCTTCTGCAGTTTTTTTTATATCACTCTTGACTGTTGTTGGAAAGGCCTGCTGGAGATGATCCACCACGTGTCATGTTCTAGAACATCTGTTCTCAGTGTGTAGACAGCACAAGTCAGTAGAATTTGATGTACTCATTGGGGTGGCAGTTGTGAAGTGTTCAATAAATGACCCTTACATTCTCCTCCTGTAGACAGAGCTGACCATTGCTGATCAGTCATCTAGAGAGAAGTCCGGTTCTATCAGCCAGGCTCGGAAAGCTTAATGTGTGCTTTTAAGCAGTCTGAGAACATTACTCTTAAGAAAGTGTCTGATGGCGAGTTGAAAAAAAAAACCTCTTAAATGATTCAAATTGAAATGAAACCTCTTTGACGTTGTGTCTCACTGGGCCGGAGACTGCAAACAGAAATGTCAGCTCTATTGAAACTGCAATTACTTTTCAAGACAAATTGTAGCCAGGCCTATGAATTAGATGTTTTACTTTCCAGTGCTGTAGATGTCTCTGGTGATATATAATAATCTATTCTCCCGGTGTGCCGTTAAAGCCCAAAATTAGAGCTTTCTAGGTGTATTGCCAGGAATAATGTGCTGATTCCCACCTTCTATTTTATTACTGTTCTTTAACACTTGGATACTTGCTGAACGAGGCTATTTGGGTGGGCATGGGTTTAACATATGTATTAGGAACTTTTCTGATCACACACAGGAGATGCAGTGAATGTAAAAAAAAGTTCTCACATCATCCTAAAGACTTTTTGGTTGTAACTTAAAATAACAATTATCACAATTGTTATTTTTAGCTTTTCATTGAAATATATTTTGCCTAATGTCTCACTTGTCCTCCCCTACAGTATCTGAATCGTGGCTGCACCAGGTACTTTGCTTCAAAGGACACTGATAAACAGATTCTTCAAAATCGCAAGAGTCCAGAGGTATTCTAAATTCTCTTAATATATATGTATATACATGCCAAATTAAAGTCTTTGACAGTGATGGCTAGGGGTGTAAAGTTCACAAAATAGCATTTTTATATTACCAGTTATATTGCCAGCAGAATGTGTTTTAGACTTGTGTCTGGATGATCAACTTTTACCAACATACTATATGGCTCTCTTTGTAAATCTACTATTGGTTAACAATGACATGTAGTTGCCAGTACATGAATGCTTTAGTTATGCCCTGCCAGTAGCACACACATGCCATACAAGCTACCAATACTGCTGTTGCTATAGGCTAGTATGGAAATGTGTATAAACCTATAACTGAATTTAAAAGGAACCTGTCATTGGGAAGTTCCCATAGCTTTTTTTTTTTAATATTCCCAATCTGCAGAACAAAATTTGCTTGCAGATCGGAGTCTGCTCCCATCAGTATGAGGGAGAGGAGAGTAGGGAGAACTGTGAGGAGATGATAATGATTTGGGGGCTCTCAGCCTTCCAGTCATGGTACCTCCATGACTCCATCTCAAACTTTTTATATTCTTTCAAAAGAGAATTAGTAATAAAAATGCTGCCAAAGAACCTGTCATTGAATGAAAATATGAAATCCTGATGATAGGTTCCCTTTAAAAACACTCAATAAAAATGTGTTAATATATGTGCTGCATTATATTTGTAGATGTATTGTAGATTAATGGTTGTATCATTGGATGCAACTTTTTCCCAAACACAATATAATATTGGTAGCTCCTGTGATGTAAAGTGATGCCTAGAATACTATCTACCATACCTTACTATAGACAATCATTTCTCCTTTTACACTATAAAAAGTGTTGAAAAATATTGACACTGTTAATAACTATTAAGTTTTGGAGTGGACATGTCTCAAAATAAAAAGAGCTTTAGTTATTATCGCTTTATTTCAAACCACAGATAATAACCACCTTGACAAAGAAGTTGGGTGAACACTTGCCTTATGTGAACTTGTGTGGTATTGCTATTTTATATCTAATCCCTAATATAATATTAATTATCATATTAATTCTGAGTGCTGGACATACCTGTTTTTTATGGATAATAGTTTTTTTCATTGTTATTATTTTTTCTAACATAAAACACACTGAACATTGTGCTACAGGGGTGAAATAGCTCCACTCTTTTGATTGTATGTAGGGAATGCTCTGCTAGAATCTCTCTTTCCCAGCCGATCTCCGAGCAGACCTCCTCATTTCTTTGTAGCAGTCATGCCTTGGTAAAAGTGTTTACAATGTCTAGTTGACCTCATGTGTTTTTCAGTGGCTGTGTTCTGAACACACCCAGCCTATAATTAATGTTTTCCATCCTCTGCTTCCACCTGATGCTTTTCGAGACACATCAGTCATCTTTTTATGTTGCTTTTATGCTTTGCTTCCTGTTGGCTTCAGAGGTAACAGAGCTTTATATGTCCTTGACCTTTATAATGGCTTCATTTTGGTCCAGGAGTGTTGCCTATGAATTACTTCTGAATGAAAATGACATTCAGGCTCAGTGACACAGATTCAATGATTGATCTTGGTAAAGTGGCTTGTAAACAGATGTAGCAGTAGGTTTTTTCACTTAGTTCTTTATGATATTCTGACATTAGCTTTGTGTGGTTCTTGATCCTGCAATAAATGAGTCATTAATTAATCACTTGTTATTAACAGGCTATTACACTATCTTACAATTATGTCTACAATACAACACTTTCTGCTGGGACTAAAATAAGTCATCATTAAATAGTTAGAGTCCTGTAACATTTACTTGGTATTTTGATTCTGATTTATTGGTTTTACATTTTACTTTTGCACTTTGTATCTTTTAATGATATTTACAAGTATTTTTGCCAAAGGGAGGTGAGGGTGACATATAAAAATGACTAATTTGTGACTGGACAATACAATAGTTGTGCTGGGAAATGGCAATATTTGAATACAATTTTTGGTACATGGTGCTCCCCTGACATACTGTACTATTTTGAACTATATTTGTGGTTAACATAAAGGTACGTTTTAGGTGAAAATGTTTTTTGATCGCTCACTCTGTCCTTCTATGGCTCCCCACAGGTCCAATAATTAAAAAAAATGGTGGCAGAAATTTAGGTTCGTACCTCATTAGTCCTGTAGCCCAAAAAATAGGATTTGGGTTACAGGACTAGAGTCACCAGGGCCAGAAAATTGGGGAAGTATGTGAACACAGTATTCACAATTACCAGAAGTTAGCAAGTGGGGGCAGAATATTTGAACAGGGTAGTACCACAAATCCAAAGGTTATAAACTGTGGCAGGGATACCGTAAGAGTGTGAAACCATGAATATCTTCTATTTGAGCTCTCAGGTAAATTTGTGGAGAAATTTTCTTAAGCAGCTCACTGATTGGCAATAACTATGGTGTAATATGAACAAAATCTTATCTGGATATCTGAGTGCTTGTAATAAGTTTGTGGTAAAAAAAAAATGTCTTAACTTTTTAAGGAAACCTCTTGCTCTTCTAATAGGTCAGTAGTCTGTAACGTTGCATGTTAAGTGAACGGTTCCATTAATTCTCCAAATTGCTTTTTTTTTTTGCCTTTCCCGTATAATTTCAGGAGGATGAGGTATATGTTGTATATCCTGCAATCTTTTTTAGCTTAGTGTTGATGTTGTGTAGACAAGCGTGGGGATGACTTCTCAAATGCATGATGTATACTCTCTTGCTTAATTTCTAATATTCTCTGTGGCTGCCCGGACTTTTGCCTGATAAAGCATGCCTAAACTATCTCGTAGGAGTAGAGAGCAGCTTCTCTGCATGCTTATTTGTTTTATGGGTGAATAAGTACTTAAATATACATGGAGAGCAAATTAAAATGTCATTAAATCCGAGTGCTTCAAGATGCCCATAAAGCAAAATGATTTAGCTGACTTAGTGCCATTTTTAAATTCTTTTTTATATTATCTTACTGCTTTACCATCATCTTCTGCGTGCCTAAGGTTTCAGCCTTGAAGTACACTCACTTCTTATGCATGCCATAGACAGATATTTTGCCTTCTTTAGCAATGCATCAATGATTTCCTAATATTGCATGAGTGAAAGATAAATTCTAATCCAGGATTAGTTTTTGTTGCAATATGTTGGACAAAGCATTGTGAACCCTGCACCAGATCCTTCACTTGTTTTGAGCACATAGATTGTTAGTGAGATCTATACATGTTAGAATGGGCTGAAAAAAAGTCTATGGCTAGCCACATGTTCAGAGACGGCCATTGTGAGGTTATAACTATTATGCATCATTATGTATCATTTTACATTCTCTGCAGTTCTTCATTTTACTTTCACCAGCAGTTGTTGTGATCTGAAGTTGGAGTAGGACAGCCACTAGGGAAGTTGTCCCTTGAGATTGTGATCAAACTATACAACAGTGTTTACTGCAGCCCAAAGCAGACTATGCACTTTATTTTGTCTGAACCCTTCAATCATTATGTGAACAGGTTTTAACATGCTCAATCCTTACCAAAGAGGTATAACGCATCATCAGAAGTGTTCATCAGTTATTTTTGTCCTTCTACCCATAGAGAACACATGTATGGGGTTATCAAGCTGACCATGCATGTGGTACAAGGATAAGGTGAACTATAGATGGCTATCGAGACAATGGCCCAGATATAGATATAATATTGTGTCTGCACCACATTTTTTGGTCCGTGTTTGAATGAAAAAAACGTTTATTTGGATATTGCACATGTATTAGGTCCGGGAGCCACAATTGTGTCGTGGCTGAATTTTGTCAGACCCTTTTTAATACTGTGCTCCTAAAGGGGCCTGGTAGTGTGTGTCCCTAGTTTGCACCACATTTATTGCTTAGTTGCCCCACAATTCTGTCACAGCAGCATGAAGCAAAGTGCACGAAGAAAAAATAGTTAATCTGGTAAATTTTCAGGATGTACACACAGTTGACCCTAAGAGGGTGCGACACTATCAAATGATGTGTCATAACTTGCACAAAGCAACTGCAAAGAAAACTTGTGCACGCTGCACCAGTTTTAATATATCTGGACCAATATGTCTTCCCTGGCAAATTCACAATCGCCTAGTTCCTGTCTTCATTATACACATGCATGCTCTTTTTGAGCGAATGTCCATGTGTTCTGAATAGGAAGAACTGAGGAAGTCACCGCTAGACACTTCTGGTTTCCCCCATATATCATCTAACAAGGAGACCCCCATACACATTATATGGTTGATCAATCCTAGAAAAATCTGAATGTTCAAGAACCTTTTCTATGATGTGTACAGGGCCATAAGAAAGATTTATGTAACACTTTGCTATAATTGGGGTACAAGACATTTTATTTACCTTCTCTAGCTTTAGATTCTTGAAGCTCATACTGTCCTGATGGGTTTTTGGAGGAAATTATCATTAATGCAGTTAGTTAAAGAGTGTTTTAGGTTTATACATTCTGATCTGATTGTAGTTACCACCATCCATCTCCCTAACAATTGCTCACGGAGGTTCCAGAATCTGAGATTTGGAGTGTTATTTGGTTAGGGCCTTGGCCTCTTGTATCTACATATGGGTTTGTGTTCACTAGTGATCTTCCATCCCTAACTAACAGTATGTGGGCGTTGAATGGTTGAAAAGTAAAGTAAATATGAAAGGAAGAAACGTACCTAACCAGCTAAAGCTGCTCTACAAAGTAAGCATTAAGCAAAAAAAAAAACTCCCCCATCGATCAGTTTCCTTGACCCCTCTGAGTATTAGCCTGTGTATCATAGAACCAAAGGAACACTTTAAGTGATCGCAATAGTTTCTTGTGAACTTATATGCTGCCTTCTCATAGATATGGCTGTCTCTGATGTGTAGGTGATGAGTACATATCTTGGTGTAAAGGGGTTGCCCAGTATTTTAAAATACATATTTGTTCTCTGTAGAAACAGTGCCACAGTTGATCTTAGGCTTTGTGTGGTATTACAGCTCTCATCCATTGAATCATATGAGGCTAAACTGTCAAAATCCATGGGCAGGAATTATTCTGAAGCTGAACAATAAGAAGGCACTCTTTTTTTTTTTTTTCCCTTTGTATTTTTCCTTTACTATATTCATAACAAAATCCTAATTTACATTTATATTTTGTAGTACCTCAAACATGGCTCCCTGAAGGATCCGCTTTTAGATGATCACGGAGATTTCAATCGCATGTGCGTGGCCATGAAAAAGATCGGCTTGGATGATACAGAGAAGCTTGATCTTTTCCGAGTGGTTGCTGGTGTCCTACACCTTGGAAACATTGATTTTGAAGAAGCTGGGAGCACCTCTGGTTAGAAGACATTTTATTCTATTATTCTATCAGTGTAAATGTCATCTAAAAGGCTGCGAGTTTGATTTGAGTCACAAAGCGCAATGTTCTCTTAAAAGGAAAGGGAATAAAATGTACTTTAAATTACCTGTGGAAAATTTCCGCAGATAGTACACCAAGGACAAGGTCTGAAAGAAAAATGAATTTTCTAAACCCTCTCCTCGATGAGTAAATGGAAAGGGTGATTTGATTATGAGTAAATGAAACAGCCATCTGCACATTTTGATTTGTAAAGGTCTTTAGGAAACAATAAAAATGCACCGTTGTGTGACTGCTGCAATGCAGGTGTACTGCAGAGCGGCTCCTTTCACAAGTCACTGACCGGGGTGACAGATGGGCACCCACACTAGAGCTGGCTGGCGGTGTCCTTTTTAATGCTTTGATCATAAGAAATAGAGATACTGCTCTCCATTTACACAGCCAAGGGTTAAATTCTGTGCCAGCAGTGCCGTGAGCCGTATTATAATATATTTCCTTATAGCATAACATCAATACAGGGCTGCGCTTTGCCCTTGGTTTACCAGGGTTTCGGTGGGAAAAGACAGATTTTTTAACTTTATAGGGCTAAGAGAATTATTCATCATTCTACTCACAAGTTGTGTTTGATGGACGTAGAAAGTAATATGTCTACAGACGGAGTTTTTCCTGAAGTTAGATGTGTAACTTGGTGAAAGTTTTATCCCTTACACGCAGGGGGATTTAGATGGTTTAGAGCAGAGAAGGTAAGGGCAGGGTGAAGCACTAGGAGAATATTTAATTCTGTGTGAGGAGGACTATGATCTGAACAGCTCTGAAAGATTCTGCAGCCTGATGCCAAACTTCAGCGCAGCTTGTAAGCTACAGTAAGTGTACTTGTACTGCACTTGTGAGTATTCAAGTGCCCGCCATTTGAGCTTTGTAGTACAAAACCTCTGTAAATATTAGCAACTTGACATTCTAGCATTGCCTATGGTAAAACGAATACATTGTTCAGTTTATGATTGGATTCTGTATTGTTTAAACATAATATTGAAAGAAGTAATTCACTTTGCTGTGAATTTGCTTTCTGCTACCCTTTTTTTTTCTCACAGCATGGGCCTGTAAATTGCTGCGGATTTCCCAGTTCTGCTGCAGCGATGCAGTAGCAAATACTCATTTATGGCAAAACTTTAGGACAGGCATCTATCTTTTAGGACATGTTCCACTTTAACATGTTTGGTAATATTTTATTTCCGTAACTAAATATAAGATTAAAAGGAGACAAAAGAAATATGTCAGGGATTTATGAAACTTTCTGTGGCTTAAATGGGCAATGAAAGAGTATAAAAACTTGAGAATAGCCATGTAGGAACGGTACCGGCACTACCCCCACTCGTACTTACACCGTGTCTAGGATGATATATACAGGGAGCATCAGTTGTGAGCGTTCGTACCTCCGGGGTGCTCAGCACAAGCACAGATCCAAGTAGCAGTATAGCGACCGAGGAGAAGGTGCAGGACTCTCCAGTGTGGTACTTCAAACTTCTTTTATTCGATGCAGGTGCAGTTACAGGACGCCGACATGCAGCAAGTCAATGGGCCGTTTCGCGCTGTGGAGCGCTTTCTCAAGCCTCTGACGTCCAAAACTTCAGAGCACCCACAGACTGAGAATTTTATACTTAGCCATGCTTGCATCAGTTTAAAGGAAATCCGAATGAAGCATGATAAACCAGACACCGTAACTGTGTTAATCTTCTTATATTTGTTATCCATGGCCTCCTTTCTTTTAAAATTAACTTTAACAATTATGCTAATGAGACAGAAGGGCTCCTGGGGTAGCCTCTCTGCTACTCATATGGGTATAACCTGTGAACCAGAGCACAGTGGGGCTCTGGTGGTGCCCTTCTGGCTTATTCGCATAATTTGAAAACTTGATTTTAGAAGGAAGGAGGCCATTGATAATAAATTTAAGAAGATTACCACAGTCCACAGTGCCAGGATCTATGAGTAAGTGCCCCTGGTTTATCCTGCTTGATCTTGGTTCATCCTGCTAGATTTCTTGTAATAACCTAAAGGTAAGGTGGCCCAGAGAGTCATAGTATAAGTAGAAGTGGGTGAATGGGGTTTGTAGTATAAAGGAGTGGAAACACAGTCCTTGAAATGAATCTGGAAAACCCCCAGCTAGGGACTGTGGTTAGAAAACAAAAAACACATACTTGTTCCACTCTGCCTTCTATCTTCCATGTTCTTCTGGTACTTCTGGAAGTGGCCTCCTAAGACCAGAGGCAAGACAATAAGAGAAATCCACTGGAAAAGCTTAGCTCTCTTATTTCAAGCTTCTCTTCCATTGTTTCTGCTCTCGAGCACTATACACATTTACTGTTGTTTTCCAGCTGCTTGCTGTTTTTTTAATCTTCGGTAGTGTTTTTATTTTGCCAGGGATAAAAAGAGGAGATTGTATGAAATGAATGTTGTGGACAAATGCTTGTGTGTTGGTCTGGATGCCAGGTGCTATTAAGCAATTATACTATCCGCAGATTAGTATTTTACTGACACTTATCTTGTATTGAACACCAGGCGGCTGCACACTGAAGAACAAATCAAGCAAATCATTAGAATACTGCTCAGCGCTCCTTGGTCTGGATGAAGATGATCTGAGAGTCAGTCTCACCACGCGGGTCATGCTTACAACAGCAGGGGGCACCAAAGGCACAGTTATCAAGTAAGCTTGTTTTCCTGCTATTTCCCTTCACCCCTTCAACACAAACAATTAAGTTGCTGGCAATATTTCTCCGGAGCGACATCTTCCTCCTGAATAAAAATGCCCTGCTCCCTGAAACCTTTCTTTTCTTATCACTTTGCTTTGTAACAGCTGACGAAACGTGAGAAGTGAGACTGGCATTATTAAATTCAATATAAATGATGGGCTACCCTTACATGCACCAAGCCGTGCTATATAATATGTCTCTAGCAGGTTCCAGTTTCTTCTTCTGTACCCTGGACCTAGTCATGTAACACAGTATGCTGTAGATGGTCTGATCTCTTCTCATTTAGTGGTACATGAGAATGACAGCCATTGACACTGCAATCAGGATACCCCTGGAGTGTGCTCTTATGTATTAACCTGCGTTTTTGGAATATAACAAGACTGCTAAAGCTACTTCTCAAGGTTTACAGTCTGACTGCTGTCAAATACTCAAGTCCCTAATACAAGAGATTCTTGCACCTGCAGATCAATCGTTTCTTTATTTTTTTCCATATTTCTCTGTTTTGCTCCTTTCAGTTATGTGGACGTTTTAGATCTTAGGATTGCATTCAGAAGTTCACATATCTTTGAATGTAATTGCAGAAAAATTGGGAATCCCAGCACTCATTTTTATTTATTGAATGGCCATGCTTACACATTTAAAGCCTACAAAAACTCTTAGATCTATCCATTTTTTCTTTTCTTTCCTAAAGAAATTCATCTTTTTTGGTATTACATAGTTCTGATACATGTTTCTCATCAATCAATATTTTTTTGCATGAACCGTAACTGCATTAATGTTACATTCAAAAAAATATTGATTGATGAGAAACGTGTATCAGAGCAGTATCATTGCTGCCCTCTGCTAAAGTTTTTTTTTTTTTTTTTTTTCATTTTACTCCTTTTTTTTAACATTTTCTTTACCTGTTCCTTGCTGGCTCTTACACAGGCCCATGATCTTCTGATTGATTCTTCATACAATTAGTTGTTTTAGATCTTTGACCTGTATAATCATGCCAGTGATCCAAAAACGAAAAAGCAAAGCTTATTTGGAAGCTAATTGTAGTGTTTTTCAGAGATGCTAATGTGTTTTGTTGGTGCATAAATATAATTTACAGAAATGCGAAGATTTTAAGTATCCAGTCATGAGCATGGTATGCAAGAAAAACGGTTGTCGTTAAATGAATCAATTTTCAGTGAACGGTAGATTCTCTATGAACCTATTATTAATATCACCGACTGTCATACCATTGTGAGACCATGAGAGAAAAAGTTGTTCAGGATTGCTGGTCATATTTGGCCAGGATTCTAGACTCTAGGAAGTATATAGCTTAACCAGGGAAAGCTAAACACCATGTAAGGTATGCAGGAAAGCTGTTTTATCCTTCTGTAGTCAACGGGCATCAATCCACTTCTCGCCTCACTGCCCTAGCTTAGTATATGAGAGTGACTGTAATGAGACCAAATGCGGTCATAAGCTCATGGATGGTACAACCTGCACAGACTGGTCATGGACGTTTAGGATCACATGACCCTCCATCTCCAGCCATCTTATGGACAGGAATGGCAGCTGATGAGGTTCAAGTTTCTGACCCAGGGTCTTTACTTATCAAGAAAGCAGTACAGAAATAATCATAGTTGCATGTTGATAAAACACCTAATATTCTGCCCCACACTTACACACACTCTTCTTCATTCATTTAATTGGCAGTATTTTCTGTAATAGTCTGGCATGCATTTGTAATGGAATTTTTTTTCCTACCTCTGACACACTTGGCCTGGTGTGTCTGCATCCTCCACAGAGCATGTGTAAAAGCAGCATTGTATAAATGGGGACCATCCGGGAGGGACATATTCTTAATTTATGACATTGTGTGTTAAAATGCCTCACAATTCAGGTTTCTCTTAGTTAGCTGTAAGTTAGTTTTATATAAGTTAAAGCAGCAATATGTAGGGCAATTTATTAGCTTTTATAGATACCTTTTCTGTTTTCCAGCAATCTTTTATTTTACAAAAATAGCTCTTTTTTTTTCTATTTATGCTGATGAGTTTCTCTGTGCTTCAGGAGCACCAACATGCCTACCAGTGCACGTCTTTTCTCTCTAAACACTGGTGATTTTATAGCTAATTTACAGTTTAATATCTTATTTAAATATCCTTTCATAACCCAGTTCTATGTGTGTGCATAGCTTCCAAATTGTTGGAAAGTCTTATGTATTTTGCCTCGCAACTTACTGGTAAATCTTATACAGTTTGACAAGCAATTTACATTGTCACTTGCATAAACTGCAGAGGCTTGGATGGAGTAGAGAGCTGCCATCATGTTTTATTTGGAGCATGGTATGAACAATTTCCATCAGTGCGCCCATCTGGTTCAGCCCTGCGGCATTCTTTGACAGGCTGTCAACTGTAGTTGTATGTTTTCATCCAACCTGATAGGTGAAGAGCGTTGTACAGTTTCAGCCCTTTCAGCTAATCAATGGATGGTATCACTTAGTCTACAAAATAAAATCATTCCACTTCTCCAAAGATACATAGAAGACATGGGAGAGCTGCCAAAAAATATACACAATATGATTCTATTTTCCAATTCCAGTAGACTTATCTCACCAAGTTGTCTAATGATTTAGAAAAATGAATTGCCTCCAGTCCCAGATTTTTTTTTTTTGGCTGAATTTCTTATCAAAGTAAATACCAATAGATCTAGTTTATCAATAAATCTTAATTTAACGTCATCTTGTTCTGCAGCACTTTATATATCATGGTCAGATGAAACAATAGTGCCCTTTTTCCCAGAAGCTTAAAATCTTTGTAAGCTGATATAAGACAGGCAACCAGCTGGAAAGAAACCCAGTCTATTTTCTGGAATTTGGTCAATCTGGGAAGATGAAAATCTCCTTTCAGGAAGTAGGTAATACTGTTGAGTAAATATGTAGAATTTAGCACGATTATTTTTGTATTATGGAGGAAATTAAAAATTGTTGTAGTTCAAAGGATGAACTTCTTAAACCTTAGAATAGTGGAAATTTGTACATCAAGCCATCAAGTTTTGAATGACAGACTTTTGAAGAACAATGATATGTCCAGAAAGCTTAACCTGGGGCCAAGTGTTTGCGTGGTAGGTGACAGCCTCTCTAGGTCCAAAAGAAACTGGTGCTTCGCACTGAAGGTAAGACAAAAATAGTAAGGGTAGACAGCAGAGCTACAAATATAAAAGCAAAACAGAGCCAATAAGGTCTAAGGTAAGTAATGGTAGTGAGATCAGGAGACAAGCCATGGACATGGAAACTGTCAGCATACAGGAACACAAAAGCAATGACGCAAGTGGCAAACTAGAAATTTTATTACTCTAGTACCTTCCCGAGGAGGAAGACACCCTATTTTTCCAGGTTTTATGGGGGATTGGCTTGGAGCACAATATAGGGTATGCTTGCTAGTCCTTTGAGAAACAGCAATATTTATGGATAGAAAAGTAATTGCTGTAATGAGGTGGTTGGAGATGTGAAGAGCAGGAAGCAGCAGAGATAACCAGGCAGCTGTGACAGAGTGACAAACTGAAACTGTTACATAAGGTGTCCTACCTAATGGGAGGATACCCATTATCCCATTGGTCTTATCCATAGACAACCTAGAACATACTCCTATGAATTGGATCCTTAGCATCCGCCCTAGGAGACCAAATTAAAAAGACTACATTATGGTGAGTGATACATGTATAATGGTTGGGTGTTTCACCATTACTTCTGTGTGGAAAAAAAACAATATTCAATATGAATAAAAGTATTAATACATTTTGTAACTTTGGAGCAGATTCTGCTGGTGTCTAGCAGAGTCCTGTGTTTGTCCTTCACATTCTTTGCCAACATAGCGTTGTCCTGTGATGATTGTAGTAATAATTTCCTTGCAGTCAATTCTTGAAAACATGAATCCACACAAATGCATATGTAATTTTGGATGTGAACTTGCCATGTAACTAATTAACTTGCTTTTCAGTGGGTTTCCCTTTTGTGCCTTTGGGGACAAATTGTTGTTCCAGTTGGAAGTTAATTAGTAGTTCAACTCTTCTCTTCTGGTCTCACTCATCTATGCTACCCAGAGAATATCGATAATATGAATTGCAAATCAGAAAAAAATCATAGAATTTCAAAGCTTTATTGGCTTTTCATCCACAGTTTTGCATAGTTTCATCCTCTGCTTCACAGATTGTTATGTGGACAGTTTGAAGTGTAGCTATGAGGCCAAACCATATGGAACTTGTTTTTCACCCCCTTCTAAGACATTTTGAGTTTTCTATGTTATAATCTGAAGAGTATATATAATCTCAGTTACCAGTTCTCTTGTAATCACTAGACGTTTATGATTCAAATAGCTGAATACAAGTATAGTGAATTCTAACATTCTTCTAAGACCAGGATAGATACAGTAATGAAAGAAATTCTAAAAGTCCCAGAAGAACACAAGTGTTAAGCCCTTGTCCTGGCATTATGTGTCCTGCTCATTTACTTCTTCATGACTGCACTTTTGACTGTAGTTTTGGTAATTGATCCACAGAGTACATACTACAAATATAATGTGAACTGCATCCTATAGTACATAATGTGATATGGCCAACAAAATTAAGGTGAAAATATTTGGGATGACCCCATAGTGTCTTTGCTCTAAAATCCATTCATGGCTTTGGTGCAAAAGTGTCCTCCTATTTACAATTTGACCATGGCTTTAAATGCACCAACCTGGGTTATTTGACTTCTGTTATTGACCGACTTCTGTGACCACTATTCACCTACCTGAATGTTACGAAGGGCTATGCCCATGGATGCAACTTTTACCATTTTGTTTTTACTTTTCTGCTGCTCCTTCAAGTTAGGTTAGCAGAGCACCTCATGGATCTGATGCCACAGTAATAACAACGTGAATCGCTACACTTACAACATCCTCTCGCATCCTTACCCCTTGAGTTCTGCCACTTCTGGGTCCAGCAAGATGTGGTGCTTCAGCAACAAGTTGCTCTGCCAAAGTACTTCAGCCTCATTTGCCTATTAGTATTGTGAAGTTTCTGTATGGAAGGAGCAGTTGAACAATAATAAACAAAGGTATGGGTGTCTTCTGTGGCATAGCCGTAGATAACAAAGCAGTTATTCTGGTGACTGATTCCCTTTAAAAATGGTCAGTAAGGTAATGGCACTTTTAATAAAAATTTTGTTTATCTTTTTCCTATCTTTATGACCCCTATATGAGCCAAAGCTGCATTGGGGTTATCGCTGCAGAATATTCCAGCTGTTGTTATTCTTTAACAAATGGCTTTCATGTGAACAACTCTATAGCGTGGAGTCTCTATTAGATATGCAACCTGACATTATTACCCAAGGTACCGTCCTCTGTTTGCCTGCTGTTGTTTTTCTCTTGTCAATTTTGATATAAAAATCTGCCCTTTAGTAAACTTTTCATACTGTTTATCTCCAATTATGCTAAAAAAAAAGTAAAAGTAAAGTAAAAGTAGAGGATAATCACAGAAACTTTGTGGCCACAAACCTATGAAAAATGCAGTCGCTGCAGTCCAAATTCTGGACATGCTAGTGCTCATTGAAGACCTGATGACTGACTGATTTGTGAATTTTTTTTACAGATACCCGTAACACAAGCAAACTACTTTATAGCTAAAGAGGCAAAAGTGGCTGACTGTAGAAGAGGAAAACTAGTGCATTTGTGGTTATGTGGAGCCAAATGTGCCCAACCCCTGTTGCACAAACAGTGTGATTTACACATCCTAAAAAGATTATATAGATAGATAGATATAGATATATATATATATATATATATATATATATATTACATCTTTTTAGCATAAGTGCAGGCTGCATCTGGTTTAAAATACTGCATTTTGGTGAAATGGATACATGAAATGTCAGTAGTAAGATTGTCCTTGATACGATTCTAACAAAGTTTAAAGCTGAGTTCTGAGATGCTAGTAATTTATAATGTAACAAACCGAAGTGACGGCAACCCTGTAAGTATGGAGGGGGCAGTGTACCTTGCCTGTGTCTCCTGATAATCACAGATCAGCATGGCTAATCCCCAAGGTGTATGTTGATTCACTGCCTGTCCTCTTACATAATACTAGATCCCAATGTCACGCAGGTACTTGCTTTATCAATGAGCCTTAGAGAATTTAGCATAAAGTATGCAAAGAGCAACTTACTCCAGGGACTGTGTATACACATCAAGTGCTTGTTACATTTTTGATGCCTGTCTATATTGTTTATGTATTCAGCAAGCTAAGCAGCTGCCTTGGCAAATATTAGCTCAGTGGATGAGCTTTTCTATCCTGTACTAGGCTCATTAATTGGCTTCTTAGTTAGCATGGGCAATCTCAATACTTAGAATCTGCAGCAAAGTGTACTAAAATCTGTCTCCCATCACATGCCCACATTTGCTTGAGCATCGACACTATGCAAGTGCACAGCAAGTGTATCAATATAACAGCCAAATGGGCTAAGAAATGAAATAAATATCTGCTGGCATAAGATAGGGAAAGTGAATTCTTGATCAATTTATGATTGGTGTCCTTCTTTTATTCTCTTTCAACAAGAATGACTAAAGCTACATTGTATGGAACTCGTACAAAAACTACTGTTTATTTTTATTATTTTATTTTATATATCAAAGCAATAATCTTCCAATTCTCCTAAATATTATTTTGCTACCCTGCTGATATTACTTGTGCTATTTATTGTCTATAAATATTTGATATATAGTGCTGTGCATTATACAGGTTAGCAGCTTATAAATTGGAACATGATATATGATATACTGAATATTGTTCAAAGCCTCATGATATATCTTCTGCAAATACTTGTTAAATACTATATATTGTTTACCTTCTCTTACACGGGTTGTATCTACCTAGAAAGCCTCAACTTTACCACATAAAGCTCCACCCACCTATGGAAGATTATCCTGGTAACACTATCGCTTCAGAAATGTTGGTTCTCTAAGGCTACAAGCAGATACTTATTAAGTTTTGAAATTTAATGTGCAAAAGTATAGTGCACACATAAAAAACATACAATTGTCAGATAAAAAGGTTAAAGCGAATATAAATATAAAAATGAATAGTCTTACTTATGAGTTAGTAGCATATATCCACCACTGTGAAAACTAGATGAGAATTCCTTTAGGCAGCCTTCCAGGTGTTATTTTGGAGTCTCAAGATGACTGAACCTGTCCATTAGCATAGCTCCAAGCTTGTGACATCAATGAGAATGGAAGGTTTACATGCTAATGAACTTCAATACCACTACACCCCCCCTTCAGTGAGAAAATGATTCTAATGATGCAACCATGTTCAATTGACTGGGTACCTCATCCTCTGTCATCCCATATCAAACTTGGGGTGGCTAGGCCTAATCAGGGGTGTTTTGTCATCTGACGCTGTTCCCAAGCTACTAGAGTTCTGAAACTTTAAAGTCAGCTGGAGTAAAATTTGATCTCTACCGTTAGTGGGGCCTCATAGCTACAAAGTATGTCCAAGAATTTAATGAATATGAGTGTCCATTTTCTCTGATTTTAATTACTGGTGGGAAAGAAACAGGTCAAACTTTGACCTCCTTTAATCCCTGTCCCAGGATATGTGCTTGAGATAGTTGAATACCCATACTCTCTATACACGCAGGCATCTCTTCAATCTTATGACATACATGGACCACCTGGTGTCTTTGGGTACAGCACTAGAATTCCTTCCTGACAGTTAGTGTTTGGGCTTTAAAGTGTAATTAACATTTACTCTACAAAAAAGGTGAGTTCTGTGAGTTCTTGGCTGGCTATGACTAAATTTCAATGTAATTTAGAGACTGGAAAGGCTTCACTTAATCATGGCCATATTTCATCCTTTTAGCACACTTGTCTACCGCAAAGCCTTGTGATATACTGTATACCTTATATGCCACAAACCCTTGTTATATACTGTATATCTTGCAACCACCAGAAAAATAATTATGCTTAAAGCATTTCATTAAAATATGTAAGGTATTTGTATTGAAGCAACAAGAAGCATAGTTCTGATTGGACTGCCTTCTATTTTTCAATGTTTGGGGCCCAATGTTAGCCTACTGGAGGATCTTCTGGTACTCTTGTAGACCAGTCCTACCATGCAGTAGAATCTCCTGTTTTCCCCAGATGTGTTATATTTCAAACATAATAGGAGCTAGCCCATCAACTAGCTCATAGAGAATTAACAATTAGGTCAGGCAGGTGCCGTTTCTCATTCCTTTATTAAAAATGGCAAAAAGCAAGGCAACTCCAGTCTCCCCTCCCCCCTTATTAATAATTGATGTGTAATGGAAGGTTCATTAAAGTCTATGGGGAATGGAAAGTGAACTGTTGAACCCATGTTCACCTTCTGTTTTTAGTTTATGTAAGTTTTAAATATAGAGAGTAACAGAAAGTCCTTGCACAAATGTGTACTGTGCCTTGGACATAGCGCCTGCAGAAGGAAACCGGAAAGAAATGGAGTATAGGTAACAGTACACTTGACACATAACGTTTGCTTTAATTAGTTGCATTGTTTTGTTTCATTCATTAAAATACTCCAAACTATCTGCAGTATGTGAGTACTTTATGTAAGGAACAGACGATTATCGCATTAGTTAGTCGTCTCAAATTTTGCTGCGAAAATTCTCTACAAATGCGGTAGCTAACAAGTTAATGAATTGTAAATGTATCAATTACTATTGATCTATAAAGTAGAAAAATATCTGGATCTAAATGTGCATTAAATGATAGGACTGTATCTCACCTTTGTATAGCCTTGTAGGAAATGAGCTGCTTAAGAGGATTATCAGGTTTAAGACAATAGCATTATATCACACTCTATTTTTACAGCCTTGTTGCTTGAGACAAGTAAAGTAGACCGTACAAGGGTTGCTTTTACCCTTCCTAGAAAATAAGATATGTCTCCCAAATAAATCAATGATAAGATAAGGTGAATTACAATAGAAATGTACAAGTTTTGTATAAGTGTCCAACCCCTTTATGCAATAGGTTTCCTTCTGAAGGTTCATCTATCAGACTGCCATATTACAGAACTGTGGCACCAACTGGCTCCATTTTATACAGAAATAGAATTCCTGGTTAGGCAATTTCTTTTCTTATATAAGAATAAACCAAGTCCCCCATGGCCAACTGCTTTTGTAAAGCTATAGGTAGAAGACATATTTCTTTACAGTATTGAAGCCTATCAGTGGTTACTACAGCTTGAATCTTGTAACTTATGTCTTTTTTAAGTTGGGAAAAAGAATATCTAAAACATTCCTGTGTAGTGGAGTTGGGATTCTATTTTAAAACTAGAATTTGGGCAGAGGCTAATTTTTGTTCAGAATATCTCTGTGGGGCATAATATATATCGTATAATTAAAGTAAAACATATACGTACAACTATTGAATGTATTATTGAAGAGAAATACACACAAAATGTGCTGAAGGAAAGTAAACAGATCAATCACTGCCATAATAAGCTTCCAAACAATCCTAATAATTGTTGGGAAAACATCTCATTCAACTTAAAAAAAAAAAGTATGAATACAAATCATAACTAAACAGTAAGTTCAGTAATGTACCAGAACTATATAAATCATTCAGCGGAAGTGAATTTGGCATCTGCAGAATAGTTGGGTAATGTCTTTGCCTGTGACCCTATGGGTCGGTATAGTTTAAAGTAAAGAAAAACTAATGGGCAAAGACATTGGGGGAGATTTGCCAGAATTCTCGAGTAATGTGCACCAAAAACTAAAATGCTCTGTACAACATTTATTACAGGTTTCACACAGTTTTTAGCCACAATTCTAACTAGTAGAAAAAAAAAGGGCATGGCTGTGCAGCAGAAAGTCTGTGTGCCAAAAACATAAGCTGGTGCGCCAGTGAAGTAGACCCACTAATAGGGGGTGCAAAGTAGGACTTGCTAGTCTTATACTGTATCTGATATGTAATGGTTTTTAGTTTGTTTGCAATGTTTTTTTTAAGCTGCATTGCAA
This sequence comes from Engystomops pustulosus, assembly GCA_019512145.1. Lineage (NCBI taxonomy): Eukaryota > Metazoa > Chordata > Amphibia > Anura > Leptodactylidae > Engystomops > Engystomops pustulosus. Next base: position 96,963,577 of record CM033643.1, read on the forward strand.
GGTTTAAAAAACACTTCTCATGGTCTTTGCACAGCATAAAGTTGCGAAAACGGCAATACAACTTTTTTTTACGACTTTTTGCCGCCAAAATGCTGGTGGTACATCTCCAGTGTTCAAGTTAAATGCTTTGGACTGTCATTACTAAGTTTGTTGTTTAACACTAATCGATTTTTTGTGTTTGTGATATCAAAGAACAACTGATTTGATCCCTTTTAAAAAAAAAATTCTGCAGACCGATAATGCCACGGACAGAGGTGCATCTGATATGTGAAGAAATTAGTAAGGCCTCATTCACACAACAGTGTTTGAGGTCCATGAGCTAGCTGCACAAATTGCACCACAATTTATATAGAGAAAGTCATATTCCTGTCAGGCAATATTAATGGACATCGGCAGGATGAGCGGAGCAGAGCTCATCCATCAATGTCCTACAGACAGCACACAAAGGCACTCGGTCTGTTTGTGGTCTGCATACTGTTGTGTGCATCATGACTAACTTTGCAAAGGGCCTTAGATATGTTCAGTTCATAAAAGATCTCAGTATAGACTATCAAAAGTTGTACTAAGTACTATAGTTATACTAAATAGTGGTAGGAGGACAAATGTAAACCTAAAAGTTCCCTCAGCTTTAACTTTTCCCATTGGTTAAGAAACGATCAATGGTAATTTACTGGAGTGCTTCTTCCTTGCTGCTGGTTGGTTTAGAGTTGTGGAGCAAGGCGTAAGGACCTGTTTGAATCGGGAGCGGAGGCGCACTTTCTAATGGATGGGATTCTGATTTTACAGTGCTGCTTTATTTTGTTTTCCTCTTCAAAGATTATGTAATTAGCATCCCCCTGCCATCTTCATTTATTTATCTTGTTTTTTATTTTTTGTTTGGTGTTTTTCACCATGGAACATCAGTAAATGTTAGAACATCAAACCAATATATTTCACTGCATTTAATATCTGTGTATAGTACATAAGTATATATGTATACTTCTTTGTATTTTTATACTACTTAACATATTTATTAAAAAATATACTAAAAGTAGTAGATCTTAAAAGATTAATATATTAACAGTCTGTTGCGGCTGAAGATTTACCATTTTGCAGTGGGTATAAATACTTTGTAATGTGACAGTTTAATAATCATTGAGGACATTTTAATAAAATATATCTTGTTATGTAGCTGGGAGACTTGTCATATCTGCTAGACGAGTATGGCTTGTTGGGAGCGCCGTGGATGTTTTAATATTTATATATATAATAATAAAATTAAATATATTTATGAATTTTTCCCTACGATTAGAATAACAACTTATTCCTCAAGATGAATATGCTGCATGGAACGTTCTTATAAAACACATAAAACATTTCTTGTATGCCCACCTTTAAGAGCAGTTGCTTAGGGTCATTGTGGTCAAACACATGTGATTTATTTTCTTGGTCATGTTTGGATAGAAAATTGTTCACAACTCTATGTACAGAAATAAAAACACATACCTAAATGTACCTCCATATGTAAGGATTTTATTTATTTATATTTTTTCTTTTTTAGGGTGCCTCTGAAAGTTGAACAGGCAAATAATGCTCGTGATGCACTGGCCAAGGCAGTGTACAGCCGCCTCTTTGACCATGTGGTTAACAGAGTTAACCAGTGCTTCCCATTTGAAAGTTCCTCCTTCTTTATTGGTGTTTTGGACATTGCTGGCTTTGGTAAGTCCAATGTTGTGTAATAAATGTATGAATATAATAAAATGTAGACTTGCTTCATTTTCTCAAATGTGCCTAAATCTCTATTTTTCTGCAGAAATTTTATATATATAATTATTTTTTTAATTGGATAGATATGTGAACAGAGGTTATTATTGACCATTAGGTAACTTTCAGCTGACCGTTGCTGAATGAACATCTTCTCTTGGCCAAGCACCCTTGTTCTTTTCATTTGGAAAGGGATAGAGGGCCTAGATGGCACTTCTTGTTTGCATAATAGTTGACATGGTTGACTTTATTGTATGAGCAGCCGCAACCCGTTTGATGAGCCCCTAAAAGTTATGTAAAAAATTTTAAAACCAAAAATAAAAAAAAAAATTCAAAAGAGTTCTAGGTACCTGTTGAATCAGCCTTTTTCATTAACACTCACATAAAAAATTATTTGGTATGCCCGCAAACAGAGAATGCACAATGAAAAACATTATCCCATAAGTTAAAAATGTCCATATCATAAAAGCATTGAGAAATCTATATTTGGTAAATTTAGTACCTCTGTCCCAGGGAATAAAAATAATGTAGTAATGAAATCTTCCCGATATGTCTCTGAAAGACTCTTTTATTTATGAAGGTTTTATTAGCAACTATATTTTATACATTGTTTGAACAGTACATTTTAGAAAGAAGTCCAGGAACCTGCAAAAGAATCATCCTATGGGAACACACTTTTGTTACATATGGCTTTCATCAGTAGGCTTCTTATTCCTCAGCCACTGTTGTTTGGATGGCGTCCCTAGAATGTTCCTCACTGCTTTGTGACTGGTATGCAGTCCATGTTTTATTTCCCAGAGTACATTCTCTTCCGGAACTCATTCCAGTTCTAATAATATGTTGCCATTTTCTCATTCATGTCCTTCTTTCTATGGCATTTTTCAGCATCTTTATTTATAGTTTCATTTTCTAGCAATGCCACCAGAATTGTATTTACCTCTTTTACCTCTTACGAGTTGTCCTTTTCCTGATGTATCATTTAGCAGAAGCTAAGTAAGTGACTTTCAGTTCTTGGTGTAATTTTGAGAACAGATATTTCCGTACAGAAAGCAGTGTTCGTGTATTCTATTACCAGGGCAGAATTTTAATATTTTGAGTAAATTCAGCGATAGACCTCTTCTAAAGTGAACTGCATTGAGCAACCTATACCTGCAAAAATATTAGGTACTAGATTGGGTCATATTTACTTATCTGTCCGAGGAGTTCACCCGAAGTGCATTGTTCTGACGATAATGCACTTTGGCGCGATTCACTAAGATTGTGTGCCCATTATCCTGCATGTCGCTTTCCCCCTCAGGTCCGACAGAGTTCACCTGCTTTTTCCTGGTGCATGTAAGTGCTTGCTCTTGCGAAACAATTTTAAAGTTAAATCCCGCACTCAGTCCGAATATGTCGGATCTTCCGACAGCCCGCCCCCGATATGTCAGACAAAATCTGATCGCGTGCGACACAATCCCCTTCTAAATACCTGTCCCAGCTGTGCAATCCCCGAAAACGTTGGGAAGTCCGACAGAAATTCGATCCGCGGACCCTTAGTAAATAAGCCCCATTGTGCTAGCCTCTGTGCACCACCACCACCACCAGGGGGATTTAAAGGAAAGTATGTAAGTTAATGTCTGCTTTTTAATTGCGGATACTCAAGGTATATTAAGACTTTTGTGTTGTTGTATGGATTAAATTTGTACCAATGATGTAGACAAATAAAAAAACAATAAAAATATGACATGCTCTTAATAACAGCTTGTTTTGTAAATGCTCCATATTCGAAAGATACAAACCTCAAACAACAAATCTGAATAAAATACAAAACTTGTTTCTTTTCTCTGTTCTCAGAATACTTTGAACACAACAGTTTTGAACAGTTTTGCATTAACTACTGTAATGAGAAGCTGCAGCAGTTCTTTAATGAAAGAATTCTTAAAGAGGTAAGTTAATGTTGTCTGACATTTTAGCTGTCAGGAAAAAAAAGCTGTATTGAATTTATAAGGGAAAAAAAAAATCGCAAAAAGCTTTTCATCAGATGTTCACGTAAATTAATTACCGTACTAAGACTCTGGGGATGTTCCAGTTTATGTTCAGCATGTTTAATTCCACAGAGTTGGCACAACATTTTGATAGCAATAGTTTATTACAATTAATTTATTCATTCCTATATACATCTCAATTTTTATTGTTTTTTTTTTTTTTTTTTATTGCTGTACTTTTCTGTACAGTTTTTACGGACCGATTCCTCCATTGAAGTGAATGGGTACTTATGAACAAAACTTGTATTAAAACTTCAATACTTTTCCGATACTGGAGAGTATAGAACGATTCCATATGAGGCTTCTGTTGTTAGCGGTACTAAGTGACTGTCCCGTTCTACTGATCCCAGTGTAGTATCTGTTTTTTTTTTTGTTTTTTGTTTTTTGCACAGCTTCTTTACTGCCCAGGCATGCTTTCTGAGAAGGTGTCGGGCAGAGTAGACCACGGGAATCCTTGTAGTAGATGTGTTGGGTCATTGGGAAAATCACATCATCTGTCCATATGTTGTATTTATACATTGCATATGGTTTCTTCTGTCACATGGTGTCTGATTTTGATGGTAGATTTATTTTAAATAATTTATCATGATTAAGCAGGGGTACTTCCTCATAGATTCATGCCCGGTGACTGGGGTAATCTTCTTACATTTGTTATCCATGGTCTCCTCCCTTCTAAAATCAACATTTAGGGAGTAAATGCAGATTGAGCAGGGGGCAAGTGAAGCAGTGTAGCAACCTATGAAGCTTCATCACAGAGGGGTTCTGGTTAAGCCCCCCAGAGCCATCAAGCCTATTAGCATAACTGTATGTGGATAACAAATATAAGAGGATTACCACAGTCATGGTGACTGGATCTTTTAGTGAGTGTCTCTGGTTTATCAAGATGAGTTTTGATTTCCATGAGGAGCCCTTATCTGGCTCCCCGTGTCCCCATAGAGAATAGTGTGCACAAAGAGTTTTTTGGGGTAGACATGCATGATGTTCTGAGGGGGGAAGGGACAGGGGGAGGAGATATTAGGAACAGGGGAGGATTTTTTTTTTTTAAATCGATACATGACAGACCGGTTTCTGTCCTCACTGGCCAATCCCATGGGACTCAGGACACAGCTATGCATACAGAAAGGTAAAATTTGATGCAACCCAATTCAGACTCAGAAAAAAAGAACTGATGGGTGTCTAGATCGTTTGAACAGCTAAAATTATTTTTTTTTTCTTTTTGTGGCATCATTTTGGTATCAAGTATCTTGATACTACACTAAGTATTGGTATAGAATTCCAAATTCTGATATCGGTGCAACTCCACACACTGAATTTCTAGCATTCTCCCCTGGGATTTTAATTGAATTAATATACATGTATTTCTTAAATAGAATGCTATTAAAATAACTATACCTTTTGTGTAGATAATTTCCCATAAACGTAGCCATGTTGTCCCAACTAGATTGTTGTCCTTGTCCTTCAGCCATCCTGTGGTAATGAAAGGTGAATTGAGGTGGTCAGGCAGGGCTCGATAGCACATTTGGCCACTGCTGCCATGCAATCCACAAATGTGTACACACATATATATATATCTCCACAAATGTACAAATCCGCAATCCACAAATGTGTGTGTGTGTGTGTATATATATATAACGTATATATATACGTATATATATAATATATATAATATATGTGTGTATATAACAAGCATTTGAAGAAATGTAGATTTATTGCAGGTTAATTGAATACCCCTTTAAACCCACCACAAGTCAATTATTACTTCCATGCACAAATTGAAATCTTTGGAAAACTTGTTGCAGCAAAACACTCAATTTGTTGTTTTTTTTGCGGGGGGGGGGGGGGGGGGGGAGCACTGTTGAGGCCAGAACAGTGCGAAGAGGTGATGTCGTGGATTACGGACAATACTTCTAGCCATTTGTCCACCAGTCAGTCTTCCACGCAGTCCACCCATGTCACCGAAATCAGCACTCCTCCAGCTCCTCCACCCTGTGGCTGGCACCGCTGAACCTGAAGCCAGGCATGGTTGTGTGTGACAACGGCCGTAACCTGGTGGCGGCTCTGCAAATCGGCAGACTGACACATGTGCCATGCCTGGCCCATGTGTTAAATCTCATAGTTCAGCGTTTCCTCAAGACATACCCCAATATGTCTGATTTGCGCACGAAGGTGCGCCGCATCTGTGCGCATTTCAGGAAGTCCAGCACAGATGCTGCCACTCTCAGGGCAGCGCAGCGCCGCCTCCAACTGGAGGGAGAGTACTGGAAACATTTCCAGTACTAAAATTCAGCAGCAATGTTGTTCCATGGTGCCCCCTTGTGCTGCAAGTCAGTGGAGGAGGCTTTAATATAAGAGGAGCTTAATATAATGCAGTGGAACTTTGGAGTAACCTCGTTTGCATATATTTTGCAACACAAGTATACATTTAAAAAAAAAAATTGTGACTTGATTTGGAAGCAAAATTTCATAAAACACGCATATGTGCTGTCCTCACCCTATACTGCACTGTACTTCCCTCTTTCCCAAAATTGTATAACATAATTTTGAAGGAGTAGAAGTAATAAAGGGGTTAGATATTTTGCTGCACACGAATAAATATTTTAGGAGGGTGGAATGAATAGTCTGTGTTTCTATGAAATCAATCATCTGGGTTTCAGTAATTTTCTACGGAAAAACTTGCTTTGATATACAAGCAATTTGAATTACAAGCATATTCCTGGAACTAATTCTGCTCATAATCAAAGATCCACTGTATTTAAATCTCTGGTGTTCTAGAATCCAACATTTTTGCACTGTGGTGGAGTAGCATAAAATAATGCGTCTATATTGAGTGAAGGGGGAAAAGATTATAGTTTGTTCACCCCTGAAGGTTTCGGAAGTGATTCTCATTTTTAGTTTCCCTTCTTGTCCTGCACTCATCTAACACATCAGTACCTGCATTGGTAGAGAGGACTATCGGCTACATTAATCAAAACTAGTGCAGTCTGTACTATATGCAGTTTGACTGTGGAGTGTGCGGATTGTGTCAGATTAATCAAAACTGGAGCACAGTCTTCATAAATCTGGTGCCCCATGCACTTCTAAAGAAGTGTGCGCCATTTTTTGGAGCACTCTGTTCATGCCACAGAAATGTGGTGCTCGCCAGTGATAAAAATGGTGCAAAATTTCTACTGTCTTGTTGGACACAGTGCAACCGCGACACAAAACTGTTGCAGACACTTTATAAATACATGTGCAAGCAAACATTCTTTACAGTGGAAAGTCAGACAGAAAACAGGCACAGACTCTTTCATAAATGTGGCCCTGTGTGTTTTTGAATAACTGTACCAACCTTTGCTCTCACACTTTATCCAATAGCAAATACTGTATGAAGATTAGTTTACCGTATTTTTTGGAATATAAGGCGCACAAAAAAATCCTTTGATTTTCTTAGAAATCAAAGCTTTGTAGTTCAGTGCGCCTTATATATAAACAGTACTTACAGATAACAGCTGCCTCCTGCTGGTCATTCATCCTTATAATCTGGTGCACCTTATAATCCGGTTTGCCTTATATATGACCCTTGACATTTTAGCAGGCATAAATTGATGGTGCGCCTTATAATCCGGTGGGCCTTATAGTTCGAAAAATACTATAAATTCTATTTTCCTGCATTACAACTGTGGCTACTCATCACTTTCTACAATGCTGGAAATCCCACAATAAATGTCACTTCATAGCCCTAAGTTAATTAACTAACATTCATTTAGAGGGAGCTTTTTATGTTAATACGAAACACTTACAGTTCTCCTTTTATAAAGCATTTTTTCATTTGTTATAAATGACCATAAGCATAATGCTTACAGTAATGATACAGTTGTGAAGATGCTTCCTGTTACATGTGTCTGAACTGCCATTATGAGAATATGCTTACGGTGTCAGCACAACATGGTTTGATTATATATCTTTATTACATTATGAGTAAATTATGCAAATGTTTCCTGAAGATTGACAATTGCCTAGTTCTCCAGCAATACGCACAAGTCAGCAGAAATAGGGGAATTTATTATTGCTGAAATACAGACTTGTGGACATTATTTCTGAATAATTTATGCATAACAAGTAAATAAATCGGACATCTAATACAGACTCTTTGTGAAATTTGCAAGTTATATCTGCGAATTTTGAAATTAAACATGAAATTAAAGGAAATCTACCATCAAAAACATGCAAGATAAACCAGGAGCACTTGCTCATCCAGGCACCGCGAATGGTAATCTTCTTATGTTTATTGTCTCCGGCCTCCTTCCGTTTAAAATAAACTTTTTAAATTATGCTCCACACATCTAGATGTTCTTCAGGGATTTACATTTATATATGAAATGCCAAGCTACCCATGCCTTTTTCTGAATAGACAGCTTTTGGTATCCACCATCTGATACTCAACCCAAATTTGGGTTGGGCTTCTGAGTGGATATTAGAGGTGATTCTCCATCCAAGTCAGTTGGGCAGTTCTCATCAATATCAATATCTTTAAAGTTGCTTCTTGCAAGTTTAAACAAAAAAAATGCCACTTGCTTAGTAAATATCCCTTACTGCCTTGCACAAACGTTGCTTCTGGTCTTATATGCTAGCTTTCTTCTTTTTTCTCCCCTCCCTTTCAGGTTATTTCATGCCCTCCCCCTTCTATTCCATGCAGTTGATTAGTATTCTGCTTTTTATTTTGGGTCACTTTTCTCTTTCACTGAGTGCTTCCTGCCTCTTATTCCTCCTACCTACTCCCCTGACTGCTCACCCTCTTTTACTCCCTGCTATTTATCCCTTCTCTGCTGAGTGCTTTGTCTCCTCCACTTTTGCCATATTATGTTTTTCATAATGGACAAGGTTGTTATGTACAAGGCAGAAATATTATTACTCGGTGGATTTCTCAGCACTTTGGAAGTTTTATATAATCAACACTGTTGTGCTAGAACTTGACAGGTTCAGTATTCCAGTAGCCGATCTCTTTGCTGTCATGGCTGTCTATCAAAGAGCTGTTTTCAAGGCATTGTATAACTTGGGAATGGACGAAGATTTTGATACCTTGCTGTAAACATCCTTGTCATCTTGAAATCGGTGAGGCAGTGACATATTGTACAGTTGCTTTAACGGATAAATCAGACAAATGTCATGTTAGGCTTTCATGAATTTATTCACTTAGTCATTGCTGATGGATATAAATGCTGGTGTGGTAGAGTCTGATGCTGAAGATGACGGAATCCTGCTGCTCTCTAGTGAATATGACAGCGTTACTGATAACTGAGGCATAAATTAAAGATGAGTTTCGGTCTCTGCACTGATTTACATTGCATGCTCACATTTTTCTTATATCACTTTTCTTTTCGTACCACAATGGTACCCACATAAATAAGTTTTTTAATGGATTACAAAGTCTTTGGTAAGTTGTGTTGCCTAGCAATGTTGACTTTCTTTCATACTGACAGCTGTCACTATATTTGACTGAATGTTAAAATATAACTGCTGTACAATATAAACTCCTGTACAGGAAACTTAGTTCAGTGGTTATATTTTATTTCCTTCCTTGAGAAATAGCCTTGATGGAGACATGGAGATGGAAAATATAGGCTTTGAGGTTGTCCGGGTTTGTTCAAAATATATATATATATATAAATATATATAAATAATATATGTAATATAAATATATAAGTGGGGGTGGTTAAGAAAACAAAAAAAGAGCAGCTTATACTTATCTTCGACGGTACTCACGCTTTCCTCTGCCATGCTGTGTATACAGAGACAGGGCATGTTACCAGCTAATGCTGTGTCAAATAAAAAAAACAGGTCGTGCAGCAGGTAATTACTGCGAACAAACTATGCAAGGTGCCCCCTTGAAATGTCCAGGGTGCACAGTATTTCACCAGAACCATTAAATTCGGCAAGACACAGGGTGAAACCAACAATAATTACTTAAAACCTAGCTTTTAATAAATCAGCCTAAAACCATGTCCTAAAAAAACAGACTTAAAGGACACCTGTCATCAGCCTTTATCTAGTCATTTCATACATTAATCATTATAAAATCATAATTTCTTTATTATGTAAATGAGGCTGGTCACATGGTCAGAGGCAGTGATGTCACTCCTGTTACCCCTCCCCTCTCCTCCCCTTGCTCATGTCTGTGTGTAATGTATAGTAAAGTATTGCTAGTGTGTGCGCTGTATCTGCTGACATGCTGCATCCTCCTAATAGACATAGACACAGACATCAGCTACACAAGTACCTGACATGTTCTGCTATAACATGGCTGCCTGGAGCTGTTGTATCTCTCCAATACACACACACAGGCTGCAGGGAGTGCCAGCACCAGAAAGCACATGGAGGGGCCATTACACCATTATACAGGCTGTCAGTCATGCACTGGGGGTGTGGCTGTGCCTCCCACTGATGAATAAGGTGGACAGCTTGAATATGCTAATGACCCATTGGACATTTCACAGGTCATTTGCATACAGCTTTAGGACCTCATTGCTTAGGTTTACAGGCATGTAGAGGGAAAATGAAGGGATAGAGGCAATGCTCTCTAATGGCAGTTTATGAAAATATATTTAGTTTAGGGGGCTTATTTTGCCTGACGGGTTCTCTTTAAGGACCATCAACAGACAAATAAACAACACTCACCAATGCTACTGGCCGTCTGATCTATATGCCCCCTCACTGCCTACATAAAGCTTGCAGAAGGAAAGTGACTGGGTAGTGTACAGGTGCAGGATCACAGTCAGCGAGATGTGCGTGGGAAAACCAGGTCAGGAACAGGTGACAGCACTGCACCTAGTAATCCCTACTACTAACTCTCCCTGTACCCACGAGAATGACTCCTGCTCTTACAAGGGCAGTACCAAGGTAACCCTGTAATCTGAGTTGCCCCTAACTAGGGCGTACTAGGTTTTTAGGACTGATTTATTAAAAGTTATGTTTTAAGTAATTATTGTTGGTTTAATGCTGTGTCAACGTGTCCCTCCCCCAACCTGTTATTTGTTTTTCATGAGTCCCAGATAACCCATTTATCTCTCAAAGGAAGTTCCTAAGATTTTGATTTTGATTGCTAATCCTAGTCAGGGCTTTGGGCTCAATAAACTGTTTTTGCCAAGGTCAAAAATGCTGACATCCACTAATTGTTGGGGTTCTTGGGTGTCGGACCTCCACCAATCTGATATTGATTGGTGGATATTCTAAAAATAAGTCATCTATATTAATATCATGGAAAATATCTTTAACCCCTAAATGGACGCAGCCATTTTGTAGCTTCAGACTCGGTCCCATTTTTTTGGATTCTGGCGGAGCGGAGCACTAAGGGGTTAACAGATGACCCCATATTATATTTTGATAAACTCTTTGCAGTTTCAAAAAGTTCTAGAACTCAATTTTTACTTTATATTCTTTAAAATGGTAAGTGACCTGACTCCCTCTCAGAATCACGGTTGACATGCAATAGCCGATGTACTCACTGGAAAGATGCATCAAAATTGGTTCTAGAGGGTGTGCAATGAGCATACCCTACTTACTAATTCTGAACTTAAATAAGGCCTTCAACCACCTCAAAATGATCTAACTCTGCATCCTTTAAAGGGAATCAGTCACCACAATTTACCTGCCCATATGCCACCTTATAACTTTTGTTATTTTAGAACTACTCCTTCCATGCCAAAACTTCTCTTTAGAAATGCAAATTAAACTGAAGGGCTTTAGGAGGCATTAGAGTACCTTAAGAGGTACCTTGTGGGACAATGTAATATAAAAAAGTAATAATAAAGTCTTAATTAAAAAAAAAAAAGCTACAAAAGCTACCAAACTTACAAAAATGTCCCTTTTAAAAAAAAATTAAAGTAAAACACACACAAATTGTTCCCTAAACCTATAACCGGATTTATTCTGTCCGACAAAAAAACAATAATTAATGGAAAAATGATGCTCAAATTGACATTTTTTAAATCATCCATCGCACAAAAATTATACTAATTGCATTCAAAGACCTTTAACAACCCCAAATGTGCTACACCGCAGCGTGATATTGTGCGCCAGCCGGCAGATCACGTGGACAACACAGAGAAGAGAGAAGTCCGAAGACCATCCGCGTGGAACGGAGCATCAGTGAGCGGCAAAGATAGTCGGAACCACCTGTAGGTGAGTATGGAAGGTTTTTTTTTATGTTCTTGGCAAATGGGGCTAGTAGTATACTAAAGGCTGCCTACTAAAGGGGGCTGGCTGGCTTTATAATTAAGCGGGCTGGCTGGCTTTATACTTAAGGGGGCTGGCTTTATACTTAAGGGGGCTGGCTATATACTTAAGGGGGCTGGCTGTATACTTAAGGGGACTGGCTGGCTATGTACTACTGGGGGCTGGATGGCTATATACTAGGAGGCTGAGACCAATGCATTTTCCACCCTCGGCTTATGCTCTAGTCAATGGGTTTTCCCAGTTTTTGGTGGTAAAATTAGGGGCCTCGGCTTATACTCAAGTATATACGCTAATTTTCTAATAAAAAAAGCCCTATAAATTTGCTATCACTGTGCCTGTTGACATTTTATATAGGTTTGATGGTATAGGCAGAATATTTTTATTAGAAAAAAACCATGACAATTTTCTTTTAAAATGTGCGGCACAATAAGAGACCCAATCTTGACCCCCAAATAACTCGACCCCATACAGCTGTAGTAACAAAATATACAAGTTAAAGCTTTTAAAAGGAAATGACAAAAAAAAAAAATTGCCTGGGCTTTAATGTGGAAAACAGGGGTTAAATTATACAAATATTTGGAAAATTTAAAGAGGACCCTTCATCACTTCTGTCAACTCCAAAGTACAAAGTGACCATTATTGTCCTCAACACTGATTTAAACTAGACCACAAATGTGTAAAAAAAAAAAAAAAAAAAAAAAAACCCTAACTTTAGCTCAGAGATCATTGGTCTGTAGACAGTGATATATCACTGCGCAATTTCAGCAATGCTCAAATGTTAAAGCTGTCCCTGTGTCATAAATATTTAATAGACAGTACATTAATTTTATTACTTGGAGGCTTATCCATCTACCAGCAAGGCAAATATTGTTCATCTCATGCTACGCGTGCAATTAACATGACGTCTGGTGCTGATGTTCCATTTCTAACTGCTTGTGATAAATGATCTTTATTTGCATAAAATCACAGGGTGCTGCAATCTCCAAACCTATAGAACACTTTCCGTCAAATGTAAATGCATGCCGAGAAGATGGCTGAAGCTTCTGCTGTAATACAGCGTGTGAGGGAGATTCTGCTGCTTTGCTGAAAGATTTGGTTTGCATGTGGTAGCTTATGGAAACCTCTGCTGCACACACAGCCTATTTTTCTGCTCTGTGTATTACGCGGTGGCTTGGTTATTGAGGAGTGATTGGCCACTGCACAATGCCTGGGAGCTGGTTACAGACACAAATGTATTTAGACAGGATCTACCTGTGCTCCAGAAACGAAACAATCTGTTCTGTGACCGTTCAGCTCAGGGCAAGAATAATACGTAAATTATTGAAATGACAATACGTGAAGAGCAGCATTTCCAGAATGCAAGACCTGAAATAATTTTACGCCAGGAGCTTGTACTATATGGCACTATTTAAAATTTCATAGAAACGCTATGATATGCAAATATGAAGGAATCATTTGCATAACATCACGTAGCAGAGGAAGGGAAGCTAAAAGTCATGTAAATGATAAAATTAAATATATGTATTGGATATTGTGCATGACAAATAGTCAAGGCATATCTTCATGAAAATATTGTTTTTACAGCTGTTAAATCAGGAACATTTGGATTGCTTTCCACAGACACCTCTTTGTGCACCGATTGATAGTAAAGAGCTGAGCCACTGTCAGTCCACTTCACCATTGGTATTTTCTTTAGCAATTATGTCCAGTAATATTGAATTGGATTTTTGTGGTTTTGTTTGCTTATGACCCTTTAAACACCTTAAAAGGGTATTCCCATTTCAGCAAATTAATGTTGTTGTTTGCATTTTAAAAACGTATACAATTTTCCAATATACTTTCTGTTTCAATTCTTCACTGTTTTCTAGATCTCTGCTTTCTGTCATTCTATAGATAGTTTCTATGTTTACTTCTAGTGGACAGAAATCTGACCATGGTTACACAGGTGCACAGCTAGTTATATCAGAGTAATCAGTAATCAGAGCTGTGTGATATAACGAGCAGTGCACTTGTGTGACCATTTCTGTCCACTGGAAGTAAACATAGAAGCTTTCTGTAGAAGGACAGCAAGCAGAGATCTAGAAAACCGTGAGGAATTGATACAGAAATTATATTGGAAACTTGCATAACTTTTTATAATACAAACATTCATTTTCTGAAATGGGAACACCCCTTTTAAGCATAAGACCTATTTTGGCCTTTAGGATAGAGCACTTTTTTTTCAATCTGACATAGGCAAATGAGGGCTTTTTTGTGGTAAGAGTTGTATTTTCCAATGGCTTAAATTTTAGGGTAAAAGAGCATTATGCTAAGAATTGATAAACCCTTTCCTTTCAGGGTACTCTGAAACTTGTTTTTTTATTAAAACATTTACTATTCACAGTATTAAAAAATGTAAAATATAAGAGTTTTCTTACTTTATACTACGTTATCAAATAAGTACCACCGTTTTGGTGAAAACTTTTGGGAGGCAGTTAACAATAAAATTCACAGAATACATAAAACATGATTTATTTTTTATTTTTTTCATATTTATGGAAAAGGGTGATTTTTTTTTTAACCATAAGGGGATTTACATTTGGGATACCATGATTCCTCATAAAATACATTGCAGTACTTTTATATATTAGACCCAGTCTCACACTGGGCCTAATAGGCTTCTGTACATCCAGATCTCCGGCTGCCATGGCAACCCACTGCCGTAATCATGTTGTGGGGGCCAGGGAGGCAACTGAGGGAACCTTCAGTTTCTCTTCTTAGCTGCTGTGATCCAACTTGATTGCAGCAATCAAGGGGTTAAACTGTCCTGCATGGAGATCTGTCCAGATGGGGCACGGACCTTCATAACTTCAGTTAGGGTAGAACTCCTTAATGGCAGATCATAGAGTAACAGCATTGGCACTCTCAGATTTGGCCTGCCCCAGTGCATTTGGACACCAAACAAGACCTGGTTTCTATGCTTCCTTTGTTAGTTCTGTATATATACTTTTGTCAGCGTTTTTTTTTGCTTTTTTTTTTTTTCAATATTTCATGATCACAAGTTAAATTTATAAGTAATCTATTGCTTCAGAATTTTTTTTATCAAACTTCTAAAATATTTGTTTCCAATGATCATATTCTATATGTTCTCTACTTCAGTTGCAAATTTCAGTAACGTGTAGGTGTTTGTCCGTCAGGAGCAGTGGTGCATGAAAGGTTATTACAGATGCATTAAGGGTTCTCGACTGCGATCAGGATTTTTATTTCTACAGAGATAAAGGGGCTTTGTTACATCCCTTTATTATTGAACATATATTAGTTTGACGTTTAGCTCATGACTTAAGATTAGAAATAGTTTTGATGTTTGTTTGCCCTTCATGGTTTCTAGTCTATAATTGACATAGACAGAAACTGTCAAAGGCAGATGAGGAAAATCCAGGGTATTCTAGTGGGCATCAATACTGATTTCTGCAAAGGCAATAGTAATTATTTATTACTCACTCCATACAATAAACATTCTAAGAAAGTCATTGCGGATGTCTGGCTGTAAAAAGGAATAGTTTATATAATTGGAAAAAGAATGCTAAAATCAAGGGATGTGCTAGAATAAAAAGAATTATTTATTTTTAACTTTTGAAGTTTCATTCTAGCTTCCCCCGTGGTTCTCCAATGTCCCGCTATGAAAACTTTAAATCCAGTCACTAGCCTTCTTGTTCTTCTGACATAGATGCAGGCCACTGATTGGCTGCAGGAGCCATATTGTACCACATTTCTTGCTTTTAAGTACATTTTTAAAACCTTGACAACCCATCTAAAAGAGGTTTCTGGCCCCAAACTTGATGACCTCAAGAATGATTTCTGAAAATATTTATTGTGGGATTGTTAGGTCAATGTCTCTGGGGAAAGCAATGTGAAGTGGCTCTCCTCCAATTAAATGATGTGCAGGGCAAGTATACTTTTTTGTTTTCCCCTGCTCCAGCCACCAGAGGTCTTTCCTGGTAAAACCTTTAAAACAATGCATGCAAGTCATTTCTTTAGGTAAAAATAGTACAAAATCGTTTGTTGGTAAATTAATTTCAACCTTTGGCTTCAATCTCCGGTTCTGTTCTGTAGGTATGTCACCATTGTAAAATTGCTGCAGATCTGACGAATGGCACAACTGTCATTGTGTTTATTTTTTCATTATCTGTAGTGCACTAGAACAGGCACAGCTCCATATACTGTGTTTTGGACTGGAAAGATACTGCACTGCAAGCTTAGCCCCATTCACATGAGCTTGTGGTAGTTTTCTTTTGACATCATACAAAACTGGTGGCAAACCTATGGCACGTGTGCCAGAGGCGGCACTCTGAGTCCTTTCTGTGGGCACCCAGGCCATTACCATAGAATGAAGTTCACCAGACAGGACTCAAAGAATCTGCCTGCAGAATCTTCCTACAGTGATAGATGAATTTTCCCTCCTCATCTAAACTGCATTGGTGTCCTTAGGCTGAAGGATTGAAAGTTGTCAATGAACAAGGAGAAATAAATTACAGCTTAAATTGCTGTGCTGGCACTTTGCAATAAATAAATGGCTTTTGGTTGAAGTTTGGGCACTCAGGCTCTAAAAGATTAGCCATCACTATCATGTATACATACATACGTACGTACATACATACATACATAACACCACTAGCTGTTAGGTCCCCTTGCTTGCACAATTCCCTTATTTTCTGTAGCGGTTTTAAATGGACTTGGCCAGCGCCATGAATTAAGTTCTCATTGCCCTTTTTTTTAAAAAAAGTGCAACTAAACAGGTGCCCAACATTGCCACTTTTACGTTGTTGTGCTTAAAACAAAATGATGATTGTTCATTATCATTCTGAATCACAAAATAACAACACAGTGAACACTGTTAATCTGTTTCACTTTCTTGTCAAGGACACTACCTCAATTTTTACTCAACTATTTTGACTTTCAGGTTAAAGTGCCTATTGAACTCAAGGCTTTTTTGTGTTACTTTCTTTTAATGTGCGTGATCAAAGGCATATGTGAATCTTTTCTTGAAGTGTACAGATGTGCCAGCTGCTACCCATCTCTTCTATTTGTTAAGATTTAGAGCTCCTTGGGTTCGCTTTTACAATAACTTTGTTGTGAAACCAACTACATTATTTGATGAAGATTATTTCATAAAGATTTATTTAGTTAAGATTAATTATAAAGTTTTTTCCAAGATTTTTTTTCACAATTAACTAGTAGTTGCTGGAGTGGTGCATTAGAGGAAAACACCGCTTGGAGACAGCCCAAGTAACATTTATATAGGCAGTGAACTAGAGGAAATGAAGGGTGGAGCAGCACTGTGAAAGTCCCAGGTGCACACTTCCTTAAAGGGCCAGTAGCAATCTCAAAGAAAGGATCCATGGAAGCAGCACTCCAGCAGCCAGTAAGGTAGTGTATTCGCCCATGGTCAGTTGTACAATTACAACATTACAGCTCCCAAATAGAGCCATTATCACCTGTGAATGGCTCCATTGAGGAGCTGAAATGTTACATTTGTTGAACTGACCATGGGATGAATAAACTACCTTTCTGGTTCCTGGAGTGCTTCTTCAGTATATACTTTCTTTATAGACAAAGAACATGGCCGTCTGGATTTGTGAATCGAAATAAAAGAGCAACTCTTACTTATAGATCGAGGCACCATGCCTGTGGTAATCTTCTAATATTTGTTATCCAAGTCCTCCTTCCTTTTAAATTATGCTAATGAGTCAGAAAAGCTCTTGTTGGCATTACCTGGGCCTCCTTGAGCTGTAACTTCACAGGCTGTTACACTGTGCAAAGAGAACTTTTCCCCCTGTCACTTTGTGTTAAAACTTCCTCTGCTGCAGAGAGATTATAAGAGGCAAAGGGCGAGGGAGGTGCTCCTTCACAGTGTAGCAGCCTGTGAAGCTACGATACAGTAAGTATTGCAAGGAGTGTATGAGATTCAGGCTCATTAGCATAATTTTAAAAGTTGATATTAGTAGGAAAGAGGCCTCTGATCACAAATATAAAAAGATTACCACTGGCACTATGCCTTATAGTAAGTGTCCCTGGTTCATCCTGCTTGATAGACACTATGCACAAGTGTAATGTAATAAAGTTATGTTGTATAGATTTATGCTTTGCCTCTGTCACATTATTTAACAAATAGTTATGTTGGAGACTCTGATTGTTTATATAGATTAAGGTTCTATACATTCTACAAAATTTAAAAAGAAGTAGTTTCTCCCCCTAGGTGGAATAATGGTTTTCTGTGTTTCTGTACTTAGGAGCAGGAATTGTATCAGAGAGAAGGGCTTGGGGTGAATGAAGTACACTATGTGGATAACCAAGACTGCATAGGTAAGTGACACTATATAACCTAATTGACCTATGAAGGTAAAATGCAAATGACTTTACTTTAAAAATCATTTAAAAATGGCTTAACAACTTCAAGGTGTATTCCCACAAAGACTAGATTCTTAAATATAAACAGAGAACACATTCTCGAATTCACTGTTATTTCCTCCAGCCTCCTCCCCCCTGCATTACAAGACCAGCTCAGGCACTTCCTGCTGAGAAGCAGTCTGCAGAGACTTACTCTACTACTAGGCATAAAGCAGAGATGAAAGTGCTGTGTTTCATATCCATCTATTGTATCTCATCTCTTTTTCTGTGTGTCAGATACTAATAGAATGTTTAGAAGCTAAAGTGTAAATGAAACTGGAGATAAACCCTGAAACATGATAATCTAAGCATACTGTTAGCACACAGGATCTCAAAGCACAGAGGAATCATGAAGTGTCTGCTTAGTGTAAAATTATATAAGGGGGACTCTCTGACCTTCACTGCGTGATAGGAGCTAAAACAGCAATAAAAATGAGTAAAATAAGGTGGTTGAAAACTATCTTTATTGTGTAAACATAATTAAAATTAGTTCTTAGAACTTCCTTTCATGGGCAAAACCCATGTGCTGAGGAGACCCAACCAGGTCAAAAGAGTGCTGTCTACAGTTGGGAGTCTGTTCGTTCTGGAATAGATATACTGGTTTGGTTTAATCCCACATCTTGTTATTAGAATTCTGGTAGGTCAGGTGTTAAGGGGGCTGCCTTCCAAGGTAGCAAAAGGATTCATTGTTTTCCATTTAACACCTTTGAAAACATATTTGCATACTTCCCTGTTACATTTAGGAATGTCTTTACACAGTGACAGAAAGGGGCTTTCCACTTCTCAAATAATTCATAAATCTCTAGGAGGAATAATGGGTAAATAACAACAAGAATAAATTCGAACTATGAGCAAGACTATTTCTAGAGCGAAAAACCATGGAGGAGCTAGTAGATAAAAAGTTCCACACATATGAACAAAAAGCAGAAAAAATTGCCAATGTCAGTGCTCTCCTACCCACTTCCAGACAACACATGTCCCTCGAACGCATAGGTCACTGTAATCCTTTCTTGTTGACATTGACAGTTTTTGTTATTTCATGGAGGATACATCAGGATAGCTGACTCTTTAGGGTTTGACCTAAAGCAGGTGAGCTTGAATTGCACATCATTGTCATGTTGGGGTTCTAGTTGGACAACTTTCCCCTGACTTACCCCTGTTTCAGAGCTAGAGGTGCTCTTCACATCTTGTGATTATAGATGAGTTCTTTGTACTGACTGGAATAGTTAAATGCTGCTTTGGTTTTAATTTCCTCTTTCTGTTCGTGAGACAGATGTGCAATTCTCTTTCCAGAGATAATTATCTCGGGGAAGATAGAATAGTTAGAGTCTGAAAGTGTTCTTATAACATTGCTAATGCTGGAAGCACAAGAACTTTCCCGCCCTGTGTTTGGTGGAAAATGTTGTGTTTTTTTTGTTTTTATGTCACATAAGAATCTGATACATTTTCTTCTTCAGATCTGATTGAGTCAAAATTAGTGGGTATCCTGGATATACTGGATGAAGAAAATAGGCTTCCTCAGCCTAGTGACCAACACTTTACATCTATGGTGCATCAGAAACATAAAAACCACTTCCGCCTTACGGTAAGACAATTTTGTTGTGTCTCTGTTATCTACAGCTTGATAAATGTATACTTGTATCTGTTCTCATCTCTGAGGTCTATGTTTCTTATATTGCCCCACAATGTTACTTGTTGTGTGTGTATGTGTGTATATTTATGTATGTATGTATGTATGTATGTGGCAGCCAAGTGGTTCTGTTGTGGATTGCCTTTCCAGTGTTTAGCAATCATTTTACATTAGTGTATTAATTAATAAGTAGGAAAGCTTTAATAATAATAATCTTTATTTATATAGGGCCATAAAATTCTGTTGCGCTTTACAAATCATAGAGGATAAATACAATATAATATTACATTTCAGAGTACAAACAGACATAGATGGAACAATATTAGTGAGGGCCCTGCTCTCAAGAGCTTACAGTCTATGAGGATGAAGGAGGGACACAAGAAGTATAAGAGCTTTTATAATGGTCTAACCATTCATTATAAGGGAAAAGTATAAAAAATATTAATAAATATTCTACTACTTGAACCAGGCATCAGCCACATCTTATATACAAAGTCCAAGGTGAAAGTGACTGCAGAGAAGCCTGAAGCTTCGTATATATCTGGTGTTTGTCGGATAAGCAACGGGCGGAGGACATAGGATGGATTAGTAAAAATAGTTTATTTATTTATTATAAAGCGTTATTTACATAGCACCATCATATTCCGTAGCGCTGTGTATTGACAGTGAACCAATCTCAAGATCATTTCATGGTCCGCACATCTGTGAACATAATACGTTATTTTTTTTCTGTAATCTACAGTTTTGCCAATTTGTAACATGCTGAACAGTAGTTTTATTTCAATCGATAGCAAAGGAGTGTGTACCTTTTATCTTTTAGTATTGTTACAGATTATTTAGTCTTGTTGGCATGCATGTACTATGCATATTGTATAACCCAAATAATATGGAGGCATTTACCACTAGTGGAACATATACATGGGTATTTGATGTGTTATCATTTATATCCTGTTATGTAATGAAAGAATATGTCTTTTTAAATGTCAGTCCCTTTTTTAAGTTATATTACACTCACACACACACACACATTTTTTTTATCTATGTAGGAGTATAAGGCAGAACTTTACAGATGTGGAGCCCAACTGGCTAATTGTGTCCAAAGTAATTTAGATAAGCATGTTCTTCTCACCCTGCAAGTGGTAAAGTAGACAGGGCCTAATATACCGTATGTACTCGTATATAAGCCGACCCGAGTATAAACCGAGACCCCTAATTTTACCATCAAAATCGACTATAAGCCTAGGGTGGGAAATGCATTGGTCAGCATACAGCCAGCCAGCCCCCAGTAGCATACAGCCAGCCAGCCCCCAGTAGCATACAGCCAGCCAGCCCCCAGTAGCATACAGCCAGCCAGCCCCCCCCCCCATGTAATATACAGCCAGCCGAGCACATTAAAAAAAAAAACTTGCATGCTCACCTCTCCCGATGCCCGGCGTAGCTCCCCGATGTTCTGGTCCCCTCTGCTCTGCTTCATTCTCCTCTTTGTAACAGTTCGCAGAGACGCGTCCACGTGATTTGCCGGTCAGCGCAAACTAGATTGCATGGACTCTACTCTGCCAGCTAATTACAGAAAGAAGAGGAGCTGCCAGGAGCCACAACGAAGATACAGAGCCGTGAAGAGCATTGGGGATGCCAAGGGGGAAGTTTTTAAGTTTTTTTTTTTTTTTTTAATTGACTCATAAAAGCCGAGGTGAGGTTTTTCGGCACATTTTTTTTTGTGCTGAAAAACTCACCTTATACACGAGTATATACGGTACCTGCATTCAGACCACCATTATTTTCTTCTGAAACTGTAATAATGGAGGTCCAACAGATCCATTAAGATGTCCATTGATTTCAGTGGAGTTTGATTGGCTTCGTTAATGTCTATTTGTAACATTTCCATTATTTGAGAAGGGGAAAAAAGAGCACTTTAGCTGCCCTCCAATTTTCCACTCAATCAACAGAAGCACTAATGGAAGAGTTCCAAACTGACACCCACCAAAAGTCACTTAAAGTCCATTGAAATGAATTGGCATTTTGATGCATTATGGAATGCAAATGGAATATATTTATGGAAAACTGCGTGGAACACTGAATGCATGAGAATAAGATAAATATTATATAAATTAAAAAGTTGCTGAACTTCTATAGCAGTAAATGTTAACAGTTCAAATATAATAATTTGATTGATATTTGCAGGTTTTCTTGCAGCTTTTTACTTTTTGTTGGCAATTTATTAAAGAAGCAAACAAAGAGATATGTGGTTGTATATTAACAGTTACTTACCTTTTCAATCCGTATTTAATCTGTACTACTTAGCTTCAGGGAACACACAAATTCCTATCTTTGAAATTCGCATTCTTTGCATAGGAAAGCCAAGCTGTGCTCATAAATCTGAAAAGTTTTGTGCGTGGGTGAGCTGAAGTGGCTCTGACTATTTGGTAATTTAATTGTGTGTGGTTTGTCCTTAAAATGTTCCAGTTCCTGTGTTTATGATCAACTGCTGTGTATAGATTTTCTTTTTACGCCTCCCTTGAGTCTTATCTAAAGATGTAAGCACTGTAGTGTATGTTCCGCTAACATGGCGAGCGGACATCATCACGTTACCGTTTTATCTATGCAAAACAAATTACATCCTTGATTTTCAGCACCAATAAAGAATCATTTTATGGCTGCAGCCGAAGACGCAGTTCTTTTACTAATGAAATCTTTTCAGAAGGTGCGTTATGGAAAAGAACAGGTGATTTCAACTTGACTCTGAGCAATGAGAGATTACACTTTCGTCATGCTAATATCTGCCAGCCGCACATTTTTCCTGACCATAAAGATACATTTTAGGCCTGTAACGGTGGACTGATAAATATGCATCAGTTCTCTGTTGCTTTTTCCTAGTGATGAATACTGGAGCTGATACCATCTATCAGCCGTCTTCCATTTTTTATGGCTTGCACATGCTGGTAGCATTTCATTTTGGAACAATGTGTCACATAGAATACATCAGCATAAAGTTATCAATGTCTAGAACTCTGTATAGAATGTATAGCGTTCTATAAATGTATATCGTTTGATCAAACAAAACCCCACAATTCAGTCTTTTCCTTGTTTTTATTGCAGATTCCGAGAAAATCTAAACTGACTGTCCATAGAAATATCCGAGATGATGAGGGCTTTATTATCCGTCATTTTGCAGGAGCTGTCTGCTATGAAACAGTAAGATGTGTTTTGTGCTTTTGAATTTCCTTTCAATCGTGTGGAATATCAATCATATACCGTACTAGTAAAAATGTAGTCTGTATAGATATAGCTAGTTTAGATTTGACCTTTTTACAACAAATATTGGTTCATTGACTACTGACTAATAGGGAAAACCGCATTTCAAAAGTTAACCTACACTCATTTTATTTGCCCTCTCTTCCTTACCTTGCTAGATTTTGATAAAGTTCTGACCATTCTTAGCCATTGTAGTTGTGTAACTACTGATGAAATCATAAGCTGACACATTGTGCACCAGTATATGATGAACACCCCACCCCTTTTGCTGCAACAGCTATACCGGACAGCTGCTGCCTCCTGATATCTGCATTCCAAAATGGCCCTGCATGGTGAATAATTGCACTATGTTGGCGATATCTTGTGCACAGGCCCTAGGGGGAACATCCTAAGTTTGCCCACTTTGCTTCTCTTTACACCCCTCCCTCCACACACACTTGGGGCAGGTGGCGTGAGGGGGAAAATAATCACAATTCCTGGAGGTTAACAAACTCGTGTACAAGCCTTGATAAATCTCCCCATTATGTAAGTCAATATAATATCAGATCTATGTAGCAGAAAAATTATACATAGCTCGCCGGACAATCCAGCCCCAAACCGATTCCGGTGCATGTGAATAGTTCTGAGGCAAAAGAACCAAACTGAAGAGACGGAGGATCCTGGTACTCACGGATAGAAATGGAGGATGGCCAGTTGGAGACAAATTCTTCTTTATTTAATAGTTTAAAACACAGTGCATACACAAAGCACAAACGACCTACGTGTTTCGGCAACACGCCTTACTCATGGTCTAAGGGTACGGACCTCCCGCCCCACAATCACAATAAGATCTATGTAGGAGCTTTAGTAATAAGCCGCTACAGCCACATTCATTGAGCTTCCCATGCATTACACATAAATAGTCTCACACATGCATGCTGTGGCCAGATTCACTTTACATGTTAATGCTATTCACTGCACCAACACAATGGGGAAAATATAGTGCATTAAAGGAATCCAAATTCACATGTACAAGGACAGATGTGGGTTTTTTAGATGCCTGTATAGAGCTTCACCACCTACAACTTCATGAATCTAATGCCAAGGTTCTCTGACCAGCACCATGAAAGCTGCAGTTATCTTGTCAATAAAAACATCTAGCACAGTGTCACAAATGAATAGCCTTTATTTAGTGGTTTCCCATTTTTTGATCTCATTTCAAAGATGTTCCACTTTGATGGAACCTGATGTAAATGATAATCTCCCGGAGAACTGTGTCAGAACCCGACCCTATGCATGCAGCAGACTTGTCACGTCTCAGACAGAAACTCTGGCTCCTGCAGAGGAGCACGTACAGCAGTCAAAAGAAATATTGTCATAGTTGAAGAAATCACATTCTGAAAAGAAAATGACAGCAAAGAACATAATTGTAACTCAATTTGTAGCAGCCTAATGAAGCTTTCATCTACCACCAGTACATTGTAAAAATAGTTTATTATGGTGTCCAGATACAGACTGCATATTTTCCAATAAGAGTGGGAAAAATGATGCATCTTGTGGCTCAAAACAAAATCTGAAACCGGCCTTTCCATGTTAAATTATTTTTCAGTATATAACTTCTGTTTCCAAAAAAAAATTAAATATTGTGTTTCTAATTACTTCCTTCCCCTGGAGTAGGATTAGCTGTCACAGGGCTGCGTCCACATGTTCCAGTGGTCTTGCGTTTCTCTGAAACACATATGGTCATTGTTACAGTCAGTGATTGGCATCTTCATTTACTAAATCTTGTAATGTGATACATTTTTATATTTATACATTTTTTTCATAGATTCATCAAATTTTCCATTTTGTTGTATGATGCATATGAATGGTGCATAAAACATGATAATGATTCTGGATGTAGAGAAGGCATAACTTATACGCCTTCATTTCTCTGTGGTTGTGGAGGTATGCTGCTCCACTGCACGGAAGCCACTATTTATAGATATAGGTCATATTTATATACATATTTGATGGCATCCTCTAACCTCTTGGATTGAATTAAAGATGAAAGGTCACTTGTTTAAACATGTTTTCATTTCCCTCTAGACACAATTTGTGGAGAAGAATAATGATGCGCTCCATATGTCACTGGAGTCTCTCATATGCGAGTCCAAAGATAAATTTGTACGGGAGTTGTTTGAATCCGCCAATAATCACAAGGATTCCAAGCAAAAGACAGGAAAACTCAGTTTCATCAGCGTGGGGAACAAATTCAAGGTATTCTGTAACTTGCGGTATTTTTATGGGACAGGTCCTAAAAATTACTTGCTGTGATCAAAGTTGTAATATTTGACATTTTTGGGGGGACATTTCTAATTTGGTACAGTTTCCTAGTATCTATGTTCCCATTATTTGCCACAAATTTATCACACCTTGCAGATGTATAATCATTTTGTAAATGAAAGGGTCTGCACACAGAATTGTGAAGAATCTGTAACAGGATGCAATATTTTGTATCACCTGGTGATGAATATTCTTTCATTTCAATTGTCATGATCTGAAGAGTGTCAAGTTTTCGTTGCCATTGATGTCCTATTGTAACTCATGACCTTCTGTGACTGAAACATAGCAAGTACATAAACTCCAGCACTGTTTTTTGGTTTTATTTTTGCAAATCATATCCTTCTCTGCCTTCATAGACTCCAATGCAAGCAGCAACCTGAGATTTTGGTCCTCTTTGCTGTAAAAAAAAAAAAAAAAAAAAAATTCACCGTTCTAAAATTTTGTCTGATACTTGCTGTTGCTCAACACATTTATGGATGAATTCTATATAGCACATTACGTGCCATTGTTTTTTCAAATTGCCAGTGTGCAGAGTTGCAGTGAGGTAATAGCATGGCATATTGTTATTCCATGTTGGTCACAATTTCCTACAGCCAGCAAAGAACTAGAAAACCATGAGGGATTGATACAGAAAGTATATTGAAAAATTAAATGGCTATTCATTACACAAACAATATTACCGTAATTATTTGCTTTAATATGCTTTAAGTGGACAACCCCTTTAATGTTTCTAATAGTGATAGCAACTGTCATTTGATTTTTGCAGCTCTGTTCTTTGACAATATCTTTGAAACCACTTTGAATATCATAACAACATTTTTTTTCATGACAAGTGGGACTTTAAATTGATAGAATAATTTTATTAATTACACTTTTGGTTATAGAATTAGCAGATAACTTAAAATGTGAAAAAATATGCTTTTTAAAAAAATGTTTCCATTAAAAACTTTTTTAATATGCAATAAAATTTTATAAGCCTTTACCAAAATAGCATATATACTCAAGTATAAGCCATGTTTTGCAGCCCAATTTTTGTGCTGAAAAGCTTACACTCTACTAATATATATACATATATTAGTACTTGCCTCTGGCGCTCACCTATGACTTCCTCTTCTCCTCCGGCTCATTTCCTGTGCTTGACTCCCGCTTCCCGGCAGTGCGGGCATAGGCACGTCTATGCTCTCTGCCGGCATGCAAGCACAGCTCAACGTCATCAGGCCCAATACACCATAGTGTGTGCGTGGGGGAAGAGAGCTTAGACGTGCCTCTCCCTGCACTGCCAGGAAGCCGGAGCTGAGCTGAGAAGGCGAACTGGGGGAGAAGTGGATGCCGGGGATGAGCACCGCAGGTGAGTACTTACTTACTTTATTTAAAGGGGGCAGTGCTTGACATTTTTATTTAACAGTGAACATCTTTGGTTCTGTTTCACCTAGAAACATAATGCTGATATTGTATTAAAGGGGAGATATAATCTTGCACATATAATCGTTTAAAGTGGGACACTGTCATATGTGTATATGTGGTATCTGCACGGGGCATGTGCTAATAGGACTTGTATGGCAGTCAGGAATGGGTTAATATTGTGTTGAAAGATTGTTTGAAACATATATATATATATATATATATATATATATATATATATATATATATATTATAATAATAATTTAACCCTTAAGAGGGCTGATCAACTTTTTATACCGGTCATTTAGGGTACTTCTGATGCAACACCTGTCTACAGCGCCGTGTCAGAAGAAGATTGCGGGACCTGCTGGTGTCTATGAGTAGTATTTTCTTACAGAAGATCTAATCAATACCTTAGAACATCTTTCCATATCTAGCTGAAAGCTAATGTAAGGAACAGAGAGAGAAACAATTGTATTGGAAAGTAATGTTTAAAGAATAGTATAGTTAGGAAGGGAGCAGAAAGCTTTAAAACTCTAAGCTATGTAAACAGACCAAGAGAGAGCTCACAGCACAGTCACAAACCCACAGTCTGTGATACAGATCTGATCAAGTCATTACAAAGGGGCCCTTTGCAGCCCGCTCGAACTAAGCCGAATTTGTAATTCTTTGAAGTATATTTACAACACACTCAATAAAAGTCATCTCAAAACAATATGAAAGCAAATCATCTGGGTTTAGTGTTCGCACTGCTTATTGCAGTCAAGTTTTGTTGACCATATTTTCCCCAAATGGCCATAACTTGTTGCTTTGTCTCCAGCCTTCCTCTTCATTTCTGGGAATATGTACATACAGTATACAGTCTGACCCCTAAGAATGTGAAGCACAGGATTTATATGCTCTTGTACATATATGATTAGATGAACAATCTTGTGTCTTCATCGATCATGTGATATTTTGACCGCCAAAGCAGTCTTTATCAAGCATTGATAATAAATTGCACAACTCAACCCCTAAGTGGCATAAAACATTGACCCTTTGATTGTAGCATGAGTGGATGGGATACATATGCAACAATTAATTTCCAATAGTCGCCCGGCTTGCAACCACAAAACCCTTCTTAATCCACTTTAGCCCTGGTGGATTAAGAAGGGTTTTGTGGTCGCAAGCCAGGCAACTATTGGAAATTAATTGATAATAAATTGGACAAAAGTTCAAGTAAAAGATGTGTAGTGGGGGGGGGCGTGGCTAGCAGCCAAGATGGCTGGACGTGTCTAGGAGAGCTCCTCAGTGACCCACAGAACCGGCTGGATAAATCCTGATTTACAGGCTAAAACACCCGAACCGGGACTCAATCGGACTCCCCCACGTTGAGAGGCCCCGCGAGTCACGCTAAAACGACAGCGGGAGAATTAGTCTGACAGGCCAGGACCGACAGCGCGCGTACGCAGACGGCCACCCGACACAGAAACGGCCAGAGGGACCTGATCAAGAGCCCGAGTCGGCACTCACCTGACAACACGGGCTTACTGCCATAGCAGGACGATCGCTCCGGAGGAAGAGGTGAGAGACGGAGCGGATCCGGCTGCCGTCTCGGAGAGGAAAGCGGAGCCCACGTGGCATCAGCAACGGAGAGCCGACACGGTCAGCGAGGATAGAAGGCAGCGGAGGAGACCTAGGAAGAAGAGGCAGGGAGCCACAGAATAGAACCGGGTGCCAGAGAGTTCGTCAGCGTGGCAGCAGGAAGACACCAGATCGCAATACCTCTGCCCGGCTCACAACATTCCAGCCCGGTCCACACAGTAGAGTGGCGCGAAAATAGGCACAACGCCAGCGCCATCTTGGATAGAGGCACCTGCAGGTGAGACAGCCTTCTGAGACAGAGAGGAGACCCGGAGAAAGAGAGGAAGTCGGGCCCACGCACCTTCTCTAGTGCTGCAGTAAGGAACATTGAGAAGCTGAAAAACTACTAAACTGTAAGTTACTACAGTGTAATCACTTCAAATTAGAGTCGAAAAGCCTAGCAACTGAAGGCACCTGATAACAACACTATATAAGAATAGGAGTACAACTCACTGAGCTGGCTCTGCAATTCAGCCATCCTAACTGACTGCAAATAACTCTCACCAACATGAGCCCTCCTAAGGCTAGTGCTATAGATAAGCTCAGAGAATTTGCTCGTGGAGATGCTAATGACTCTGCCCGTACACCGCAAGCACAGCGTACAGTACATACTAGAGCTAAACCCAATGCTGCAACATCAGCTGCACAGGCTGAAGTGGAAGATGACTCAGAAGAGCTCACATTAAAACAGGTCACCCTCCAAGTATTGGCAGCTATAGACTCCTGCAAAAGCTCCCTGACAGGCAAGCTGGATGAGGTGAGAGTGGATGTCAGCCTGCTTCGCCATGACCTGCAAAACCTGAGAGAGAGAGTACAAGCCACTGAGGAAAGAATATCACAAGTAGAAGACCGTAATGCTAATGTTCCAAGATCTATCTCAGCACTTGAGAATGACTCTGAGGCCTTAAAGCAAAAGGCAGACGATTTGGAGAATCGGCTCCGAAGAAATAATATTAGAATTATAGGAATGCCAGAAAGAGCTGAGGGGCGAGCGCCGGAAGAATTCTTAGAAAAATGGATACAAGAACTATTCCCCACAGCGAAATTCTCCGCGGCCTTTGTGATAGAAAGAGCACACAGAGTGCCCGCCAGAGCTCCACCGCCAGGATTGGCCCCAAGACCGTTCCTAGCAAGATTACTGAATTGCAAAGACCGAGATATGATTCTTCAACAAGCCCGCAAGCATCCGGACATACGCATGGACAATGCAAAAATTTCAATTTTTCCGGACTTCTCCCTGGATCTTCAAAAGAGAAGAGCAACATTTACGGATGTCAAACGCCGGCTCAGAGAAAAGAACGTCCCATACTCCATGGCCTATCCTGCCCGGTTACGTGTAGTGGATGAAGGCAAAGTCATATTTTTTGCTTCACCGGCAGAGGCCAATGATTGGCTAGAGTTACGCAGGAATGCATCACCAAGACATCGGTGAAGACTGAATCCGAGATGACTTGACATGAGCGACAAGGAGGAGCACGTGAGATCGGGAACTGGTTAATCACAAAGCATTAATGTTTTGGTATTACGTGGGGAGAGCGCATAATATAATGTGATATATATGTTTAGTTAAAATGATGGACAAGTTATAAAAGGTCCCACTGAAGACAAATAGTTGATGAAGCCTATGATATAACCCTGAGAATGTGGGTTACTGGGAACGATAGTAATACTCAATGCCTATATCCCATCTGACATGGCAAGAGTATCCCAGTTTACTAGCCGGTTTAAGCGGGACCGCATTTCTGCTACGAAGACCACATTTAGGTCAGGCGAGTGGAAGGACGAGCCCGCTACATGTTAAAAATGTGTTTAAAACAAGGTTTAATAACATGTTACATTTTGTTAGAGCATACCAGGGTCAGGTTTGGTTACAGTTAAAATGTGGGGTAGTGCTACACACCTACCCAAACACTAGAGTGTCAGCAAATACCCCTCAGGAACGAAGGTACAATTTAGACTTAAGACATGACTGAATTACGCATACTTTCGTGGAATGTGAGAGGACTAGGAACCCCAAGAAAGCGAATAATGGTATTCTCCCAGATCACTAGGCAGAACCCCCATATTATTTGCCTACAGGAGACTCACCTAATTCCAACCAAAACACACATATTACATAAACCCTGGGTGCAATGGGGAATTCACTCTTGCCACAATTCAGCCTCTAGGGGGGTATCCCTCCTGATACATAGAAGTCTGAAGTGGGAAGAAAAAGCCCGATTAATAGATGCAGAGGGTAAGTTCGCATTTGTACATGCACATATAGACGGAGTAGCCTACAACATTATGGGAATTTACAACCCTCCGCCCGCCCCACAAGCAGTAGTGCAGCAGGCTGCAATATTTGCACTAACGTACCCACACGCCCTGAATTTGTGTATGGGAGACTTTAATTCTCTGCTAATTCCAACACTAGATAAACACCAAGGTCAGCTGGCCCCACCCCTAGATCCCAGACCCACTCCCCTTGCTACTTTGATAGCGGAACTGGGATGGGCTGACCTCTGGAGACACCGAAACCCTCAAGCTCGAGTATTCTCTTGCTACAGCGCAACTCACATGTCATTATCCCGTATTGATCACATAATAGGTTCTATCTCTTTGATTCCGCAAATACAAGATATTCAATATCTTCCTAGAGGAGTGTCAGATCACTCCCCTTTGACATGCACACTGGGCACACGAGCAACCTC
This sequence comes from Engystomops pustulosus, assembly GCA_019512145.1. Classification (NCBI taxonomy): domain Eukaryota; kingdom Metazoa; phylum Chordata; class Amphibia; order Anura; family Leptodactylidae; genus Engystomops; species Engystomops pustulosus. Next base: position 96,994,884 of record CM033643.1, read on the forward strand.
AGTAATGTATAGACAGGCAATACACCCCTTTTGGTTGGGTCTGATAAGGGAGCAAGACAGAGTATCAGAACAATTAGAAACGTTTCTACAAGCCCATCACTTAGAACAAGACAAAAGATTGCAATGGGACACAATGAAAGGGTACTTACGCACTTGCATACAATCAGCTATGTCGCATATTAAAAAAGAATCGAGACGCAAAGAGTCTGAACTGGCAGACCTGTGCCATAACTTAGAACAACAATATATAACAGACCCGACTGAGGCCAACAGGTCGGCTTGGTTACAGACTGGTCGACTTTATTTACACACACTCAAAGAAAAAGCTGACAGTAAATTGTTCTTTTATAGACAAACCGCTTTTGAACTGGGAAATCAATCAGCGAAATTACTCGCTCATATCGCTAGACAACATACACTTTCTCCCCCAATTTTACGCATACAGTCAGCAAATGGTGAAATATTGCAAACCCATACAGACATATTAGGGAGGTTTACAGAATTTTATAGCGAATTATACACATCATCCTTGGAAAAATCAGATAATGACATAGAACAATACCTAGATAGAATAAGACTACCATCTCTGACAGAGGAACAGGCTAGCCTTTTAGATCAACCAATATCCATGGAAGAAGTAGAAGAAGCAATTGACCAGTTAAACAATAACAAATCACCAGGACCTGATGGGCTCCCCAAAGAAGTATATAATAAATACAGAGATAAGCTTCTCCCGTGCTTACTAGAGATGTATAAGGCCACATTTGAGGCAGGAGCACTTCCTAGGTCATTAACGGAAGCGACTATTATTGTGATTTTAAAGCCAGGAAAAGACCCGATAGAATGTGGGTCCTATAGACCCATAGCTTTATTAAATATAGACTACAAGGTCCTCACTAGAATATTAGCATCCCGACTTAACAAGGTCATCTTAACACTAATACATTCAGACCAATGCGGGTTTATGCCAGGGAAATCCACATCAGACAATATTAGACGGGTGCAAGTGATCGCTCAAATTGGACAGACGAAGGGGGAGGACTGGGCACTGGCCTCCTTGGACACTGCCAAGGCCTTCGACTCGGTCGAATGGCCCTTCTTGAATCACTGCTTGCGGAGGATGGGATTTGGACCTAACTTTTGTAAATGGATAGACATCCTATATTCCACACCTAATAGCAGACTATTAATAAATGGCGAATTATCTCCCCCCTTCACACTACTCCGAGGCACGCGACAGGGATGCCCACTCTCACCATTATTATTTGCAATAACCATTGAAGCATTGGCGGCCAAGCTCAGACAGGACCCCATATATCAAGGTATAACCCTAGGCCAACGGGAAGATAGGGTGGGGTTATACGCAGATGATATGATCTTATTCATATCCAAAACCACCACTTCACTGCCACATGCCATCTCAATTATCAATGAATTTGGGAAGTATTCAGGGCTACTAGTGAACTGGGCGAAATCGGCATTTATGCCTCTGGGCCCGCGCCCATGGGAGGGTCCAGCAATAGTGGAGGGACTGGCGGTAGTCTCAGAATTTAAATATCTGGGAGTCATGATTACTAAACAACATCAGGATGCACGCAAGCACATAACTGGTCCACTCCTCACATATGTGAAAGAGAAATACAGGTCATGGAAAACTCTCCCTCTTTCGGTTGCAGGCAGAATAAACTTGGTTAAACTCATAATTCTGCCGAAATGTTTATACATTCTGCAACATTCAGCAGTCCCACTACCTAAAAAATTCTTTAAAGAATTACATGCCCTAACGGGAGTTTTCGTGTGGGCCACCTCCAGAGCTAAACTTAGCCTCAACACCTTGCAACGGCCAAAAGAAGAAGCAGGAATGGCACTCCCTGATTTTTATAATTATTACTTAGCGGGACAACTTAGATACCTACACTGCTGGACAGATGGGCAAAACCTACCCAACTCAGAGCATCATCTACAGCATTATCTGGGTCTCAACACTTTATGGCCAGTCCTAGAACCGACACAGGAGGCAGGCACTACCTTGCTACCACTACACAACCTGGCTAGACAGGTCTGGAAGGCGGCTAAACATATGGCGAACTTCACAGACATTATAGCCGAAACTCCATTGTGGTATAACCCCACTCTCAGACACATACACGCCTTGGAAGGGCAAGCCCTATGGAAGCAAAAAGGCATAAACACAATAGGAGATATCTATAAGGATAATGTCCTCAGCTCATTCCAAGAACTACAAAACAAGTATGATTTAGATAGATCCTTTTTCTATAGGTACCTTCAGCTTAGACACGCACTGGAGGCGCAATTCCCAGATTCTCCTCTCATCATCTCGTCTTACCCGATAATTGGTATATATAGAACACAAGGTCCTAGGGGACTAGTCTCAATACTCTACTCTCATTTAATACAGAAAAAGATCACACAGAATCCGCTGCGTATAATAGACAAATGGAAAACACTCATTCCCTCACTGGACGAGGAATCCATTTCAGACATGCTATCCTCACACCTAAAGGTCTCTCCCTCAGTAAATAACAAACTCATTCAATTGTACTTCATTCACCAGGCATATCTAACCCCAGTACGGTTAAGGCATATGGGCAGAGTGGCAACGACAGCATGCCCCAGATGTGGAGAGCTAGAAGCGAACTTCTGGCATATGAGCTGGAGCTGCGCTCCAATCCAAAAATTTTGGAAAGACATAACAGACTTCCTCACGAGTATTTTACCAGTCCCATTACCTCACTCACCCGAGATATGTCTACTGGGCTTAATTCAGGAAGCAGACTGGACACATTACCAAAGTATTTTTTTAAGAGAAACACTGTTTTTGGCCCGCAAATGCATTGCTCTGCGGTGGTATGCACCTAACACTCCCACACTTAGCATGTGGAAGCTTCAAGTAAATCAAATTCTACCATATGAGAAGACTATATATAAGCACAGACAAAAACCTGGTAAATTTGACCAAATATGGGGCGATTGGTGCGACTCTCCGAGAACCAACTACTCCCCTCCCAGACTCAGGTTAGCCATGAGAGACCTATAAGCGGATAGAGAATTTAAATATTATACTAGCACAGCAATAGAGGTACATGCTAAAACGCAGCTTTTCTTTTTTGGAGAGTATAAAAAGGACTTCAGAGGGAGACCAAATCTGCTTAACACTCTTGAGTACGAGAAAGACGGAATATCTATAAACAGCAAAGTTTGGAGGAACTAATAAATGATATACCAGTAGGATATGATAGAGAGGAGCAATAGGGAAAAAAACCAAAGAAGAATATACATCAGAGACACTCGAAAATGAACACGAAGACCCAGTTAGATGGTATTGACTCATTATTTTATTGTAGTTAATGTTTTTATGTTTTTTGACAACTGCAGATAACAGGATACAGACTGTTACATAAACATTGTTGATAGACTGTTAAATGTAAAAAGTAAATGTAATGCTTTGTACAATTCTGTTTCTGCAATAAAACAGTTTAAAAAAAAAAAGATGTGTAGTGGCCGGCAACTTTAGTTTCTATTCTGCATACTTAAAAATATAATCCGTGAACTAAAAGTGATTATAGTAGAAAGTCCAGAACTGCATACATTTTGACAATTCAATAAAACTTTTCAACTCGCATCTGATTAAAATGTAGACTTGTGAGGACATGTCAACATTTTGGAACAAATGCAATTCTCAGCATGTCTTTCTAACTACTTCTTGTACATGTGAGACCATACACTATAGTGTAGCCGTGGAACTGCATCCTGTATGCCCAGAAAATAATTTAGAAGTAAGGCCTGTAATTGTAGGAATCAGCACTGAAATCTATCAGGCTTTAGAACAATAAAAAGGACAATGCCACTATGGCCTAAATGTGGTCTAACCCTGCAAGTAGATCTGAGTTTTTTTGTCTATGCTGGTTAATTGCTACTGGATAATAGAATGGAATTAGGGTTGTTAGAATCCTAGCCTAAACTAAAATGCCAAACATTACTACGTATGGTGAAAAAATGGCCCAACAAGGCATTAGGTGGTTTCTAATACAGTCTACTGTACATACACAACAACCTAATTTCTTCCATAGTCTTTGTCCCTTCATATTTAAGGATTTCATTTGTGCCGGCAGGTTGTAGTCCAGCATTATAGTCATGTACTATGGAGATCCAGTTTATCAGCACTGTAGGGTCCTGTCATCTTAAGGAGTAATACGATACGGTACAATACGATAGACCTTAATTTATCTAGAACTCTCTGTTCAGTCGTCTCAACAAATTTGTTCAATTCCATACCGCTCACAGCTCACGCCTTCTTTGTAACACGATCAAGCCCTTTGATAACCATTTTTGACATTCCAGACCCAAAACGAGCTATTATGAAAAACAGACCCCCAGCAACCGCAGCATCTTTGAGCCCATCCCGATACACACCGTAATAGAGCGGCACGCGTCGGGTGTTGGTGCATATTGCAGCAAAGACTTACCGGTAACACCCGATATCGGTGCTAGCTAGATGGGTGGCCATCGATCAAGCTTTGCCGATGGCTTTAAAAAGATTGGCGGCGCCCATGGGACAATCGTCGCTCCCCATGACGTCATTGGGGAGGGGCGATCAGTATCTATGACATTCTCGGGTCTTCCGAAGAACTGGGGCTGTCTCGTTTTAACCCATTCATTACAATGTGCAAATTGCACATTTTAATGAATGAGGTGGAAAATCCCCATATGCTGCCATACTGTAGTCGGACAACCTAGGATTAAAGTACCCCAGGGGGTCTGAAAAATAGAAAAAAGTAAAAAAAAAAATTATAATTAAAAAAACGAAAAATTCAAATCACTCCCCCCCCCTTTCCCTAGAAAGGGGGGTGGCAACGGTTAACGGTTGGGCAAGGCAACGGTTGACTCTGCAGATGTAAGCAGGCTATGAATCCCAATTCCCTGGCACAATGTGAGATTTACCTTGTCTTCATGTCCACAGACTAGAAGCATATTCTCCAATGCTCTGGCTTTCATTGCTGTAATTTTTCCTATCTGTGTTTATTTTCTGTTTAGTGATTCTATGCTTTCTTTACAGAGCATAGTTGTAAGTTCAGCTATTCAGCTTAAATAGTGAGTAGCACAACCTGCATTCCACATCACCATGTGTTTATGACCGGCTTTTGTAACCTTTTTGTTTTGATCGCTCACCCATATATTTAACGCCATGTAAGACGATGCACCGCGGACTGTGAATGCATGCAATTTGTCACCATGCTGCATGTATAGTGTATGAGGCTTCTGCCCCCGTGTGCTCTATGTAATATTGTATGGCTTTTCTTTTTTTTACAGACCCAGCTGAATCTGTTACTTGAAAAACTTCGAAGCACGGTAGGAGGATGACAATGTTTTCTTTTTCATCCAAGCTACCAATGTATGACCGCACTATTCAGGGCACTTGCTACATTTCTTGCACACATCCACGTTTTCACCTGCCAAGTGTCGTTGTGCCCTGTTAACATGGTTTGATAATGTCTTTAGAAACCTGATAATCTGCCAGCAATGTGTCTCTATGAATAAGCTAGTAACACTGATAAGCAGCTACACGGATAAGCTTAAAGTATGTCTGATAGCCATTGGAAGAAGATAAAGACGCAAGCTCTCAAGCCGCAGCCGAACATGTTGTGCCAAAGAATACTTATGCTGTGCAGTGCATTGTGACCATATGCTGTATGAAGTGGAGGGTTACAACCATATTCCTCTTTCCTCTTTGTATTTCTAACCTCAAGTGCAAAGACAAAGAAGTTTTCAATATGAGAGGTCACAAATTAATTTAAAAACTATATCTTGATATATAAAATTATGCATATCTGAGATTATGCTTATACGTACCCAATCATTGATATTTGGTAAAATGGTCCCTTTCTTTGTCTCCTATCGATCTTCTTCCTTCTTTCCTAATTTGCCTTTTACTATGAAACCTTCTCTCTCAGAACACAGAGAATTTCTATGAAGAGGGAGGAGCAACAGCTAGGTCTCCACCCAGAAGCTAACGGTGGTCTCCAAATTTGTATGTAGTTAGTGTAGTAGGGAAAGCAGATTACAGGTCAAATCATGATCAAAAACTATTCATGTTACTCTTTCTGCAAGCACATTGTACTTGTAATTTCTGTAAAGCATGGTAAAAGGTGAGGAACGCTTGAAAGTGCACCTAACCTTTCAACAAACCAACAACAGAAATCAATTATGCATTTTGTGTGCATGTGTAACTATAGTGCTCTATAATGATTCTGGATATTATATCATTTTTCAGTATTTTGTATCAGTTTTGCACTCTGCATGCTCTGTCTACTCCCCCTCCTCTCTACTTATGTTATTGGAATTTTTACTGAATTCCTTTCCAGCTAGCAGCAGTTCAGAGTAAAACTAATTTTATCAGTAATGGAGGTAGAATGAGAGGAGTGAAGTGGAACCTGTAACCAGAGACCCTTTTTAAGCCTCCCACACAGACAAAGTATAATTTATATTAAACTTTACTTTGCTCCCAGCCAGCTGTGTCTTCTATGTCCCCTGGGTGAGTTCTGTGTAAAATGCTCCTCTTCCTTCCCTATGGAAAAAAACCTCGGCTCAATCATGAACACGCCTAGGGGACGCACCTGGTACCAGGAGCCAGGTAAGGTTTTATATAAATTATCATTTGATCCACAAATGACAGAAATATTGATATAAACTGTTTAGGGATATGCTATTAATTGTCTGTAGGGACATGGGGAAGGCTAAAAAAAGGCTCTCTGGTGACAGATATATTTAAGATATAGTACAAGTTTCTTGCTATTCATTTTGCATAGTTTGTTAAAAGTTGAAGTGACCTATTAAAGTGCATTTAAACAGCCAAAATAAATTAATGACAGTGTTCCCGTTTGGCACATCACCAATGTATTGTCACCAATGTACAGAGATTTATGGGTAATGAATAGTATCAAAAAGTTATTGCTGGTAGGATCCTTGCATCTTAAAGATTAACTGTGATGTTTGGCAAGAGTGAGGCGTACATACTTTCATCACAGTTCAATAAATTCCACTACTAAATACAAAAACACCCCGTCTTTAATGCTTTTTCCATTCCCTCTACAAAGGATTTTCTTGAATGGAGCTTTGAAGATATTTTAGCTTTTTTCCTTCCATTCCAAGAAATCCAGAGAAAAGTTTGAGTTTAATAATATTCAGACTTGAAGTGACTTTTATTCTATCCAAGGACATGTATCATCTACTTACATTGGTAACATTTTGCAAAGTAAGGATGATCAATAAAGACATTAGTTTTTGAAGGACATCCATTCACCCATCGTCACTCTTTTATGCATTTAAATACGTTGGTATTGTTTTTTTTCCGCTTCTTTTTGCATCAGTGTTTTAAAGATCTTTAGCAATTAAAGGAAAGCAGAAGATGCACAGTCTGCATTATTGCATTATGGTTAAGAGTCATCTGTCTAGTGTTTTCTTTTCATTTTAGTGACTATTAATTTTGTCGCTGGTGCATCTTTCCAGTCTGATGACCCAGTTCTTACTTTACTTATTGCTTGATGCAGCCATAAAATAACTATGTACCCGTGTCTTATACAAATTATTTACTTGATTTCCCACAGGGATCTAGCTTCATCCGTTGTATCAAGCCCAATTTAAAAATGACAAGTCATCAGTTTGAGGGAGCGCAAATTCTGTCTCAGCTTCAGTGTTCAGGTAATGATTCATGTCATTCTCTGTTATTTTAAGGATTTTTTCTTTCTTTAGAGGGGACACCTACATAAACACCACTCTAGCGAGTAGGAAAATACATACATTTCAAAAGATACCCAAAATACATGGAATATACATATATAATGTACTGTTCTTAAAGAAATAAAACTAAAATAGTAGAAAAAACCTTCAACGAGCATTATATACATTGGTAGTATAGTGTATACATATAGTGTATTCTTTATGATGAGTAGTTTTACAACTTTCTTTAATTCTCCCCAGTTTTCCTTAAGTTTGTGAGTGGTGACTTGCTTCTATGACGTCTCCTATGCACAGCATACATAAAGTAGTGGAGAATCTGGTCATCTAAGTGATGGACATGTTCAGTCTGTGATCCACTGACCGCACACTCCTGGGGACTGAACTCCAAGCACCATATTGATCTATAATCTATGGGGTTCCTCTAAATAGCAGCGCCGATATTATAGTGTTGTCTCCGCTGAATATCAGGGAACTGTGTGCATCATAGACTTATGTGGTGCTTGGAGTCCAGTCTCCCCAGGGTTTGGCTCGGTCCATGAAGCAGAACTGTGCTGTGGTTCACTGAAACAACTCTGCAAGTGTGAAGCCGTCCTAAAGCCACTTCTGTCAGGGAGACGGATTAGCAGGAACATAGAAGACATTCTAGAGAAGTTATAGCCAGTTTTGAGGTGAATATAGCCCTCAGGTTGCTACAGTTTTTGTGTATCTGTTTATCGTTGACCCTCTCTTTTTACACTTCTGTGTAATATGGTCTTTCTATCCATTTTACTGGATTTAGCAGAGATTTCTTGGTGATTGTCATCTTAGCACAGACAAGAGAAAAGGTTTCATACATTTCTTCTTTATTTATGTACGGCTTATTGAAAAGTTAGTGAAGGTTGCTTCTATAAATGTGCATATGATGTGAGAGATAGCAATGTGTAGCAAGTTTGCATGAAATACTTGAAGTAACCACATTAAAATAGCAAGTCTCCACTATTATGTCTGAGAACACACTAAAGTCTGTGTTGCCTACCTATTAGTTTTAGTAGCAGGATGGAAAGCCGTTTCCTAATGCCTAGTAATGCAGATGGACAGGGGCAGCCACTTCCTGCTGAAACCCACCTATGGCAAAATGGATACATCTCCGGTCTTACCTGAAAAATTATGCAGAGCTTGGGCCGTAATAAGCAGGCTTTAGACCTTGTGCAATTGCTGCCTTCTCTGGCCGTAGTTGTGATGCCTTAGGTTTTGCTGTAAAAGGTGGCTGTGTACAGAATGTGATTAGTTTCAGTGATAAGGGCGCTGAGTAAATTGATTCATGGTTAACATTCTTTTTAATGTACTTTGTTTTGCTGCAGAGCAAAATAATACCTTTTCCTATGGAAAGCTGCTTGGCATTGCAATCACTGTACATTGACTTTGCATCATGCCTCACTGTCACATTCCCTCTACAGGATTTGTTTCAGTTTAGTTAAGCTGCAGATGAGGGGATGACATCAAAAGAAATAATACTTGAGCCCCAGGCAATTTATTTCCATGCCGTTCACCTGCATTTGAATTAGAGCTTCATAGCAAAGTCATTTCCGTTGATTTTCACAATTTTCGGCTTACGAGGAGTATTCTTTTGGTGTTCTGATCACATTCACTCATTAGACACTTCGAGCCGCTTTAATTAAAATGCAATTTTTCGGTGATGTATTCTTGTGATTTCTTCTTGCAAGTTTGATCAAGGAGACCATCCTTAATTCCATTTCAGTATTTAATGTCACTTTTCATTTTAAGTTTGAACTGTACTTAGTTACAGTAGAATACAAATAGGTATTTTATCTTTTACTTTTTGGTGCAGTTTGTAGTGCAATAGAAGATCAAATATAATACCCATGTGTGCTTGAATTCTATTCTATGGTTAATAAGTTAGTTAAAACTCAAGGTTTAGCATACAGTACAATTTTAAAAAGTGGGACTGTCGAACGCCATCAAGACTACCAGTATATAACTCAAAATATTGTGTGTTGGTTGCATTAAGGAGGTCTTTTCAGCCAAACATGAGTAATGGGGGTGCAACACGCATAGGGGTCTACAGGAGGGAGCTGGAAGCAAAGAGCAAAGAGATTTGGTAGACAACTTAAGTACTGCAGTGAAATTGTACAGATCTTTATAGCTTATCATTAAAATTTTCACCATGTTGCATGACATTGGTTCACCATATCGATTCCAAAGTTTAGTCTCTCTGGTAAATACCAACTTTGCACACTATATACACCAACTCATATGCCGCCTTGTCTGCCCTCCTGCTAGGGGTCTTGAATGCAGTCAAAGTCAGGTTGTCTTTATAGGACAACATAAAGAGCACTTAGTCTTCTTCGGCTTTGAGAACCCAATACAAGCAATGGTGTGTATGTTGCCTGAATGTTGCACCATGAGAAAGTGACACTGGTTACACAGTGAACTGTATGCTGTACGCTGCCTATTGGAAAACTACAAGCATAGCAGGACAGCTACATTTTATCAGGGCATAATGGTTCACATTATATTTCCTTGGCAGAAAGGAGAAATCTGTATACAATTCTGATCACTTGTAAATTGTGGAGGTATGCGTTCATGTCTCTGGGTAGATAGCTTTCACTTGTAACAAAGACCTTTCTGAGACATCTTAACTTTTCAGAAAGCATATGTAAGCAAACCAAGGTAAAAGTGCTGCTGCAGCACTCCTGGCGGTTAGCGGGCATCTGATTTATTGATTATGCATCAGGTCCTGTGAGATACAGGTGCAGGGAACAACTTAATGTTTTATTTTCTCTAAAACCGAATTTTGGATGTGTAATACACTCTTATTATTATTCTTTTTACTTAGAGGTTATGTACAGATCATGTAGACATAATTTCTGTAGATACAAAGTGTCCTAATATGTTCCATGTCATGTAGTCACCTAATCGCCTATTAGATTTCCAAAAGGTACAGGTGTTAAAGCAGCTTGCTTCACTTTCAGCCAACAGTCAGCCTGGAGCAATGGCAGCCTACATAGTATTTTACAGAATATGTTGTTCCTTAGCTTGACTAATTGGATATTTAGGATAATTTGTTCCTCCGTGAACAGCATGCTCGCCTTCAACAACTCCATTAATGTGTTCTCATGTCTTTTATGTGTCTTGCCTTTTCTATCCAAAACAAAAGACAGTGGAGATATACAGGTTTAAAACAGATTATCAGGACTTTAATTTTATTTTTCAACATTGGCCTTGGGTTGCAAAGGCAAACTCAGGTTTGCAGTGTCCTTGTTCTGAACATTTGGTTGCAGCCGCCAATACTCATTGCAGCTAGAATGCACCTCATTCTGTATAGAGACAGTCCAGCTCTATACAGCCTCTTTGATAATTGGATTTTTAAAATTTTGTGTTGTCTTAAGAACCAGGATTAACAATAAAGCTTATTTACAGACACCTTTCATAAACTCTTACAGCTGATCTTTGCAACATAGGGCTAAAGTACACTACATTACCATCATCCAGGTCCATTTAGTGGTCGCCTTAAGTCAGGGACCGCCTGTATACTTCAAGTAGTGGATGTGTGCTGTGTATGACTGTTATAACTTAAAAGTGCCAACTTACCTGTTAGGTTTTTGTTTATAGAGTTAGATTTCTATATTTGATCGTAGTTTTAAAATAGATAAAATAAATGTTTCTTCCCCCAGGAATGGTGTCTGTCCTGGACTTAATGCAAGGTGGCTTCCCATCCAGAGCCTCCTTCCATGAACTTTATAATATGTACAAGAAGTACATGCCAGAAAAGATGTCTCGTCTAGACCCCAGACTTTTCTGCAAGGTATATATCTCTCAGTGCACAGCACTTTTAATTGTAACAAAAATTCTTTTCATGCTGTGTAAAATTATCTTCTAAAACTGCTCATGTTTTAATAATTTATTGTTCGCTTTGAAGCCTATATTAAGGGGTATAAATTCAAGCCTATTAATGTGCTTCTTTTATCTTACAGGCTCTGTTCAAAGCCTTGGGCTTAAATGAAAATGATTACAAATTTGGGTTAACTAAGGTGTTTTTCCGGCCCGGCAAGGTAAGTATCTACTATTTCAATGTGATGATTGCAGGATAAGGGTCCACACTGATATGTTATTTTAAACTCATATTAACTTCTACTTCTCTTAATCTGGAAAGTACGTAATTGGCTTTATGATGCTGTATTGTGATCTTTTACATGTACACACCAGACCTCTTGCATTAATGTATTTGTAGGTATACAATAGGTTTTGATCTTACCCCTGCTAATTTTTTGCTGTGCAAATATTGGTAAAATATATTGACCAAATGTGATATAGTGTTGTTCATTGTGTATCCACAATGTAGAAGAATATAGGCATTTTTCTTTTGAAAAGTAAATTTACACTGGTACTTATTAAGAATCGATTAATGTACAGCAAAAGTTACAGACATCCAAAAATAGCATTTAGAAGTAAAACCTTAGATTTGTGAAGCATTCTTGAGTTACTGCTAAGTGTACTTTCAGGACAAACACGATATTGTAATATTATGTTGTTTTGAGAATACAATCATTTGGACAAACATCTGTATATGTCCAGCCTAGAGGAAAGGTAAGGGTGGATACACATTCTTGCAATAGACAAAGAATATGTCATACAGGAGATGGCAAGGAATGTTAGTCAAATTTGTTATATAACATTTATATTTTAGATATTTCAAGCATATAACAACCCCAGAAGGCACAGTCCCAGATTTTTTTTTTTATTCCTTGTCGAGGTGATTAGCATTAGATTGGCAGGGGTCTCACATACAGTAACCCTACTGAGTAGTTGCTTATAGTGGTTATACTATATACCGTGCATTGCTTCGTAGGCTGATCAGAAGCGTTCTGGGTGTTGAACATCTGCTAATCTGAAATTGGTCACCTAACCTGAGGATAGGCAAACAAAAATAAAGAAAATCTCAACTTACTACATGCTTGGATAATTGTATCTTCCCTTGGAACATTGGGGCCTAGCAATAAACGTTTGTTAAAAAAAACAGAACATTTTTTAGTTGCAGCGACAAAACCAAGCTCTGATGTATAATGGAAATTCATAATCTATACTAACTATTCTCATTTATTCTTTCCTTGTACTGACTTACTCTGTTTTTTCAGTTTGCAGAATTTGATCAGATCATGAAGTCTGATCCAGATCATTTAGCTGAACTGATAAAGCGTGTCAATCACTGGCTTATCTGCAGTCGCTGGAAGAAGGTCCAGTGGTGTGCACTTTCCGTCATAAAATGTAAGTGGATTATTGTGTGGTGAGGCATAAAACGTGCATTCAGAAGGTTAACGCTTCCTATTTGTATTCTGAGTCATGGAAATGTTTAAAAACTATTTTACTTCTTAATCCTTTCTAGATTGTGTAAAGTCATGAGCAGTGCCCTTTCTATTGCTTATGTGCATGTCACCACATAATATTATAAGTGCTTCCTTACATTTCCTTCTCATTTTAGGTTCATACAGTAGTATCTATAGAGAAATAGTTTTGTCTGTGTGTATATATATAATATATTAGTAGACTAGAATGCAGATGCTTCTTGTCAATTATTACTGCCACTATTGTAGCTTTATCTTCTTTGCTTAAGAGATAAGGGTCTGGAATAGGGGACAACACTCTATTAACTCTATAAAATGGCTCTATAAAATGGGTTTTCTAAACCATAAACCTCTGTCAAAGTATAAAAAAATTATTCCTTGGCCTAATTTAATATCTATATAAAAAAAACCCTATATTCAAAAAAGGAATTAGCTCACCATAGCTATTGAATAGTTTGAACATATGAAAAAAATCACTGCTCTGAATAGTAAAAAAGAAATGTCTTGGTACTGGCAAAATACTGAATTTCAATGGGTTTTCTTGTGATGTACTTTGAGTGTGTACTGGATCCAGGAGTGGGATACCATTGGTCTTAAGCTATATTGATATTATGCTATTTTTAAGTTTTTAAATGCATAGTTACTGTCTCCTACCCCTGATCCACTGCTGTTTCATGTCAACAAAAGTTACAAGGTAAATCTTTAAAAAAAACCAAAACACAATGAAAAATTTCTGATCACATTCCCATCCTTGCTCCACTGTCCGGCATTTGGAAGGCAGACATGCACCACTAACAGTCTGTGAATGTGAACATTATATATGCTGAGAGTTAGCTCACAAACTAGAAGTGAGGCAGTGACTTTAGTGCATTTTGATATAGTAGCACCTGAGTAAATATATAATTGACCTAGTTTATATGTGTAATATAGTCCCCCTAATACATGTTTACCACTCTAATGCATATGTTATCACAGCCCCTCCCCCAGCTCTTTTATTTTAAATGAATATTAATAGCTTGCCAATAAATATGCAGAACCCCTTTGCAATGAATACATAAACATCATCCTCCTTATTCATTTATATTGCACCTCCCAAAGAATGATATAAATGTGCATTTCTGAGCTCTGTACCCACATTTTCTTTGGCAGCCTAATTGAATGGAACTACCAAAAGTGCACTATGGCCACTATACTCCAATGAGAGGCCTTTGAAATAAAGTGGAATCTTCCAATTGGTGGAAGGCCCAGTGCCTTGCTCACCATGGTCACACATCGGTCCTCTTCTGCCAGACTGCGGCCCAAGGCGGGTCTGTGGAGACCTGCGGCCAAAGAACATACTACCATATACTTACCTTTCCCTGCTCCCATGAAGCAGCATCGGTCCTTTTTCTGTTCTCCTCATTGCAGCCATTGTACGCTGGACTGAAGATGGCGGCCATGATCGTGTCATCAAATCACATTTTCTATACAGCTCTGAAACTTGTAAAGAGGATTGCTGCAGCTTTGTGGGAGCAGGGAAAGATTGTTTTTGCCCTAAAGAAATACTTTAAGGATGGGGCTACAGAAAGGGGGAAATACAGAAAAGGTGCGTTGTTAGGGGTTCCTCAAAAGGCGGCAATGTGAGAAGCAAGCACTATAAAGGGGGAGAGGAAATTGTGAAGTATTAGAGGGCATTATAAGGGGGCAGCTGCATTAAAGGAGGCATTTTAAGAGGTTGGGCTGTGGGAAAGGGGACATAATAAAGTTTTGGGTTAGGTACAGGGATCATATGTGGAAGAAGGGCACACCCACTGGTCCCTGGAAATAAATGTGCTGTTCAGCTGGTCCCTGAAAAAAAGGTTGGGGATCACTCTCCTGTAAATGGGGATGAGTTTATTTGGAGTGCAACCTCTTTAAGATTAAATCATTTAATGTGGAAATGATTTTCTCCTTATTGAAATAACTAAAATAAAACTTTTGTTTCTTTCTACAAATGGATATGGCACACAACCCTTTTCCCCCCACATGAGTATGATTGTCTCTCAATCAGATGAGTGGAGGACTGTGTGATTGGTGACTTCTATGCTGCAATCAGGAAGAAGAAATAACAAGAAATAACATTCGAGACAATTAGGTTTTGGTTGCCATGGAAGTAGAAGACAATCGTTTATGAAGCTATCGCTTCAAGTTATTGTGCAGTTTGTTTTGGTTAAGTTGAATAAAGCCTGGAAGGTCATTTTAGTATCTTTTTTATTATGGATTTAAAAAGACTGAAATTGAGCCAAGTTTGTGAATAATTCTGAATGATGTGATAGTGATACACTTTCAGAATTTTTTAACTATTAACTTACCATTGTTAGTAGGTTGCACAAAAAATTTAATCACTTTTATTTCAATATGTGTCAGGGTATACATACGTATTTTAATGTACCTTTGGAGAAACGCCTAGAAAGTTTCTGGAGAATACATACAATATGTTTCAACAGACCCGTCATCTTCTGTAGCTACCAAAAACGTCCAAAACACAGAAAACTTTCATATATAGTCGCCGAATGGATAGGGTATATGTTAATAATGTGGTACTGTATATCTATTAGGTTTAATTTGAACAACCCTGCCAATGTATAGGCTAGGTATTTGTTGTAAAATTGTCCCTCTCCTGTCAAGAGCTGCCTGGGAAGGCAAGAGTTAAGATGTTTATATCCTTTGTCATATTGTAAAGAAAGCTGATTGGTGAGTGCTGCCACCTGACTAGGGGAGTATAAAAGCCCCTTGTGGGTGGGAACATGTGGTCTTGGTCAGTATACTGCAGAAGTCAGTGTTCGACATCAGGACCAAGCACCATGACCATAGCGTGCCCAAGTCCACATAAGCCTCCAGGCACCCAAAGAGAGGCTAGGCCCTGGTGGGGGATGCTGCACAATTGTTATTTTATTCTTAGTCTCGAAAGCTTTATTTTCAGATACAATTAGGATGTAACCTACAGCCATCAGTTGAATTGCTAAGGAATACTTCTGGGCCTGTTAAACACCTTTGGTGCTCCCATATACATTGTGTATAATGCAGCAGCATATGTGCATATGTATGTAACATTGTGTATGTCTGCAAGAGCATATTCTGAACCAGGCTTAAAATGTATAAAAGTGCCTTTACCAGTATGCAGCATTGTTATTATTCAGTAGTAAATATTAGCTTCCCAGGGAACTTTCTACTTGTCATTTGCATTTTCTGTGCTAAAATTATCTTGTACCTCTGCAGCCAGCAGTCACTTATACCTTAGCCACCCACTAAATATGATTAGAGTGGCTTTGGCCTGTGCAGCCAAAGTGCATTATGGGTGTATTGATACGCTGGAGTAGGAAACACATTAGTGCTCTTCCCTGACAGCTGGAGATTTCAACTCATGTGAAATGCTGAGCCGCTGGCATTGTCCATTACCATCTCAACGCTGTCTGTGCTGGCCGTAGTTTTCTCCAATTTTAAAAAAGTATTTTTAGCTGAAGAAATTCCTAAGTGGTAATTTTGTTATCCTGGCTTTGAACTTGTGATTCACTGACATCTGCGATAACGTTTCCACACATTTTCTGCATAGATAAAGTCAGTTCTTCAAAATAAAGTTTAATTTGCCTCTTAATATGTTGAATGGTTTTCATTTATATTCATTTACAAGACCCTTGCCTAGATTGTACCTTACAAACCTCCATATAGCGTCCTCTAGGATGTATTGCAGATATTTGCATGTGAACTGTGCGGAGTGCTGTATTGTTTTCCATTTCTTCAGCAATATGTAAACCTGTACATTGGACACAAGGTTAAAAGAAACATACAATCAAAAGCTAAAGCTTGTATATGTGCATTAGGCAGGTTTAATAAATACACTTGGTACCCTCTTTGGTCCTCTTGGTACCCCATTGCTTCTTTTGGCTACCCGCCTATTCTAATAAGGATGCTGACCCCTGCAGGGAATCTGTCTGTTAACACTTCCTCACCACTATCCTCCCTCAGCAGATTTTGTCTTCTGTTTGAAAATTCCATTTTCATCTAATATAACTGAGGGTCTTGAGCCTCAGCCAGTCAGTGGGATTAATTTTCTTTATCTTCCATTGTAAACAGAGTAGAAGGGTAAGAGAAAAACCTCTATATATGGGCTCAAATTTATCAAGCTGTCTGAGAGTCAGAATATTCCTAGTTGCCCATGGCAACCAATCACAGCTGCCCTTAAATATTCATGAGCAAAGTTAAAATGAAAGCTGAGCTGTAATTGGTTGACATGGGCAACTTGGAATATTCAGACTTTCATTCGGCTTGATAAATCTGCCCCTATGTTGTGTGTATGTGTGTGTGTGTGTGTGTATGTGTATGTATATATATATATTTGTATATATATATATATATATATATATATATATATATATATATATATATATATATATATATATTATACAGTCCCTGGGTTGCATACAAGATAGGTTCCTTTGGCTTGTACATAAAGGGGTATTCCCATCTGGGCATTTACATTTAATTAAATTCATTTGCCATATGTAAAAATTTCTTCAATTGGATGTTATTAAAAAAATGTTCCTGTGTGAAGATAATTTCTCATAAATGTAGTTATTCTGTCCCTTAGAAACGAGATAGCTTCCCCGGATACGACCACGTCATACTCTGGCAGCGGTGGCCAGACTTGCGCTATAAGGTCCTGCCAAACCACCAGGATTCAGCGATCATTACCACAGGACGGCTGTGCGACATGTAGTAACTCCCAGACATTTTATATACAATAACCTTTTGTTTCTTTGTGCACTCAATCTATCAGACGTGGCCGTATCCGAGGAAGCTATCTCGTTTCTAAGGGACAACATGGTTATATTTATGAGAAATTATCTTCACACAGCAACATTTTTTTTTTTTAATAACATCCAATTGAAGAAATGTTTATATATGGCAGATTAATGAAACTGAATGTAAGTGCCCAGATGAGAATACCCCTTTAAGTTAAAGTTCAATATAATTACTGTATATTTTTGTTTAATTATCATATGAAACAGAAAAAATTAATGGAAGCGCTAATTTTTATTTGTCTCTATTTTTGTGAAAAATTTACATTTGGTACATTAAACTGGTACCACCAAAAAAACCAGGGGCAATTACTCTTAGATCCAGGCACATTGACTTATATTTTGTTATCCATGGCCTCCTTCCTTTTAAAATCAAGTGTTATAATTATGCTAATTAAACAGAAGGGCTCTGGAAGGTGGTACCAGAACCCCTTCAGCTTCACAAGCTGTCACATTGTGCTGGAGCTTGTCCTCTTCCCTTCTGCTCCCTTTCCCCTCTTGTTTCAGAACAGAGGAAATGCTCCTTGCATAGTGTAAGCTGCAGCAGGGAGTAGCTTTGGTAATGCCCCCTGATCCCTTTTGGGTCATTAGCATAATTTTAGAATGAAGAAGGCCATGGATAACAAATATAAGAAGATCACCACAGTCACGGTGCCTGGATCTATAAGTAAGTGTCCTTGGTTTATCATGCTTTATTTTGATGGTAGATTTATGGAGCCTCAGTCCAAAATAAATTGTAGTTTTTACTGTTCATGTTTACTTATATTTTCAGTTATACATTCCTATTGAAAATGCTTTACTGTTTTCTTTCAAGTGAAAAATAAAATTAAATACCGGGCTTCCGCTTGCATTAAAATGCAAAAGACCATTCGGATGTGGCTCTGCAGAAAGAAGCACAAACCACGGTAAGAATGAAGGCTGCATACAGAATCGTCCATTTCTCCCACACCATCACATGATATTTTTTTTATTCCTGTCAGACCCATCCACCAACTTGTACTCACAATCACAGATTGATTTCAGACGCATAGGACTGTAATCCTCAACAGGTGTTCAATACCTATGTGAAATGAGAGCGGCATTAAAGATTTCTAGATTGAGCAATTCATCCCAATCAGTTGACAGATTGAATGATATGTTTCTCTTTGAAACAACATAAACATAAGGCTGCTATCATCTTGTTTTTACATTTTAACAACTACTTTTATTGGCGCAGATGCAGTTGCTTTTGTGGAGCAGGCAATGGATTCTTTCTGCTTGCATTCCTTTTATTATGCTTCCTCAAATTAATCATGGAGAGGAAGTATCCTTTCAGCTTTTAATCTATTCTCCTTTCCATTTCAAAGCTGTCAATAAGTGGCAACAATAGGGGGGGGGGGGGTAAGTGTATGCTTAACTTTAAGAACGACACACTATGGAACCCTAAGAGGGTTTACCCGATATTGTTGGCTTGTCTGATTCCTGGCACTTTCTCCAATTCTTTTTTTGCTGTATAGTAGCTAACTTCACTGATCGGATATTATTACCTTACCTACAGCTAGTGTAGTGAAAAAACACCTCTTAAAGGGTTTGTTCAGCTTCAAGCATTTTTTTTATATTTGCCATTGCCTACTGCTTCAAGCATCATTTCTTTTATTTTTCTGGCCAGGATTTCTTAATCCAGCTGCTGTAAGGTCAGGTTTATAAGACATGTCTACTGTAGCCATTCACCAACCTCAGAAGTCATGTCTTGTTGAAGTCACATTGAAAGCTCTTGGCGCTTGGGGAACATGTACAATATAAGGCAGGCTGCTTTATTGTTGATGATCAGTCCTTCTTTAACTTTAATGCAGTCAACAACTCCAATTTCTTGTCAAACAATTCAATACAATAGGACAACCTTCTAGCACATCCCTAGAATAGCTGACGATAACATAATAATAAAAGTTGGTCCTGTACATGTATTTCTTCTGAAGTTGCACTGAAGGGCAACCTACCCCATCCACAGAATAAAGTAATTCCGGTAATGAAATAATGATGGGCAGCACGGTGGCTCAGTTGTTAGCACTACAGCCTTGTGGGCAACACCTGCAAAGAGTTTGAATGTTTTTTTTCAGGGCTTGCATTGGTTTCCTCCCACACCCCAAAACATACTGGTAGGTTGTTTAGATTGTGAGCCCCATTGGGGACAGGGACTGATTTGGCAGCTCTGTGCAGCACTGTGTAATCTGTATGGGCTATATAACTAAAGAAATTATTAATATTTATGACTGGGTAGGAAGTGGACCACTTAGACATACATGATAGATCACATCATATCACTCTCATATAGTATATGGAAAAAAACATGCTCCTCTTGAAATGAACATATTTGAATTTGTCCATCCAAGAGGAAAGTAATACATCTTGATATAAACCATAGGAAATATAGGAATATTAATTACATTTTTAGGTTGTTAATATTCAGATATAAGCTGCACTTTCCTGTAATATAATTCTCTTTTTTTTATTCAAGAATTGATGGTATGATAAAGGTGCGAACACTAAAATCCAGGCTTATCAAATTCAATGAAGTTGTCAATGCCCTTAAGGAAGGGAAGCTAGAGATGAACAAACAGGTGAAGGACCTGGAGTCGTCCATTGATGCTCTTCTGTCTAAGATAAAGGTGAGCTGACAGCATTAGTGGATTTGTTCTCTTCTCACAAAGCATCACGTTCTGTATGCTAAAAATGTAATTATGCAAAATAGACTTGCATGAGGAAGGAAATAAATGAGTATTTTTCACACTTCCTGCCTCAGATTCTTTGGCAGACGACTTTCAGCCTGTAATTGTGTAAAAAGATGTAAATTTCAATGAAGCTCATAAAAAGCCTCATCACAGATAATATGCCTACTGTGCTTGGAATGATTCATGTTGGCGAATGTGCCTGGGAAAACCTGACGTGCTGTCATTTTGTGTCCATTGCCATAGTTTTGGTTAGTCACAGTTTCCATGACTTTATTTTCTACTATTATATTGGTTACTTTGTTGGTCTTCTATTGTTTGCTTAATTTTACTTCATCCAGGACGTAATGGCCCACATTTATTACAGTGTTTGCGCCAGTTTTCTGTCTGACTTTGTACTGAAAAGACCGTGCAAACTGCTTGTACATGTATTTATAAAGTGTCCGCGCCAGTTTTGTGTCGCGGCTGCACTATGACCGATGTGCCACAATAATTCTGCACATAAGGAAGCGTTCTGGTGCAGAGTTGGACTGTGCCACCTCCTTTATTACTCTGACTCGACAGAATTGTGTTTCACACTTCCAGAGCAGTGCAGGTCGCATTATATTTGCTAAATATGGTGCACACTCCACAGGCAAACTGCACCAATATTGATACATGTGGCCCATGGTTTGATGTTTACTTGTTTACAGTAAAGGTGGTCCTGTTTCCTGAAATCATTTTTAAGACCAATACGATCTCTTTAGTCTTTAGGCAACATCTGCGTAGAAGTTCTTGACCCCATGTCTACATTTGTTGACTTGCCCGGTAGTTGACAAAGGTTGACTGCTTCTAATTGAGAGTCCATGATCCAGAACATTGTTTAATGCAGCTACAAATCAGCAGGCATGGTACATAGTAGGCTGCAGGATTGTAGATAGAATTTCTTCCATTCTATCTATAATCATCTAACAATCAACAGTCTACTGTAACTGATTGCAGGCATAGGTCATATTTAGACAGTGGGACCATGATGATAGATAATGAGGTACAGGTCAGTTTAGATATTTTTTTCTCTTTGTTACGAGATGGATGAGTAGACATGATTTCACTTCTGTAGTCTTAGATTGGGGTAATGCATTACTTAAATGCAGCCAGTGTGGCAGATGAGGATTAATAGAATGTAAGAGACAGTCCTCCCTTACACAGCTGCACGAGAAGCTGCTGGCACATCACCACAACAGCTGTGCTTGTTTTCTACATTTCAATGAAGCTACGTTAACACCAAGACTGACTGCATACATGCAATTTGACATAATACAGGATGCTAATTGCTAATCAGCCTAATCCCATTTGTGAACCATCATCAGTGTAGAAGGAAGTTGATCAACTTCTGCTTCTCCCTCCACCTGCACTTCTTGTCTTGTGGTACAATACAAGGTTTATTTTAGTAATCTGCAAAATTAACTGTGATTTTCATATGATAAAGTAGACTTACACCCAAAGCATGTATCCATTGTTATGTCTGCAGGAAAGTCACATTTTTGTAATTATTTACATTTTTAATAGATATTAACAGTTTTTGTTGTGGCGTCAATACAATGGTGGCGATGCAATCGAGACTTCTGCCGCGCACCTGTTACAGCCCAAAACTAAAGATTTAGTAAGCACGCGTGGCACCTGTATACAAGCAAAGCGGTAGTGATGTCTGGCATCACAGCGGGATGCAGGGAGAGAGCCAAGAATACTCTTTATTATTATTGATCCCCTAGCGATATATGAAAACATTGGTATACCTGGGCAATCCCTTTAATTGTAAGGGGTGGCTACTCCTTTTAGTCACACAATTTTTTTTTCAGTCTGTAATATGAGATTGAGTAAGATTAAGCACAGGTTATATTTGGTATCGTAAGAGTAACCATTAAAAGAAGTTGGTAAGATTTATGGTGTACTGTGTACATTTAGGATACCTTTTAGAAGCCTGAAAGCTTTTTACACAATCGCTGTTTAGGAGGCTGAAGTTAGTATTACTATTTCTCATCCCTTTGGCTGGCTTGCTGGTTGGCGTGTGCTTTTGGCCGCTCTTGAAGGTAGTCCCTTAGCAACGCAGGTGTACTTTGATCACATTAACAACATTCAGCATGTGACACATAATAATGGGATCATTGAGAATTACAGAGCGTTACATGACTGGGATTCTGTATTGTTTAATTTATAATCAAAAACAAATCGATCCCTGTCCTAGATCACATACACTGTAGATGAGTTTGGGGACTAAACTGCTTCTTCTAAACAGCATCAAATCTGTTTTGTTTCAAAAGCAAATTGAATAGTATAAATTAACAAAATCATATATTTGTTTGTGTGTACAACTAATAAACATTGTAAAATACCACAGCTTGTCTTATTAATTCGATCAGCATTTATGCCAGGAGAGCTACAGGCTAAACAAGTGCATAAACATCTACTACTAGACAGAGGCAAATAAAATATTATTTTGGACTCCGGTCAGTATAAATTGCTATACTGCAGAAAACACATTAAGGAATAGGGTTGTATACCGTTGTAGACAAATGTATGCGTTTAATGGACACAATAATATAATGTGAGAGACTTATCCCACTGTCTACCTATGTAGTGGGATACTTTGCAGTCTTCAGTTGTACGTATTCACCTGGAATCCTTCCAATGTTTACTTACAACACAGTATAAAATAAGGTTACATTACCCACATGTATTTGAGGTGGGTTTGTTGGAGTGTTCAAAGTTTCCTAGTAGAACAATCACATACTTTTTAATCTCTTCCTGGCTTCAATGATTTTCACTGATACCTTGCTAATCCATTCTTTTCAAAGGGCTTTTTCATACATAATTTTTTTCCCCACTGATCCAATGTTGTTGGTGAACAAAACAGGGCGGGCTCTTAAATTCTTTCCACAGGTGTGTTAAAAAACACATTGAAAATAATGGCTCAGTAAGGCATTAGTTGAAATCACTGAATCCAGGAAGAGAAGGCAAATTTTTGTGTCCATAAGCTGAAATGAGGGCGTCAGTGAAAAAAAAAAAATGTTAGAGTGGTTTTCTGGGCTGTTTAACTATTATTATAGATGTTAAGTATTTGATGGTGGGGTGCTATAGTTGGTGCTTGTGCCTCATGAATGGACCCAGATACAGAAAGCTACACTACAAGTACATCTCCCATAGAAGAGAATGAGAGCTGCTCCTGCATTGCAGTAGTCTGACCAATATAGGCAGTCCCCGGGTTACATACAAGATAGGTACTTTAGGTTTGTTCTTAAGTTGAATTTGTATGTAAGTCGGAACTGTATACTTTATAATTGTAACTCCAGACAAAATTTTTTTGGTCTCTGTGACAATTGGATTTTAAAAATATTGGATTCTCATAAGAACCAGGATTAACAATAAAGCTTCATTGCAGACACCTCTGATAACTGTTCTAGCTGATTATTGTAGCCTAAGGCTAAAGTACAGTAAATTACCAACATCCAGAGGTCCGTTTGTAACTAGGGGTCGTCTGTAAGTCGGGTGTTCTTAAGTAGGGGACCGCCTGTACACTACTCTCTGCTTCAGGCTTCCTCCAAATTGTAGCTGTGTAGTTGCATGAAGATTATTGGCTGTCATGCTGATCAATTACTTATAATTTTCCTTTGGAGCTTGTATAAACCAGATTAAGCCATTTCTATGTACATTATTAGTCCGAACAGACCTCATGGCAAGCGGCACCTTCTTAGACTCCTTATGTATTATTCATACTAAAAATCCATCAATAAAAGTGACCACCAGTCTGGATGAACACGTCCGCCATGGTTATATCATATACCTGAAATGGCTGACTATGGAATTTAGTTGAACTGTCGCAGCCACCAGATCTACAGTCCAGGGGGAATGGTTTGTCCTGATCAATGCCTGAAATATCAAAATCCTATTTCATTCTTATATACAAGCTAAGTTCATGGCCTCATCCAAACGAACTTACAAGAAACGTGGGAGATAATTGGCAGTAAGATCTTTCTATTTTGCTCCCTAAAAGCAAGAATTTGATCAATATTACTGGTAGGAAAGCATTTGTAGCACACAGAAGGTTACAGTTCTTAGAGATGAAATGTCAAAGAGTTCTGTCTCTCGGTTACAAACAATTTGTATTGAGCAGTTTTAATTTCCAAGGTTACTAGATATAAAATGGCTGTTAATGCGTCTCCCAGTCATTTGTACAGCCAAGATTTGTATTTTTAATTTGCTTTTCATTTTCATCTTAGTATGGGAATGCAGCCCAAAATTGATGAAAATAAACGAGGGTATGTGTTTTCTGCACAATGATTGCTGTCACTGCAGCTTCTATGGATTTCAGCAAGGCCACAATACATTATTGTCAGAAGCGTAAAAATAGAGGTTTTTCGCTGGAAAGAAAAGGCCTGCATAAATCTTTTTTCCTTCTGCATCGCAAGAATTCCGTCCAATGTCATAGCATTGCCTTTACTTAAGTTGGTGAGCTGTAAAGGGTACATAGTCATTGACTATAAGAGAAATATGATAGATCCTTAAAGGCGCATTCCCAAGAAGACTTAGGATAACAAAATAACACAGAAATACAGTATTTTACAGATATAATTCCAACCTTCTTTTCTCGTCCTGGTGTGTACAGTTTTTGGCAGCCCTAATTACAACCGTTAATCTTCTGACTATAATAGGATTCTTGTCATGAATAGCTTCTCTTGTCTGCACACTGCAGTGCTGTCTGCCTCCTGCCCCTTCCCCTGCATTACAAGACCAGCTCAGACACAGGCATGGTAAGAAGAGCCAACTTGTGTATTCAGGGCCAGTTTTAGACAAGGTGGACCCTGGACAAAACTAAAAGTGGGCCTGAAAATAAAACAATATTACGAACAGTCACAGTCCGTAAGAGGCTCCCTTTAGTCCTGCACAATAATAACACTCTGTAGTTTACAAACAGTAGTATGGTAAGTATCTGTAATATGGGACTGTAGGAGAATTTTATATAATATAATTTAATGTAATTTTGATGATAAGCAGATTGATGATAAAAAATAAATATGATAGGCTGCGCTTCAGAGATGCAGTAGGGAGTCGAGGCTTTATAGCAGAGTGTGCCAATGGAAGCCTCTCCTCAGTTCCAGACATATAGAAGCCTGCATACAGTTTGCAAAAAACACATAAAGGACTGCAAGACCATGAGAAATGGGATTCTCTGGTCTGATGAGACAAAGATTGAACTTTTTGTAGTTAATTCGAAGCAGTATGTGTGGAGAAAACATGCGGCCAAGTACAGAGATATCCTGGATGAAAACCCCTTCCCGAGGCCCAGAAGACAATGACCCTAAGCACACAGCTAAAATAACAAAGTGGCTTCAGAACAACTCTGTGACCAATCAGAGCTCTGACCTAAACCCAATTGAGCATCTCTGGAGAGACTTGGAAATGGCTGTCGACCAATGTTCTCCATCTAACCTGAGGGAACTGAAGAGGGCCTGCATGGAAGAATGGAAGATGAACCCCAAATCCATCTGTGACAAACCTGTTGCATCATTCCTAAAAAGACTTGTGGCTGTACTAGCTCAAAAGCTGCTTCTATTCAATACTGAGTATTGGGTCTGAATACTTATGACTATATGTAATATTTCAGTTTTTAAATTTAATAAATTAGTATAACATAGTGGACATTAACGAGCAAAAAATAACTTTTTTGATCTTTCCAATTAGCTGCAATGAAAAAAAGAGTGAAAAATTTAAAGGGGTCTAAATATTTTCCATACCCACAGTACATTTTAGTGGTTGCAGTGATTACAATAGGCTGCAGAATGACACTGGATACTAGTGAGATTGCGGACGCTGGGTAGCATTCACACTAGACTGCGGACTGAGTGTGTTGTGACATGCTGCGTTTGTGTTGTGCTGATAAACAAGTGCACTGGGACGGGCCTCCGCTTGATCACATATGCGTTTAAGTAATGCAAGGCGTCAGGTGCTGGTTACAGATCACATGCGTTTCAGTGGAAGCGCATATACAAGCCCGGCCCCCAGATGTTTGCATTTTGGTTGTAAACACAATATAAATGTGGCCACATTCTAACTGACGTTCTACAAGACGCTGATATAGCTGAATTGAATAGTAAAGCAGGGAGCTATAAGACTCCAGCTCTGACAAATTGGCATAATTTGCCTGGAGGCCCATTTGAATGTGTTTGCCCCACCTATCTGAACCCCTAGCTATGCCACTGCAGGAGATAGATGATAAGCATCTTCCCCCAGGCATTCAATCAAGTAGTATTAAAAGTTCAATGCATCCTCTGCCCACAAAAGTCCACATGCAGGGGGCCCTGGGCAAATTCCCATTTTGACGACCCCTAACGTCGGCCCTGTGTGTATTTTATTGATTAGGTCAGGGAGCAGTGCTGACTCTGTGCTTTATTGATTAGATAAGTTACTAGAGCTGAGAGTGTTTTATATCCATCGAATGGATCCTCAACATCTCTCATATCTGATTTGTCTCAATTCTCTTTTTCCATCTGTCAGCTACTAGTAGAATGTTCAGAAGCTAAGTGAAAGTGTAGATAAACCCTGTACCCAGATAATCTAAGCACATTGTCAGCACACAGTATGTCATTCATAGCTTAGAAGAATCATGAAGTGTCTGCTTAGAGAGTCCCTGCCCGCACTGACCAGCCTAGTGAGTGATAGAAGCAAAAACAGCAATAAAACTGACTAAAATTGCAAAGTAAGGAATGGAAAATGATCTTTATTGTGTAAACGTCATTAGGTGAATAAAATTTTTTTCATGGGAAAACCTCTCAACTTGTGTTTTGGGAGACGCAAGTGATTATTTTTTTTTTTTTTTTGGTCTCCTTCATGGGGGATTTCTGTATCTTTCTGGACCATTGATGTTGACCATGTCATGTCATTGCAGAATGTTGACACCAAATAACACTAGCACTCAAATAATCCCAAGAAAGTGCAATAGGGTCAGTCTGTTTTTATTGTGTGTTTCATCATTGTCATTAGGAGGATTTCACTGCATGCAACTCTAATTTATCTGCTGAAAAAGCCAAATGTAGTTTCTGACACCAGTTTGAAAAGATTCTTAACATATCGGGATGATACAAGAAGTCCTAGCTACTGCAACCAGTACCGCCAAAAAGTCTCAAGCTCATTAAGGCTCCACAGTGAGGAGCTGTTCACCCGTCCCCTCTCTATAAAGAAGCGAGCGACTGGCGTTGTAGTACAACGAAATATAGGACACGTCCTATATTTTTTCATGCACAGTCACAGTGCAGTGAGATAACGTGTGCTCAACGCACCGTGGCCGGGCGCCATAAATAGTGTGGCTGGATATCGGTCCCCATTACATTAGTGAGTATGGGACCTTAGAGTATCATTTCATTATTTCATTTGCTTTTATTGATACTTGCTTACAGTTACTTACGGTTTTTATAGTGTATTTGTTTTTGGTGACATCTATGGTTGACTTCCTAAAGAACTTCCACTGGTAGGGATTTTTTTTCAGATCTGAAGGAATTTGTAATCGAGACTTAAATTTAAAGACTTTCTTTGTTCCATAAGAGTAGAATCTCCATCATCTGAATGTTTTTTTTTTTGTGTGTTATTTCTTGCTAGAACACAATAATGACCCGTGAGCAGATTGAAAGAGAATATGATGCTCTTGTGAAAAGCTCAGGCCAGCTCTTAGATGCCTTACAGAAGAAGAAGAAAGAAGAGGAAGAAGCTGAGCATTTGCGTCGTATTCAGGAGGAGATGGAACGGGAGAGGAAAAGACGTGAAGCAGAAGAGGAACTACGGAGAAAGGAGGAAAATGAGAGGAGACTGTAAGTTACAGCAAAGAGCTTGGGCTGATAGAAGGGAACTTCTATAGTATACTCAAAATATAGCTTAGGCTGTTATGCTGTCTTATACTTATACTGTTCCGTTTTAATTCCTTGGTAGGAAAGCCGAGATTGAGGCTAAACGGAAACAAGATGAGGAAGACCGGAAAAAGAGGGAAGAAGAAGAAAGGAGGATTCAGGTATGTAAAAGTACAATCGATGAATTGTACAGTTTCAGTTTAATAACTTGCAGCATCTTCCCTGTGCTCATTCATTCTTGTTCATGTACCTGTAGTCAGTGTAGTCTCCTTTCCATCTCTGATAACAACCTGCCGCAGTAATTCTCTGTCGCAGGCCAGATGCAGTCAGAATTTTAGTCTCTGCTCTTTGTTCATTCTCCTCTCCTTTTCCTGTGCTTTTTAGCTAGCACTTGTCAGTTCTTCCTTCTTTCTGATTCTTTAATGTCTCCCCTCCATTTACCTTACAGCGATTCTCTGTGTTTTGCCTGCATTGAAAGATTGTGGGCTAAGGCTATACCACATAAGCTAATATGTAATTGGTTATTTAAAAATTTGCTCACCTTAGCAGAAAATGTTGTGTACATACACTATGATGTGGAATCAAAATGCAACTGGCCCTTTATTCAGTCCTGTGACGTTGTCCCTTTGGAGGAGACAAAAGATGGTTGCTGGTCACATGTTTATATCACATGTCCTGTACCTGCCTGTGCAGGTCATGTGATAATCGCTACATTTGGCTGTAGTCGGTTGGTTGCAGTGCATCCAGTTTGGCCAGTGTTGTGGTGAGACCCATCTCAGTGGGGTTATGTGCAGTGATGGCAGTTACATCATCACATCATTACTATGGTAACACAGCAGGACGGCCTGTTACATAATCACTGGGAGCAGAGCGTAAGATGGAGGAGCTGTTACTGAGAACTGAGGCATCGTGGGAATTTTAGTTGAGGATGGCAACCATCTTGGAGATAATTCTGACTACTTTGGAAAGCCCATAAAATGGGTATTTGTATCAGACGTTCATATTCCCGGAATACCCCTTTAATTTTTTTCTTCTGCCACAAATCATTGTGTAACTTTCCAGTTTAAGTCTTAATCTTTGCGTTAGTGTCTTCCTTGAGATTATATTAAGTGCTAGTTTTCTTTCCAACAACGACATAAAGGCAGAGATTTTTTTTACTCAATCATATCCTTCACCTTTTGTCATGTCCTTTTGTTCTCTCATTTATTATTTCTTCACCTTCTGTAACTACATTGCAGATGTCAAAAGCACTCCAGCTGACTGAATGTCTACTCTTTCTGTCATCCTGACTTTACCATGACTCATTATTCACAATTTCCAGCGTTTCTCATGAATTCTCCTTAAGAAAGAACACTATCCCTAATCCTTTAAGCAAACTGTCAGATGTTTTCATCTCATCTCATCTTATCGCTTGTTAACTGCTCCCCTTCACCACTTGCTGTGATTATAAGCACCGTTTTTCTTCTATGGCAGTACGTAGAAATGGACTTACATGAGCTACTGAATGGACTTTTGTTGGATCTACTCTTTTCTCCTCCAACTAGACCTTAAACCCTCAGACTTGAATCCCGCTAAATGAACTCCCCAACCACAGTATTAACTATAGTCTTCGCCAGGTCAGATTTGGTTTAAAAAGGTTAGGATTGCACCTGCATCTACTAAGAGGCCAGAGCTCCGTAGAAGATATGTAGCATAAATTTTTATAATAATCTATGGAAAGGCTAGTAATACACAGTACACACCTGCATCTGGTCTTTCCTTTACATTCTCCGTTTTAGGAAATGGGAACATAAACTAAGAACAGAAGGTGAATGGAAGGTCACTTGGTTCACCTTTCATTTCCATAGACTTTAATGAACCTTTGGTTATACATTGGTTATTAATAGCGGCAAAAAAAACAGATGCGGTGTGTCTGCTGCGCACAGGTGTGAAGTTAATCTAAGAATGTGTGCTTACTTTGCTTTAAATGGTGTTCTAGTCTTTATTATGGCCATATACCATGGCTTTGGAAAGACGACACGTCATTTATTTTTTTACCACAACCACAGACATTACAAAATCTTTTCTAGGTGACAACATTTGTTTCCCACTTGAGTTACTGTATATACTGGCGTATAAGACTACTTTTTAACCCCTTAAAATAATGGCTACAGTGGGGGGTCGTCTTATACGCCGGATATACGGGGGCCGCACTGTGTGAGGTGTTTTTTTTCCCCGTCAGCGCGTAGAGAGCCGCTTCCTGGGACCGCCGCGCATGCGCGGCAGTCCGCCTCTCACAGTCATTAGAAGAGGCTTAGTACGCGCTGACGGGGCGGCGCGCTGTATGCTAATGCAGCCGCCTTGTCACAGCGGTCGGCGTCACAGAGCTGGGGGTCACAGGCAGCACTTACAGAAGCATGTCGGATCTTCATTAATATCGCAGCTTACAGTTATGATCACCAGGCACTTGCTCTCTTGTTTGTTTTGCAAAGTTTTAAGCAGACTTTTTTTCATTTGGGAGAGGGGTAGTCTTATACAGTGAGTATATATCAAATTCTATATTTTTAGGGCAGAAGTTGGGGGTCGTCTTATACGCCCAGTCGTCTTATACGCCGGCATATACGGTACATCATTTCTACAATGCGATTTGATAATCTCCATCTGAAGTCCCTCATTGACATTCAGCAGCATCTCCTTTATATAATGCTGTGGGGTTTTTTTTATAACATAGGGGAGTTCATTAGTCTTGCTTTGCTAGATGTCTCTCTTATTTACTTCCACCTATTGTTGACAAAGATTCATGGCATGTGAAACATGTTTATTAAGTGCATAGCTCACTGTGGCTACCATAAATCTTCAAGTGTAATGTTGGAAGAATGAACATTTGAGCAATGAGAGATTTGTATAATGGTGTATGTAAAACCGTTACTATGTGATCAGCCTCTTTCTTTACCAATTGAAATGATTTTTCAATGGTTAATGTTCCTGTAAACTGCAGTAAAGGAGCAGAATAGGAGTCTGTATAGTTAGCATTCCAAGTAAATATTTTTGATTGTTATCTTAAAAATTTAAAATACTGAAAATTGAATTTTAAGCCTGATTGTTTCTTATTTACGTTGACAACATTTATCATATTATAATTTATTATATCGGTTTTCTAATTCTGGATTGTGCTTAGAGAATTCTTGGTTGTGTTTCTAAAATTTTTACTTAAACCACCTGGTGTGATACTTGCTATTTTCACACTCTTTTTTTTGTTAAGTATTAATCCTAGAATTTGCACATTGATGTAATTTACCCTCCTTAACTTAGTTAATGCCACAAAGCAAAATTATATAATTATTTTTATTAACTGACATACAGGCAGAGGTGGAGATGCAGCTGGCCAAAGAACGTGAAGAAGAATCCCAGCAACAAACTATTCTCGAACAAGAGCGTAGAGATCGCGAGCTTGCTATGAGGATAGCTCAGAGTGATGCAGAGCTCATCAATGAAGAGTATGGACCGGACTCAGCACTGCGCAGGTATTCACGTGTCATATTTTCTTTTTTCTCAACCTAATTTATTTGTTTCTAATTCTATCTTTTACTTATTTTAGTTTTTTTTTTTTTTGTAATTGCACTTTTTTGTGCTTGACCTTCTTCTCAATAGAAAATTAACAGCTTTATATTTTGGAACTAATTGCTTACTATCAACATCTGCTTTAAGTCCTCTTTGCTCTAGACTGTTTATTGACTGTTGACTGTTTATTGATTGTTTATAAACTGTTAATTTCTACTGTCAGCGCCAACGTCATTCAAGCCATTTTCCCTTTCTGATTTGTTGTTCATTTACCAACCTGACCCAATGTCTCTCCTCTGTAGTATGCATACGTTTTTACAAGTCACTGCTAACTTCTTTTGCTTGTAAAATCTAAAGATGATTATTTTACTTCATTATTAAGTGGACAGCTTTTCAGTATCAAACTTTTTCTCCACACCTCTACCAGCAAGGGATGATGTAGATAATTGTTTTCTTGTAGATTGACACCTCAACACCCCTCCACATACCATATTTCTAACAGTCTTACTTTTCATGGAAACATGGAAGATGCATTACTAAGATTCAAACAAAGGTTTTGGCTTCAAATGAAGCTACAATTATGCTGTTTGTACACAACAGATTACACAAAGCCACACTAAATGCAATACTTTTTAATGGATCACGGCCCACAGTCATTATTTTATAGACCATGTGACTGATCTGTTATAGTAGAGCATATCCTAGTCAGAACTGTGTTATACTGATCACTTGTAGACTATAGTTTATGAAGAGCTATAAAAAACGGAAACCAAACAGATAAAAATAGGTCATGAAAAAACGGAAAAGAAGTTGTTTTTGTGCATCTAACCTTAACATTTAGCAGAAAATTGTCATAAGCCAACTTTGTAGTTCTGATTTGTATGTAGATTTCGCTAATGTTTTGTCACATTTTGATGACATCTCTAATGGTCCTAAGAATCAAAGCTTCAATAACTATCTTCTTAAGGTACTTTGAAAGTGACTTTGATTAACAATCATCGAAAGTTCCAGCAGTTCTGTTTGAAATAATTGTGTTCACATTATACAGAGCCTGAAGCTAGTTTTTGGTGAATATATTAACCTTATACCATCCTCTGCTCTGTATCTCCCACTACAAAGCAAAGATGATTTAATCTCTGCACTTCTTAACCCCCTGCTTGTTTTGATAAAAGCACCAAAGGTATATGTAAGCTTCTGTGCACCAAAGGGATTCATTTAAGTGGAATCTAGTTTAGCAAGATTTTTTCTCCTGTTCACTTATTTCAACTTTTGACATGATTTATGTGTTACGACTGTGTTGTTGTCCTTGGAATATATACATTTCTCGGGGATTGGGTAGTGAACTGTGAGGAGTGAAACTTCATCGCAGGTCTGTATGTTTGTGTTTGATTAATTTACTGTGCCACATCGTTCTTTGCTGGGGTGATGGTGCAGTGACTCATAGTATAGCACGCACAAGGTGACAAATAGATTATCTCTTGCTCATCACAGGTAGAGCTGACTTCAAGGCCGAGATTTGATAACTGTAATGTAGGTTTGCTCCTGTGCTGTATAATTTTGCCTTTAATTACTCTTACTTTTTGTTATCATCTCAGTGTTTTAATTAAGGGCTAGAGCGAAGTAAGATCACAAGAGCGGGTTTGTGTGACAGACTGGATTGCAGCATTTTTTTTTCCTTAAGCAGTCTTTAATTTCAGGTTTCAGAAATAAAATGTGAACTCCTCATAAAAACCCTGACCCTACTACTTCCTTAGAGGCATTTTTAATAACGTTGGAATGTGTCTTCCGGCAAAATAAAAATGGCTTGCCGGCTGTATAAAAACAACCGTGCTCACTGGCTGCAACAGTGACAGATTCCTGTGTGGGGATGTTATAACTGGACCCCAGGCAGTGCATAGCTGAGGGAAGGGAGGGGGCAGCGTACTCAAAGGGGTATCCATGAGGGCAGTATGACTTTGATTACTATCATACAGCTGGCTGAGCCATTTTCAGTAGAGTATAAATTTGTGATTCAGCCCTTCAAACACGGAAGAGTAAGACTCACATAAGCTTATTGTACAGATTGCATGTGTACCCCTCCCCTAATTTCAGTGGGTCTGGCCGCCCATCTAATCAGAATATAAGTCTCTGTAGGCTGGCGATTATTGTTTACTGAAATTCAAGGAGAAAAAACGTATCTATTTGTAAATCGCCCTCATAAAACAGATTATTGTAGGAAGAGCCGTGTGCATATCAATGCATCTTGTTTATGGCGGGCTGATGATGCTGCAAGGCAAAAGTCGATTAGTAATCCATTAATATTTATAGTTCTTAATTTGCCTGCACCTCATTAGCAATGACTGGGAATTAACAGATCTGCTGTTCATCATGACTTTGTGAGTGATGTGTATTCAGAGCAGCTTGCAAACTTCTGCATTCTGTACTCTGTGCTGTGACGTATGTGTTCTATACAGATAGTGGTTTATTAAATGCATTTCATGTGTGAGAGAGCTAATCTCTACCCAGAGGATAGAAGACCTGAAAGAAATACATGTTGGCAGATGCAGCTTTAACTTAAAACAAGGTCACTGAAATAGCAAAGAACAGAGTCTGCTTCCTTTACAAGAATCCAAACATTTCTAAATATAATTCCACTATAAAGTTATTTTCAGCATTTCTCCTAATTTATGGCGTGCATATATTAAGCTAAAACTATAGCCATTTGTAAAGCAAATATCTGCCCTTCAGAGATAACATAGCTGTGCAAATCCAAAGATGTAAACCCAAATACAGTCCTATTTAGTTAAACCATTTCTTGTTTTCACCATGTTGTAACAGTTGCTTTTGCCGATAAAATTGGAACATGGAAATGCCCAATCTGTGCTCTGTGATCACTAAAACTGCTATTGTAACAATATAGAAACTAGCGCATGATCATGTAGAATCATGTAGAATCATGTGTGGAGATCATGGATGAGACACAGCCAACATACTCAATAACCTTCATAAGAAGATAATGGGGTAGATTTATCAAGCTGTCTGAAAGCCCATGGCAACCAATCACAGCTCCTATTTAGAATATTCATGAGCACTGGTAAAATGAAAGCTGAACTGTGATTGGTTGGCATTGGCAACTAGAAATTTTCTGACTTTCAGACAGCTTGATAAATCTGCCCCAATGTTTGTGTTGTGTACTACTCTGTACATAATGTTTTCTGCTATGAAGCAGTTCAACATAATAACAAGCGGAACAGCCCATATGTTCCTTCAAAACTTCAGTCTCCTGTTCCATCCGGCTATTGTTGATTAAAGGGAACCTCTTCCACAAAAATGCCTTGTAATCTGAGGGCCAAACGTCGTACAGCTGTGTTTGTATTATTTTTTTCTACTAACAGAAAGTATGATTCAAATTTATAATTCATCAATTCATTTAAATGTATTACTTAAATAGAGGAATTTACTGTAATGGCCCTTGGTGATAAAGCAACTTTGGTTAATTTTGGACACTCTTGATATTCCCCCTTTTAAGCTGTTAAGTCGGGGCTACGTTGTGACTTGTTGCAACACTTCTTATTGATTTTAACTATTGATACTGTAGAATGCATAAAATAGCAAAAAAGTTGCAGTGTATCCTACCCTGCCATCTGGATTTCGACTGGAACATCTATAGCTAAATATTTAACATATATTGAGTATAACTACTGGAAGTATACTCAACCTTCTTTTTATTTCTGCAGCATAAAACCAGAGTTCACTGTACCCTGTGCGACATATGCCAAGTAAGATATATTTTTTGCCCACATACATTTTTTAATCATCGGAGACCTGCATGTGTGATTTCACCGTTTAATGAAAATTGGAAAAGTAAAAATCAATCCGTACGAATAGGCAATTAGAGAATTTAGAGAGTTCTATTCACATTAAAGGCTTTGGGGGGGGTTCTGGAAAAAAGGATTTCTTAATTATTGCTAATTTTATTTTTTGCTAATCATGTTATCCTGTAAAAGACTTGAAGAGATTAAAGTGAACTGGAACATATAATCCTCTGTCAAGTTCCTGCAGAGATCATTATACTTTGAAAGAAAAGCAGGGACGGCACATGAAGGGATTTATCCAAAATCTGGTCAATAATACAATAAAGCATCTGCACTAATAATACTTGTCTTCTGTTTTCAGGGCTGGTGGAGGAAAGACTAATCTGACGATGTACGTTTTTCACTTGACCATTCTGTATTACATCAGGCAAAACAATTTTATATTATCTGTGTATAAACTTCTGGCACTGCTAACAGTACCGGCCAATAATGAAAGCTGGCATTAGGGTCCCCTGTTATGTTGATCATGGGGATACCTAGATTTAAAGGGGTATTCCCATTTCAGCAAATTAATTCTATTGTTTACATTATAAAAACTTATACAGTACACTTTTTAAATATACTGTACTTTGTTTCAATTCCTCACTGTTTTCTAGATCTTCTTGCTGTCATTCTATAGAAAGGTTCTATGTTTACTACCAGTAGAAGAATCTGACCATGGTCACACGGCTGGTTGGTATCCTACAGGGTAATTGAAGCTTTGTGTTAAAATGAGCCCTGCACCAGTGTGACCATGGTCAGATATTGGTCAACTGGAAGTAATATAGAAGAAGTCTATAGAAGGACAGCAAGCAGAGATCTAGAAAATTGTCCTAGATTAGGAATTGATACAGAAATTATATTCACTTGTTTAACTTTTTGTAATCCAAGCAATATAATTTGCTTAAATGGGTACACCCCTTTAAGCTTACATACAAGCACACATTATCTTGTGGATGGGGAATAAATGCTGAAAACCCATTTCAAGCATGATTAACCAGGGGACCCTTACTCATAGATCCAGGCACTGTGACTGTATTAATCTTCATATAATTGTTATTCATGGCCTCCTTCCATCTAAAATCAATTTCTATAATTATACTAATGAGCAACATACCCAGTTTCTTAATGTTTTTTTCCGTGCTGGATCTAATGGCCATGCAATACTGATAATACTAAACAACCAAAGCCCAGTTCCCACCTAAGTTTGGACTTCTGCTATTAACTTTTGACACAAAGATGACAATAAAAAAAGACTAACGGATCTGTTAAAATGTCCATTGATGTGAATGTACATTTAATGTCTTCTGTTAGTGCTTCTGTTATTTGAGCAGAAAATTGGACAGAAGTGCAAAACTTTTTTTTTCTCTGAAGAAATGGAATCCTAATGGAAGTGTTACAGATGGACACTTAAGGAAGCCATTAAAAGTATGTCTTCTTCGATCCCTCAGTCTTCTGTTTTTGTGAGGGAAGTTAATAGTGGAAGTCCAAATGCAGGTTTGAATTGGGCCCTAAATGGTAAATAAATATGGTATAATATATACACAGTTGTTGAAAGTATTTGAAGTATGGTATCTGCTGTATTTTAAAATCGGGTTTTGAGTGGGACAATTTTTGAATAGTGCTTGTCCAACATATAGTACCCCACTGTGGGAGGGAGACAGATCCGTTCCATCTTCATTTGAATGGAGCTAAGCTGCAGTGACTTGGTTTGGCTAGACCACTAACCGGTTTGCTTCCTACTCCATTCATTGCATATAAGCTGCATCTATGGGGATCTGGATGTCCAGTTCCCACCAATATTTTATTGAATGCCTAGTCTTTACAATAGTAATCAAGTTTTAAAGCCCAGGAAACCTATTTAATTTTGAAAGTATTTTGTTGCTTTTATGTTATTGTTGTTGTTCCATCAACTTTTTTTTAATTCATTTTATTTTATTTTTATTAACCTTTCTGTTCAGGGATGAAATGGCTAAAGAAATGTCTGACATTTTATCTAGGTTGGTGAAACAAGCTGTATGGACATGTGCAATTATTTTTATTCATCCATTAATTTTTAATTAACTAATTAACTATTTAAATAATTTCTTAATAAGTGAATTTATATGTAAATATGCATGCATTTATTCAATTTTTAAATTAATACATTAGTAGAAAATCATCCAAATGTGCAAAATGTATGTTTGACAGTATTGATTACAGTGTTGAATGTTTGCTCTGTTCTGTTTTTCTTTTGGTACCTATTTACATGTAGCTCTGTGTTTTACCCTTTTTTATATACAGTATATATCTACATTGGTAATTTTAGATTAAGATCCAGAGAACATTTTATGCGTTTATGCCTAAACATCCCCGTATATTTGAATAATGTTTTGGCATACAGGAAAATCCAGGCAATTAAACATTCCATTAACATTATTTTCTGATTCAAATGTAATCATTTTTATTGACATGGGGTGTCACATAATTACCCCTAAAACTTTTCTCTATTTATGTTAATTTTATGATGTCTTTATTCCCATTTCAGAACCATACTATAAGCCACAGAATACAGCAGTTGTTGAGCTAATAATAATATCACAGGATTTACAGTGCTCATTAGGTGTTGTAGAGCACTCACTGTTTTTGTGTTGTAGACAAGCCAGGTCATGGCATTGACAGAAAGTGTCGGCCTTAAGTTCAAGACCTTTGGTATAGCTATATTCTTAAAGTCACATGAAGCCACTTATTCAAAGAAACTTGCTCATTAAAATAATATTATGTGGACAATAACTAGAAATTAGGCAAACTGCTAAATAATAATATTAAAGGAAATATACCACCAGAATCAATGATTGTAAACAAAGCACATTTACATGCTGGTGTGTGCCTCC
Organism: Engystomops pustulosus; assembly: GCA_019512145.1. Lineage (NCBI taxonomy): Eukaryota > Metazoa > Chordata > Amphibia > Anura > Leptodactylidae > Engystomops > Engystomops pustulosus. The sequence goes on from CM033643.1 coordinate 97,033,626, forward strand.
ATGGTGAGGATTCTGTTAGTTTCTTATGCCTTTGTTTTTACATAAAAATGTCTTTAAAATCATGTGAATAAGCCTGAGGGGCTCCAGGCTCAATTAACATCTATGGAATCCATAGCTCCCGAGGCTCATTTGCATAATTTTTAAAGCCTTTTTTTTTTATAACCAAGGGCATAAGAAGCAGAGTGATTGTTAATGTACAGTTATGATCACATGACCCTCCATCTGGGTGCTTTTTATGGACAGGAATGTCTGGCTTATGAGGTAGCACACTTACACACACATTACAAAACATGAGTTAAAGTGGCTGCTTGCTACTCTTAAGGGCAACCCTAAGTAGAGTAGCAAAGACATGACTGTTTCTGTAAAGTAATGCAAGCAAGCTACTAATTTGTGAGTAGAGAATTATAACAGGAGGTATTTTTTAACCTCTTAATGCTATGAATTCAATATATATCGGACACTGAGCGCAGTGACTTAACACAGAGTTGCTGCTGGCTCTGCTCGAGATCTTAGCTCGAGAACACCTGTATACGCAAGTTTCCAGCGGTAACTAACAGCTGCCACCCCAGTGTAACAACCGCGGTCGGAGTAGGCTCTGATCGCGGGTATGCAACCTGTTAAATGCCGTGGTCATCGCGACCACAGCATTTAAACTGCCTTCTGGGGGTCTTTCCATGACAATGCCCCCCTGGGGTTCACAAATTGTTCCTATGACAGCCCGGAGGGCCCAGGGCTGCCTGCGGGCAGTACCTGTAAGATGGCGTCTATGACGTCATCTTAAAGGCACAGTGTCAGTCTATGCGTGTGCATAGGCTGACACAGCTAATACCTTGCAATACAACAGTATTGCAGAGTATTATCATGAACAAACAAGCAGATGATTGATTGTTCATGTCCCATAGTGGAACTAGTAAAAAAGTACAAAAAAAAGTTATTCAATAAAAAATAACCCTAACACAAACCCTACATACTGTATATATCACCGTGTCCATAACAACCGGTAGAATAAAAGTAAATAATAATTGAACCCGCACATTGAACGCCGTGAAAAAATGTTAAAAATCGGCAAAAATTATGATTGATTTTGATTTATTTCCTGTGAAGATCTCAAGGGATTAACAACCTTCATAAAAGATGTTTCTGATAGTTTGAGGGGTGCAGATATGAAAATGGGTTTATTATATAGGGGGTTTTAATTCTAAATATTTAAAATTTCATTCAAAACTGTATTTATCCCCAAAATACTGAATTCTGAAAATACGGAAAAGCGATATTCAATTTGTAAGCCACATGACATCAAAATAAATTATCCATAATACTATACACAGAGTGGACCATGCACAACCACCAAAACAAGGTAAATGTCAGCACACAAAGCAAGCTATAGAATATTCAAAGAGAAAAAGAGGTGTGCCAATAGACAAAATTATGTAAAAAAGTAAAAAGTGTTTCACCCCTGAGGAAGTCTCCACTTGGGAGACGGAACGCGTGGGGAGTCCTCCACGTCCTCCATTACTGCTGAGCCGCCCTGTTGACTTATTGTACTGATGCCTGCCTGCTGACCACTGACTCGTAATGTATACTTACCCATTTATCCTATAGCCGCACTATGATTGTTATGGCAGATTTATCTTCATCTGTTTAGGGTCATTAGACAGCTTGGGCCTTATTCATCCTTCTATTGTAATTGTATCATACTAGGGGCCAGGTTCCACTGTATGGAGGAGGTGTTTGTTTGGTGAACCTTACCAAACAATGTGCCAAACATTTTGACTCATGTATGTTTTTTAATTGTTTTTAACTTGTCCTTCATGTCTTCATGGAGTTTTTCTATTGTTGAAATAAAGATTTATTACTTTTTTACATAATTTTGTCTATTGGCACACCTCTTTTTCTCTTTGAATATTCTAAAATAAATTATCCAGACATTTCAAAAATTATGAAAATGTAAAGTAGACATATGGGAAATGTTATTCAGCAACTTATTTAGGTGGTAAATCTATCTGCCTGAAAGCGTGATGATTCTGAATTTCAAAAATTTTCAAAAAATTTATAATTTTTTCTTTTTTTTTTTTGTAAATAAATGCATAACTTAGCAACCACTTAAATGAAGTAGAACATGTGGGGAAAAAATTATCTCAGAATTGTTTTGATAAGTAACAGTGTTCAAAAGTTATTACCATGTAAAGCGACCCAAGTCAGAATACAAGACATTTAAGCTACAAAATGGCCGCCTCCTTAAGGGGTTAAGGATGTTTATTCGCTTTTTATCCCTGGAAAGATAAGGTAGAAATGATAACCTTTAGACAGAAAAAAAAACATGATCAGTAAATCTTAAAATGATTTCACTATCACAAGAAGAATGAAGGTTGTCACCTTGCAGTCTGCTTAGTAGCTTAGGTTCACATTATATATACCAGCTGTTACATTCTATGCAAGAAGTAAGATAATTTATCCCAAGGATCAAAAATGCAAAGATTCGGTTGCTGTGGAACACAGCTGTTACATGTGTCATGTCCTTCTTCACCTGCGGATACGTCTTAACCTCTCAAACAGCTTAACAGCTTCCATTCCCCTTAAGTTATTTTCATTTTATATATGTATGCCAAGGAAAATATACTGTAAAAGTAAGCAATTGACTTACTGCTGGTAATTCTGTAGATGTATCCTTGGAATACTTCTGCAGTAACTTGCTGCTGTAGATCAATAAAGGTTTTTACTGTTCTGTATTCCTATAAGAGATCGGCTAGTGTATCATACGTTTTATTATTTTGTCAAAAATGAAAGCTAAAATATACCTTTCAGAACACAGACCACATATTTGTCATATTGCTGCATCCGCCGGCCGACAGATTTCTATTTTCATGTAATTTCACAGATTTTTTTTTTTATAGTTTTTATAAGCTGTGGTATTTAATGTATAACATAACTTACATTTGGTGCTTTTATAGGGGGGTGCAAGTCCAAGCTACAAAATCTGCTGCCAGCGTCAAGAAGTATGATTTAAGCAAGTGGAAATATGCAGAGCTCAGAGATGCAATCAATACTTCATGTGGTAAGTCGAGAAAACCATCTCTTAAAGGGGTTATCCGTGTTTACTAATAATTTATCACCGGAATGGGGTGGGCTATTTAAAAATAATAAACGTTTACTTACCTCCTCCGGCGCTGCCGATGTCCCACTTCTTGGTCAATCTGATCTGTGCGCCGGATTGATTGCAAGGGAGCCCAGAAGCTCCCATCCGACGCTTACAACGCTGAGAGATAGGGACGGATGGGAGGAGCCGGCCACATCACCGGCCGGAAGCTCCCTGTGCGCGGCTTCCGTGCCCTTGTAAACAAACAGGGGCGCGAATCAGACGGACCGTGGTGCAGGACATCAGAGGCGCCGAAGGAGGTAAGTACACGTTTATTATTTTTAAATAGCCGCCCCAGCCCGGCCCTAAATTATTAGTAAACTTGGATAACCCCTTTAACGGGCGCAGCAAGTAATTAAGAAAAGTTAAATTACTTCTTCTGCAGGGAGAGTGTGGATCTCTTAATTTCAAGTAAAATTTTATAAAACATTGGTGACCAGTGAGACATTATTTTTGCTTGAAGATAAAACGTTAGCTGTTAGACAAGATCATTGACTACATATTACAGTGAAAAAAAAACATTTCATAACTGATAATCTTTATATAGCACCATCAAATTCTGCAGCTTTAGATATATACAAAGGGGACATGTACAAATATAATGTTATATTACAGTGTACAAACCTTCATATGGAACAATAGGAGTGATGACCCTGCTCGCAAGAGCTTACAGTCTATGGGGATGAAGGGGTGGCATCTGCCGATGGCATGTCCGATGGGGGCAGTACAATGGGAAAAGAGAAGAGGACCTAGGACACACTGAAAGTGCGGTCAGAGAGATAGGAAGAAAACCAAGAGAGTGCTGGTGGTCCACAGTATCGAACACTGCCGATAGATCCAGAAGAATGGGGAGAGATTAGTCACCTTTGGATTTAGCTGTGAGGAGATCATTGGAGACTTTAGAAGCAGAATGTAGGGGTCAAGGAGGGAGTTATCTGAGAGATGGTGGGTCAGTCGAGAATAGACCAGGCATTCCAGGAGTTTGGAGATGAAAGGGAGATTAGAAATTGGTCGGTAGTTAAAAAAGTTAAAATTCTAGTAAAAATGTTATTGTATTTTTAATGTACAATACATTTTACACCTTCTTTTGTGTCAATTAGTTTTGCACAGTACATTGATGTCTTTGTTACAATAAAGTATCAGGCAGACTGCTGCAGAAGGGCTCTGCTGCAGACTGTTGCTCGCCATTGTAAAATAAGTATGAAGGATTAATATGTCTGAGTAAAGTTATGCTTTAATGGCCAATAGAAAATCTCTGTTGGGACTTCTGCAGTTCACGAGAACAGGGGTTCTCTTATTAATAGCTGAATGAAGTGACAGGAGCATACATTCTGCCATTCCAATCAATACTTTGGGAGTACAGTGATCAGCTCTCCCAGAACTCTCATGGACTGAGAATGTGAGTGGCAGGGATAGCTGAGCGGTCACAACTGGCCCAAGAGGCTTAGTGTGTGACTTTTCCATATGAGAAGACTAGTACTATACACCATACATTATTCATTGCACTGGGGCCTGGCACAGACTTTGCACTTGTGCCCATCAGCTTCAAGTTACTTGAATGAAATACAGTATGCCTGCTCAACATGATCATGCGAGTCCAAGTAGTCTTACCCTCTCCTATCAGATTGTTATAACAGTAATACTTCTGGTTAACCCTTTAACTGTATGAGAGAAATAATTAAGAAATAATTTAGCATTTGTAATACAAGCTCTAGAAGCTCAATTCCATAGCATTTTGGAAAAGGCATCTACCACTAGTATTAAGAACTATATGCAAATGAGCCTGAGGGGCTCCAGACAGTCCTTCATCCTAGTGGTAGATGCCCTTTAAGGTCTCTGTATTGTGTCCATCATGCGGACACAAAAATTTGGGGTCTGTAATACGGGATATATGAAATTGTACCTTTAACTAGCCAGAAAAGGGCTTTGGAAGCCAACTATTCCATCCATACTTTAGTTATACCTTTGATTCCATAGGGCAATAAGAGAGATTGTTATGTTTGTTAATGTTTTTAAATGAATCAAAACAAGGATGATGATTACTGTACTGTGTCATTTTGATGTGGAGGAAGTTTTGATAAATATTAGATACAAGAACACTGTTCCCCATACAGTAGCTCAGAAACCAGGGTTACTGGACTTGAGAAATGAGTAAATACATTTTTTTTCCCTTTTAAAGAAAATTGTTCTGAGTTGAATGTCATGATGCATTTGTACAAGACAGCCAGGAACACTGACATGCATGTAAATATATTGTCAATGAGCAATTTTTAGTGGAAGTCATCTCTCAATGGGATTTCACTTAAAAAGTAGAAAACTAGAATAACAATGCATACTTTGTCTTCCTTTCATCCTGCCCTCAATTTGAGTGGTAATGAAAGTCAAATCATGGGACTTGTGTACATAATATATGGACTAACATAGTATAGGATGTAGTTTTTCGTATAATTCTATATGCCGGTGTCCAACTCTGTAAAAATTATTGTGTATCAATTCCTTCTGGTCTTCCAGCGTTCTGCTTGCAGTAATTCAATAGGAACTGGTATTGTTTACTTCTAGGGTGTAGAAAACCCTCATGTTACAGTTAGCAGAGCTGTCTGTGTGATCATCACATGATTGTTGTATGAACTCCTGAAAGAAAATACCAATGAAATTGTTCAATAACTAGGCCTTGTTTACTTACAATGCATCATTCCTTATACACCTTCTCACACTTGTACAGCACATTAGGAGGGTAATTTCCTGTACATGTATGGTGCTGACATGGGCTGGCATTAAAGTGGTCGAACAACAGGTAGTGCCATGGGCCGCAGGTGTCACTTCACCCTCACCCGCAAGGCCAATAACCAGTTCAAAGGTGTTTATCCCTGCAGTCAATTGGCGTGTAGCAGTCTGCATTCAAATGCTGCAAACAATGGTGGGATGTAAGAGGTTGTTGTAAAATGTAATTAGTGGAAGGCACAAAAAGTCCAAATGACTAAAAAATATCTGCACAATGTAAATATACATAAGGATTAAAGGGTCTAATAATAAAGCTTTCTCAGATTTAAATGATATGATTGCAGTAAACAAAATATTGTTTTTTCTTGGTGAAATGCTGTGAACAGATATCGAGTTGTTGGCAGCATGCAGAGAGGAATTTCACAGGCGGCTCAAAGTTTACCATGCCTGGAAGTCAAAGAACAAGAAGCGCAATGCAGAAACTGACCAGCGCGCACCTAAATCGGTTACAGATTACGGTAAGCCTGGGATTAGTAATTATATTCTGTGTATATATTAAAATGTGAGTACAGTTACTCTTCTTACTATATTTACACTCACTAGGTCATGGAATTAGACTTTGCTCTGAATAAGTGTTTCTTAATCGTTTTGTTCCACGTGTGAAAAGCCCAAATCAATTTTATTCTAAATACTTAATCCTTGAGGATAATGCTTCTCATTTCCTTTAAACACTACTTCAAATAGTTTATGCTTCTCCTAGAAATACCTGTGTAACTGCTGTACGAGAACTTTTTTTACAAGTTCAATTCTCTCTGCGAAGACCTTAATCCTTATTTAAGAGATTGAGTTAATTCATATAGATATTGTGAGAGAATTTGCTATGTATCACAGACAAATGAATTTCTGCCAGTTTATTCCATGTTCACAAATGTATTAAGCAAGCATAAAAATACACTTTGGGGATGTTTTTATCCTGGGCTGAAGGCAGTATTGCTCATATGCACATTGTTTGTTGCCTTGGGATTGGTTCTTAGTATTAAAATCACAGTCTGGTACTATACAAGGATCTTGCAATGCCCAAATTATGACTATGTAATAATACAGGTTGAGGTTTAAGAAGGGGAATGGAAAAATCTGCCATCAAAATTAAGCATGATAAACCATGGATCCATGCATATAGATCCCGGAACCATGACTTTAGTGATCTTCTTATATTTGTTATCCACGGTCACCTTCCTTCTGAAAGAAACGTTACAATTATGCGTCAGCCCTTAGTCAGAAGGGTTGGGGGGGGGGACCGTCCCTCAATGCTTCAGCTCCGGGCTTTTACACTGTTCAAGATTAGGTCTCCCCCACACCCTGCCTGCTGTAATTTTAATTGCAGCAGAGGAAGTTTCAGCACACAGTGGGAGGGAGGTCATTTTTAACTGAAGACTGTTTCCAATAGCCTATGGCATGTTATTTTCAAAAATGCCTTTATTCGCGATGTTGAGGATTCCATTGCTTTTTAACTAATTATTTTAGGGGACTGTCCAAACGGCACAAGTTTTCTTCTCCTTAGTGTCTCCTCCCCCTGACTCATGGCCCTCCCTCAGCCTATCCCCTGCTCCCTGAGTGAGGAAAAGGGGAGGAGGAATAGAGGAGAAGACGGCCCATGCAGTTTGGTTGGCAGGGAAGCAGGTAACTTAAAATAATCATTTAAAAAGCAGTGGATTTATTGATATTAATGACAAAGGCGTTTTTAAATGAACATGCATAGGAACCTGTCTTCAGGTAAAAATAACATCTCTGGTTCCCTTTAAATATGTGTCCTAGCAGCACTCTCCCTTAAGGTCCTGTCTAAAATGGGAAATTAAAAATGCCAACTAAAATGGATTAGACAATAAGGAAGTTATCACTTCCTTATTGTCTAATCCATTGATTGACAATCTTGAAAGTTTTCTGCAACTTTTGCTTATTTTATCATGTATTTCTAGGTTGTGTTCAGAACTATAAAACATTTTATATTAAAAATGTGAATTCTAGCAGGTGACTAGTGTTTTTATTGATTTATTTTGAGTTTCTTTTTTGATATATTTATCATGCTCTTTGCCACATTTAGATAATTGAAGATGTCCAATTTTAGAGGACTTATTATGAGTTGGGCACTGGTTAAAATACACTTTAGATTTTTGTATATTAATGTCGCTGTATATTTTACTTTGCATCTAAAGAAGAGAATGTATGTGCTCGGCTAAGGCCGGATCCTCACAAGCAAGTTTAGTCTGAGATAAAAGCTTCATGCACTGGAAGGGTTTTCTGGGCTAAATTTCCTATCACTGGACTGATGGTAGTAGGTTGAATGCGGGAAATTCCTCCAGTGCACAAAGTGGGGGTTTTTTTGGACCAAACTCGCTTGTGGGAAGCTAGCCTAAATTTGCATCTGTGTTGTGCTTACAGTTATTCTGTTTCATCAGAGGAAGAGAAAACTGGAAATAAAGCAAATGATTTAAAACATTGTAATGGTTGTGTAAAAGATGGCTGATGGAACAGACCTAAAAGTTTAACACAGATGTGAAGTTACTTAACTACTGTTATCCCAATATTGTCATGTATGCTGCATGTTTTCAATTCCAAATGATATTTGTTTGCAGATTTTGCTCCATTTATGAACAACACAAGTAAGTCTGGATATGGTTTAACACTAACCTAAAAGGGAAAGGGGAAAGGTGCTCATGCTTTTTGCTACTAACCAACATATTGTTTGCTACACTTATGGATGTCATTGAAACCATAGTAGTTTAGTCAATGGTGTAGGTACTGTATAGGTTACAAAGATGGTAGTCTCAACTAGGACTTAATGCCTTCTAAAACAAAGATAGACAAAAATACCATTACAGTATAGTTCCTAATTCTCTCTGTAAGCTTATATCACAATTCAAAGGCAGGAAGGTGCAGGCCCCAGCTGTGGCTGTCTACACAACTCAGAATCTTCTAACTATGACCTGGGAAGAATTGCTGGTGCAAAAAACCTGCAACATAGGATTTATGTTTGTTGCAGACTTTTGAAAAGTCAAATTATTAATCATAATGCCCATTAGAAGTGTTTCATTTTGTATCATTGCAACTCATTTGGATATAGCTTGGATATACCATCATCCTTTGGACCCCCACTTACTGAGAATGAATGGGCTGCAGCTCTGGTATTGCAGACCAGTTCCCCAGATACCTTCGTTGTAGGAGAACTTTTGTCTAATACCATTTAAATGAAGGGGTCTGTTGGTGCCTGTATAGCCTGGTGACCAGTACTGCTGCTATCTTGTAGTTATTGCTTCCTATCTGAAAATTTCTGGGACTCATCCCTTCAATTAATTAATTGTTCTTTGGTAAATAGTCCAAAACTTTATGTAGATGGTTAGAGATCTATACCACACAAACTCTCTCCATAATGGAGCACAAAACTCCTCATAACTAGTACTGTTGATTGGTGAAACTTTATGTTCTTCTTCAGTATTACAAGTCTCCCTATACAAAGGGTTTCTTAGATATTGTAGGAGAATATGGTAAGAAGGGTTATCTTACTGTACGATTTCACTGTCCTCCCAGGAGGTAGAGATGGTGCAGTTCATAGTGCCCCATGTGATATTCTGCCAAGGGCTATAAAATAGATAATAGCACACAGATGGAAAAATCTAACAATGACGCTATAGGGATGGGAATTTTTTTTTCCTACAGTGTTTAACATAAATGAGTGTTATATGTATGAAAACATAATTGCCATATGGAACACGACTAGGCTATACCATGTTATGTAGAAAGGATATATAGTTGTAATTTAAGACCTATAGAAATTGATTTAAAGAGGATGAACTAAAAAAGGCACAGTCTAACAGTTCAAGGTTAAACATTGATAGACATAACTGTAGCAAACCGCTTTGGTAAGAGAGGTAACTATAAGGTGGCGCTAACCGTTTGAATAACGTGGTGGGATAAAGGCTACAATATATCATCTGCCATGTGATGTGTTCAGAAAGCATTGCTGCTACGTCCACATATAGCCTGCATAGAGTCCTTACTAATATACTATATTCCCAGACATTATACAGTACACAGACTACACAACTACAGAATGTTTTCATAGATCATGATCACATGGCTAGTTGCATTGATATCCACTTATAATAAATCAGCATTTAAGGGTCAGATTTTTCAGCTACTATTCATTTATGATTAACGATTAGCTTTTGGGAAATGGTTGATTCTTTTATCTTTTACTACAAATACTTTTTTCATCTAGTTACAGCGTGTATTATGTATACTGCAAAAAATTTAAAATATTTTCAACAGAACTTAATAAAGTTATATTATAAATTCAGCAAAATAAAAGGGAATTGCAAATGTAATGTTAAAATAACTATTCTGATTCTGTTGCTTCAAAGTTTACTTGCAGAAAGCTACTTCCCTCTACCCATTGATTATACCTTCACACTTGACCGGGCATGCATGTGTACATGGGGAATTGTGTTATTGTTTGTAATATATTGTGGAAAGGGCATCAACCAATGTTGGGAAGTAAATAAAGAGTATGTATTGGAAGGCTTATGGCAGGGGTTTGATGATAAAGGACTGATATATGATGGTGCCCAACTACTAAAGGACTGATATATCATGGTGCCCAACTACTTAGAAGCTTCTTTAGAATTTTTTCTATTTTTAGTATGTTGATAAAATTCATGAGGCATACGTGACATAAATATATGAAACAAATAAGACAAAAACTAACCTATGTTAGCAAATTTTTCAGGAAATATACATACATATATACATATATAAATATGTGTGTAAAATACATAAAGGTATGGACCAGCTAGTAAGAGTGTTTGGTCCAATGAAGTTGAAATTTAGGATTGCAACTGCTTTGCAACCTCTATTAACACTTTCACCACCAATAACCCTGTACCATTATACACTGCAATCCTAAGCTTCAACGTCATTAGACCATCTGTAGCAAGTTATTTCAAATAACAAACTTGAACGCTGCTATCCTCATGTGAATATAAAGAGTTAACTGTTGCATAGGCTCTGTACAGCCATAGCCAGTTACCAGCCACTGTGCACTTATCTGAAATATATATGGTAAACACATTCACCAGCTGGTCCATACCTCATATGTATTTTACACATTTTATGATGTATATTTCTTGATATATTTGCTTTTTGTAATTTTAGTTATCTACATTATTTTTTTGTTACGTACACCTCATCAATTTTATTAACATACTAATAAATATAATATGGATTTGAATGCAGCTTAGGAGCAATTGAATGTCAAAATATATCTGTCCTGTATGTGTATTGGGGTGTTGAGAGCAGCTGTTACTGGAAAGTAATTTAAACTGAGCGACCAACGTTTGTAGACTGCAAGAATAACATATGTACAAAGACTGTTATTAACGTTAATAGTTGTTGCCGGTAGGATAATATCTTGACATAAGGGAATTGCTTACAATGCAGTTCCGTAATACATTGTTTTGAAGTGGTTTTGAGAGGAACTGCACTTAATCTGTTTGGAAATAAAAATAACTTAGGGAGTTGGAAGAGAAGTTGGCATGGATATTTATCATATCTACCTCACGCTGTTTATTCATCTTATGCTATGGAAAGATTTCAATCTGCAGATTTAATAAAGACTGACAAAGTACAAATAAGACAGAATTTCACTGAATCCCAAAAGAAAATGTAATGACTCTGCAGCAGCATTCATTATAACTCTATCAACAAAGTTCTGTTTCCTAACTACACATATATATCTATATCTTTATCTATATGAGCCAATGTAAACCTGAACTTAAGAGGAAGAAGCTGTATAAAATATTATAATTTTCATTACCTCTGCAATCTGTAAGTCTAAAGTTCACTGTAGAAAAGGTTGTGTGGTACTGTAGATCCATGGGTGTAGAATACTAAACAATTATTTGTAAGCCTTCAAGTAACCTACCGGATTCCTTTTATCGATTTCCGTCTTGTAATGGTGTTTGTTCCAATACTTTTGGAATCAGTTAAAGGAATCAGATACAAAACTACCAAACTTTGCAACAACTTGTACACTTTTTTTTAAAACTTTGATAACATGAAATATCTAAGGGATTGAAAATATTTAAATACTTTTCCCTCTGATGAGATTACACAGTTAGGTTACATTCACACTGCCGTATCGGGGACATATATACGGCTGACGTATATACGGCCAATATACGTCCCCCGTAGACAGCTATGGGCCCACGGCGCCCAACGAGAGCACGCCCAACCGTGCGGCACCGTACCGCTCCGTACCCGTAGAAAGATAGGACATGTTCCTATGGAGAGGGGGGGCTGCTACGGTACGGCGGGCAACGGCCTTCTGAATGTAGCCTTACTTGTAGTGATTTGTATTATCAGTGTATGCGAAGTTTGTTGAAAACTTGGTGACTTTGTAAGTTTTTTGTGACAAATATCCACACAAGCTCTGGTGATGTGTACACATTAATTAGCTGTGAATGAATACTAACCTGCTGCTGCTATAATTCATATAGTAGTTGAGGTTTCCATGTAAAATTAAAGATTTTTTGGCTATCCTGTCTGCTATCTAATTAAAGAATTCTAAAGACATCCTCCCCGTAACATTTCATATGCAGAAAAGTAGATAAGAGACTTTACATTTTATATATCTTTAAGCAGGAACATGAGCAGTTCCACTTGTCCTTTTGCAGACACAGAAATCTATTTCACAAATTTTTAAAGGTCTAATTGAGCTTCATATTATTCCAGCCAATATTATGAAGAGGTACTGAGCCATGTAATGTAATTTCAACCGTTTTAAATGTACACCATTTTTCATATTCAGGCTTGAAAGGCTGGCACTGTGATAAAATTACCATAGCAAGTATTTTATAGTATGACTTGCTCAGCTTCAGGCAGTAATATCGGTGAAAGGCCAAAGTGCAACATAGGCTTATTATCCTATCTCTCCGACTTTCTTATACTGTAATGGTGGTCAATTATTGTAACATAGGTACTAAGCTATACATTACTGAGCAAATGTGTGCCAAATTATTTTCAGTTTGAGTCATTACCAGCCATTGCAATATGGTGATATGAAATGTATTCTATGTGTACAGCCCAGCAGAACCCAGTGGTGCAGCTGCCTGCCAGACAACAGGAAATTGAAGTGAACCGGCAGCAGCGATACTTCCGCATTCCCTTTATTCGCCCAGCCGACCAGTACAAGGAGCCTCAGAACAAGAAGAAAGGATGGTGGTATGCACATTTTGATGGACCTTGGATCGCCCGTCAAATGGAGCTTCATCCAGATAAGCCACCCATCTTGCTAGTAGCTGGTATGTGCCTTGTAGTGTTTTATGTCTACAATGAATGAGAGTCAAAAGGTTGCTCAAATTGCAGCAACTGCATAACTATTTCATGGTTTCACTACCCCTGAAATTTTTATAAATGATAGTTCAGAGCCTCATGCATATTACCGTGCACACATCTTCTCCCCCCACTCATATCCATTCAAAGTGCCGGCTTACAGAGCAGTGAGACATGGCGGCCTCAACACACCGTATCAGTTTTATAGAAGTCAATGGGAGCCGTGAGCTAGCCACAATTTGGGCTGCAAGCTCAGGGCCCCAGATACACTGTGCATGTGGCCCAAGTCTTTGTAAGGGTTGCCCAATTTCAGTGAATGTATTGTTTGTGTAATGAAATGTTATACAATATTACAAAATACTTTGCTTCTGCTTTCTATAGAAAGCTTCTATGTTTACTTTCAGTGCATTGAAATCTGTCCATGGTCATGTGATGTCACACAGCTGCTTTGTGTAGCAGGGCAGAAGCAGAGATCTAGAAAACTGAGTAATCAATCCAAAAGGTATATGGGAAAATTGTATAACTTTTTATTATACAAACTATATAAATAGAAAAGTGAAAGATAACCCCTTAGAGCACACAAACGTGCAAATCATGAGCAGCAAACAATGAAAATATGTCATCAGTGTGTGAGGTCAGCTCACATGCTCATACATGGGGCCATCAACAGACAGCACAGAACAACAATTGTTTGCACCGAATTGTGTAACGTGATTGTAAGAAGAGAATCAAATGAACAAACGCAAAATCCTGCTGCCAGAAAACAGTGGTGCAAAGGCTCCATTGCACAGGAAATATAAACCCAAATGTGAAAAGTCCAGCACTAACGCGAAGAATCCATTTGAACATATTTTTTTACTGGTTTCTTCACTTTAGTGCTGTATTTTTTGTGTTTCTATTTGTCTTAGGAAAAAATATAAAAGGTGAGTAAAATAAAACTTTAAATTCTTTAAAAATACTAAATTAAGAAATGTATAAAATGGTAATTAGACACAAACCTGGACTATATCTACACCTGTCTAAAACCGAAACCAAAAGTGGTTAGCTATCGACTATATAAGCCACAAGAAATCTGTGACTAATAAATTTATCAGGCCAAAAACTACAATGAGTATAAGGTAATATAGCCATGAACAATTGTGAACTCACCACGTATGCTGTTGTAGTGGTCGTGGTGTAGAAGGAAGCACCGTCTCCTGAACTGCTCAGCACTTCTTGCCCTGGGTATCTCCAACAGGAGAACACCTACGTGTACAATATGGCTTAAAGTTTACAAGAATGACAGCACTACAGGTATAGCTCGATTGCCAGAATCTGCAAGGTGGCTACAATATTTATTTCTATGTCCCCTGATGAGCCTAAAGCAAGGTGAAACATGGCATCTACGGACATGCTCCACCTATCACTTTGAGATTTCATTTCACGCACCATTCCTTTTGACTTTTAGGCTTGTAACAGCGCCAGTGTTAATGGGGAAAGGTATCGGTTGGGGTTGCAGCTGTTTAGGGCTGAGGCTCCGAGGTTACGTTATATATGGTGTATTAGCCATCTGTCATATTAGGGGTAAATAGGGATAGTACATTACCTACTCTATCCCCATTTTGTCATTGACAGTCTGACTGCACCCCTGTAAACAACCTCCTATATAGTCTGTTCCACCGCAACATTATTTCCAGATTGATCCCAGAACAACTGTCATTGCCAATTTTATCGCAGTTGTGGGCAGTTACACTGGTGTGAACAATTCAGGAGAGGCTGCTTCCTTCTAAACCATGACCACTACAATAGAATACCCGGTGTAGATGCCCACAAATATGATAAAATTGGCAATGACCGTTGTTCGGGGGTCAATCTGGAAATAAAGGAGATTGTTCACAGGGGTGCAGTCAGACTGTCAATGATAAAGGGGGCATTGAGTGGGTAAAGTACTATCCCTTTTTACCCCTAATATGACAGATGGCTAATACACCCTATATAACCTAACCCCGGAGCCACAGCCCTAAACAGCTGTAACCCCAACCGGAACCTTTAACTAATTAACACTGGCCCTAATACAAGCCTAAAATTCAAAAGGAAGGGGCATAAAATTAAACCTCAAAGTGATAGGTGGAGCATGTCCCTACATGCCATGTGTCACCTTTCTTTAGGCTCATCAGGGGAGATAGAAATTGATATTGTAGCCACCTTCTGGCAATGGTGCTACACATGTAGTGCTGTCACGCTTGTAAACTTTAAGCCATATTGGACACATTGGTCCTGGTCGAGATGCCCAGGGCAAAAGGACCTGGACAGTTAATTTCACGGTGTTTCCTTTTAAACCACAACCACTACAATCGCATACATGGTGAGTTTACATTTGTCCATGACCGTATTACCTTATACTCATTGTAGTTCTTTGGCCTGATATATGTATTACTCACAGATTTCTTGTGGCTTATATGGTCGATAGCTAACCACTTATGGTTTCGGTTTTAGACAAATGTAGTCCAGGATTGTGTCTAATTACCATTTCATAGTCACATTTCTTTATTTAGTGTTTTTAACGAATTGAAGTAAAGGTTATATTTTTTTCACCACTTATATTTTTTCTTTATATACATAAGGTGAATTCTCCAATTGCCATTTGGTACTATTTATACTGTCATATTCTGTTTGTCTTAGAAGAGTATTAGTCTTAAAGTGCAAAATGCTTAAATGGAACCTGTCACCGTGAATGTCACTTTTAGCTGGTGACATGTTCCAATTGTTTATGCTATGATGATTTTAAAAATTCCTTTGCCCGCAGTCTTTCAGCAGTTTATAATTGTTTTTACATTACCTAGCTCCCTGCCAGCAGATTGTGGTACATCCCACGGTAGGGTCAGCTTGTGTGCCTTTCCTTATGCATTCTTCCTCTCCTCCACACCATCCCACACCCTCCCCTGCTCAGTGCACATGACAGGAAGGGGGAAGGGATCTGCATGAGTGTGGAGAGGGAACTGACACACACACAGGCTGCAGGTGCCCCCTCCTCCCGGGACTCGTCCCATGCTGCTGGCAGGGAGGAAAGTAATGTGAATTTTTAAAATCAGCATAGCATAGGCTATTTTAACCTGTCATCAGCTAAAAATCACATTCCTAGTGACAGGTTCAATTTCATGACATTGTATACTGTACCCTGATCAGTTTGGTGTTTGTTTTTTTTATCCATCCAACTGTTTCAAAATCTCAAAAAAAGAGATTCCAACTATAGAGACCGCCAGAAATTGTGATAATGGAACAAGTCCCTTTTTCAAAATTGAACATGCACATGCACTACTTGCACAGTATTCCTTTCTATGGGAATTCAATAACTTTTACGTCTGTAGTGCAAACCCTTTAACCAATTAGTAGTTTTGGTCTAGGGAAACTTCTGTAAAATATTCTTTACTATGTGAGTTGTTCTAGTTATTGTCATAGTTATCCTTTTGACCTAAATGAAATAGTGGGAGTGATGTATTTGTTAAAATGTTATACATTGGGGAAAAAGCCACCAATTGTACAAGTTCTCCAAAAGATGAGAGAGGCCTCTTAATGACATCATCGGTAGACCTCAACTGTGAGAGACAAAATGTGAAAACCAATCCAGAAAATCACATTGTCTGTCTGATTTTTAAAGAATAGATTTGCAAATTATGGAGGAAAATAAGTATTTGGTGACCTACAAACCAGCAAGATTTCTGGCTATCTAATATTAGTGTAAAAGGTTCCCATCCACAACTTCAAACCATCACACTCCAAACTCCACTATGTTGAAAACCAAAGAGCTGTCAAAGGACACCAGAAACAAAATTATAGACTTGCACCAAGCTGAAGACTGAATCTGTAATAGGCAGCAGCTTGTGAGAAGAAATCAACTGTGGGAGTTAGTTAGAAAATGAAAGACATACACGACCACTGATGATCTCCTTCGTTCATGGCTCCACACAAGATTTCCCATTATGGGGGGTCAAAATGATCACAAGAACAAGGAGCAAAAATCCCAGCACCACACGGGGGGACCTAGTGAATGACCTGCAGAAAACTGGGACCAACGTCACAAAGGCTACCATCAGTAACACACTTTGGGACTCAAATCCTGTCATGCCCGATGTGTCCCCCTGCTTAAGTCAGTACATATCCAGCCTGTCTGAAGTTTGCAAGAGAACATTTGGATATTCCAGAAGAGTCTAAGAAAATGTCATATGGTCAAATGATGAGTTGCATTCAAAGAACACCATACCTACTGTGAAACATAAGATGGCATCATCAAGCTTTGGTGCTGTTTCCCTCTACAAGTACCAGGACGATTGATCGGTCCGTGTACATCAAAGAATGAATCGGGCCATCTGTTGGAGATTTTAAGTGCAAACCTCCTTCCATCAGGGCATTGGAGATGAAACGTGACAGGGTCTTTCAGCATGACACTGATCCCAAACACACTGCCAGGACAATAAATGAGTGGCTTCATAAAAAGCATTTCAAGGTCCTAGAGTGTCCTAGCCAGTCCCTACATCTCAATCCCATAGAAAACCTTTGGAGGGAGTTGAAAGTCCTTGTTGCCCATTGACAGCTTTAAAACATCATTGCTAGAGAGGAGATCTGTATGGAGGTATGGGCCATCATCAATGTGTGCCAATCTTGTGAAGACTTTCAGAAAACGTAATAACAAAAGTTCATCTTAATACTTTGTTATTGACCAAATACTTGTTTTCCACCATAATTTGCATATAAATTCCTCAGAAATCAGACACTGTGATTTTCGGGATTTGTTTTCTCATTTGGTCTCTCATAGGTCTACCTATGATGTCAATTACAGGCATCTCTTATCTTTTTAAGTGAGAGAACTTGGACAATAGATGGCTGACTAAATATTCCTCTCCCCTGTTTATGCATATATATGCATTGCACCACATTTCAGAAGCCCTGTCCTAATATATGGAAGTGGAGTAGAAATGGAGTGGACTAATCATAAATAGGTCATGGTTTAAGATACAGCAGTGTATGCTAAAATTTTGTCTCAAAATTCTACTAATATTATTCAAGAAATTGACGTAACAACTAAATGAAACTCTTTTCAGGGAAAGATGACATGGAGATGTGTGAATTGAGCCTTGAAGAAACTGGTTTAACAAGAAAGCGTGGAGCAGAGATTTTGCCGAGACAGTTTGAAGAGATTTGGGAGCGCTGTGGTGGAATTCAGTACTTGAGTAATGCAATTGAAAGTAGACAAGCCCGGCCAACATATGCTACTGCAATGCTACAAAACCTTCTTAAGTAGCTGTCTGGTGAATTCATTGTTGCACTAAGAGATTAGTACATATGGGTTGAAGTAAAGGGAAAACAACCTCCGACATAGAGAGGATCTAGGCATTCCATGATTGTGTAATAGAGTTTTAATATAAAGTGAACAGGTTTTTAGTAATTGCGGGTTTTATTAATTCATACTTTTTGACATTTTGATCTAGTAGATTTATAGTGATGTGGTCTGTGGTCTTTTGTAGTTTTTATTTTTCAATTTTATTTATCAAACATTCAACTTGTGAGGCCTTACCTTGGATAGATGTGCGTTGTCTCATTTCCAAAATGAAAGGCAAGCTACAATATACTGGGCAAATTGATTCTATAGCATCACGTAGAATTCTGGAGACCCCTTGAAAATATATTAGAAAGTTACTTTAAAAAGGGGCACTGTGTTACAGCAGATCAGTCAGGATTTTAGGAATACCATTCCCTGGACTTGAACTGGCAACAATGAACGACTTTTCCCTCTACATTACATTTTTTGCCTTTCAGTCTGTTGCCTATGGTATATTCTCCTTTTAATGTAGAGGAACATATGTTAAATAATACTTTCTGGAATTGGCCAGGAGTTTACTTCTGTGACTTGAATACAATGAAAGGAGATGAAATAGGCTTGGTACAGAATGTATCAATGCATTTGTGTATGTTTACTGCACTGAGATTCAGAGGTAGTTAGATTGCTAAATATTTTAAGATTATAGACCCAAATTTTTATTAATAAATCTAATGCAGCATGTCCCCAAATCCAACCTTATCCTTTTATAATATACACTCTGAGCACTTTCTTTATTAAACTGACCTTCCTTACCAGCCAATAGACATTCCATTTTTTTCCGTTGTTGCGATGAAATCTAGACATAGTGGCCACGAGATGACTATTTATAAACCTTTATTAGCATTGTTTAAGTGTACTATCTAACTAAAGGAATAAAAATGCATTCTTGTGACTTGAAATGTATCTCTTGAGTTGATTTGTGTTCTATGTGCTGTGAAAAGATACTATGGCTTGAAACCTTGAGTTCTTCCCTGTCTGCTCAAAAGGATGTTTTCAAAACTTGGTCTACTAATAAATTATATACGTATTTCATAGGGTTCTGTTAATTTCTACAAAACTATTAACTATTTCCTTTCTATTACTTGATATACAGTACCTAATTGACATAAATGATTGTGATATTCAGCTGTTATCAGAAAGTTACTGTGTATAGCATGTTGAAAAAAAAGTTCTAAATGTTCGTCCTCTTACTATATGTGGTGCACATTCATCCACCCCGATCCTTTCAATGCAAGGCCCTGCTTTTCAGAAGTACAGGAATTGGCGCAGGTAATAGATATTGTGCTTGTGTGAGTGCCTGCGGCCCGGCATGGCCTACTCCTTTCCTGGTATAAAGGGGATAACTTCCAATTCCCACCTTACTTGATAAATCTACCCCTAGGTGTCTGAAACATGACTACATATCAAAATGGTGAAGCTCAATCTACGAACTTATCAACCTTTCATACAACATACTGGTATTTAGGGTTATAATTTAGTTTTTTCCAGTAATGAAAAATACTTCTAGCTACATTCCTTTGAAGACTCTCCCAATAGTGGCCAGGTTAAGGTTATTACAACATGCTGCATAGAACAGGCCTTTTATCTTTAGACTCAGCATTCTTTTTTAAATGCTGCTACAGTAGCGACTAGTGTGTGATTTCTTTTTTTAAGCATAGAACAGAAATATACTCAAAAAAATTAGATTTGGACCATACATTTCCTCTTTGTGAAAGGTACACTGTATTTATATTTCATACTTGAGTGAAAGCAGGAACGTTTATAAAATGTTTAGAAAATAAATAAGATGACTTTGTAGATAACCTGCACTGTTAACATACGAGATTAAAACTCTAATTAAATTGTTCCTTCAAGAAAGACTTCCATTAACATTCAAGGAGACAGGAACATTAAAAGATTTTATAACCCATTCAATTTTTAAGAATGTGTGTATTCTTGTATTCTGGATTTAAGGTAAACCTCCCCATTGAAATGCTGAGTCTTTCATCACCCAAATTAGCCTGACCTTGGGTATAAGTCCTCACAACCTTATTGCTTTTGTTTATTTTCATGTTCCTTCGCTGTGAAGGCACTGAATTGTTAGGAAAAAAAATCACAATGGCCATTACAGGACCACTTAGAAAGGTAATTCCTACAAAATATTTTATAAATAGTCAGCATTGTGCCATATAAAATACTTTCTAGTTGTATAAATCACATAATATCCACATTAGCCTTTCAGCTTGTGTGTCGTTAAAAACAAAAGGCAGTCAGTACGTTGAAATGTTTTCTGTCCTTCCTAAATGATTTAAAATAACATATTAAAGAGGTATTCCCATTTTAACTATTCTTCACACCTTCACAGAATATGTCATTAATAAATAAGTGGGACTGGCACATATCTCGGGAAAGGAGTAATACTGACCTCCTTATGGCAGCTGGGCTCAATGGAGAGAGTGCAGTGCACGGCCACTCTCCATTTAGCTGAGTGTATAATCTTGACATTTGTTGGTGATCCTATAGAGTTAATGGGAGAATGGGTGCACATCCTTTGGATATGTCATGCATAAATAAGACTGCAATACCTCTTTATCATGGAAGTGTCCAACAAGCAGGGTTTTTTTTAACCTTACATTTATTGGGGACAATTGTTCCTTTCCTGATGCTAATCTGTAATACCACTATAAGGCGACCATGTCTTGTTGTGAGCATAAAGATGGTAAGGTAACATCCTTGGAAACAGTGTAAACATTATTTTGGGGGAAAGAATCATACTTGCATATCATACTTTATGCAAAAGATAAGTGCCATCAAGAGTACCACTAGGTTTAGTGAATCTGCTTGAAGATGGTGAATTTATTTCAGCTAATAACTTTCTAAATAAAACATACATTATCCATAAAACCATACCATATCCAAGTGAATCTGATGGAGTTCCTTGTAACTCCAAATGCACAAATCAGCACAAATTATATCATAGAAAGTGCCACTAATGCAAGACAAATTTTCTCTAGTTAAACTTCTTCCAAAAGCATTTAAATCAAAAAGTATTAGAGAGCGCCCAAGAGTCAAGGACCACCCATGGAGAACAACAGAAAGTACAATTAGTAATGCACCCAACCACCATGCAAGACTCCATTGCTGAACAGAGAGCATGCTCAGGCACATTTAGAGTTTATTCAACAACATTTAGACAAACTGGTAAAATGCTGGGAGGATACAGCCTACTCAGATGAGGCAAAAATTAGACTCCATTGATGCTTTAATATACACAATCTGCCCCTTTCCTTTTGAATACTTTTGCTTCATATTATGATCAAAATAAGAAGCATATCATTAGGTCTTTACTGTATAACTCTTAGTTGCCACTAGGTTATTTTCACATCTCTACAGGGGTATCCATTGTTTGTTGTTTTTTCTCCTATAATGTTGCAAATGTTCCTGATGTGTAAAGTAATGAATTCTACTTCTGCTCAAAAAATCCAGCTTAATATAATGTGGTCTGTTAGAGTAACATTGAGGTATCCAATATTTTACTGCAACCTTAAAGGGGTATTCCCATTTTGGGAAATTAATGTTATTGTTTGTATGATAAAAAAATAATATTTTCCAATATACTTTTTGTATAAATTCCTCACGCTTTTCTAGAACTCTGCTTGCTGTCGTTCTATAGAAAGCTTCATTGTTTACTTCCATTGGACAGAAATCTGACTGTGGTCACACAGGTGTGCAGCTTGTTATAACACAGAGAGTTATCAGAGTCGTGGGATATAGTGAGATTTCTGTCCACTGGAAATAAACAATGAAGCTTTGAATAGCAGGACAGCAAGCAGAGATCTAGAAAACCGTGAGGAATTGCTACAGAGCCTTCAACACAGATCTGTACCTATCTGTAGACAGTTAAGTTGAGTATTAACCTTCCTTCTCTGCCTTCATTGTAGAACACAAATTAGATCCCCATCAGCCATACCAAAACCGATAAGAAGAAAATTTACTTTTTTATTCTCTCTTCTTTTTTTTTTCCAGGATAATACAGACATTCCTGCACATATACTAAAGGGGCTTCAAAAACTTTTGTTTACTTTCATCATATATGTAAGCTTAGTGTTCATTTAAAAATATTGATAGAACAAAGACCTCCAGTACTACAGAAGGGGAAAGAATATAATAAAGTATGTAGATATATAGAGAAATACCATGGTTATTAGTAACATTGGACTTGGGTGGAGCAGCAAAATAGAAGGGAATGGAGCAAGAGAATTCAGAAGGGTTTAAAAGGGCCCTGGTGGAAAGGTAATGGACAGGTAACAACATTTCCTGACTATACATGAGATTCCTATTATTAAGTGTGGATTTACTTATGTACAATCAGATTCTTTTTCTCTTTAGTTTTTTCACTTTGTTGGGTAAGAAATATTAGCACGTTAAAATTGAGAGCCCAAGTGACAAATCAGTGTGGCTATGTCTAATTGCTTCAGACCAAAGGACTATAGCATAGAAATACTTCAGAAATCATTAAAATGGAGAAGAAGGCTGCCTTCAGCTTCTTAACACTTGTAGCAGAGCAAGATGCGAAAGAATTTTGTACTACCTTTGAAGAAGCTGAAAATTGTTTCCCTTTATAGCAGCTGCTAAGAGGCTTCCAAAGACAGGAATATACAAATTATGGGGACTGAGCCGTCCATGAAGGACAAACAACTCATAATAAAGCTTTCATGCTAGTTTTCATTATTAACTGTGTGTGACATTTACAAGAGATTATATCTATCACACTACAATTCTACATTCAGACATTTCATTCGATTTGACAACTTGTTTGTTTATTTCTTCAAATAGTGATGTTTGTGACAATGAATGGAGTTAAAAACACAACACACTGAAGTAACAAATATTGCATGTAATGTAACACCCCTCGAAAATCTAAATATCTTACTTTTTGAGGGGCTTTTTTTGATATATCCTATATGGTGTTAAATCTGGCTAAGGAGTCTGATGATTTGGAGTAGAATTTCTTTCTTTGGGTTTTTTTGCAACTTTTGTGCAAATATTTGCTTGTGTTTTTAAATATAAACATCTGGATACCAAAGATAAATCGGACGCAATACTATAAAATTTGGATGCTGTAAACTTTGTATAGCGGAGGAGTGGGAGGTTTTAGATGCAAAAAGGCTCCAATGTGCCCAAAAAGCACAAAAAATTAGAAAAGAATGTGAAAAATTCCCCATTGAATGTAGATGAATACTATGTTTTTTTTAAATCTACCACCAGTAATTTTTTCTTTTTGCTTAAATGCATGTAAAATGATGAATTTTGAAAATGTGCTTCTTTTTTGGGTCTACAGTTCCTACAGTGTTTACCAAGTAGTCTACACACTGTACACTCTGTCATTTGTCCTCTGTGCTTTCCAACTCATGTGCTAGCAAATGATAGAAGATAGAGAAAAGAGTTCTTGATTACCTTACCAGACTATACATTTTGTAGTCTGTTACTGTGGGGATGCATAATTCTGCATAGAAATTGTGCTTGCACAAAATTGCTTCATTTTGATTTTTAGATATGTCAGTCCAATGGAAATAAATTGTTGTAAAGGTAGTACAAGAAAATTATTTCAAAAAATCTCATGAAAGCAAAGTACTTCCATGCCCCCTCTTTTTTTCCCAATTTGCTGAATGCTGTCTAACTGGCTAGTTGGATTAAAGCTCAAAGTGCACTGCAAATCCACAGGCAGAGGGTACAGATGAGAGCCACTGGAAACTGAAGGCTACAAGTTTGTTAAACGGTTAGGATAAATTTTCTTCACCACACCATTACACAAAGGACAGAATAATATTTTTCAGTTGTTTTTTTTTCTTTTAATATAAATTTCTGATCGGCAAATGTTATAGCAGGCTCACAATGTCACTCAAGTAGGAGTGCACATTCATTATACACTTCACACATCTGTTATCTAATTATTAGACATAGAACACTCAATTCTAAAGGATTTATTCTACACTTGAAAATGTGAGCAGGTCTTCTGTTTGCGTCATTTCTTTTCATCACGGCACAGACATGCTTTTCAGGCTTTTATTTCAAAAGCTTGTATCTGAGAACAAATGGAACATAGAGACAAAAACTGTTAGGAATGGCAATATATAGAAAATGACAGGTTAGACTGAGCTGTAAGAATTAATAAAGACAATGGAGTCATATTCTGTCATAAGTGGTCTTCTGGAGTGTTTTTCGACACGTCGATGTTGATCAGGCAACAAATGAGCAAACCAGCTTATGATATTAGTGACCTATAACATTTGATGACTGTTTTTCCCGCTATGTTCTTGGTACTGATTCAGACCTAAAAGGGAACTAGGCAGAGTCTAAAGTGTTAAACATTGTCCAATCTCATATTGAAGACCTATCCATAGAATAGGTGCTACATACAATAAATGGTATGTCCTGCTTACACTATGCAAATGCATTTTGACTTTCCTAATATTCAGCTTTGTATTCGTAGATCATGTGCTGAATATAAAGATCCCCAATATCGTCCTCAGAGAAAGCTTTGTAACAAATTGATCAATGGTGACACAACGTAGCATATTTCTAATAACTGACCCGTCAAACCCTCATATATTTGTGGGTTTGAGCCAAGTAAGCAGAAGCAATCCTTAACCCACTGCTTTCTATAAAGCAAATATTAACTTTTGTGGTTCCTTCATTGAAAATGAACAATACATTTTTATTCTTCCCACTCATAAATAAACACTACGTTAATGACAAAATAAATTGTATATTAGATGTGGCTTGATATAATACAGAATATTCACTTTCCTCGTCGACAGCTTGTTAAGTGGTCTGGGCAATAATCGATTGTGCTGTAGCTACAAATTAGTCAACTGCATCTCTGTGTCCAATTACTGTCATAAGAGTCGGTGAAGCCATGAGATTGTCAGTCTGCTTCCTCCTGCAGTCCCTGCTATCTAGTTGACTAAGACAACAAAGGATGCTTTAGGCTGCATTACCTGTGAATGCACCTTCTGAGTGACAGAGAGATTAGGAATTCTATTTTGGCATTGATATATGAAGCAGGGACATGTTATCTCTATATATGAGCAAAATGAATAGTACAAGGTAGAGGTTAAGGCTGTGTATATTAGAGAAACCAAATGTTCGGAGCTGCAATGCTACTGCAGAATGGTGTTTACATTCAACATATTTTATTTTTTATTTTATATCATATTGTCTGAATATGATATTACAGTGTCAGATTATTATTATAATTTTGAAGCTAGCTGAACTTTGTTCATAGAGAGAAGGTAGGAAAACTGTAGAATCTAGCTGTAAAATCTAACTGTAGAATCTAGCATACTTGTAATATGTAGCTGTGACAATTTTGGAAATAAAGATGCAGTGAGCACATGGATCCGCATCTGTTAGTTTTGTTATGCATCCCCATATAGTACATGAGTGAAGTCTTATTGCCATGTCCTAATGAGCATTGTTCTGTGGTGTATACATTCAACCTAAGGTAAGACTAAAGCAAGGTCACCATAACATCATTATCATGAGCAAGCTTGCCTTTTTATCTACAACAAATACGTTTCACTCTCCCCCGTTGTGCATTGAAATAAAATGTTAAAACTGTGAAAAGATCTTGTATTCCAATCATATATTACAAAGCTGTTTTTACATTTGTAGATTCTGGTAATCAAATATAGATTTTCATTTAACTGATGTTAATGGACTATGCTTAAAGACCAAATAACTAGCAAGAACACAACACCATGCAGGCATATGGTGGGTAGTAGCACCATTTGTATTGTTTTCCCATACCAAATCCTACAAAATAAATCTCTATGAAATATACCGTTATTACTTAGCCTTATTATTCTGTATAACTCTAACTTATTTTGATATAGCGTTACAATCTTAGGCTACATTCACACTGCCACATGGGGGGACGTATATACGGCCTATATACATTCCCCATAGACGGCAATGGGCACACGGCGCCCTACAGGAGCGGTACGGCGTCGCACATGTCCTATCTTTTCATGGTATATGGCGCCGTGCGCCATGTATTCCTATGGAGAGGGGGTGAGCAGCGCTCATCACCTCCTCCTCTCCCCGCGCGTCGCCGTGTGCCCGCTGTGCCGTAGCTGTGTGAATCCAGCCTTACTCTAGAAATATTTATTGTAATTTAAGGTGTTAAAGGACATCTACCACCAGGATGAAGGATTGGTAACTAAGCACACTGACATACTGGTATGCACACTCTCTGGCAGGATCTGCTCTTCTTTTTGCTTCTTATGCTCTGGTTTTTTAAAAAGCCTTTTAAATTATGTAATTGAGCCTGAGGGGCTACAGGCTCCATAGGAGTTAATGGTGCCTGGAGCCCCTCAGTCTCGTATGCATAAGAAATTGGGCACACGCTGTAAGTGAATCGCGGTAGCTCCGAATCCTCGTCGGACGTTCCGGATGAGCGGATGCAACAGGACGGGTAAGTAAATGTGCCCCACTGTATGTAAGGAACATGTTCTAAAAGAAATAATACCAAATATCTCATCCACATTAAACTGAGCTATACAAATAATTAGACAATGACCAGGAGCACAAAACAATAACCTTGTCTAACATCCCAGTAAAAAGTGGTAACAAGTTATGATAAAGAGACCCCGAACGTGTGTCGTCACTGCTGTCATTTTTTTTTAAAACAACCAAGTGGGACTTTTTGCTGGACACACAATTTTCATTGTCTTATTCATTCCCTATCTGTAAGAGGCAGAACACTCCATCTATAATAAAGAATTTCTCCTACAAACCTATTTCCCTCTTTATATGAGAGGCATATTTGATAGTATAAGGCAGAGGTAAGTTTTAAAATGAATACACAGACCTTATATTTTTGTATCCCTTTATCTTTTGATGAATCTGTCTATTTTCATATCTGCTGGGTTTTGGCTGAGCAGTGACAGTATTATTCTTTCTTCCTTATAGATTACATTTTGATTTGTGGTATCATGATCCTGTGCCATGTGGTGTTTCTTTTGTTTCTGACATGAGCGTAATAAATTCTGGGATAATAACAGTTTGCAAGCATGCAGAGCAAATTACAGTGTTATGACGGTCATTACTGGGCAGCTGTCATGTCAGTGCTGGGTGCTTATAATGATACTAAATGGATAGTTGATGCAGTGCCATGTGCGGTTAAAGTGTACCTCCAATTTTATATAAAGTTCAATGCATATTGTGCTAAAAGTGGAATATCATGAATTGTTTTGTATTACAAACGCTCAACTAAAAGGAGTCTAGGAGATTAGTTTTAAGGGCACTAAACACTCAATGGCCCACATGTATGAAAATCTGTGGAGTGTGCAGGGTGCACCAGATTCTTCATGAATCTGGCACCCCCTGCACCTCTTTTTTTTTTTTTTGGTGCACCTTTAACGTAGAGCGTGCAACACAATTCTGTCGGACACTGATGATTAAATGTGGCACTGTCCAACTGAATGCAGAATTTTGTGTCGTGTTGGTTATAGTGCAGCTTTAAAGTCCGACGCAGGGGCATTAATAAATATGGGCCGATTTGTTGTCAGAAAGCTGGATTTGAGGCAAGGGGAACCTAAAATCTCTGCTTCCTGAGGAAAGATATATAACTGCACCCCATCCAGTAGTTATAACAATAACAAGTTTTTTTTTTTTTTTTAACAAATGGTTCCTCCATGCAATGTATCACAGCAATGCTGACATTTGAGTGTGAGGTTCTGCTTTCTAAGGCCCCTTTCACACTTGCGTTTTTTCACGCACGTTTTCTGCGCGTGCTTTTGACGCGCAGAACTTGCATTGCACTCTGACCCATTGTAATTAATGGTTTTTTTCAGAATTGCATTCTTTTTCACGCACACATACAAGTCTATGGAGATGCATCAAACGCATCGCACTCTGAGACACATGCAAGTGCAATGCGTTTTTCACGCATTAATTGCCATAGAAAAGATAGACCACAGTCCTGAGTCCATTTCACGCGCATTATCTGAAAAACTGAGACACTGAACAAAATCTGACTGAAAACTAATTGCACTCTGATGCAAAATGTGCGTTTTTCACTGACCAAACCCTGATCGCACCCTGATCAGACTCTGATCTGAAACGCAACCCCTGATGCAATTTTTTAATCTCACCTCATGGCTAGTTCACAACTGGTTTGAGTTTAAAAACCTTTCGAATATATATTAAAAAAGAAAAGTGTGTAATTCTTTATTGTATAGCCAATAAAAAGTGTCAATGCAAATCTGCTCTGAATGGCACGGCTTCCCTTCAATGCCCTGGCGTGTTCCCAAACAGCAGTTTACCACCACATATGGGGGATTGTTATATTTGGGAGAAATTGGGTATCAAACTTGTTTCAAAGTCTTTTTGGTGTTATGACTTTGTGTTGAAAAAGTAGAACATTTTGAATTTATAAAATCGATAATATTTCCAAATTTACACCAATTATCTGTTTTTTCATAAACACGAAACATATCACCAAAATTTTTCAACTAACATGAAGTACAAAGTGTCTCAAAAAACAATTTCAAAATCATTTTGATATGTCAAATTTGAAAAAAATGGGCTGTGCTAGGAAGGTGAAAAGTGGCCTAGGCGGTAAGGGGAATAAATCTGGTTATACACTATAGCAGTCTTTTGGTAGTTTAATGCAGTTCTTCACAGTGCCCTAAAAATGGACATGGCTGAGGTTACTAAGCTTTGCACTTTCTCCTGGATATTACCTGAAGCACAAACATTGGCATATGTTTGGCTTTGGGAGTTGTGGGTGATGAACCCACCTGATTCGGTACAGACCCAAATTTTGAAGTTTGAGTTTGCTTATCACTACCTTTAACCCCTTTTAATGTAGTGAATATTTCTGCTAAATATTTTTCATTGTTCTCTTTTACTATTTGTCCATTTCAGTTATGTGAGTAGTATAGTTAATAGCTTATTTTAGCATAACTTACAAATGTGTCGAAATAACGATAGCAATATAACCTGAAATGCATTTCTCTATCTTCATTCATAGGAAATTGTAAAGGTACAAAACATTCATGTGGAACATGTAGCAGCCAACCCATTTTTGTTTCTATAATGGAAGCAGCAAATTGACTGATATGATCTATATTGGAGAACGCATGTTTCAGGGTGGTAAACAACTGATTTACATCCATCCAGTAGTAATAAAATAATAATGGCACGCCATCAACAAAAAATATGGCAGTATTCTGTGACCATTCATGTGTAGATTGCCTTACTCCCTTTTTCTCATTATCTTAGTTTTAAGACTTTTACAAAGATGTTTACTTGCACCCATGTTACTCCTAGCATGAATACTATGTAGCTTCACAACTTGCGGGTGATATGGGACAGAGAAATCATATGTCCAGAAGACTATTCCAAGATCTTTGTGTAGGATCATATGTCTTGAGGAATTCAGTGGCTCAAGTACAAGTCAAGGAATATCCAGTGTCTATGGAGGAAGCATGTGGTGTGGCCGAATGTCATGTGACCAGGGTGACATCATCACTGTTCCTCTAGCCTCTTAACATTAGCAAACTGTACCCCATGCACATATCTGACCACTTAAAAATGTATGATTTAATGTGATATGATTTGCTGTGATTTCATTTGTATTACCTTGGTGTACAGTTTGCTAATGGTAGAAGGCTAAAGGACCTGTGATGATGTCACCCTGATCACATGACATTACTGCTGCATGAAGAAAAGGCAAGGCGAGGAGCTTTTGGAAGAGGCCATGCCCACCTCAACTCTCTATAGACATGCTTGGATACCAGGTAAAATTAAAAAGTTGAATATATAGGAAACTGAAAATTTAAAGCTAAAACAAGGGTGTCAGTTACTAGGGCTCTATAGGAATCTGCCACTAACTGTATTTGTGAAAAATGTGGCGACAGGTTCCCTTCAAGGTAATTAATGTGCAATATATACACTCACCGGCCACTTTATTAGGTACACCATGCTAGTAACGGGTTGGACCCCCTTTTGCCTTCAGAACTGCCTCAATTCTTCGTGGCATAGATTCAACAAGGTGCTGGAAGCATTCCTCAGAGATTTTGGTCCATATTGACATGATGGCATCACACAGTTGCCGCAGATTTGTCGGCTGCACATCCATGATGCGAATCTCCCGTTCCACCACATCCCAAAGATGCTCTATTGGATTGAGATCTGGTGACTGTGGAGGCCATTTGAGTACAGTGAACTCATTGTCATGTTCAAGAAACCAGTCTGAGATGATTCCAGCTTTATGACATGGCGCATTATCCTGCTGAAAGTAGCCATCAGATGTTGGGTACATTGTGGTCATAAAGGGATGGACATGGTCAGCAACAATACTCAGGTAGGCTGTGGCGTTGTACCAAGGGGCCCAAAGAGTGCCAAGAAAATATTCCCCACACCATGACACCACCACCACCAGCCTGAACCGTTGATACAAGACAGGATGGATCCATGCTTTCATGTTGTTGACGCCAAATTCTGACCCTACCATCCGAATGTCGCAGCAGAAATCGAGACTCATCAGACCAGGCAACGTTTTTCCAATCTTCTACTGTCCAATTTCGATGAGCTTGTGCAAATTGCAGCCTCAGTTTCCTGTTCTTAGCTGAAAGGAGTGGCACCCGGTGTGGTCTTCTGCTGCTGTAGCCCATCTGCCTCAAAGATGCTATTCTGCCTACCTTGGTTGTAATGGTTGGCGATTTGCCTTTCTATCAGCTTGAACCAGTCTTCCCATTCTCCTCTGACCTCTGGCATCAACAAGGCATTTCCGCCCACAGAACTGATGCTCACTGGATGTTTTTTCTTTTTCGGACCATTCTCTGTAAACCCTAGAGATGGTTGTGCGTGAAAATCCCAGTAGATCAGCAGTTTCTGAAATACTCAGACCAGCCCTTCTGGCACCAACAACCATGCCACGTTCAAAGGCACTCAAATCACCTTTCTTCCCCATACTGATGCTCGATTTGAACTGCAGGAGATTGTCTTGACCATGTCTACATGACTAAATGCACTGCGTTGCCGCCATGTGATTTGCTGATTAGAAATTAAGTGTTAACGAGCAGTTGGACAGGTGTACCTAATAAAGTGGCCGGTGAGTATGTATGTATGTATGTGTGTATATATATATATGTGTATATAATATCCCCCTCAGACATCCTGGTATGTTGTATGGAGATTCATAATGTTCTAGTCTTTTTAAATATGGCTGGGATAAAGGGGCATTGATATTAGCATCATTTATTGTATACTTTGTATTTGTATACAAGTGTCCTTGTATTTTTAGGTTTTGTGTTTCTATCCAATAATTGTTATTTGTGAAGTAGGTCCTATCTCTCTGTAGAACACATAGAGTGAAATTGTTTCCAGGTTTTTAAGGGATTTAACAATGTTCATTGATTAATGAGAAGCCAAAGGTGGAACAATATGTCAGGACAAAGCACACTATAGATTGCTTTAGAGATTTGAATGGGAAATTCTAAGTTTTACAGCAAAGGAAAGCCTAAGGTTAGCAAGCAAGCAGTGAACTCCACCAGTCTTGGTGGTTTATCCTTGTCTATTTATGGATATAGAACCTATTCTGAAATTTAAAAATATATATCTGGCTCTGGATGGGGGAAAGGGGTCAAGGGGCCGACTGTAAAAAACAAAAAAACCTTATGCTTACCTTCTCCTTCACTCCAGTTGCCCTGTGCCTCCAACCTTGACTGCTCTGGCTCTGTTTGTCTGACGGGCTGTGGCATGGGACAACTGGAAGGTTAGCATAAGTTTTTTTGTGTTTACAGCCTTCCCCTCCCCCATGCAACTGAAATACAGGATAAATATATACATACATACCACAGGTGAAATAATTATCAAACATGTCACCAATTTTTTCAATAAATATATTTCTAGATGAGCCAGTGACATGAAATTCACACCACATGCTGTAACAGCCCACCCAATCCTCGTTGGCAAATAAATTAAGCCATAGATTATGTGCAAAAATTCTAAGTTTCTTGTGCTTTCTCTATAAATTTTGAGCTTTAGTTCCTTCCACACAATTTCTGTTGAATGCAGGTCAAGTGATTGGCTGGGCCATTCTAGAAGCTTTATATTCTTTCCTTGAAACCAACTGTGTGTTTCATAGATTGTGTGTTTGGGATAATTTTTCTTTGTTGTTCAAAATTGCTCTCATGTGAGCTGACTATACTCTACCAATATTTCACAGACTTGTCTAAATGATGTTGAGCAAACCCTAAATGGGTTTGCACATTCAGATCTTTCTGTAGCTCTTCATGTATGTATGTATGTGTGTATGTCTGCTAAAGGAATCTGCACCGTTGTTTTTACTGTCACCAAATTTTGCACAGTCGCTCTCGCTTTCCAAAATCCATTTATTACCCACCATATGCTGCTCCTGTGGAAGCTGAGCCGTGATTGGTTACTGCTCTGCCACAGGTCAGTGAGTATAAGACACTTACGTGTGAGGTAAGATCGATAGAGACAGATATAGGAGGGGAGTTATTAGAAGTGTCTGAGGTAAAACTATACCAGTTGCCCATGGAAACCAATCAGAGATTTGTAATTTTATAAACAGCTGTGGGGAAATGAAACTTGAGCTCTGATTGGTTTCCATGGCCAACTAGAGCAGTTTTGCCCTTAGATACTGTGCTGTCTACTGGCAAATGTTATGCAGGTTAAATGATGTTCATAATTTGTCCATTATGTAACAGAGGTTTGTTTGCAGGCGCCATCTAATGGCCAAAGTTAATAACTACTTACATTCTGTTTTCCCCACCCACTAGCAGATACAAAGAATTGTGGGTAGGAGAAGGGCAGTTCCCTTCATGTCTACACAGAGAGAAGACCTATATTCATCCATCTTACCCCTTGTTGTAGTATAGTTGGTAAGGAGACTGTCTATAAGAATCTGTAGCTACTAGCAGTTATAGGACCACTCTGTATAAACTTTGTTATATGAAGTGTAATCTATAGATTTGTAAGTGCACTGTAATTGCACAGATAGGCCCAACCTCATGGTCGGCCATGTTTGGTTCCAGACTGTTTATGTATCAGCTTGTTTCCTGTTATATGCTAATGTAATGTATGTAACCTGCTCCTGTTATATTATTGTACTATTCTAATAG
Organism: Engystomops pustulosus; assembly: GCA_019512145.1. Lineage (NCBI taxonomy): Eukaryota > Metazoa > Chordata > Amphibia > Anura > Leptodactylidae > Engystomops > Engystomops pustulosus. The sequence goes on from CM033643.1 coordinate 97,067,365, forward strand.
ATTGTACATTCCTGTTTTTCTTCAGTTTCACCCTAATCCTACATCAGTTTAATAAAGCTACGGACTTTGAACCAGTCTCATTTGTTGAACTGTAGGAAGGCGTTTAACTGCCTGTCGAGCTCCGCATAGACCCCGGGGGTACGTGAAGTGGGGGCAGGACAGATACTTCTGATAAATCTCTACATAGACAAAGTGACAGTTGGAGACAGAGACAGTCACTGGAATGAGAGTCCCCGAGACCAACAGTCACTGGAATGAGAGTGCCCGGGGCAGTCAGTCACTGGAATGAGAGTGCCCGAGGCAGTCAGTCACTGGAATGAGAGTGCCCGAGGCAGACAGTCACTGGAATGAGAGTGCCCGAGGCAGACAGTCGCTGGAGTGAGAGTGCCCGAGGCCAACAGTCGCTGGAATGAGAGTGCCCGTGGTTTTTATATAATGTTTCATTCACTTAGAAAAATTAACGGGTTAACACACTGATTGCAGGTTTTACCGGTGGGTGTTTGCTGCAATAAGCAGCATACACCCAACTTGCATGGAGAGGGCTCAGCCCGAGACAGACAGTCTCTGGAATGAGAGTGCCCCAGACAGACAGTCACTGGAATGAGAGTGCCCCAGACAGACAGTCACTGGAATGAGAGTGCCCGTGGTTTTTATATAATGTTTTCATCCATTTAGAAAAATTAAAACCTGTACAGAAAAAGAAAATCTTCATTTTGCCATCTTCTGGCACTAATAACTTTTTCATACTTTAGTGTATGGAGCTGTGTGTAGGGTCATCTTTTGCGAGATGACGTTTTCAATGATACCGTTTTCAGGACTGTACGTGTAATGTACTAATATGTCACACGTTGGTAATGGGGTAACATTCTGTTTTCAAGTTCTACAGCATTGAGATTCTAAAGCTGTGATTAAAACTGAACTTTTGACAAAATTTTATAAATCAATAGTGCAGATGATAATTGTAAACTCTGCAATATACTTAATTGAAGAATGTCTTTGACTCCTTTTTCCTCTACCTTTCTTCTGTGTTTAACCCCTTACCGACTTGTGACCCACAGAACCCTTGTGGCTCATTAGCCAAATTTTAAAAGTTGATTTTACAAGGAAGGAGATCATGGACTATACTAATATAAGAAGAATACCACAGTCATAGTGCTTGGACCTATGAGTAGGCGACCCTGGCTTATCATAAGGGATTTTGATGCTAGATTTCCTGCAATTCAGTATATAACAAAGTTTACCATTAGAACTCATCTCAGTGTAACTCAATGGGGCAGATTTACCTACCCGGCCCATTCGCGATCCAGCGGCGCGTTCTCTGTGGTGGATTCGGGTCTTTCGGCGATTCACTAAGGCAGTTCCTCCGACGTCCACCAGATGCCGCTGCTGCGCTGAAGAGCATCGGAACGCACTGGAGTACACCGAGCCAGGCTGAGTGAAGGTAAGACACTTTTTTTTTAATAAATGCGGCAGTTTTTCCGAATCCGTCGTGTTTTCGTTCGGCCACGCCCCTGATTTCCGTTGCATGCATGCCGGCGCTGATGCGCCACAATCCGATCGCGTGCACCAAAAACCCAGGGCAATACGGGGAAAATCGGCGCAAATCGGAAATATTCGGTTAACACGTCGGGAAAATGCGTATCGGGCCCTTAGTAAATGAAGAGTGACTCTTTTTTTTGCATATGACTTTTGAATTAAATTTGTATAGGTAAGTTTGTTATTTTGTAAGAGGGAATTGGTTAAATTGATGGTGACCAGTTCCCTATAAATAGTTAGGTATAATTATGAGACAAATGTTATATTCATTGGGCGGTTGTGCAAACTTTTGCTGACTTTTGCCGAAAAATAATTAATTGAGCTGATATGCTGCTTACTAACATAAGATGCCCCCTTATTAATATGCACACCTGCAAAACACATGAACAAATGCAGCTGGTGTTATTTTCTAGGGAACAAGAAATATTGTGATCCCAAAAGTTAGGACCTGGCAAACTATAATCTGCATGTTTTCCTGTCTGACAATGAATAATTAGCCTTTGTTTCTGTTGATACAATTTGACAAATAAAATCCTATTATTATCCCACATTTGGGAAATGAACAGAAAGATGGAATTAAACAGAAAATAATCAGTGCTTACCGTTTACTGCACTGCAAATGTTGGAAACAAAATTTCTCTTCATTGTCTGCTCTTCATATTTTCTGGTATAATGGAGACTGATGATCTGCAATATAGAAGCAGATGATAAAGAAGAGGACATCTTCATGGAAAGCAGTCAGAAGAAAGACTGGCAAATATGGTAAGCTTAAGGATTCCTGGAAAGAAGCTTTTCTGGTAGCATGCATGCGGGATGCATTATTGGCAAGTGATTATTGCACTACATGAATCGTAGAATGGATTCAAATATTAGTTATGGCGGCTAAGCTATTGCAGTGTGCAGTGGAGGAAACTTCTGGCAAAGGGCCTATCCTCTAGATGCTTTTACCTCTGCACACTAAGATGTGTGTGTTGAGGTGCTTTTGCTCCTCTGTGGTCGATAGTTTTGCTAGAGCTGTTCAGACTGCCCCCGGGGTATGGGTTAATTTTTCCAGGACTGTGTAGACTGAGGCTTTCCACATTAACTCTATAATAAAATAGTTTACACTTGATGAGTATGTATGGCTTGTGCGACCATTGCACACTTAAAATGGAAAGTAAAATAAATCTAATGGGCTTACTCTGACTGTCTCTGGTGGTTGGATCCTCCATACATTTTCCCAGTAAGTTTGAGGATAATGAGGGCAAGGAATATGGCAGCAATGGACAGAGCTACAATAAAAAGGCTTAGATTCTGCATTGCAGATGTTGGATGATTCCCTCCACTGTTAAACCAGGATTTACCTTTAACATAACTGAAATGGACAACAGCTGTCAATGATAATTTATGCTCAGCAATTCTTTATACATTGAAGACAGGCCATTTTATACATTTATACAGCCCATGGTATACATTGGAGACTTTTTTTAGGTTTCTTTTCTCTTGTACTTAAAGGGAACCTGTCACCAGGAGACCCATTTTTAGAACTCCCCCAGTCCCCACAGAGCATAGTACATACACTGCCAAAGTGTTTTTGTATAAAAAATAGGTTTTACAGAAAAAAAGATATGTTATATTGTACCTTTCATTAGCATCTGCTGTGTTACTAGGCAGTTGCCTATTGGGAGGGGCTGGAAAGGAGCAGTTCCCCCCAACCCTTGGGAAACAGCTACTCCATGTGACCTTTTCAAATATATGAAAACACCCATCACTTGGCTTAGCGACGCCCCCTGCTCCTCTACAGCCAATCCCAAGTGTTGGGAGTTATTCATTGAAAAGGTCACATGTTTCCCAAGAGTAGGGGGGAACCTAATGTGTTTATGATTTTTACTGTTTATTTATATCAGTCCTAGGGAAAGGGGGGTGATTTGAATTTTTAGTTTTAGTTTTTTTATTATAATTTTTTTTAAACTTTTTTTTATTTTTACTTTTACTATTTTTCAGACTCCCTAGGGTACTTTAACCCTAGGTTGTCTGATCGATCCTACCATATACTGCCATACTGCAATATGGCAGTATATGGGGATTTTACTCATAATTCATTACAATGTACTGATAGCACATTGTAATGAATGGGTTAAAATGAGGTAGCCTCGGGTATTCGGAACACCCGAGGCTACCATGGCGATGGATCGCCGCTCCCCATGTGCCGCCATATTTTTGAAGCGATTGAGGTGAAAACACCCGCAATCGGTACTAGCACCGATCGCGGGTGTTACCGGTAAGCCTTTGCTGCAATATGCATCAAAGATTCACCGGCTATGGAGAGGGCTCGGCCCGTGAGCCCTCTCCATGCACCGGGACCCCGCGCGCGTCGGAAGGAGTTAAAGACAAGAGCGCAAGAGGCTTAAAGAAGAGCAGAAACTGCCAGAGGGGGCACACAACAGTATGTCAGTGTGCCTGGTTTACAATCCTTGATCCTGCTGGTACAAATTTAATACAAGTTATTTAATATATGTTCATCATTTATCTTACTATACTGTGAATAGTGTGTTTATTTTTATAACAGGCAGTGTGTATTCACAGTAACAGTATACTGTATGGTTTATTAGGATTGGTTATGCTATCTTTTAAATTCTGCTGACATCTTTCTGCGGACACAGCTAAATGAGGACTTGCTTTTGTGGGACAAGTATTTTTTTTATCGAACTATTAGTTGTTTGATTTAATGTATTGAGACACTAGAAAACAGATTTGTGTTTTGTTTCTTTGATATTTGATGTTTAGTGAGAAGTAAAATTGCCAAAATAATGCTTTCTACACTTTAGGTGAAAATACTATCATAGCAGTATAAAATTTAATTAGTTTTTGTTGTTCTATATGTATTTTTAATTTAAAAAATCTATATATATTTGGGAACCCTTTAATGACATTTAACATTTGATTAGTAGGCAAATCTCACTCACAGGTTTTTTAGGATTTCTTCTGTTAAGAACTTTTATTATAATCCAAAACTAAAAGGAGTTTTATAAATTACAAGGCACCTCTGAGTACCTTGGCTTATAATTTATTCACTCCTCCACATTCATCCAGTCCTTCCTGGTCTCCCAAGTTGAGATTCCAGAGAGCTGGTGGCGTCAGATATCAGACGGGACTGGACGAGTGAGAGGGAGTAAATATATTATAAGTCAATGTACTCTGGTGACATAAGCCGGAGCAACCTTAACTTGCATCATTTGAAAAACATTCTTTTTCCAAAATTGTGGTGCTCTGGGTTATAATAAAAGAGGTTCTGAACAGAAGAAATCCTAAGGAGCAAGTGAGTTGGCCTAGTCTACCGTCTGTCAATCTGATGATAGATGTCCTTTAATGTTTAGATTTTCTTTATACAAAGCTGTGTGAGCGCATGATTTTATATGGTGTAAAGGTTATTTCTCACTGCATTATTTGGGTCAGAATTTTGAAGCAGGATATGAAAACAAAAACCAGTAGTGCATACTAAAGAGAGAAAGCATACAAGATTTATATATTTTCAGTGTTTGTGATCTATTTCTGAACATGGCTTCCAACTCTAATACAAAATGCTGAGCAGAACATTTCTGGAGAAACTGACGTCAGTTTATCGATCGCCTTTTGTAGATTTTTAAATGTTCTCCTTGCAGGATAAATAACATTATATATCACTACTCTTAACATTTGTGTATGCAACTTTATAAATTATGCATTTCTTTAATGTCATCTCCCTATTAAATGTAGGCAGATTCCCCTTTTGTGGATTGCATTTCAGGGACATTTGTCTGGATGTGGGGGAAGGAGAAAGCAAGCAGAGATCTAGAAAACCATAAAGAATAGATACAGGAAGTATATTGGAAAATTGTATCACTTTTTATTACACAAACAATATCAATTATTTGCTGGAATGTTCTCAAAGTGCACAACTCCTTAAAATCTGTTGCCAATCACTAACCATTCAATAATTTATGGGTCCCTTTTTTGGGTTCATGATGAATGCACAAAAATGATTGATTTCTGAAAAACACTCCTATGGTCAAGTAAAATGAATATACTGTAATCTGATTTGAGCTCACCTTCCTTTTACGTTGCAACCAAATTACATCTGCAATTGTATTAAGCACATTCCCATAGACGCACATTTTCACAGTTTTTATAATAAAAATATTTGACTTGCATAAATTGGTAGTGTACCTTCTATTTTCCAGAAATACCACCAAGATTTTCACTGTAATTGTCACTGGTTTTTGGTGTGTACAACTTTGTACTGTAAAAATTTGACATCAACTTATTCTAAAACATTGGAAAGGATGTGGCCTCATAAAAAAGTCACTGCTGTAGTAATGGATGTAAAAACCTACAAATAGCTAGCCCCATATTGATCAATACAAAAAGCAAAGATGTTGAATGCCTTGCTTGACGTAATCTCTGAGCTCAAGGATAGGTGTGTATGCCATAACAAACCAATCTGTGAATCATCTGCTTTCATTAGCTAATGGAGTTTTCTGAGAGACAGTTTTTATGGCAAGAAATGTACATATTGAGCTATTCTTTTAGTGAAAAATTGAAGAAATTATAATGGAAAGCCTAAAATACTGTAGGCTCTTAGCACATATATGACACAATCCTTAGTTGTCACATTCACTCTTAATAAGCTCATTTTGGGCAGTGATGGGCCTGTTTTTATTCTTTGACAGCTGTGTTTTTTTTTCCAGAAACAATCCTTTCCCCATTTATAAAAAGATTTAAACAGCCTTGTGATCATTCTCTTACATCTTCTCTAAGATCCTTATGCTCAACTAAATTCTAGCAATAATGAAGCTTGTGTGATAAAACCCTAATGTAAAGCTCTAATACAATTTACTTTACTTGCTTAACCCCTTAAGGACGCAGCCATTTTACAGCTTAAGGCTCAGCCCCATTTTTTGGATTTTGACTTGTGTCGATTTATATGGTTATAACTTTTGAACACTGTTGCTTATCATAACCATTTTTGAGATTTTTTTTTTTCCACATGTTGGACTTCATTTTAGTGGTAAATGTTGGCTGATAAGTTTTGCGTATTTTCCAAAAAAAAGAGAAAATGAATTTTTTGAGAAATTTTACTTTTTGGAAATTCAAATCATTAATTTCAGGTAGTAGATGTACCACCTAAATAAGTGCTGAGTAATATTTCCCATATGTCTACTTTACAATTTGCATAATTTTTGAAATGTCTGATCATATATTTTGATGTCGACGGCTTACAACGAATGCGATTTTGCCGTATTTGTGAATTACTCTTTGCGGAAAATACTGTTTGAATGAAATTTACCATATTAGCATCAAACCCCCTATATATAAACCATTCTCAAGCTAACCCTCAAACTACAGAAACAGATTTAGGAAGCTCATTAACCCCTTAAGATCTCATAGTAATTGAATCAAAATGTTGGTGAAATTAGAATGGTCAAATTGTGCCTGTTTACGTCATTAGCCTAAATTACACACTGTTGGAAAGAATTATGCAAATAATTTTTCTTGATGTAGAAAAAGAAATATACTGCCCAACATTTAACAGGAAGACGCTAATATATCAATACACTGTTTGAGTGTCTGGCTGGTATGGGTTCCATGATGTGTTGACCTAGCACCAGTCAGTTCCCTGCTCTGAAATTCTGATTTCAAATGCAAGCATTGACTGACAGCTGGAATGGCTTCAAAAAGGCGATACTAGATGACAGCCAGACTCCATACCCTGTCAAAATTGGAAGTGGCGATCCTTGTTTTCTGTCAGCCTTGTTTAACTCGGTGGTTAAATGAGGACTTGGCAAAAGACTGTCACCATGAGTGTATGAAGACACAGGAAAAGGGACTTGGGAATGGTGTTCTTATACCATGAGGGAAGAACCACTGTATTCTTCAGAATAATCATTGTCTGAAATCACGACCCAAGTAAGATGAATCCAATCATCAAAAAATGCTCCCTATAAATAAATGGCTGACCTTCAATAAGCCTTATAACCTTATAGCCTTTTGCAAATTTGTACTGACACCAAATTGAATAAGCGATGATATAAGAATATACACCTAATTGGGGGCGTGGCCTGCAAGCTGACAGACGGTCGCAGTAGCTTGGCTCCACACTATTCTGGTTTCTCTTCTAGTCCTGCTCGGAAAACACTGCAGCCAGTTCCTGGGAGAGCGATGATCTAAGGGTGTCCTCGACTAGAGGAGCACACGATAATAGAAAAGGGCCAGGGACCCAGGAGCAGGTGGAGAGCGGGAAGTATGGGGAAAGCGGATTATCCGCAGCTGATTTTACGGGGAGTAGGCGAAACCGTGGTCCGGAAAAGACCTAGACCGAGACGGGATGCGGACATTGGGGGGGCGGAAGGTGACCAAAGATGGCGGTAGGCAGGCCGAGGAGGAAGGACTCGGGAGGTATCCTGAATATAGGCAACAAGGGAGTCAGGGACTCGCCCTGGACCAGATGAGAGGAGTAGGTATTGATATTAGGGCATCCAAGACCGGCAACAAGGCGCGGTGGTCACTGTAATCATGGATGAGTACAGCCGACTCCGCCGTTTCGCGAAAATCCCCGCCCCATCGAGGCCCATTATGGCGGACTAGCCAATGGCAGGGCTCAGAAGCGACCCTATGTCCAGACAACTATCGCCATGCAGGATCCACGCGCGACACCGTAGAGGAATCATGAGTAGGCGATGGCGACCGCAAACCAGGATCGTCACGAGAGGATCATCCAGTGGAAATCCTGCCCAGCCCAGGCCATTAGATGTCTGCGGCAAGACAATGTGAGAGCACAGGAGACTGGGCCACACCGAGGCCGCTACTGCAAGGCGAATTATAGGCATTAATGAATCTGGCTTAAGAGAGGTCCCTGCCGGGAGGCGTCATTCTCCAAATAATAGCCATTAGGGGCCCTAGAGTCCCGGCTGCGCCCTCACCCACCGGGGTCGAGGCCGACCAATGCTGCGCGTCTGCTAAGTAGTCAAGACGAGCGATGCGCTCTTACAAGCTGCTAGACGAAGGGTCCTTTCCAATACAAACGTTGCTGTCTCCATCTTCCCGGATTTCGGCGGACCTGCCAAGACAACGGGCATCATTTATGGGTGCAAGAGCGTCTGAGGGACTGTAAATCATTAAAACACAGCATAATTTTCCTGCCGGCTAAGGGTAATACATGAGGCAACGTCCCCCACTCTCACTACGGATGAGGAGCAGTGATGGGTGAACACCTTGCGTAATCCCCAAGTGCGATGAAGTGTCACAGTCTGCGGAATAATCATCCAAGAAGCGTGAGTCTTTAATAATCGCATACGGAGGAGATCAGGACGTGTGAAACCTGAAATATCATGAACACCGTGCACGCTGCCTACTATAGCTATAATCTCATTTACTGCGGGTTCTTAAATGTAGTATTTGCATAATTCCGGGCTGCAAGGTATTTGCATTGAAAATTGTAATGGGAAAAACCCAGTACCTGGAGCACATAGTCTGATACAGCTGCGTTTAGTACAGACTACCCCTGTTGTTCAATGCCACGGTTAGTGCATAAGATAACCTTAATGGGCGTTAGGGCGACCATGGGATAGCCAATGTATTTATATGATTGGGTTGCGTTTCGCTGCTAGATATCGAGGGAATAGGGAAATGTCATGTGAAATAATGTCGTGGAATGTGAGGGGGATGGGAGACTCTAAAGGCCAATGATGTTTCGCATATATTAGAAGGCATCCCCCAACATTATTTGTCTCGAGGAAACCAACTCATCACCCAAACTACTCACTGGTTAAGTAACCCTTGGTTACAATGGTTGTGCCACTCAAACCATACACATCACACTCCATGGGAGTGTCAGTAGTATTAGTGCACCGATCGCGTTGCGTTTTTGAACTGGGGACAATTAAGACGGACACGGAGGCAGATACCTCTGTCATTATGCTGGATCACTGGTACATGGATAATCATAGGTATATACAATCGCCCCAACGCCAATCTGAGTTTTATCTGAGGGTTCACATTTTGCGCTTCCTTCTGCCAACCACATTACTGTGCTCTGGAGATTTAAAACTCTATGCTGGACCCCATCTCTTACAAAATGTGGCCCCCGGGGACCCGCCCCCCATTTGACACTACATCTCCCCTTCGCGTTTTCTGTCATAGATGGTTTGGGTGTGAACATATGGCATCTCATGCGCATCCTCATTCAGAGAAATCACACGTCATACTCCTGGGAGAAGTTCCATTCCCGTATAGACTATATGCGTGGGATACCTGGGGACTGCATGGCATGGTAACACGATAAACAACATTGCACACGGGAATCTCAGGTACCCTCTCCATCCTATCTGGTTTCCATGTAAGCTCCGAACGTTTGGGATGCAGTATAAGAAAGATTACACACCTTCTGCTGACCTTAATTACAGAGGGAACCAAAACCAAGTAGACTACATGTTTAGATCACACGCGATTCCCCATAGCCCACATCACTATTGGGAACCCGTAGGATCCCTGAGGAGATGTCGCAGAACTCCATATAAAAAGGATTAAACGTAGACCGGCACAGGTAGAAGGAATGGAGACACCAGATGTGGGACACTGGAGGCAGCCATTAGAGGGACCCGACTGACAAAAAAACAAGACGAAGCTGAAAGCGAGGAGTACTGCATTGCCTTTACGACAAGCAACGACGCGCACCTTTTTTTACCCAGCACAAATATTTTAACAGGGTAACAGTAAGATCCAGCAGAGCTGGCTCAACCCTATAACAGAATACCTTCCCAGCTATCTCCGAATGAAACTCGAAGTATGGCGTATCCACGACGACAATTAGATACTTGAACAACAACACTTTTATAACAGATTTTATAGAGTCTCGCTATAACAAAACTCAGGCGGATGCGGGACTACTTGGGGGAACGTAGCTCTTTCGTCCCAACTGACCCTGAACAAACACGGCACTGGACGCTCCGATCACTCTGACGAAGCTTCAGGAGCCTTATCAGGTATGGCTCAAGAGGACGGTGGGCCCGACGGGATGGCCGTTAGAGTACTTGTGCAATATCAAGATCAAGCTTCTGCTCGCCCTCTTAGGTGTTTTTAAACTCTCCCTAGAGATATGCAAACTACTCCCCTTCCTTCTATGAGGCCAATGAGTCCTTCTATTAAAGCCCGTAAAGATCCAAGAGATGTGTGGTTCTTACAGACCCATTTCTCCTCGTAAATTCGGGATAAAACTGACTACAAGGGTGCTAGCCAACAGACCTTACACACGTGATCATAGTCTGGTGCATTCTGAATCAGGCTGGCTTTTATGCAGACGCAGCACACCAATACCTTAGACGGGCACGCGTCCTCACACAAGATGTAGGGGGAGAGGGAGAAGAATTGGGGCCTTGCGTCGTTAGCGCTGCCAAGGCTTTCGACTCGCGCTAGAGTGGCCCCTACCTGGGCTACCCTTAGAAAATTGGTATTGGAACAGTTTTAGTAAGGGGTGTGTCGATTGTTATATGCAGGTCCAAGTGCATCTATAGTATTGAACGGGCCAACGTTCCTCTAGCTTTACTCTGGGGAGGGGAACACGTCAGGGGTGCCCCCTATCACCCTACTTTCGCCCTGGCCATTAGAGCCGCTGGCCATAAGCCTAGAAGTGAGAAATTTACGGGGCATGATGATCACGGCAGGGAGGATCGCCTGGCATTATAGCCGATGACCTTATACTGTTCCTCTCTAGCCCCGACACATCATGCCGAGGGCCATCCAACTAAGATACTTTCGGGCTCCTTTTAGGGGGTCTTCCTCATCAATGGGCAAAGTCGCATCTAATGTATCGTCGACTGATAGGGACGTGGGCCCATGTGTCTCCAATCTGCAGCTCTGCAAACTTTAAATATTTAGGGTATTAGTCGTGACTAAAGACCCTTCGGGACACACTGGCATTAAAGTGGACCCTCTAATTTCTCATTAGGAATAAATTCAAGGGATGGTTAGTCTTCCCTCTGTCAGGTACCGGGAAGGGGATCAATTTGGTTAAAATGGTGATGGTCCTCCCAAAGTGTCTGTTATGTACTGGCAGCTGTCTATGTTAACTTCCTCATCCTTCTTAGTCCATAGAATCCTTAGTGTGACTGCATTCCTCTGGGCCACTCCAGATCCAAATGAAGTGGAAAAAAATTGCAGCGCCTAAGGTACTAGGCTGGAATGGCGGCTACGACATTATACTATCCCGAGCAGGCCAACTGAAATTCTGGGTCTTGGTTGGGCAACCAGATAATGACCTAACCGAACAGCATCGGCCTCTTATTGATCCTCCGTCCCTATGGGGGGTACTCGAAAGCACGCCTCGTATGGGGGAAGGCTCCTACTGTCATCATGTGGCAGCCGGGTCTGGAGGCAGCTCAAAAAAATTATCCCAGTTGAGGGTATATAAGCCCGGGCCCCCGTTAGGGGAAAAGACACATTAACGCACTTAACTGATTGAATGATGCCCACTTCTGGTCGAAGCAGGCATAAAGAACTGGGGGAACGTATTTTAATGACGGGTTCGGGGTCAATTTGATTGATTTGCGGGAGAGGTTATGACACCCCAACAGCCGTTTAAGGGATTGAGGATACGTCATGCTAGCCGCCAAAGTCAAACCCCAAGCTTGCTTCCAAATTACCCATGAATTGAGTATTCGGTCAGGGGACCGCTGGGCTTACTTTATTAATTATACTCCCACCTGCTTAATGCTAAGGCAATCCTCCATCTCTACCAGCCCTTCGACAAATGGAGGTCCTTGAGCCCCAATTAGATGAAGGAAAGGTGACAGAGATGTATTCATCACACCTTTTGGTCTCTCCTGCGTTCATAACAGGATGTACAACTCCATGTCATACTCAAAGTACCTTCGCCCATGAGACTCTTTAAGATGAAAAAGGGTTGCCCCCTGAATGTCATTAGGGCAGGAAGCACCGGCTGCTTTCTCACATGATAGGGATTGCCTCAGTCTGCAGGGTTTTTGGCACGAGGTCCAAGTTTACTGAATCCAGAATGGAAAAACCCATTCCCGCACCCGAGCAATATGCAGGTTTGTTTACTAGCGACGAGGTCCGGACTCCTATGAACGGGTATTCTTGCGTGGACCTGTTTATGGATCAGGAAACCCAGTGTGCTGCGATGGATGGACCATAGAGTCCAACGGCAATAGTGGAAGGGCTTGGTAATTACAATAAGACCGTATGAAAAGATGATTACAACATAGGAAATGTTAAGCTAAAATTAATAAAAATCTTGGCAGGCGGTGCAAACTCCTCCTCACGTCCCTGGGGCCGGGTGACATTGCAGAAGCGATGGGGTAACGATCTAATTAAGGTGAACGTCTATAAAGGGTCCGAATGGTGTTATATCGCCTAGCTTATGAAGGAACAGTTCCGTGTCTTTACCCCACATTCTGGCAAATATATGAACATAGGGTCGACAAAACCATTATTCCTACCTAAACTCACCCTCGAGGTGTAAATATAAATAAACGGCAAGCAGCAGCAAGTGTGTTATGTTGTTTTGTCTTGTTTATTCGTGTATATGTGATGTACCACTTAAATATGTGCAAAGAGCGGAAACTGATCTCTTTTGTATACGATCTATAACCGATGTTATGTGCAAGCTTTGAATGTATGAATGAGACCTGTAACAAATGACACACTTTTTCTTTTTGTAACGATTCCTTGGCACTTAATAAAAACCGAGTTTAAAAAAAAAGAAATATACACTATTTTCGATGGTTACAATAACTCTGTGGAGGCTATTTCCAGTTACCAGTAAGTACCATGTATTATTTTCGAGAAATATATTTTGAACCTTTAACCTTAGGATACATAATTATCTTTATTTGAAGTCTCAGTATTCATATAGTTAGAGCTGAAATAATAAGAGTTTTTTCTCCCTATATATATTTTCTATACTCATGTTATCGCCTGGAAAGGAAATAAAAGACGAGGAAGCTCTGAGACTTATTGTTGTGGTATTTTCGATAGAGTACTCTCTATAAATCAAGCCCGTTTACTGGTGGCAGCCATTGCAATTAATGTTTTAAAGAGCTATATATGCCATTTGTTGTGTTTTTATTACTGAGATTACTGGAGATTTTGAAAAAGGACATCAGTGGAGAGAGGTCAGGAGAGGAGCCACTGTGTAAATAAATGATATAAGGCTAGATATGAGGATTTGCTTGTTCTTTCTAATATAACACTCGTAGAAAGCCAATATAAATCATATGATTTTAATAGAGTGAGATGGTAGTGGCATACTAATGATCTTGCTGTAGGTGTTTATCTATATCAGCTGCCTGCCGCAGTTAAGATGAAAAATTAGCAAATCCTTCTTAATTGGACTTTATTATTATGAAATCTTCAAAGCATTAAAGGGAAAGCAGTCATCTAGACTGTACAAGTTTCTTTTTTAGACATGGCTAAAAGACCGTGCAAGAGATACTTCTTGAATTAGGCCAACATTTATTTTTCACTTTCTGCAAAGACTATGTAGAATTAGTCTGTCAATTGGTAGGATGATCTGATCTGATCTGATGCCTTTAAATCCCTTTTTCAACATGGGATTTTTATCCCTTTTCAAAGACCATGATTTCTGTTTTCTGTTTAGGACCTTCAGTACTAACTATTTGTTAGGACTGTAGGATATATCATGTAAGTATTAGTTTAATGGTAGTCTAGCTCTCAAATTACCCCAAAAGTAAAACCATCATTGTGTAGGGCACTTGATACGCTTTTCAGACAAACCCTTTCCAGTTTCCAGTGTGAAGTGGTGATAATGTGTAGTGGTGTGGAGAATAAGAAGATTAAAAAAAATGGGGGCACCAGCAGAAACAACTACATCATCAGTGCACAGAGGATCTCATTTACATAAATAAACAAAATATTTTCTCTTAAACAACAGATTGCATGGAAAACAGAAAGGTTTGTACGGAGAGCTCATAAAGTGCTCCATACAAGGCAAGCTATCCCTGAGAAAGGAACAGGAAGTTCTGAAACTTGTAAGGCATCCAGAGTTCTAGTGACATCATAGGAGATTTGACCCACTGACCAGGGCTACTCTGACCTCCTGAACAAGGACTGCATGCACTGAAAAGGTAAGATTGACTCTGTGGAAGTCCTGAGCACAATTTAGACCCAATATCCATCTCACTCCTGCATACTGTCACCAAAGTAAGCCATTCATCCTATCTAAATCCACACATAGCACTTATATCTGCCATGCTCACATTGTAGTTACTGCATAGCATAGGGGTTGTTATACCACCTATAGGAGAGTACACTTAAATGATATTTTGTGTACATCTCAATGAGAAATAATTCTCAAAAGTTCACAAAGTGAAGAACTTGGATTAGTTATTGAAGCACAGGTGTTTTAATTGTGTTCTTAAATGTTCAGAATTTCCTGACAATATCTGAGCTGGAGGTGCGGTAACCAGCAGTTAGATTCAATGGGGGGTTTTCTGGCGTACAAGTCCACAAATAATTGTGAACCACCAGGGATTGCAATTTATTTTTTACGCCATCTCTATGCCATGTGGTTGCGGAGGGGCATAAAGGGGGCACGGACAGCTTAATGGTCACTGGCATATAGTGCAAATTTGTGCAAGATAGGTCCTGCTGTATCTGGTTGCACCCTTGGTGCAGGGTTTTCTCAAAGCGCTGGTGTTTCATAAATCTCCCCCTCTGTTTAAATTCTATCATGGAAAATGCAGTAGTATTTATTTTTCAAAATCTGTTTAAAATTGGCTCCTGGAATTCTCATCAGACTATTTGGGATGTGCTCTGACATACCATGTGTCGTGATAAACACAAAAATGGATAATAATAAATCAGACACTGTCTCGTTTGTCAGAATGGATAGTATTTATTCTCGCTCCAGTAGGTATATTACCTCACTATATAAAAACCTAAATCATAAGCCTTTAATAAATTTAAAAAAGATCCCTTAAAAATGAAAACGCCTATAACCTTCTGAAAACTGTCACCGGGAACAGATGGTAAATGCTTACATATAGACAAACCTATGTTATAATGGTGCAAATATATATATCCAATGTAAGCTACAAATAATTAAAAGAGAATACATCTAAAAGAAGATCAAATGCTGACACCACACAAATCACAATACTCCATGACATACAAGCATTCCCCTACTTAAAAACACCCGACTTACAGATGACCACTAGTTGCAAACGGACCTCTGGAAGTTGGTAATTTACTGTACTTTATCCTTAGGCTACAATGAATGGTTATAACAGTTATCAAAGGTGTCTGTAATGAAGTTTTATTGTTAATCCTGGTTCTTATGAGATTCTAACATTTTAAAAATCCAATTGTCACAGAGACCAAAAGAAATTCTGGCTGGGGTTACAATGATAAAGTATACAGTTCCGACTTACATAAAAATACAACTTAAGAACAAACCTACAGACCTTATCTTGTACGTAACCCCCTTGCCTTGTATATGTAAAATGCCTCATAAGAAATAAATACAAAAAAGCAGAACAACGTTAGGACAATGGACAGATAGATGATATCTCTCTAGATGAAATGGATAACTTGAAAGTTGTACTACACACATATATGGGAATAAGATTTGTATTATAAAATACAAAACCAGAGATCTGAGGTTGGAAAAACAAAAGGTTTATGTAAGGATAAATAATAATTGTAAAGATCAACCTTTTATGACACTGAATACGATTGCCAAACATCATAATACTGTAGTTTCTACCCAGAATGACAACTTGTGAATTAATCCCACAGGTAATGATTTTTCTAAATCCTCTATAATATGATATTTCTATAAAAGGCCTGAAAGAGCAATCATTTTTTCTTAAACATTCCAGATGTAATCTCATTCCAATCTGGATTGTTAGAGCAATTGTCTTTTGCTCTTCCCCACATGGGGAACCCATTCTGGACTTATGTTAGACAGATGTAGAAAACTATCAGACCCTTAGTGACTGGAGTAGAAACCTGAATGGGTGGTCACTAAAGGGTTAAAAAAGAGAGTTAACTACTTTGAACTAGTCGCATAATTTTAGCTGATATTCCCAAGAGTAAGGAATCTGTGGCAAATGGCTAAACTTACTTCTTTAGGAATTAATCTTTACAGATAATTTAGACATTTCCACATACAGTAAATATTACATAATTATTTCTAAGACTATCAAAAAGTAAATTGTGGGAACAAGTAACAAAAATCTCAGTAAATTCCAATTAAATAAAAGCAAATTTATGGGTGATTTCTGTAACTGTTCAGTTGAAAATAAGCCATACATATAAACAAAGCTATTTTTATGTTAGAGGCAATAAATGAGGAAATCAACTAAGGTCAAAGTCCACAAGAAGCAGAGTCATTAGCTCACCCCAGATGCAACTTACAAGGCCTGCCAAGAGCTCACTGCATGCTCAACATAACTCTGCAGTAATTACGTTGATGGAAAGATGGAGCCAAGCAAGAGTCTGTTTCCAAATCTGACTGTACTGTAATCATTAGACAATGCAGTATTCAAGGAAAATACAAATGTTAAAGAAATAGTGCAGGATTACAATATATTTTTGGCTATCACTTATATGGATCCCGTCATAGAAATCAAACTAATAAACATTACCAGTATGTTTTCAAGCAGCTAATACCCTTCCATAACATGTTTTTTCATGGCCCAGTGTGGTAAAATCATCCAGAAAATTTTAGCACTGAAGTCAAGCTCTCCCTGTCTCAAAATATCCCCTTTAATGTCCAGAAACATTATTAAATGTCTTTTCAGACATCTCGTGAATTATATCATAGTGGATGGGTGTACTGAGGGGGGGAGAGCTTGACTTCTGCGCTATGCTCTCCATCACCCTTTTCATAACCAATTTACATCTCACTTTCAAATTGATATTCTGGTTGATGCCACTGCAATGGACAATGAAAGAAACATGTTAATTTGTAGTGATTTATTAGGTCAATGCCTGCCTACAAGTTCCCTGTAAATGTATTGTCTTTTGCTTAAAACTCTTAAATGTAGAAGATCCTGGAAAGCTGAGTGTATACAGAGATGCTCATTTGGAGTAAAAAGACGTTTACAACATAATTAGGTATCTCTGCAGATTTAAATGCTGCAATTCTGATCTTAAAGGTGTTGTGTGAGAAAAGAAGTAAAATGTGTTCCATGAGCAGTGCCCCATTCAAGTATAAAATACAACATTGGGTACAGCTAATAGTCTTAGCTAATTTTAAATTATGAGTTGTGCAGAAATTGAAAAAAGGTAGTTTTGAACCCCCTCATTTTCCAATCATTCTATACATTCAATAAAGGAAAAATTGGAACCCTCCATTACTGTAAAGTATTGCTGTCAATCCCAATACTCAGATACACACCTGAATGTAAAATCGGTGTTAGAGAGTGGTTTATTAAATGGTATATTAGTCAAATTTTCATCTTTGGTATTTTTATGGGTTTGTTTCTTTTATCCAATTTAACCTCGACTAAATAAATGAATACAATAGATAATTACGCTCTAGAAGGTCATTGTCCTATGGTTCTAAAATTATAACAATTCTAAATTCACAACATATAGCAGTAAATACCCATCATACTGGTGTTACCTGCATACAGCCCCTTTACCATCTTCAATATGACATTCTGTACCCTCTGGGCAATACTTTGGTTCCAGCTCACAAATACTTTGGCATGGCAGTCCATCAATACTCATGAATCCGGGCTTACATTCACAGGAAGCTTCTCTTGTATAGGAGTTCACTAAACATTCAGAAAACTCATCACATGCCATGAACTTGCATGGGTCAGCCTGGTCAGCTGAAAATAGATGTAAAATGGTTAAATAAAAAAAAAGGCATTCTATCATTACAATTTTTTTATATAAACCAATTGGAAGCAGAAGCGTACATTTAAAATGTTATACCAAGTTTATACCATGTTCTTTGACAATGGGATGTCTCTAAGCAGGAAATGGGATGTGTCTTGAAATTGGAGTCAGCAGCCATCAAACTTGGGCAAGACTCAATGGAGTATGGGGTGGCTAACAGTTGTTCTTGCTCTGCTGTAAGGAACAGTGAGTAGATACCCTCTGCTGCGATTCCACACAACAAAGCGTAGACCTGATCTGTTCTGTCAAGAGATTCACGGCATCCTATCAGCTGTGACTCATCACTGATTAAATAATAGCAGGAGCTTGAACAGAATAAAGCCACTTGCACATGGCGCATGTAACATGCCAATTTTAGAGTTGCAAATCTTTTGCATTATACAGTTGCAGCATACTGAGAAGGATTTACAGTACACAAATCCCATCCACATGCTGAATAAACCATTCGACCATTGCTATTCGAAGGGTGAGCCCTGTCATCACTGCCACAGCAAAAATGGGTCACAATGTTTCAAACTTTTGACTTTCAGTCTCCTCTCTCTACAGTTTTGAACATGAGACTACATTTTATTGTAAATCATCTTGCCTATCTCATACATAAATTTGACCTTTAATTATTTAGCAGATGCTTGTTTTTGCAGATTCTTATGTAACTGCATTGTTACTGTCTTGCTCATCATTTTGTTAGTAATTTGTAAATTCACCATTGGCTTTAAGCACTGCCAGAATCCTTCTGGTCAAGTGCTTGATCAGATTCTAACACGTCTCAACTAAAATATAATTCCAAGTCTCTTCTACACGTTTCCAATGTTGGTGAATATTGGCTGACTCACATGGGTACTAATACAGTTTTTTTTTCAACTCCATCTGCAAGTGTTTACTTGAGTTGAGGTGTAGGGACCAATTTAGTTACTTTACTTCATTGTCATGGAACCATTTCTTCATGAACCATGACATATGTATACTACAAACTAACTTATATTGAAGGATATTCAGCATTAAGTCCTCCATTAATCCACAGCAAGTATTCAACACCTTTGTCTAGTAAAGGAGACCATTGTTGATTCTTTAGCCCCTTTTCCCTTCAATCTTACACACCCTTTTACACCCATCAGAGCCCAGACCCCTTTGCTCACACCTTTCCAACTACTTTTCAAAACTTTTTTGTGAACACTACTTTTTAGTATATTGAAGTTGAAGCTTCTTCACCGTTGTTTAGGCAAGAATTCAGGACCTTTGTAATATGCATTCCCCAGTGCATGCATGGACGTGCACGTGAGCCACCTGTGTTTGCTGTGCCAGAACAGATAGATCTTGTGATTAGCTAACTTTTTGCCTCTGATTTTTTGCCTGGAATACTACCTCTTGGCTTTGGGATGCTTGGATGGACTTTATTTCATATCCTTGCAACTGGGACTCACACAATGTTGTTTGGTCATTTTCTTGGCTGAGACTATTGATGACTAGGATGATGCTGTTTCTCTTTTATTGGGAAATGTTCTTCAAGCAGCTTATCGATTTGAACCAGTGGCCTTCATGTGGTAATTAACCTTATAACACTCTGAGCTATTGGGATTGCGACAACAGATTGTACTTTGTAGCAAACAAGCAGAAAAACGATTGTTCCACCGCCAAGAGCAAACAGTAACAATGTTGTTGCATGACAAGAATCTGCATAAATAATCATGCGAAATACAGGTGGTCCCCTGTTCAAGAACACCCAACTTACAGACGACCCCTAGTTACAAACGGACCTCTGGTAAGTGGTAATTTACTGTACTTTAGTCCCAGGCTACAATAAACAGCTATAACAGTTATCAATGGTGCCTGTAATTAAGATTTATTGTTAATCCTGGTTCTTATGACAACCCAACATTTTTAAATCCAATATTCATAGAGACAATTATATGATATATAGTTCTGACTTACATACAAATTCAACTTAAGAACAAACCTACAGAACCTATCTTGTACATAACCCGGGGACTGCCTGTACATGAAAGTCATATGTATGTATGGGTCACCTTTCACACAAGCATTGCAGAGTTTCATCTCTACCTGATCACGGTTTAGTCAGTGAAAAACGGACATTAAATATCAAAGTTGTCTCAGAAACACTTTAGTGAAAGGGATTTGAGATGTCCAAGATGATTGTCTATAAAATAATGGAAGCCTCAGGTTCAGAGTTGTAGTGGATGGGGAAAGTTAAAAGTTGAAAACATTGTTACCCCTTTTGGTTGTTATTGACTACTGTGGATGTTTGTTCTGCACATTTGTGGACATATTTATGTTATAGATTTTGTATATATATGTGCATATCCTAAACAGAGGCCATCAATGTACTTTTTGTTACCCAGCAGAGGAATAATATATGAAGAGATTAATATTAGGTAATATAAGTATGAGGAATATTTTGTAAAGAATGGAGAGTTTACAACACTGTTAGATATCTGAAAATGTTCTGCTTCACTTACATTTGCTTATAGGTTAACAATCCAGTATGCACAGTGGAGGCCTAATACTTTATGTATGATTATTTAATATGATTTTAAATGAATATTTAGAATTATAATGTTATGAGCAACAATAATAAAAAAATGCTATTAAGAGGCCAATTTGCCTGAAGAAACAAGGTACAGAGACAAGCGCTATTACAATGATAAACTGTATTGTGATATTCAACCTTGTTTCCAAAAAACAGATCATCAAGCAAATCCTATATAAAAATTGAAGAAACCATTTTCATATTTTCAAGCTGCTAACGCTGTCTATGTATATTGGCATCTTTATGTTCCTCTGCAATAGTAGATGCCCAGTGTTTATATTTCATAAGAAATTAACATCGACTTTAATTTCTACCCTGCTTTGTATTCCTTTACACAGCGCATGTAACTAAGGAGAATGTATGCTGCACATCTACTGTTACTCTATTCGGCATCATAGGCATTATCTCTTAATGTGCAAACACTTGCCTTGGATATATCCAATAAATTCTGTCCTCCTGTCTCATATAAATACTATTATACTGACTTTTGTACAGAAAACACACTCAGTAAATACACATTTATATATGAGAAAGAAACATTCTGTGTGTATTAGTTTGGTTATTTGCACTTTACAACAGAATACTGTTGATTCTTGTTAAAATGGACTAATGATTATTATGGGATACTGTATTCTGATCATTAAACTTGCATTTATATATTTTAATTTAAGGGATATAAAGAAGAGTGTTGTTGGGGAATGTTACCTTTTTTAAATTAATTTTTAGATGTCTCCTGTATGACACACAGTGAACTGAAGGGTAGACATTATAGAGTTAAAATGATCCATTGTTGAGCTCCAGACAGAACAGCAAGTTCTCCATATAATCTTCCAGTCGACTTATTTTCAGTGTCAGTTTATAAATCTTTTATTTGCTTATTTTTAAGGCAACTTTGACAGGAAGGTTATGGTCTTTCACTTCTTACCAGCACAAGATTTAGAACATTTTAGGTACTTGTGTATTCTTACCTGGCTCAATGTCAAGTGAATAACTGTCAATCTGTAGATTTAAGAGTTGTGCTGCAGTATTGCAGAAATCTTCCAAAACACAATGGACAGCCTCGGTGACATTATACGGCAGAGACTTGGCAAATTTCAGCTTGCTGTTCACAATCACGCTGCCTTTCCTGAAGTTGAGGATTTCAAGGTGCTTAAATCCGGTGAGATTGGTTTGAAGGTATGGAAGCAGCTGCAAAAAAGAAAGACTTGCATTATATTAGCTGCGTCGTCGCTGTCTGTACTTTGATATTCCTTGTTGTTTGTCAGTGTATATGCCTGTCTGGAATAACAGGATCCTGGAAAACATACAAATCATTCCTATGAATGTGATAAGGAACATCCAGTGCCATGTGTTACAAATTGGAGGATGTGCAGTATAAAATAATTTACCAAATCAAAGAAAAAATGGGATATTTATACTTAGTGTTGATAGATGTATCAGCTTAGAATTTAACAAATTATTAAATCAGGTCTTAAACAGGAATATGTCTCCTAATGAAGATTGCCATACAAGCTCCACAATTCTGTGGGTGGTCACAATAAGAAGGGGGCTGAGGGGGGGCACAATATGAGGGGGAACTGCAGGGGAGTAACAATAATAGTGGTCTTTAATATGAGGGGGAGCATTGGGGAACTATATCAGGTGCTAAAATGTGAGGAGGAGCTGCTAGGGGGGCACAATGTCAGAGGCTTAATATAAGGGGGAGCTGGGGGACAAAATATCAAGGAGGCTGCAATATAAGGGGGCCACATGTGACAAGGAGCAGGGAGAACACAATTTAAGGGGGGGCAATGTAAGGGGGAAATAGAGGGCACTAAGGGGGAATTATAATGTGGGGATGGGGTAAGGGGGGACCAAAAGCCATATCTTTTGTCTCTCTTTCTCTGCTATGAAAGTCGGGGGGTGAGCCTTATGATTTGTGGAAATATACAACAATATTTTGCAAAAATCATTGGTAAATGTAATTTCACTTTTAATGACCCCTCATTTCCATCTATAGGCACTTTCAACAGTTACTGTACATTACTGTATGCAGCACTTCCTCTTCTTCTAACATATACATCTGTTAGAGTGTTAAAAAAGAAAACACATGATGGTTTCTGTAGACAAATGCAAATGATCAAGCTGTGATCGTTCGTGTGTTTACCACCAGGATGCATGCCTCTGGTGTTCATGATTACATGGAAGAAGGCTCTACCACATTTTTTCTATGTCCCAGTGTTTCTGGTTATGCCCTTAATATCCACACAGCACCCAACAAACAATGCAGATGCCTCCTTACAGTGTTTCCTGAAATACTGTTAGTTTTACAACAAATAACCTTGGAAACTTCACTGGGAAAATAAAAGTTACAAGTTAGCATATATTCTATATTATATGTATAATGATTCAGTAACACAAGTCAGTATTTTTTTTAAATATTTGTAGCTACCCAAATACATTTCTTTCCATAATTGGATAATATATATGGATAAATATATGGAGCCTTCGGTTCACAAAAGGATTTTTTTCTATGAATTTCTGTTTTATGCCCTCCCTGCTGCTTTCCTTCACTTGCAAAAATTGGTTTCATGAAGAGAGTAGGACACTTTTCTCTTTCTTTATAGTTATGTTACTCATTTATCGCTATTGAAGTGGAGTGTCATTACAATCCGCTAACCAAATCTATTGCAGCCCCCACTGTATATATCGTGCACTACTATAAAGTGGAAGCACACAGAGTGAAACAAAGAAATTCCATCTGTACTATATATGCTATATATAAGTATGTACAATCAGTGGTCATTTGTACATAATGCATGGAGAAAGGCAATTTATTTTAATAGCGGTGCTTTCATGGTTGTGAGGATGAAGGTAATGTTGCTTCTGTCAGGAACCTCTTACAAATCTTACATTAAATATGGGTTGTATCAGAATGTAACAAATTATAAATATATCTACTGTAGTACAATGTATGTTGAGGTCTCAGCTCCTGGGCTAGAATATCATACATGTGACATTTGATGTATGGCTGATTGCAATAAAGGTTTAAAGGTAGATGACAGTTTTATTACATGTGCACTATTCCAATCCATGAGGAGTTGTCTCTAAAAATAAAAGTTGGTGTGGGTTGAAAAATTACCCTTGAATAAGTATCATGAATTTTGTGATTGCACTGCCAATACATTGGTATGTTCATTAACACAGTATTGATAAATGAAGAATTTTGCATGTATTTGTGGCCTGCATCTTTTGGTTTATTGTAGATGTTTTGTAAGGGATGTTTGGAGGACCCCCTCGACTGTGCACGTATCACACTCCACACAAAGTTGGTACCAATCATTCAGGTATTAAAGCTTTATAGTACTGCAAGAATACTGGATTAGGCAGGATAATAATCGTAGATGCCTATTTGCTTTACAAATATCTATTTTTTTATGCAATTGCCTTACCACTCCTCTGGTTAAGTGTGAAAGGCTACCCCCATCAAGCTTTCTGACAAATTTACAGACTGTATAGGAAAGAAGTGTGTGCCTCTACTTTGGCCACATCTTGGGAAGTTTTTTAAATGAAAAACAAATTAGCATAAAAATTTGACTTTTAAAATGAAGTTAGTATAAAATTCCATTTAAACCTATGATATGTTGTGGGGGGCTTTCAGAAGTTAGTGAAATTCATGAGTTATTATTTTTATGTATATATATAAAAATATATGACATTTAGCATTTCATTTGATCTTTCTAGAATATCAAGCTGTGTTCTATTAGCTCTTGGCAAGAATTCTATAATAAAGACTCAAATCTTGACTTGCTTTGTTGAAATAAAAGCTACTGAATTGTAGCCTAGCTATGCCGCAGTCCTGCTTTGTGAATACAGTTCTCTTTCCAGTAATGAATGTTTACCCACCAGGTGAAGGAATTGCTGCTCAAGTGCTCTGTATTCTGGAGAACTTTTATTGAAGAGGTCATCAGAAAATGGCATATTAGTCACCCGTAGGCTAAAGAACACAACAAGTTCTTTTCCTTTGTCAGCAGAAGGCGCAGTGCTAGTTGTTAACTGTTCTAATGAAGAGAAGTCTGTAGAATTCTGTGTGAGATAATCCAAACTTGATGTTGAGACTTTTTTATCATTTTGTTCTTTTGTGACGTCCATGACATCATTGTCAATTGGTGTCTCAATACTATACATTTCCCTTTCTGTCACACTAGCAGAGGTGAAACTAGACTCTATGAGAGTAGATGTAGAAGCAGAAGGTATCAGATAATCTCTGTTATCACCAAAGTCAAAGTCAGCTGAGATTGGCGTAGTTCCTTCAAGCAATGGAATTATTTCTTCAGTAGTTTCTCCAGTTACATCTGTTATTTCAGAATATGTAATTTTGGTTACTCCTAATGATCCAAAAGTTGTTTGTTCAAAGGCTGATCCCAGCTCTTCTATGAATTCTGATATCTTTGCAGTGGGTTTTTCTAGAGATTTTACTTCTCCCAGAGGAGTTTTACCTAACTCTTCAAATGTTGGAGTTGTTTTGTCAAACAATTGTAATGGTCCAGGAGTTGTTGCTTGTGTTACCCAAAGAGTGGTTTCTTGAGGTAGCACATCTTGAGAGGAGTCTTCAAGTATTTTAATATCAGAGAAGAAAGTACTCTCTTCGTAGACTCGAGGAGCTTCAGAATGTGATGTAACCACAATATCTGGCTGCAGTTCTTGAGTCGGGGAAACTAAAATAATATTAGAATCTATGTAAGCAGGCAAAGATTTGGAAGTACTGATAAAGGCTGGCTCTGTTGTCCATGATTCATCCTCCGACAAATTTGTATTTGCTAAGGGTAAAGTATCAGATGTATGAGCCGTGAAATATGTTTTATCTGTAGGTAGGTTTATATCCACCGAATCTTCTACATGATGCTCCTCTGTAATTAAAAAATACAAACATTAGCATGGAAATATTTGGAAGAGCATTAGCATTATCACAGAAAAGCGGGGGAACATTAAAATGTGTTTTTAATGGATTTCTTTTTATAAAATATTTATCATTACGATGATCACATTTTATGTTGTGTTTCCAGTCCTATGACTTATGCCACTAATACCAATAGTTATTGCTCTGTGCTTGTTTAGTAATGTCAGAGGGTTATTGTGGGGCCCTAACTCATAATCCACAGTTATTTCTAGTGTTCTCACAGAAAACTGCCAGTATGGAAACCATCTAGCAGGTAGACAGTGATGAGGTCCATAGTTTAAATCAACTCAAGTGATTTCAATGTGCTGTAAGCAAGTACACCCGATGTTAATATTTTGTAACAATATAGCTTTTATTGAATTTATATAAACTCAAGTCTCTTAACAACAGGAGGTGTTGCTATGAAGATTTGAAATGATTAAAGATGCCACTGTTTTCAGTTCAATAATGTAAAGCAAAATTACCTTTTATGTGACTATATGGAAGTTAAAATTAAACACCCCAAAATGTAGAAATAAAACAAACTAATTTGCAATGACCAGTCAAAGTGGTGCTCTATGCAGTAACATTAAAGAATCTGCTCCTGCAGTCACAACATTTTATTTTAACAAAATGGATGGAATAGTCTGCTGTATGTCTGTTTTGCATCAGTTTATGATTTATAAATGGTTTACATACTGTGTATTTTGTGAAACAGCTGTAGGACATTGAGTGTTGACGCTCATTAACTGTAGCAGTCACCGACACAAAGACCTAGCGATTTAGGATTGCAGTGAAGTGCATAATCCTGTAAAGCAGTTATATGGTGAGAACAATGTATTCTCACAGGAAACACTAGAACACAGCATGGTAAATTCAATAATAAACGCGTATTTAAAGCATCAATTCATATTTACATACATAACAGTAGACATTAAGTCACATGTAGTGATAAGTCACAGCTTCAGCCTTGTATCGGGCAGTAATACTGTACACATAGGCCCCATTCATCAAAAGTACCACATTTAGTAAATTTAATAAATGTGGGCCATAGCCCTTTTTTCTATGGCTAATGCCCATGAAAGTTCTTTGAGACGTACCAAAGAAACAAGGACTCTGTGTACCTGATTACTGTCCGATACAAGGGTGAAGTTGTGATTTATCACTACATGTGACTTGCTGTCTATTGCTATGAATGTAATTATGAATTGATGCTTTAAATACATGTTTATTATTGAAGTTACCACAGCGTGTTGTAGTGTTTCCTGTGTGAATATAGGTATAAGAGGGTTTAGGGAAGACCCTATGGACACTACTATTGAGAAGCTATAATCCATTAGTTATGGTAAGGGACAAGGGACTCCCTCGGACAATACACAAGGGAATAGCTCAAAATTAAAGCAGTAAAGTTCCTTCTGTGAACATTTGGGAATATAATTATTTTATAATAATAAACTGCTGTCAGTTCATTAAAGCTATTAACTGAAATCTCATTTTAACTATTTAAAATTTCCCTTATTTACAATGGAATGCTTATATTACTATATTTTCGTGTATACAAATCTACATCTCCTCATATTCTTTGTGCCTTTACCATTTGGATCCATTGAGAAAGACATAGACATGTCAACACTACCATTCAAGATGTCCTTGGCAGTAGAATTGCTTTTTTGAAAGTTTCTTTTTTTTCAGAAAAATGATGTAAATACTAAATCAATCTCATGAATATTTAACATGATGTTTCTTAATACAGTTTATCTTTAGAAATCATAGAATATTTATTTAATCAGGAGTACAAGCTAATTACATCAATAGTTACAACTTTAGTTACATGACAAAGTGAGGCAGAGCTTTCCATTCTTGTGTTTCCTTTTAAACCTTTAATGGCTTGACCATTTTGCACCTTCCTGACACAGTCTATTTTTTCAAATCTGTCATTTGTCACTTTGTGTGGTTATAACTATTTCTAGGTCACATGTCAGCCGCTGGTGTCAGCCCATGAGCCCTCTCTCTCAAGGTGGGAATTTGCTGCATATTGTGACGCGTGGGAGCAGCCATATTGAATTTGATCGCTGCCCCCTGTGTGGTAATCAGTAGGCGGTGATCAGTTGCCATGAAAGCCTGTTTGGATTTAACTCAGTCATTACAATGTGCGATTTGCACATCGTAATGAATTATGAAAAAAATCCCCATATACTGCCATACGGTAACCAGGCAACCTAGGGTTAAAGTACCCTAGGGGTCTGAAAAATAATAAAAAATAATAAAATTAAAAAAAATAAATAAAAAAAACCTTGAAAATTCAAATCACCCCTCTTTACCTAGAACAGATATAAATATACAGTAAAAATCATAAACACATTAGGTATCACCACATCCCAAAATGTCCAATATATCAAAGTATAACAATGGTTATTCCTGGCGTTTAACCCAATAATGGAAAAAAGCGCTCGAAATGCACTATTTTGCCATTTTGAAAAATTAAAAAAATTCTATAAAAAGTGATCAAAAGGCAGTTTAGTCCAAAGAATTGACAGTATAAAAAGCCAGAAGGCGTTATTAGCACCAGAAGATGAAATAAGGAACCAGAAGGTGAAATAAAGACATTTTTTTTTGTGCAGTTGGTTTTAATTTATGTAAATGTATAAAAACATAGAACCTATACAAATTTGATCCCATGATCACACCTACCCAAAAAATGAAGTAGACATGTCATTTGGGGTGCACAGTAAAATCCAAGCCCACAAGAAAATGGTGCAAATTCGTTTTATCATCATTTTTACTGCGTTAGGAATATTTTGCTGCTCCCTAGTACACAGCATGGAATATTAAACACTGTCAATATGAAGTGCACTTTATTATGAAGAAAACAAGCTCTCATGCAGCTCTTTACATGGAAAAATAAAAAAGTTATAGATTTTTGAAGGTGGGGAGTAAAAAATGGAAGCGCAAAAACTAAAAAGGGCCTTGGCGTTAAGGGGTTAATATATCCAAGTTATTTAGAGGCTGTTTTCTTGTGACACATTTTACTTCATGGTTGTTTAAAAATTTGGGTAATATGCCTTTTAAAAAAAAAAAAAAGAAACGGAAATTTGACAAATTTGGAAAAAAAATTCTTTACTCTATATACTCGTGAATAAGCCGAGTTTTTAAGCAGAAAAAATGTGCTAAAATCCCCAAACTTGGCTTATACAAGAGTGTATAAAAAATAATCTTACATACTCACCTTCTGATTTTCCCTTGTGGTCCTTGCAGCTCCTCTTGCTTCTCTTCTTCACTGGTAACAGAGCATACTATAACGTCAGCAGCAGCGACACCGCCTTATCATATGTGTGCACGAGTGTATAAATATGTCTATTTAAAGTATATGAGTGTATGATTGTATAAATATGTGTGAGTTTACAAATATGTCTATTTTCTAAGTGGGAAGGGTGGCCTCTCCAGAAGCCTGCTATAGCTCCCTGACTCCCCTAGTTAAGCCCCAGCCCATAAGTGGTGGTAGCCTGCCATGTGGTCACATGTCTGGGCATTGAAGGGAATAAATGGCATTTTTTGGTAGTGTGGACATGATTGTTTATTTTATATGAGATGCACTTTACAGATACAGGCAGTCCCCGGTTTACGTAAAAAAATAGGTTCTGTAAGTCGGAACTGAATATTTTATAAATTTTTTTGGTCTCAGTAACAATTGGATTAAAAACATGTTGGGTTGTTATAATAACCAGGATTAACAATAAGGCTTAATTGCAGACACCTTTAGTAACTGTTAAAGCTGTTTATTGTAGTCTAGGGCTAAAGTACAGTAAATTACCAATTACCAGTTGTCCGTTTGTAACTAGGGGTTGTCTGTAAGTCGGGTATTCTTAAGTAGGGGACCGCCTGTACTTCATTGTGGGGCGTCTATATCTTATTGATCAGATTTTATTAAACTCTTTCTAGATAGAGAAAAAGAAATGATCAAATCTTGTTTTTTATTTTTAGCTTTTTTTTGGCCATCACAGTACCATGAAAATAATATCTTTATTCTATGGGTTCCTAGGATTATTGAAATGCCTCATTTATATAGTGTTTTTTTACTTGCCCAATTTTATAAAATAAAAACAAAAATGGAAAAAATCTAATTTGATTTAGCATGCTCACAGGGTTTATTTTTTGTGAGAAGAGTTTTTCTTTTCAGTTGTATCATTTTGGGCTACATAACTTGATCACTTTTTGGAACATATTTTGTGAAGGGATTTCATTTAAGGTCACCTATTTTACACAGTTTTTCTGGTGTTTGTTTTATGGTGTTCACTGTGCAATTACATTTCATATTTACAATCCAAAGTAAAATGAGTCCAGCTGGTAGACTTCTCAAAGGACCATCAAGCCATAGGAAAGAAGCCCCAGTCTTCCCCGGCAGACAATGTAGTATATAAAATAAAGTCCGAGCTCAACTTCTTAGTTCATCAAATAAAATGGCTATAACCAAACACAGTGAGGATCAGCAGATATACCTATATTGCCACCAATGCATTTTCACCATGTGTCGGGGTAGAAACAGTGATTTCTCCTGAACCCTATGCACAAGTGATTCACTTACTCCCTTCAAACACTAGGTGAATTAAAGTGAATATAGTGCAGATTACCTCAACTCATTCAAAAAGATGATTTATTGAAATATCCTCACAAACGTGATAAAATACAAAATTGGATAAAAAAGTCTGGTCAGCCCGACTCAACTTTTGCCTCGTTCCGGCATCTTAGAGGACATGACTTCTGCATCATATTTCTTTTTAATATATGTATACCTTTACACCCGTGTCTCAACATTTTTACACAATCCTCATTTATCAGTAACATACTATTATATTGATTAATACCAAAATAATTTATACATTAAAACCTTCCTAGGATATTCCACAATACTTTCATCAAACTCTTTGCTAGTGATGAAAAATCCCATAGTGTTGCTACTTACACACACCCTGCAAGAATCGACAATCTACTTGACTTGTTTCAACCAATTACCGTACTATGCAAAATTCCTTACTTCTTTATCACTTAAATCCAAGGGGATCTAATGCATCTAGAGGCTCTCCAGCTACTATAAACTATAAACAACTGTAAACAATCAAAAATCTGTCTTTATATATCACCAAATATATACAGCAAATATATAGCTACTTAAGAATTTATATTGAAATGACTAATAACTAGAGATGAGAGAGCACTAAAATGCTCGGGTGCTCGTTATTCGAGACACATAGTGCATGGATAAACCATTGGGAATTTATGTTGGTCCGAGCAAGAAGGTGGACACTACTATTGGCAGCATGCGTCTTTAATATATTAAAGATCCAAGTTGTCAGTATACTTAATTTTCGACAGGGATCTAATTTAGACAAAAGCAAAACATATTAGAAGTTGGAATATTCTTTAGGTCCATGAATTTTTAGTAGTGCTCAGTGTTCCTTACAGAGATGAGGGTACAAAAAAGGGAAAATGTATACTGGTAACACACATTATCATTGTTTAGCCACACCAACCTTTATAACTTTTGAGTGACAAAAGGAGCTGACAAAGATATTTAATTATAAGATATAAGCATTTTGACAAGGTCGAGGCAAGGCATTTTGGTTATAGGCGCAAGGAAAGGAAAATTTATGCTGCACTCGCATGATTAAAGTATCTGCTAAACAAATAGTGGCATTGGTAGAACAGAGTGGTAAAGGGGACGTATCAGCATGAAACACAAATTAGGCTACCCATTAAAACTTTTTGGTCACTTTGAAACGTACGTTTCAGTGGAATGACAAACAAAAAAGTTTGTAAGCAGCAGGTGGATAGTAGAAGAGCTGCGGAGCCTAGATCAGCTTTTTCATATATGTTAAAAGAAGCGAACATCAACTATTCCTCTGCCACAAAGATGGCAGAACTGTTTTCTTGAATGTAATGGTTGTATTTTTAAGTAGGGTTGATGGGCATATCTGTTTCTGAGTGGTAGTTACTTACTCTATAGGTCCATAAGAAGTGACAGCAGCCAAGTGCTTTGGATCAGCTATATGGATTGGTTGTAGCTAAGTGCATGCATCCAATATGGTACTGCACGAAGCTAAGTGTGGTTTTCCTATGACACCCCATTCCCCTGTCTTCCTTCTCAAACAGTTATTAATCCTATTGTATAGTGGAGAGCAGTATGCGTTACACTAAAGAGGACTGTACCTTAAATTTTCTAGGAGGGCTTACTTTAGTAACTTAATTTGTGCTTGATCAACGCCGCAGTGTTATAGTGATAGCGTTACCGGAAACTACCGGTAACGCTATCCAACCACGCCAGAGTATAGTGGCCCTGCGTGCCACAGGGACGCTGCAGCCCCCCCCCCCCACCACTTTTCACCACACACCCACACTTCCACCACAGACCTCTTACCTGTAATACCATACCTTTTCCACCTTAGGGTGCCCACGTGAATCTCTCTCAAGAGCTACAAATTGAACAGAGGATTTTTCATATCCTTTCCAAATTCTTCTTTTTTCAATGAGTTGAATATAATGTATTATAATCCCCTATGAATCCCCATCATCAAAAAGTCCCCTCAAACTACAAGAAACTCTTAACCTTTGAGTGCTACATAGTGGACTCTAAAAGCACAAATGGAAATTGAAGTTAGAATGGTCATTGTGTGTATTTATACTATTGAGCCTAAAAATGTATTCAATTCTAAATATTTAAAAGAGAAAAGCAGTCTTAAAATTTGTTATGCAATTTCTTCCGATACAGGAGACCACACCACTGATGTGCGATTAATTAATGTTTATTAGCTGTTTATATTGTGGGACGCAGAAAGTAAAGGAGCAGCCGTGCACTGCCAGTTTTGTCCTAAAGAAAACTAGTGCATTTTAGTTCCTCAATGCGCTTTGTAGGCTATAAAGTTTTCTCAGTTAGTGGGCCCATTAACAGCATTAGTTTTGGGGTGATGAGATGTTTATTTCGAGGCAAAATGGTCAAAATGGCTATGGAGAATGGGGCGTTACGTGTTTGGTCAAAATAACAAAAGAGTTTGTTATTTAAAAAAGGTTTTAATGGCCCATAGAAACAATGACATAAAACAGCAATGAGGAGTAGAAGGGAACACAAGAAGAAGACAGACGTAGAGGCATTAGTAAAAAGAAAACAGTATACTGAAATAACAGAATACGTGTATGGAAATGATTGTGTAGTCATTGGAAACCATTTGTGCTGTAAACAGTCCAAGTATAGTTATATAGAAAACTGTTATATTATTAATGTTCAATCATTAAATCCTAGTCAGGAAATAGGGCAAGATGTCAACTTGTATTAGTTGGGCATTAAGATTGTTTTCAGCAGCCAATCCAATTCTCTGGTCTTGGGATAAAATAGCTGTGAAAACCATTATTGTTTGATTATGCATGTATTCTGCCACATAAAACATCCAGTATTCATTACCTCCCAATGAGCAACGGGTTGTCCTCAGGAAATATTAGCTTGGTAATTATTCAATAATCTAAAAAGTAGACACAAAATGACGGTTGTAGATATCTTATCAGTGCATCTTCACTGGTAAAAGATGCAGGAAGTGTTAGGCATCAATATGCAGATCAAAGACGGTAAATCCGGAATCAGCCGTTAGGTAAATGGCCGTATTATGTTGATCTAACACAGCTAAATACATTACACAAACCTTCTGATACATTCAGGTCAGTCTTAGCATAGCAATACTTTTTTTATTAGTCCCACGTGGAGTCTACATGCACAATTTGATCCTTTGCCCATAAAAACTGCCATAGCTGTGCTGCACTACAGTGCTAAAGCCGAATACTTGTGTACACCGCGGAGCAAAGTGTTCAGAGTTATGTGTTCATTGTGAGGAAGAGAGTGTGATGAGAAATAGGAATGACTGCCTCCACTGTGGTTACTGGGGTCCTTTACTAGGCACTTGCACTGGCCTGTTAGGGTTGCCCCACCCAATGCTGTGGTTGGTAGGGGTGTGGTGCAAGTGCAAAGCAATGCAAGGAAAACATGCGGTTGTTGACATCTCCAATTCCTCTGACAGAAGAAGGGGTCTATGCTGTGGAATAGCCTGCCGTTACTGCTGTCCCTCATTTCTAGAAGGCTGACAACAAAATGTTCCAGGTTCTCAAAGTTAACATGAGGATTTTGCCTATATCTTTAGAGACCACAATCATACTGTGACAAAACTAATTTTATTTAACATGATGATCTCATCTCCTGCGGGAAGGGTACAGTTTAAAATTTCTTGACTTATGAAATCATAGTATCATAGTATAAGGCTGGAAAAGACGCAAGTCCATCAAGTCCAACTCTTTAAGAATAAATAAATGTTTTATCCCATAACCTGTGAATTTTTCTGCTCCAGAAAGGCATCCCAGGCCTTCTTGAACATGTACATCGAGGTCCACCATAAACATCCTGGGCAGCGATACCATAGTATCACTGCTTCTAAGTAAAGAACCTTGTCTCTGTTGATGGTAAAATCGCATCTCCTCTAGGAAAGAGGATTGCCCCCTTGTGCTGGTCACAGGCCGATGGCGTATAAAGATATTTGAGAGATCCTTGGTATGCCGGTCAGGTATTTGTACATGTAATGGGTCATCCCCTAGT
This sequence comes from Engystomops pustulosus, assembly GCA_019512145.1. Taxonomy (NCBI): domain Eukaryota; kingdom Metazoa; phylum Chordata; class Amphibia; order Anura; family Leptodactylidae; genus Engystomops; species Engystomops pustulosus. Next base: position 97,101,895 of record CM033643.1, read on the forward strand.
CTTCTTTTTTCTAAATTGAAAAATCCCAAATTGTTAATACTGTCAGTGTATTCTAATCCCTCCATTCCCCTAATAACTGGTTTGCTCTTCTCTGCACCCGTTCCAGCTCTGACTATAGCTTTTATACAATGGTGCCAAACGTACAAATAATTCCATGTGTGGTATGACCAGGGATTTGTATACGGGCCAAAACTATTCTGTATCATGAGAATTCATTCCTCTCTTGATATCATCACATTATTTTATTTGCTTTCTTAGCAGCGCCGCCTGGCTCTGGTCACTTAAAATTAACGTTACCATCACAAATACACCCCCCCAAGTCCTTCAGCTCCAGTTTTACTAGTAATTGACCGTTTAAAACAGAATTATACTTTTTGGTTCCATGCCCAAAAGGGAATTTGATAATTTACATTTACTTGATAAACCTCATTAACCATTCTTGCCCATCCTCCCTTCCCACCAATACTGTGTAATGCTAAACATCGACCATCAGTATTATTACATGTACACCCAGCTTAGTATCATCTGCACAAATATGAAACTGGACTGGTAAACACCCACTACAAGGTCCAATAATAAAAATATTAAAAAGAAGTGCCCCAAATACTGACCCCGTGGCACTCACTGGTACGTAACCCTATCGGGAGAATGTGCCATTAAATGGCCACCCTCGTTTTTATCATAGCCAATATTACTCCAAATACACGATTTTTCATCTATTCCAGCAGTCTCATTTATTATACAAAACATTTATGTGGCACGGTTCTGTCCAAATGCTTTGAAAAGTCCAGATATACACCTCCACAGAATCTCACAGATTCAGTCTGAACTTACCTCTTGTAGAAACCAATCAGCATTAGGTCTGAAGGATCCTGATCATCTCATAAACCCATGCTTGACGCTGGTATATTTAAGTAATACCTTGTAATCTAAAACTGTTACATTTTGGAGTATAGAAAATAGGGAAAATGATAGGTTAGGCATAGAAATGATTTTAACATGACTGATTTAACAGTTTTTAGAATTACGAGTTAAAAGTCACCATAGACCTAGGGGGACACAATCCCTAAGGAACAATCAAAACAAAAGCAGGCGTTGGATTCTCGAAAGGTTTTAGAGCATAGTTAGGACATATAAAAATAAACAGGAATGTTGAATCAGTACGACTATTCTTTATGGTGACAACTTGCGAATGGGCGTCATTAAAAATATAAGTAAAAAGTACAGCGATTTGGAGAAGAAGAAGAATGAAATGTCCAGAAACAGAGGGAAGGTAAAGGGGTATTCCAATCTGGGCATTTACATTTAATTTATATCATTTGCCATATGTAAAACATTTCTTCAATTGGATGTTAGAACCCTTTCAGACCTGGCCCTTTTGTGTTTTTTCTATTTCGTTGTGCATCCCATGATCAAAATCAAACTTTTTTATTTTCATATGTCCAGAGGCTGTTGTGACGGCTTGTTTTCGGCGTAACAAATTATACATTCAAGTGATGTATTTATTATTCCATTGCCGGGTCAATGGGAAGGGGAAGCGAAGGAAAAAATTCAGAATGCTGTGAAAGTGGTAAAAAACAGGCATTGTGCTGTTTTTTGTGGGTTGATCTTACGGATTTCATGTGCGCCCCCCAATGACATGTTACTATTCTGCGGGTCAGTCTGCGATTCGGGGCGATCCAAATTTTATAGGTTTATTTAAGTGTTTTCATGACATTTAAAAAAATTAAAACTTCTGCTACAAAAGTTTTTTGGGGGATATTTAGCCTCTTCTCGGCACTAATAACTTTTGTATACTTTGGTGTACGGGAGCTGGGGTGGTGCGTTTTTTTGCGATTTTGATGACGTTTACAATGTTATCAATTTTAGGATGGTTCGCCTTGTGATCACTTTTATAGAATTTTTATAGAACTTTGGGCGCGATTTTCGTTACGGGATTAGACGACAGTGAAAAAATGTTATCATATTTTGAATGACTCGGGATTTTTGGACGCGGCGATACCTAAATGTGTTTAGATTTTACTGTTATTATTATTATATCTCGTGTTAGGGGAAAAAGGGGGGTGATTGAGTTTTAGGGGTTTTTATTATAATTTTTTTTTTTTTAAATTTTTTATTTTTGTTATTTTTTCATTTTTACAGACTCCCTAGGCGTACGTTATAAACCTAGGGTGTCTGCAAGATCCATATATACTGCACTATACAGTATGCAGTATATGTATATGTTTCTTTACTCATACATTACAATTGCTGATAGCAATGTGTAAATGCATGGGTTAAACCCGAAAGTAGCCTTCGGGTCTTCGTGAGACCCGAGGTTACATGGCGACGGATCGCCGTTCCCGATGACGTCACGGGGGGAGCGGCATCATCGAAAAGATGGCGGGGGACGCCCATGCGCCGCCATCCTTTGGAGCGCCGACAGCTTTTGACGGCGGGATCAGCGAGGGAAAACACCGCGATCGGGCATGGCACCGATTGCGGTTTACGGTAAGCCTCTGCTGCAATATTGCAGCAAAGACTTACCGGCTTGAAGGGTCAGCGCGGTGAGCCCTCTCCATGCACCGCGGCCGCCCGTGACGTGCCATTACGTCCAACGGGGCGTGAGAAAGGTTTAAAAAAAATGTCGTGAGTGTGAAAATAATTTCTCATAAATGTAGTAGTTTGTATCTTAAGAAACGAGATAGCTTCTCGGATACGACCACGCACACTCGCACGGTGGCCAGACATGCGCCTATGAGCCATGCCGACCTCCTGGTTTCAGCAATCATTACCACAGGATGCGCTGTGGGGACATGCAGTAAATCCCAGACAACTTCATATACAAAAACCTTTTGTTTCTCTTTGTGCAATCACTCCAGCGAGGTGGCCATAAACGAGGAAGGTACTCGTTTCTAAGTGACAAAATCACTACATTTATGAGAAATTCTTCATCTCAGGAACATTTTTTTAATAACAATTATTGAAAAAATGTTTATATGGCAGAGTAATGAAACAGAATGTGAATGCCCAGATGAAAATACCCCTTTAAGGTAGATTCTTTGTCCATACACCACTAAGTAAAGAGGCCTTAAAAGTTAAACGTACACTCGGACAAAATTGGTATATTGTGAGAAAGATCCATTATATTTAAATTGTTAAAGATAAACCTACAGTAAATTTAAGAGGACCATATTTAAAGGATATGTTTACCTCTAGTTATATAGGGTGAGAGAGTATTGTTACATAAATAATGATTTTATTATTTGTAAAAAAAATGTGAGCATGTATGGAGGATAGGGGAATAGTCAAAAATTTATAGCAACTAGTAGTACCAATTAGTATATAAGCTGAGTTTTTAGCACAAAAAATGTGCTGAAAAATTCTAACCTCGGCTTATACTGAGTCCAAAACACAAACCGTGTTCCACTTCCCATGCCCCCCAGGCAGGTGTCTTCAATCGATTGATGCCCGGGACTTCTCCGTGCCCCCAGTGCCGTCCATCACAGTCATGACGTCAGCCACTGCTAAAATTGGCACACGTATGATGTCGCAGAAGCAGTGACCGCACGTATACCTGTGTCGCGGAGGGGGATAGGGAAGATATGAGCTGGACAATTGAAGACCTGCGGCGGTTGTCGGAAGTAGTACACATTTTTTGTTTTTTCAGGCCATATACTCAAGGGCTGAGTGCTATACTAGGAAGCTGCATGCTATATACTTCAGGGGTTTGCGGCTATATACTGGGGAGGGTGACCATTGCATTTCCACCTCGGCTTGTATACAAGTCATAGCCTTCCAGTTTTTTGTGTTAAATACATGTCAATGAAATCATTCAAATATGAATTATTTGTCCTTGTGGTTATATATACAGTACAAAAGACTGCTAGGAGCTAAAAACAAGAATAGGGGAGCATATAAGTAATATAGAGAAAAAGATTAAACACACACAGCTGTCGGCACAATTTTTAAATAAAAACATAATAAGAATCAGAAAGGTTTCATTTTTTTGTTATTTTATATCTTCTCCCTCCAATGACTTTTTACCTCTTCAATAAAAGTTAATCATAAAAAAGCCTATGCGATTGGATAAAACGAATGTTTGAAACCCACTGGTCTAACAAAGAACTTGAAATGAGAGTTTTCTGCAGTGAATCCAGATTATCTTTCATAAGTGATTGAACACAAGGATAGAAATAATTAAAATAATATTTTTATAAGGTGATGGGTATTAGTAGAGATGAAAGAACACACTCGAATATTTCGACCATTGCTCGATGAAAGCAAAATGGCATCTCCCGCCGTTTTATTTTTGACGGCCAGAACAGAGCCATCACAAGCCAGGAGACTCTGCACTCCAGCAGCATGACTGGTACCCTTGACACGTGATAGCAGTGGTGGCTGGCGTGATCAGGTGACCCTGGGAATAGACTAGCCCCGCCCACGCTTCTCAATCATTCTCTGTCGTATGCCGTAGTGAGAGAGCTGATGGCTGCAGGGATAGCGTTAGGGTGTTTATATTAGGCACTGTTAGGAGTAGTGAGTTACAAGAACCCAACAGCTCCTTGTTAGGGCTTTAGAATTTTTTTTTTTCTTGCTTGTGGCTGGGCTGCTGGCAGTAGTAGTCAGCTAGTACCATATTGTGACGAATTGCAGGGAGACTGCGAACGTTATCTAGCTCTTAGTGACACACATATCATCTCAAACACCTAAGTGGGACAATTTATTAGGGGTTTGATTGAATAGCACAAGTCTGACGATTTTTTTTTTTTTCAAAATGTAAAGTGACAGCAGACACAAATCAACAAGTTGTGTGCTGTCAGTGGTGGTTAGGAAAACTTGCCTAGCAACTCATCATCATTCTCGTGGTTGCGTGTGATTTATTATGATGTTTGTTAAAAAAAACACAAAAAAACAAAACAAACAAAAAAATTTACCAGTTTACACTTTAATTTTGAAAATGTTGAACCTGAGGGCTAGGGGTAGGGGTAGAGGAGGAGGGCGTGGGCGTCCAACTACTGCAGGGGTCAGAGGCTTGTCCTGGGGGCGATGAGACACCACGATGATAGGGAGAACGCCGCAGAGCTACTCTCCCTAGGTTTCATGTCTCAAGTTACTGGACGTGGTTAGAGCACTGTTGAGGCCAGAACAGTGCGAACAGGTGATGTCGTGGATTGCGGACAATGCTTCTAGCCATTTGTCCACCAGTCAGTCTTCCAAGCAGTCCACCCATGCACCGAATCAGCACTCCTCCAGCTCCTCCACATAGCCTCCCTTCCCCACAGTCTGCCCCCTCCCAGGAAAATTTGGCATTTGAACCAAGCATACTCTGAGGAACTGTTTCGGACCCTTCCAGAGTCACAAACAATTGTCCGGTGCTGCTGAGCTCGTCCTGATGCCCAGTTTTCCACCCGTAGCATCTGGGGGGTGATGATGACATTGTTGACGTAGTGGAGAGAAGAAGGTGTAAAGAGTGTCGGACGATGAGGAGACACGGTTGTCAGACAGTGTGAAGTTGTTGTCAGGGCAGGAAGTCCCAGGGGAGGGAGCAGACTGAGGATGGAGGATGATGAGAGACAGAGCCAAGCTGGGTGGATAGGCCGGGTGAAACCAGTGCTTCGAGACGGAGGGCTAGTCATCAACGAGAAAAGGTTGGAAGAGGCAGTGTGGGGCCAGACGGAGAAGGCAAGGTACGAGGTGGTGCATCAACGCCAATGTTTCACGTAGTAAAGCTCCCGTGGCGAGGGCTAGATTTCAGAGTCTGGAGGTTCTTTTAAAGAAACACCGGATATGACCGACGGACTGTGGTGTTGCAACCTGTGCCACACCAGGACTCAGCAGGGGTTCCAACCACTACCCAGCTAAACCACCACCAGTATGCGCGAGGCATATGAATGCTAAACACTCCCATCAATTGAACCAAGGCCGTTCACCTCGGCCAGGCACACCACTGCTCCTTCCCCTGTGTCTGCTGCCTTGCTAGCTCAGCACCTGCCCAGGACCTCGGCCCAAAAACCCTCCTGTGCGAAAAAAAAAAAAACACACCGTCACTCCACATCCTACACACAGCATCCACACAATGTCTCCATGGCAAGCCGTCCAGTTCTCTATACCCCACGAGTGGAGGCAAGAGGAAATACAGTGCAAACCCACCCAACGCCAAAGCCTCAATGTCCACATCTCCAAATATCCAGCCTGGGAGATGCTGCCTATAGGCTGGTAGAGACCGAGGCCTTTCGCAACCTTTGGCGGGCGGCCGCCCCGTATTCGTGTCCCCAGCCACCACACTTTTCCAGATGTGAGTCCCAGCCCTGGCACCAGCCGTGTCAGACAGATCACGGGCCCGCAAACAACGCTGTTTCTGAACAGGTCACCTGACCACGGAACTTGGACAGAGTGCTGCCGGGCGGGCACTATATATCGCTAACGGCACATTGAGTAACTTGGGTGGAGGCTGGGGCGATCTTAGAGGTCTTTGGACCCATGGGGCGGTATATACTGCCGACGTCGAGGATTGCGGGCCTACCTCGGTCCAGGTCTCTCAGGCCTATTATGACTCCTGCACTAGCTGTTGTCTGAGCGGGTGTTTCAGTGCAGCTGGTGGCATCACACCGATAAGCGTAAACGCCTGTCGACTGACAGCGCTGACAGGCTGACGCTTAATCAGATGATATAAAGCCTGGATTTCTCAGGTTTCCATTCTCCACCAGGTTGAAGAAGTACACCTGAATAATGTAGCACCCCATCTCCTCATTTTCCTCTTTCTTCCTCTTTGTACACTAAAGCAGAGGAAACTGGCTATTTTTTGCCAGGGCCAACTGGCTCTAGCGTTTAGTACTCTATGTATTTCATTTTCTGGAGGGCCACCTACCCGGTCCTCTGTTTTAAACAATTTTTGGGAGTGCCACATACAGGTTTCAATCTATTTAATTTTTCTGGAGGACCACCTACCTGCTCCTCTGGTTTGAAAACTTTTTGGACTGCCACAATACAGGCACTATCCAAATTTAATTGTCTCCATAGCAGCCTCCACACGTTGTCTCCATTGCTATCTCCACACATCATCTCCATAGCTGCCTCCCAAAGTTGTCCATATAGCTGCCTCCATACAAACAAGCTGTGTCAGGCAGAATATTGGGTTGTTTTCATGGCTTCCCCATCCAACTTGTTAACTTTAATAATATACTGGCAAACTTTTATCATTTACCGATATTATTTCAGCGCTTCTTGCGCATCTGTTTACATTTCCCTCACCCGCCATAACCAAGCCAATTACTTATAAGAACAGTACTACACTTGATCTTATACAAAAGGTTCTTAGAAGTGCTGCTTGTAGCCCCCGCCTGCTTTGAAAATTATAATTTTTTCAAAGTAAACGCTTCTGGCCCCCAGGCCCATTGGTTTGGGGGGGGCCGAGAGACAGGGGACTTGGACAGGTGAAAGCTCGCCTGGCAGGGACCGCCAGCTCCATCCACAAATTAGGCAGCCTCAGAGGCTCCACAATACTGCCCCTGCTGTTTCCTGTCCATTTCGCCCTCCACGATCCTCCACAGCATCCACCAATGTCTCCATGCGCAACTTTCAACTCTCTATACCCCAGACGCTGGAGCGTGAGAGGAAATACAGCACATCATCCCCTTATCAAACGAGCTGTGTCAGATACATAATGGAACTCATCGCATCTGTCGCCTTCATGCTGGAGACCTGAAGTTCAATCATAGCAGCAAATATGGATGCCCCACATTAGTCGCCTCTAATCATGGAAGTGTCTCCATGGCTGCCTCCACATGCCGTCCCCTTATCAAACGAGCTGTCAGCTCTCATTTCGGGTGTTTCACCAGATAGTTATGGACTGTCACTTTGTCGCCACCATGCTGTGTTATCAACAAATATACCGTCAACCTTTTGTTCACAATAGGAAATCATTTCAGCGCTTCTTTGCTTACCTCCTGGTTCCTCTCTGCCGCTTAACCAGGAAAATACTGATACATACAGTTGCTACACGTTATCCTCGCCAAAATGAATTTTTTAAATTGGTTTGAAGCCTGAGCATTTGGGGTATGTCACCATGCCCCTCTCTAGACCTGCCACTGCTGTGCTACCTCATGCTGCGTCTTCTATAGTGTCAGGGTCAATTATTGGATGTGTTTAGATGCCATATAGCCTCATTCGGTCACTCTGTCATGGCCATGCTGTTGCCCATATTTGACATAATGGTGCGATTAAGCACGCATCAGAGGCTACATGCAGCTGCCCCTGCTCTTTCCTGTCCAATTCGTGGGTATTCCATCATTTTTGAAGTTTCCAGGGTTTGGCCAAGTTCCCTGTGTGTAGAGCTTGGTCCCATTAAAAATGCTCGAGTCTCCATGACTTCAAATGGGTTGCGTTATTCAGAGACAAGCACTCGAGCATCGGTACGGGGAAAAGTTCATTAAATTAAATGTAAATGCCCAGATGGGAATACCCCTTTAACCTTTCCCTCTTTTCTGGACATTTCATTCTTCTTCTCCAAATCTCTGTACTTTTTTACTATATTTTTAATGAGCCATTCGCAGTTTCACCATAAAGAATAGTCAGTACTTAGACATGCATGGCTTATTGTTTATATGTCCTATCTCTAAACCTTTCGAGAATCACGCCTGCTTTTGTTTTAGTTGTTCCTTAGGGATTGTGTCCACCCTAGGTCTATGGTGACTTGTAACTCGTAAATTCTATAAAACTGTTTAAATCAGTCATTTTAAAATCATTTCTAGTGCATAACCTATCATTTTCCCTATATTTCTATATCCAAAAAATGTAACAGTTTTAGATTACAGGTATTATTAATATATACCAGCGTCAGCATGGGTTTATGAGAGATCGGTCCTGTCAGACTAATCTGATTGGTTTCTACAAGGAGGTAAGTTCAAGACTGGATCTGGGAGATGCTGTGGATGTTGTATATCTGGACTTTTCAAAGGCATTTGACACCGTGCCACATAAAAGGTTGGTATATAAAATGAGACTGCTGGGAATAGGAGAAAATCTGTGTATTGGGTAAGTAATTGGCTTAGTGATAGAAATACAGAGGGTGGACATAATGGAACATCTCAGATGGTTGCGTTACAGTGGAGTGCCACAGGGGTCTATGGGTCCCTTATGTTTATTTTAGTTAATGACTGGTGGGGTCACGTTCAAGGTCGCAATATTTGCAGATGATGACTAACGTTGATAAGTGACCTGAGGTCGAGTCTTGTATAGACACGGGATTGGTGAAGGAGGAGTGGGCAGAGAAAATGGTTAATGAGCGTTTTAACGAAATGTACAGTTATGCCTTGGCATGGACAAAAAGTATATATGTTTTAAACGGTACTACTTATAAAACGGAGCTGAAAGGACTTGGGTGGTATGTGGTGGGATGGTAAACGTAAATTTTAGTGAACCAAGCCAGTGCGTGTCTGCTAAAGCAATAATATGGATGTTCAAAGAGAATAGATTTCTCATGAAATAGGACTAGTGTTTGGCCCTATACAACCCTGGTCAACCACACATGGAATACTTGTGTTACAGTGTTGGGCACAGGTATAGTAACAAAGGATATGTATAGCGTGGAACTGTGTCAGAGAAGAGACACCACGATCATTAGGGGAATGGAGGGGATTTAGAAAACTGACAGATTAAAAAAGTGGGAATTTTCAATTTAGAAAAAAAGAAGACTGAGGGGAGACCTCATTACAATGTACAAATACCTGACCGGACAGTACAAGGATCTCTCTAAAGATCTTTTTATACCTCGGCCTGTGACCAGGACAAGGGGGCATCCTCTTATCCTAGAGGAGATGCGATTTTACCATCAACATAGACAAAGGTTCTTTACTGTAAGAGCAGTGAGACTATGGAACTCTTCCACAGGAGGTTGTTATGGGGCGGTCTCTATACACATGCACAAGAGACCTGGATGCCTTTCTGGAGAGAAAAAATATCACAGGTTATGGGGATAAAACATTTATTTCATTCTTAAAAGTTGGACTTGATGGACTTGCGTCTTTTTCCAGCCTTATATACTATGATACTATGATATTCCATAAGTGAAAGAAATTCTTTAACTGTACCTTCCCGCAGGAGAATGAGATCATCAATGTTTAAATAAAATTATTTTGTCACAGTATGAGTTGTTGTCTCTAAAGATATAGCAAAATCCTGCATGTATAACTTTGAGAAGCTGGAAGCAATTTTCAGCCTTCTGAGAAAGAGAGGGACAGGTAACACAGACTATTCCACAGCATAGAACCCTTCTTCTGTCAGGGAGGAGATTGGAGATGTCAACACCATGTTTTGCTTGCATTGCTTTGCACTTGCACCACACCCTACAAACCAACAGCATTGTGCTGGGGCAACCCCTAACATGGCCAGTGCAAGTGCCTAGTAAAGGACCCCATGTAACCACAGGTCAGTCATTACTATTTCTCTATTCACATCTCTTTATACTCACAATGAACAATACTCAGTTATGTGCAGCTTTTTATGCAAAGGATCAAATTGTTGCACGTAAGACTCCACGTGGGACTAATAAAAACAGGTATGCTATGCTAAGACCTGACCTGAATGTATCAGAAGTTTGTGTAATGTATTTAGCTGTGTTAATGATCAACATAATAGGCCATTTACCTAACTGGCTGGATGCAGGATTACTTTCTTTGATCTGCATATTGATTGCCAACCACTTCCTGGCATCTTTTACAGTGAAGATGCACTGTAAGATATCTGCACTGTCTAGTTTGTGTCTACATTTTAGATTATTGAATAATTACCAAGCTATTATTTCCTGAGGACACAACTTGCTGCATTGGGAGGTATGAATACTGGATGTTTTTATGTGCAGAATACATGAATAATCAAACATATCAATGGTTTCACAGTATTTTATGCCAAAGCCAGAGAATTGGATGTGGCTGCTGAAAACATCCTTTATGCCCAACATAATAAAGTTGGACAGTCTGTGCCCTATTCTGACTAGGATTATGAATTGAACATATAATGAATTATACAGTTTCTATAGTAACAGACTATATGGACTGTTTACAGCACAAATGGTTCCAATGACTACACAATCATTTCATACTACGGTAATTCTGTTATTTTTCAGTATCTGTTTTCTTTAGCTAATGCCTCTCTTCTGTCTTCTTCTTGTGTTCCCTTCTACTCTCTCTTGCTTGTTTTATGTCATTTTCTATGGCCATTAAAACCTTTTTAAATACAAACATCTTTTGTTAGTTTGACAAAACATTAACCCCCATTCGCCAATGCCATTTTTGACATTTTGCCTCGAAATAAATCTCATCCCAAAAACTAATGCTGTTACATGGGCCCACTAACGGAAAAACTTTTATAGCCTACAAAAGGGCGCCATTGAGGAAACTAAAATGCACTAATTTCTTTAGGACAAAACTGGCAGTTGCAGGGCGCTCCTTTACTTCTGCGCCCCACATATAAACAAGTATATAAACATGTAACGGCCACATGTGGGGTGTCTCTGTATCGGAAGAAATTGCATAACAAATTTTAAGACTGCTTTTCTCTTTAAATATTTTAGAATTGAATAAATTTTAGGGCTAAATGTATACCAATAAAATTAGACCATTCTAAATGTCAATTCCATTTTGCTTTAGTCACTATGTAGCACTCAAAGGGTTAAAAGAGTTTCTTGTAGTTTGAGGGGTGTACTTTTGATGATGGGGGATTCATAAGGGGATTATAATAAATTATATTTCAAACTCATTTGAAAAAAGAAAGAAATTTTGGAAAAGAGATGAAAATCTCTGTTCAATTTGTAAGCTATTGAGAGAGGAGTCACGTGGCACCTAGAGGTGGAAAAGGTGATGGTATTACAGGTAGAGGGGTCTATGGTTGGAAGTGGTGGGTGTTGGGTGAAAAGTGGTGGGGGGGGGGGGCTGCAGCGTACCCTGTGGCACGCAGTGGCCACTATACTCTGGCGTGTTTGATAGCGTTACCGGAGGTTTCCGGTAACGCTATCACTATAACACTGCGGCGTTTGATCAAGCACTAAAGTAAAGTTACTAAAGTAAGCAGCTCCTAGAAAATTTAGGTGACAGGTCCTCTTTAAGTGTCACCAATACTGCTCATCCACTATTACATAGGATTATAAACTGTTTGAGAAGGAGACAGGGGAGATGGGGTTCAATGAGGAAAACCACACTTAGCTTCTGCAGTCCATATTTGGATGCATGCACTTAGCTACAACCATCCATATAGCTGATCCAAAGCACTTGGCTGCTGTCAGCTTCTTATGGACCTAAGGAGGTAAGTAACTACCAGACTCAAGAAACAGGATAAGGCCATCAACCCTTACTTAAAAATACAACCATTACATTCACAGAAAAGCAGATTCTGCCATCTTTGTGCAGAGGAAATAGTTGATAGTTCTCTTCTTTTAAACATATAGGAAGAAGCTGGATCTAGGCTCCGCAGCTACTTCTAACTATCACCTGCTGCTTACAAACTTTTTTGTTTTCACTGAAATACTGTAACGTTTCAAAGTGACCAAAAAGTTTTAATGGGTAGCCTATTTGTGTTTCATGCTGATGACAGGTCCCCTTTTACCTCTTTTCTACCAATGACACTATTGTTTAGAGATGACTTTATCAGCTGCGAGTGCAGCATAATTTTCCTTGTCTGCCTATTACACCAAAATGCCTTGCCTCGACCTTGTCAAAATGCATTATATTTATAATTAAATAATTCTCCTTTTGTCACTCAAAAGTTATAAAGGTATGTGTGGCTAAACAATGATAATTGTGGTTACCAGTATGACATTTTCCCTTTTTGTCTCATCTCTGTCAAGGAACACTGAGCACATACTAAAAATTTAATGGACCTAAAGAATATTCCAACTTCTAATATGTCTGCGTTTTGTCTAAATTAGATCCCTGTGCAGAAATAGTATACTGACAACTTGTGATCTTAAATACTATTAAAGAGCGCAGGCTGCACCAATAGTATGTCCACTTCTTGCAGGACCACTAAATATCCCAATGGTGTATCCATGCACTATGTTTACTATGTTTTGCTTTCTACTACCATCGCTGCAATCCTTTAACAACATTGGAAAACATATTGCTTCACAATCACTTTGTGATTCAGGTGCTATGAAAAGTAATACACTATAAATAAGTAGTGCAGCTCGCCGGCAGAGATGATCCTATATATATCTGCAGCAGCAGTGAGCCAAGCAAAATTGCAATACACTCGACAACATAAAACACCAGTCCCCGTCGAATGCCATTTCGACCCAGGGAGGAGAATTCTTCTTGCAGCATTGGTTTGAGTTACTTATGTAATGTTCCACATGTTAAAGACAAGGATAAGGAGAATATTTATGGACGTGTTGTAGATAACGGAATGGATTGTGCTTTTCTAATGTTTCTGGCTTTTCTTCCCTAATTCTTGTATTCATTCTGCTTTTATTTTTACCATTAAAACAGAGAAATGAGAATTACAAATAAAACTAAGAATAGAAATTATATTCACAGAACAGCAAGGGGCATGTGTGGGTGAGATTGAATACAAAGATAATCATAATTTCAACAATGCCCTTTAGAAATACAAAGTTATAGTTCCTCTGAGACCTTAGCCATGCAAATATAAAGTGCTAGATTATCTAAGAGAAATTATGGATGCAGCTGAATGTTACATTTATATTCTTCTTTGGTGAGTAAATTATACATGTTGTATGGTTTGCAATTTCAATATCAAGAAGATGCTGTGCCCTTTTCAAGGGAACTCATTAGGGCTATATAGGACCCTAAACTATCCTACTCATAAAAAAAAAAATTAGTTTTCCACATCAAGAAAAACTATGATGCTTATCTAATGATGAGTCCAATGTGCCAGATGAGCCAACAGAGTGTTTGACTGAAGCCGTGGAGGTACACTGCTGTTTTACAGTACATGTGTCTGAGGTCCAGTGTACGAGTTTTGCAGACAGTATGTAATAAACATCTATGCAAGTGGTGCTGGAAGTATCAGATGGATAATACTGTATATATAACTATGTTTGTAAGCAACTACTCACATGGGAGCTCTTTTTAGGGCTAATCATTGAATGGCCTGTAACTTTATAAATCTTTTATCACCTAAAATGCAAATATCTAAAAGAGGCTACTGGGGCATGGAGTAGCCGGAGCTTAAGCTTCACAGCACGGTTACTCCATGCCCTAGTAGCCTCTTTGGATCCTCCTACTACGAGATCTTCAGTGCGCAGCTTTTGGTAGCTGCGCTCACTCATCCGCGTTCTGCATAGACTATCTATGCAGAGCTGATGGCTGCGTGCACTTGGCTCCGAAGCCCGAGTTATTAAGCATGCCCAGTAGCTTCGCAGCCGAGTATGTGCAGCTGCTGGCTCTACATAGAAAGTCTATGCAGAGTGCAGACGAGTGCTGAACATCTCGTAGTAGGAGGATCCAAAGAGGCTACTAGGGCATGGAGTAGCCACGCCGTGTAGCTTCAGCTCCGGCTACTCCACGCCCCAGTAGCCTCTTTCAGATATTTGCATATTAGGTGATAAAAGATTTATAAAGTTACAGGCCACTCAAAGATTAGCCCTAAAAAGGGCTCCCGTGTCATTCATTAGTTGAACCTGCTACCGGATCTACCTTAATAGGTGGATTCGAGATGGTAGGTTTCCTTTAAGCCCATCTCTTACTGTGTTTAACAATTGCTGGGACACTATACTCAAAAGAATTTCCCCCCATTGATCAATGAAGTACTATCCTATTGCAGATACATATATATTTTTATGCAGCTCTGAATAAAGTTCATATAAGGCTATTTGGTATATGAAGCCTCTTAGCCATTAGGAAACGTGAGTGGTTTTTTAAAATTCCCTCATAATTATGGTATTTTCCCTTTTAAGTTTAAGCAATATGTTTCAGCAAACAAAACCATGGGAACTTATTAGGAGGTTCCAACTTTAAACTGGCCTAAAAGATTACTTTTCCCATAGTTCCAATGACAGTCTTCGGTTGCTGAAAAGTCAAGTTACAAACTTTGAAAACCTTTGATCAGTATGTGCAGTTTCATCTAGTCATTGCCTTAAATCAATTTGTATGATAGTTTGGGAAAGCATTAGGCTGATGTTCGAAAATGAAGCACAATCCAATCAATATGGGGCATCAACATGATGACAACATAGCTAGATGAAGTTTTCAACTTCAGATATAAGACGCAAGGACTTACCAACTGTTAATGCAACAGCAGTGCCGGTAATGTAACAGTTAACACAGTGCTATTAGCCATGAAGCCCTTGCATTGTATTTATGTATAATGCAAACACTCCCGTCCTGTGCAGGATGTCCATGGCATCGGCCAACATGCAGACATAAGGCTTATTTGCGGACTAGTTTTTTCTCAATATGCTATTCATGATTTCTAAGGATGTGTTTATTCACGTTTTATATTTTTCAATGGATCAGCAGTCCTAAACGTCCTATTTTGTCAAATTATCAGATCATGGACATTTGTGTTCTGTTTTTTTCTCAAAGCTGATGCTGGGGAATCAGGTGTTTTGCTTTCTAATTAATTTAGACAATCAGTTTTTTGCAGCTGTGAAAAAAATAGATCAACAGATGCCATATGGAAAACAGATGAAATCATACATCGCATCCCCAGAAAAGAACTGATGTGGAAATAAGCCTTAAAGTTGATCCTTTAAAAAAATATATATATTTTCATACTACAGTATGTATGAATCTTTTGCACTGGAATTCACAAAGCATAGAGCACATATGGTTACAGTACATATTGTGCCCTATCAAAGTTGAAGCCACAATCCGTTTAAGATGTTAGTATATTAGTGGTTGATGGATTCTTTTCTGACATTAAATATTTTTATGAAATACTTCAGGTTTTTATCTCACAATCAGATAAATATACTTGTTTGTTGCTGGTAATTGATATATACTGTTTAAGCACTGGAGACAAAACACCAGCTGTCTCCTGGGAATTGGGAAGACAAAGAAAAGCTGCTGAGCTTATAAAGCTGCAAACACTTAGTGATGTGTGAAAGTAAAAGTCTACTTCATGTATATGGGCAATGCAATATTTACAACAAACAGTTGGAAACGTATTGTTTGAGTTTTTTTTTTTTTTTCCAATATAAATTTTTATTGAATTTTCCTTTATATTAACACAACATGTCATACATATAGATACATTAATGTTCACAATATATTCTTTTCTTTACATACGTTAGAAAATTGTCTGTAATCATATGTACTTTGCCTGATACATCCTTTATGTTAGTAAAACCTTACTATGCACATGCATTGAACAACTTCATTACTTATCTTATGGAGACGAGTAATTCCAATCGTGCATATTCAAATGGTTTGTCTATTTCTCTACAATTCCTATTGTTCTGACTTGACATCAGTCTTTGCGCTTTTTGCTTCATTTTTGGGTGTATACTTAACATAAAAGATTAGTGTATAGTCTAAAGTAAACAAAATATAGAACTTATATAAAACATATATAACTGTAACTAAACTACCAGGCACGCAATATTACCTTTTTTTTTTTACCTAGGAATTTCTTGGGCCTCTTCCTAGAGTGTGAGTACCTTTGCATTCATAACGATAATAGGTTGTTCTATCTCAGTATGATAATGTGAAGAAGTGACACCCCTCTGCCTAACACTGATTCCCCCTTTTTTTTTTTTTTTTTTTTTTTTTTTCCTCCTCTCATTCGCTCAGGCCTCTGATTATTGGAGATAGACTCGGGTGCATTATGAGCCAGGGGTTCCACATTTCTTGGAAGGCTGGGATTCTTTTATTCCTCAGTGCTAACAGCCTCTCAAAGGCGCAGTGTTCTGCCAAAATGTCACTTAAGTGACTCATATTAGGAGGGGATGTAGATTTCCACTGTCTTGTTATTAAGAGTTTTGCTGACATGAGAATATGGTTTACTAGTCTCCTGGACTTGAAATGGATCTTTCCTATATCAAGGCCCAAAAGAGCTAATGGCGGATTAATTGTCACTTTCCTTTTGGTTACCCTAGAGCATAATTGAAACACCTCTTTCCAATATGTTTTTAACACTGGACAAGACCAGAATATATGGAGTATTGTTCCCTTTTCCTTGTGGCATCTCCAGCACCTGTCTGATGTCTCGGGGTATATTTGTGCCATTCTAGCCGGGGTCAGGTACCATCTAGTGACACATTTCAGATGTACCTCCATCATGTTTGCGTTAGCTGTGGCTTTTTTGACCCACATACTAGCTACTTTCCATTCCTTTGGGAGAAGCTGTCTCCCCAGGTCTGCCTGCCATTTGAGTACTGGGCTGGATAAAGTTTCGCATACCTCGTTTTGGAATGATTCATAGAGATAATGTGTGTCAAATTTGGGGCAAGCTAGATCTGGTGTGAACAAGTTTGCCAAGCCTAATGGAATTTCTACTGATTGCTTTACCATACCTCTAACACAGTGTGACACTTGAATATATTTGAATTTTTCTATGTCTTCTAAACCAAATTCTAAGCTTAATTGCAAGAAGGGCTTAATTCCATCTTGTCCAAAAAGATCTGCAATGTAATTTATACCCCTTTCTGTCCATGTTTTTAATGATATATTCGTTATCATAAATTCCAGAGCCCTCAGCGGAATTTTTATTTCTTTACTGGGGGAGTCCTTTTGGAGTGCCTTAACCAAACTTTTCCATACCTCTATTGAGGAACTAATTGTGGGACCCCATTGTTCCTGAGTAGTATTACTCGGTTGTGCCACTTGTGCTATTAAAAGGTGGTGTAACAATCTATCGCCCACCATATGTGCTTCAATTGTAGGCCAGCTAGAATTGTGCTCCGGGGCACACCATTTTTTAAGTTGCTGTGCTATTATTGCCCTGTGGTAATTCTTTATATTAGGGACTCCCAGGCCACCTTTTTCCCTTGTCATGTACAAAGTGATAGCCGCTACTCTTGGTTTTCGGTTGTTCCAAATGAAATTTAACATCTGTTTTTGTAGTTGATTTAGTATTCTTTTTGGGATTGGAATCACCAGGGTACGTAGATAATACAATATTTTTGGGAGAATTAACATTTTATATAATACTGTACGACCCCACCATGATATTTCTTGTTTAGATAAGGAGTCTAATTCCTTCTGTAGATCTTTACCAAGTGGTTCCAAGTTGGTGGATGCTAAATTTTTTACGGGGCTGCATAGCTTTATTCCCAGGTAAGGGATATGTGTCTTAACCCACTGGAACGGGAATTCCTTTCTTATTTCAGATTCTAGTTGAAGCGGGACATGAATTCCTAATATCTGCGATTTACTCTCATTTACTTTATAGTAGGATACTTGGCTAAAGGCTTGTAAGGCTCTTTGGGTAGCTCTAAGGGACTCTGTGACAGAGGTCAGTGTTAGGATCACGTCGTCCGCAAACAGTCCAATCTTATGCTGTCTCAAGCCTGCGCTTACCCCTCTTATATTGGGGTCACATCTAATCCATTCCGCCAGCGGTTCCATAACCATTACAAAAATTAGTGGGGATAGGGGACACCCCTGGCGTGTTCCATTTGTAATGCTAAATGGATCCGACATAACCGAGTTTGCCATAACTGTCGCAGTCGGAGAAGTGTATAATGCCCTAATGGCATTCTTTATTGGGCCCTCCAGTCCAAACTTGCTCATAACCTCGAAAGCATAGTTCCAATGGATCCTATCAAACGCCTTCTCCGCATCCAGCGTGAGGAGCAGAGAAGGTGCTCGAGAGTCCTCCATTATTTTCATAATATCTATAATTCTCCTAGTACCATCCGGTGCCTGCCTTCCCTTGGTAAAACCCACCTGGTCGTTATGTATCAGGTCAGGAAGTACATGCAGGAGTCTATTTGCAATGATCTTTGCATAAAGTTTTGTGTCACTATTTAATAATGAGATGGGTCTGAAGTTCTGGGGCATTGTCGGCGGCTTCCCTGGCTTAGGTAACGTAATAATGGTGGCCTCAAGCATTTCTTGGGGCAAGGAACCCTCTTTCATCGCTGCATTGAAGGTTAATGTGAGATAAGGGATGAGAAGATGCCCAAACGATGTGTAATACTCATTTGAGAAGCCGTCAGGACCTGGAGCTTTGTGTTTTTTGAGTTGTTTTATGGTAGTGGCTATTTCTTCTGCAGAAATTGGTTTGTCTAGGGACTCCTTTTGGAGATTTGTTAGTTTTGGGAGATGGACCTTATCTAAAAATGCATTAATTGCTTCTAAAGAGGGTTGGGGGGTATGTTGGTCCTCCTTCAAGTTATACAGAGACGAGTAATAGGTACTAAATATATTGGCAATTTTCATGGGATGAGTTTCTTTGTGTTGTGTATCCTGCGGCTTTATCATAAATGGAATAGTTGTTTTTATTCTCTTGGGCTTAATCTTATTGGCCATTAGTTTACTAGGTTTATTGTGAGCCGTGTAATATGAAGCTCTAATTGACTGTAATTCTTTTTCATAGTCCGATAAAAGAGTGGCTCTTAAGGCTTGTCGTGTTTCTGTAAGTTTTGTATTATTATCTTGACTGGGATCATTTTTTAGCTCAGTTTCTATTTTTTTTTAGATCTTTTAGAAGTGCTTGTACTTTCTTATTTTTTTGTTTTTGGAATTGATATCCCAACTGCATAAGAGTACCTCTTACTGCTACCTTATGAGCAAGCCATAGGTTGAACAGGTCCACTCGTAATTCTATGTTATGTTGGAAATATTCTAGTATGGCTTGTGAAATTTTTTCTTTATATGAGGGAAGGGAATATATAAATGGAGTGTTTCTCCAATACCATTGAGAAGGGAGATTGTTTGAAAATGTGAGCGTGGCATACACAGGTGAGTGATCCGACCAAGTCGTAGTACCTATGCTCACCTCTGTTATGAATGACAGTGCTCTACTATCTGTTAGACATAAGTCTATCCTTGAAAAGGACCTGTGTCTGTGCGAGTAAAATGAATACTCTTTAGATGAGGCGTTCAAGCACCTGTACGTGTCATAAAGGGCCTCTTTGTGAAGCCATTTAGCCAACGAGGGGAAGGGTAGCCTATTTTTTGCTGTTGTGTCCATATCTGGGTCGGGGATTATATTAAAATCTCCAAACATTAGCAAGTTCCCCTTTTGGATCTTTCTTATTTTCTTTATAGTCTTGTTTAGAAATCTTATCTGTGACTTGTTAGGTGCATAAATATTCACTATTGTGAACGGAATAGAGTTGATAGTGCACACAATTGCTATGTATCTCCCTAACTCATCACTCTTAGTCTCTGAAATCTTTACTTCTAGGTCGTCTCTGAATGCCACTAGCACCCCTGCTTTTTTAACCCCTGCGTTTGCCATGTAAATTTGGGGATACCTGTTGTTCTTAAATGTTGGGCAATTACCCTTCATAAAATGCGTTTCTTGCAAACATATTATTTCCGCTCTCTCCCTTTTTGCGTCTTTCCAAACAGATGCCCTCTTGAATGGTGAGTTTAGCCCCTTCACATTCATACTCATTACTTTAACTCCCATCTTTTCTCATATCTAATGCCTTTGGTACTCTCCGGGAAATCATTATTTTTACATATGTGTGAGTAATAGCCTGCCTAGCCTTAGAATTGTAATAACCTGTTAACAGATAACAAACACTTAAAACTTTTACAGTGAAAGCCGGGAAGTATGG
Organism: Engystomops pustulosus; assembly: GCA_019512145.1. NCBI lineage: Eukaryota > Metazoa > Chordata > Amphibia > Anura > Leptodactylidae > Engystomops > Engystomops pustulosus. Next base: position 97,122,563 of record CM033643.1, read on the forward strand.
CTCCTGCTGCTTCCACTTCAACACATAGCTAAACATAACAGCAAATTGAAGGACAAATAACATGTTATAAATTGCAGGAGATGAAATAACCTGCACCATATTGGGGGTATATAGTCCACCTGGTACCTCTCTTGGCCTGTTGGAGTTGCTTCAATAAAGGACCTTGGACACCTTAGGCCGTTTGCCAGTCTTTTTCGATTGTGGAAGGCTTCTTGGAGCTCCTATCATGCGTGGCTTCCTCAATGTTTATTCCCCATGAGTTCAGCAGCTTGGGACCATCTTCTGGATTGTTCAAAACGTGTGTAGTGCCATCCTTTCGGATTAATAGTTTTGTGGGGAAACCCCACTTGTACAGGATCTTGTTGTTGCGTAGGGTGATAGTTGTTTGGTAAAATTTCTTCCTCATTTGGAGTGTTGCCTGCGATAGATCCGCGAAAATCTTAAGATTCTCATATGGTTCCTGAAGATGATTTGCTTTTCTAGCATATAGCATTAACGCTTCCTTCACATGGTAGTAGTGTATGCGAGTAATAACGTCCCTTGGAAGGTTCTCTGGAACCCCTTTTGGTTTAGGCAGTCTATGGATTCTGTCGAGGAGGCGTTCTGCTGGTGGTATAGATGGCAACACCGTTTGTAGAAGGGATGTGACATAGTCCCTTAATTCTGACGGGCCCACTGACTCAGGAATCCCTCTGATCTTCACATTATTCCGTCTTCCCCTATCCTCCATATCTGCCATTTTACTTTGCATTGCTTGCACTTCCTCCTCCAGGGTGTAGTGAGCTTCTATCAGCTCATTGTGTGAACTTGTCACCTCTCCCATCTTATTTTCCAGATGATCCACTCTGGTTCCTAGTTCTTCTATATTAGCCTGAGTAGAAGCCAATTTGGCTGAGAAGTCCTTCTGTAGGGAGTCACGAAATGCTAACATCATTCCTTTTATAAATGATTCCGATGCCGCTTGTTCAGTAGATGGGAAGTCTGATAGTGGGTCTGTGTCTGCAGCCAGATCCCCCTCTACCTCCTCTCCTATCCCTGGGGTGGATGACAAGCGAGGCCTTTGTTTATCGGGGCTGCAGTGTGGAGACTCACCCTGACATGCGGTGGCTGCCGCCATCTTGTGATTGCTTCCAGGCGAGTCCTGGAGTGTATGATCTCCCCTCGGCGACATCGGATCTCCGCTCCCCGATAGGCAGCTCTCCGGAGATTGCGGGGCTCCACTAACCTTTGACAGCGACTGCTCTGCGCTACATCTCCCTGTTGGTGAGTTAGTCTCGCTGCGTGTTCCCGCGGCGCCATTTTGGGAGACATCTTGTCTGAGCGCTCTGGCAGAAAAGAATTCCGTTAATCTTCTCGGTCCCCTTTTCGCCAGTCTTTTCCTGGTCATCATAACGGGAAAGATGTATAGAGCCGGTTTTTGGCTTTTCCTTGGTGTCCTTGGCTTCTGCAATTCAGTCGCTTTAGGCCCTCGAGACGGAGCTCAGCACAGCACGTCTGCCCTGATGCTCATCCAGGCCACGCCCCCGTATTGTTTGAGTTTGACCTACAACAGTAATTGGTTAAAAGATGAATATTTGAAATGTAGAAGCAGAATTTAACTCACTGGGGCAGATTTACTTACCCAGTCCATTCGCGAACCAGCGGCGCGTTCTCTGCGCTGGATTCGGGTCCGGACGGGATTCATTAAGGTAGTTCCTCCGCCGTCCACCAGGTGGCACTGCTGCGCTGAAGAGCATCGGAACGCACTGGAATACACCGAGCCGGGCTGAGTGAAGGTAAGTGCAGTTTTCGCGACACATTTTTTTAAAAAAAATGCGGTGGTTTTTCCGAATCCGTGTGGTTTTTGTTCGGCCACGCCCCGATTTCCGTCACATGCATGCCAGCGCCGATGCGCCACAATCCGATCGCGTGCGCCAAAATCCCGGGGCAATTAAGGGAAATCGGCGCAAATCGGAAATATTCGGGTAACACGTCGGGAAAACGTAAATACTGTGGGTTTTTTCAGCTCAGTTGTGTTCTTTGGTAACATTCTATAAGTGTCAGATTAAGGCCACAATTTCATGTTCCATTTGCATTGCATTTAGAAACGCAATGCAAATGTATGTGTTCCGTTGAAACACATGCGATTGGTACACTGTGTGCTTGTTATCGATTGTATGCATTTCTGTTGAAACATATATGCGATCAGACCAAGACTCTTCCATCCGGAATAGGGTTTTGAAATGTAATCCAGATAGAACGTTTGAATGCAGCCTAAGGCTACCATGGGTTCTGGTATAGAAATTGCGGCCCACTGGCACATGATTAATATGCATAGATGTATCTCCATACTGTCACGGGTGCTCCTGCGACCCATGTCTCGGGTCGCAGGCTCACCCCTGGTCCTCTGTGTGCCCCAGCACCCCGAGGCATCCGCTTACCTGTCCCCACTCCTGTCTCCACTCCCTCGGCTATGTGCACGTGTCCCCTACTCCTAGAGGGCCAGCGCAGCGTTAATTGGCGCTGGCCATTTCTAAGAATACCATTTAAGCCTGCCGCTCTCTGCACACCCTGCCTGATCTTTGTGCTATATGCCTCTGAGAAAGCTTGTTTTGTTGCCCTGTGCCTGTTTATTGATTGTGACCACGGACCTGTTCCCGTTTATGCTTCTCAACTGCCAGCCCTGACCTTCTGCTCTGCCTCTGACGTTGATCCTGTGCTGCCTGCCCTGACCTTCTGCCTTTCCCCTACCTGCCTTCAGTTTTTGTGCCTCGACTTGGCTGCCGCCGCGGGCAGGTCGCACCTGTGGAATGACCTGGTGGTACCACGCCGCAACAAGTCCAACCAGCTTTGCAGTGTGCTCTGGTGAAAACTGGGTGCCACTTAGATGGTCCCCGGTGGCCGCTTACGTCATCGTCCGCGGTGGTCCAGTGGGTCCACTAACCCTGGAGCCTGACTCTTACTGATAATTGTTGCGTCACATACAGTATTGTTTGAGAAGTAATATATTTAGGAAAATGCCTTGCTTGTTGCTTTAGTGGTCTGAATAGATTGCGTTCACATATAGTTATTGTAGCTGGCCAGCAGTTTCATACTATAGAAAGCCTTCAAGATAACCTTTTCATGCTTCAAATGCACCCTAGTATCAAAAAATGTTGCATATAGCTTCCTCTGATTGAACTTCTGAAAAAGTCCTATTCGGACTTCAGACTTTTTGATGTTTTATTTCATTTTTTAAATGTATTTTTAAGAAATAAATAGGACATTTTTGTTTTATTTCTGTCTTTGATATGTACCCATACCGACGCCACAGGCGTTTCAGTCCTTTGAGTCTTGGATGCTGCTTTGGTCGCTTGTAGTGAGCTAGTCTAAGTCCTGCTATTCCCCATCATCTGACACTGGACCCTGGGTTGGGACTTATGCTTTGTACCAGGTGAGCGCATACTGGTTATTATTCTTGGAGCACTATTGATAAACGTTATCACCCGAGGCGCTGTCTTCTGTATTTCCTTATACTGCATCTAACATTGCCATAGACAGGGATTCTTTACTGAAAGAGCTGTGAGACTGTGGAACTCTCTGCCACAGTAATTAACATTTTGACCAAAAGATTAAAAGGGAGGGGTCATTTGGACTGTTAAGAGGAAGCCATAAAAACAAAGCACATAAGAAAATGATGCAAATGTGTTTGGTTAATTCCACAGCAATTGGAATTTTTTTTTTTTAGCTTCATGGTGAATTCCATGGAATAATAAACTGAGCCACTATTCAAAGGATAGGTGATAAATATTATATTAATGGGATTCTGATTTCTGATACTCCTACTTATCTCCCAAATGGGCTTATGAACACTCGTTTAAGAGCTGAAGCCCCCTCTAACAGCTCATCTACCAAATGTTAGTGGTCATATCTCCCCTGATCCAATATTTAAGATCCATCGTCAGGATTGATCATCAATATTTAGGTTTCTTTTAATCATTGTCACTGCACGGTTTCACCTGTATTAGGATGTACAATAAGTTAAGGAAAATGATGGGTAAATTTGATCATTATATCAAAGCTTGTCAAAGCTTTATTATTAAACCTGAAGATTAACCTTAAGATTTTTGATTACAACAAATGCAGAAAACTAAAAAAGCTGTTAAATTCTAACATGAGTACTATAAAAAGTTATTATTTTAATTTCTCTCTTTAAAATATTTTTATTGAGTCATGCGTATTAGGCATAGGTTATACATTGTAGCTTAACAATTAGACAATATTATTTCAATTTCAGCTACTGTTATATGAAACTTGACTGTAGGCCCAATTATAACGGAACAAGATAGAAATACTGCTACAAAAATGAGTAAAATGGTTGTACTATCATCTTGTATAGCTTCTCTTTCAATATCTTTACCATTCCACACGGGAAAAATTCAATATGAAAACCCATCAGGACATCAATTCTATATGGTTTCAATAAGCAAATAGTAATGACAAAAGAAATATTGGTTTCTGGAAATAAAGCAATTCATTCAAGCTTCTACAGCTTGAGGAGACAGAACATCAAAAATGATAATTTATGCAAAGAGAAAATGAGGAGATGGAAATAACTATCGTTCATGCAAACACATAGCAGACAATGAGATGGAGCCCTGTTTTCCTGACACATCATTTGTTCCTTCCAGATGTGCAGTGAACTCTCTGGTATTGTGCTGTACAATAACATTATAGTTAGGATCCAACTCACTGCTTCTTCTGAAGACATGAGACTGACTACAGATAAATTGCTCCTAGCAGTCCCTAAAATGATAGTGAAAAAGGCCAGACATGAAGCTGATTTACATTGCTTGAGTGCAGCTCAGGTTCCCACACAGTTACTAATTGTAAACTGATTAAAAGTGACAAAGAGAAGTAGCTGATCAGAAAATGAGATTCTGAGCATAATCTTATGTCTTACTAGTGCTTTTAGATGGAAATCCTAAGTACACAATGTAACATAAATGTAAATGTTCTGAAGAAGAACAAATCACACAAGTGGGACATTGTCACACAATACATAAACATTGTGATACACAGCTGGATAGTGAAATAATCCTCATAAATGATCTATGATGCTGCTGTAAGATAAGCGCTGCGTACATCACTTTGATATCTCATTGATAATGCTATCCTGGAGTTTCTGGTATAGGATATATGAAGATTAATAAATAAACAGGCGTTTTGACTCGCACAGTCGCTTACCTTGTTATCTCATGAGGAGGATCATGTTCTTATCACTTGGATTAGTACAGTTCTCAAATGTGTTGTAAATCTACGTGTAAGTGTGTATCAAGCTCCCTCAGGGGTTAAATATATGATACAATGATTCAGGGCTTGTTCAGAGTTTGTACACACTAAACTATCTGTATTCAAGAATCTTGTGTCATGGTGGAATTCTGAAGCAATGATAATGTTGCTCTAGGAAAAAAGTATAGAAACTTTTAAATTTTTAATCAATAAACATTAACAATTTTGTAATAAAAAACAGAAATAAGTGTGCCAATGACTCGTTGCAGATAAAACAATCTTAATCTGTCATTCCATTGATTGAAATGTGTCATTGGTGTACTTATCACTTAAAATGGCTGGCCACTTTACCTTATGTTTTTTGTAATGTGTGTGTAAGTGTGAGGGGCGGAATATTGAGTAATTTAACAATATACAGGTGGTCCCCTACTTAAGAACACCCGACTTACAGACAACGCCTAGTTACAAACGGACCTCTGGATGTTGGTAATTTACTGTACTTTAGTCTAAGACTACAATATACAGCTGTAACAGTTATCACGGGTGTCTGCAATAAGCTTTATTGTTAATCCTGGTTCTTATGACAGTTTTTTAAAATCCAATTGTCACATAGACCAAAAAAAAAAATTGCCTGAAGTTACAAATATAAAATATACAGTTCTGACTTACATACAAATTCAACTTAAGAACAAACCTACTGACCCTATCTTGTAGGTAACCTGGGGACTGCCTGCACATCTATTAAAAGTTCTGCTATGTAAAGTGAAGCCTCCTGTCTTTTACCTCATCAGTCAGACATTCCTGTCTATAAAATGGTCGCAGATGGAGGGTCATGTGATCACTATCTGTGATCACAAAATTGTCTGCCTGGACCTTATGATAGTGTTCACTAATATAAGATTAGGTTTTTGACAAGGCAATTTCTCATGGACAGTTACAAGGTAAAAGACAGGAGGCTCCACTTTATTTATGCATGACATGTGATGTATATAATGGATTATTAGATTGATAAACAATAATCCATACAGTTGTATCCATTAATTATTTTTTGTAAATGTATATTGCAAAAGATATTTTAGATGCAACCTTATATCCATTGTTCCTTCTGGAATTTGGTTAATTGGCGTCGTTCTGTATCAATCTAGAACACGCCTTTATTTTGGTCTGAGAGAAGAAACCATGAGATAAGAACCAAATCATGATAGAGCATGGACTTCTTCCTCCACATCAAATTGCTATAGTCATTTATCATATTTACATTTAAAGGGGCAAATAACCAAATTTTGGTGTGTGAACAGTAACTCAGAGTTTGCATGTAGCCATATTTTGGCCATTTTTTATTAAGGACCACATTATTTCTTAGCTGATAGCTAGACTTTCTCCTCATTCCAAAGTCTTCAGGATAGTACTGTTTCCCATTTATTTAACTACTTCTCTTAATCCTCTCAAAAATTATTTTTACTGTAACCTCAATTCTGAATAAACTAACAACTGTGAGATTTTTTTTAGGTTTCCATATCAATATAATAATATAATTAACCCCTTAATGACTGCCGTATCGGCTTTTTAGGGCGGTCATTAAGGGTACTTCTTCTGACGCGTACGCCTTTCTACGGCGGCGCGTCAGAAGAAGATTTTGGGACATCGGGTCCTGCAAGTGCCGTTGTCGGGCTGTGATCTCACAGCCCAGACCCGGCACTAACACCCGGGATCGTAAAAACTCAGATCCTGGGTGTGACCGCATGACCGCGGCGTGCAAGTGTGTCCCCCGTGGATCGGACCCCCCTGCATGCTTAACGGCGGATCCGTTCTGCTGCTGCCCCCGGGTCCGGCAAGTGACCCGGGGCTTCCGGCTCCTCTACCCGCCGGGTTCTGCCTTCTTGGCAGGACCCGGCTGTAAGTAACTTACACTATACACTGCAATACAAGCGTATTGCAGTGTAAAGGCTTGAACAAGTGATCGGATGATCGTTTGTTCAAGCCAAGAAGTAGAAAATGTAAAAAAGTAAAAAAAAAAGATGAAATCATTTTATTATATAATTAAATAAAATAAAAGTCCCATAATCTCCCCAGTTACACATGAAATGCAAATAAAGTATATAAAACACAAAAACACGTACATATTTGGTATCACCGCGTCCGTATCAATCTGTACAATAAATCTAAATCAATATTGAACCCGCTCGTTGAACGACGTAAAAAAAATCGAAAAACTTCCCATAATATACATTTCATCAAACACCATCACAAAAATGATCTAAAAAGTGATCAAAAAAAGTTAAGTTCCCTAATATGATCGACTGGAAAAGAAAGAACTCTTTTCGCCAAAAATAAGTCCTCAACTCAGGTGGAAACGAAAAATAAGAAGTTATGGCCCTAGAAGTGTGCATAGTAAAAACAATGCGAAATTCTCCAATAATGGTTTTGCTCAGGAAAATTGAGCAAGATAAGAAAAACTATATAAAAGGTATCCCGAATCGTAGTGAACCAGAGAATAAAGAACAAATATTATTTTATGTTACAGTGAGGGGAAAAAAAATGCTAAAATCCCAAATAAAAATTGATGATTTTGTTTGTGTCCCCGTAAAATATTTATAAAATCTCATGAATAGCTAAAGACCCCCAAAATGAATTATTTATACATTGTATCTCTTCCCGTAAAAAATAAGCTAAAATAAAAATTTATAGGTTGTACAATGTGACAATACAAATCTGCCGTGAATGGCGCCTCCATTCATTCTATACTCGTCCGTGCGACCGTACAGAAGTTTACCACCACATATGGGGTATCTGTACACTCGGGAGGAATTGGGCATCAAATGTTGCAGAGCGTTTTATCATTTAATTTATTCTGAAACTGTCAGTTTGGCCTAAATGAATGTATTTTCCAAAAAAATTCCATAGTTTCTAAATCGCAGGTCCATATTGTTTTAACCCATGTGAAACACTTAAAGGGTTAATGGATTTAATAGAAGTTGTTTTACATACGTTGAGGGTGAAGTTTCTATAGTGTGGTAATTTATGTGGTTTTACTATTATTTAGGCCTTTCAAAGTCACTTGAAAGCTGAGTTGTCCCTCGAAATGTGAGTTTTGGCAATTTTCATTAAAATGAGAAAAATCGCACCTTAAGTTCTGCACCTCATAACATCCTAGAAAAATGAGAGGATGCATAAAATATCATCTCAACCTTAGCGCAATCGTAAATGTTAATTATCAAGCTTTTTGGGTAGTTTTACTTCCTGTCTGGAAAGCAGAACATTTCAAACTTGGAAAATGAAGAATTTTTACAAACTTTTGCCAAATTTTAACTTTTTTTCAGAACAAATCGTAAAACTTAGCACTTAAATTTTATAACTAACATGAAGTACAATGTATCACGAGAAAACATTCTCAAAATCACCTGGAATCGAGTCTGGTCATTGAGCTGAAAACTAGTGTCAGTGATAAGGGGTTAAAGAGAATCTGGACTTGTTTACATAAAAAACTATATAACATGGCGTACAAACTTGACCAAACACATTTTTTTTGAGAAATCAGAAAAGCTATTTTTATTCAGAAAAGTGTGCATTATGTGAGGTAAATTATTAACATTTCTTAATAGTCATTTAAAGGTTGAGGGAAGACCCTGCCATATTTGTTACAATGCAAACACATTGGCTGTGTTATTTTTCCTTGTAAATTGGAAGGTGCTAAAAGGACCCTATTACAGTCAGTTAAGTCTTTTTGGTTACTCTGGGATATAGCACTAACATTATTTCCATTGTTCTACTCCTGTGACAGACCAGAACAGTTAATATAACCATCACAAATGTAAACTGAGCCTAAGGGTATTTCTGCAGGGAACTGTCATTTTCGATTAAAGATTGTCATAAAACTACTTCTACCATACTGTTTCTACCACAATGATATCAGAATTAACTTGTGGGATCTATAACACACTATATAAGTAAATTATTTTATTTCATATAAAATGTAGCAGAAAATAAGTTACAATGTATAAATTAGCGTTTTCCTATATTGAAGCAATACTTTGAGGCAATTCTTCTGACAAGTGAAGCTGTAGACATTCTTTTTATCAAGTGACAAGGAGAAACAATACAGGCAGTCCCCGGGTTACATACAAGATAGGGTCTGGAGGTTTGTTCTTAAGTTGAATTTGTATGTAAGTCGAAACTGTATATTTTATAATGGAAGTTCTAGACAATTTTTTTTCTTTTGCCCCAGTGACAATTGGAGTTTCAAAATTTTTGGTGTAATTGGACCAAGAATTATCAATAAAGCTTCATTACAGACACCTTACAGCTGATCATTGCAGTCTGGGACTATACTAAAGCATCCAGAGAGCTTCACCAGAGGTCACAGTGGGCAGAGGGGTCCGTCTGTAACTATGGGTTGTCTGTAAGTCGGGTGTCCTTAAGTAGGGGACCGCCTGTACAGGCACTGTTAAGCAATGTAAATCCTAATTGTGCCATTTTTTATGAAATGTTTTAGATTTTTGTTCACTTATGAAATTGATTTCCATCAATTTTATGCGTTACATAAGTGTGGATTCTATAGCCGTATTTGATAAAACTTTTAAACGGTAGCATTGTCTATTTTGCCCAAAGTTACCAACGATAATCAAATTTTTTCCTTAAAGTGCTTTAAAAAAATAAAAATGAACTGTAATTGATTGCTACAGACTGCAAGAAAAGCAATTGTATGTTCTTCTGCTTGTAATTGCCAATCCCTACCACCAGTTGTGTAAGAAAGCCATTACATCTACAAATAAAAGGGGGATCAGCCGTCCATCCATTATCTTAGAATAAAGTCAGCAGGTGTCACTATGCCTGCAAGCATTTTTCAAATGGAAGAAGGGACAGTACACCCCCCTTTCAACCTGGATGAATGAGACCCTCACGGTTCCAAAGTCCAAAAATTTGTTTTCTGCTAGACCAAATACTGTGCCATAATCTGTATCCATCATGGGATATTTTGTTCTTTAGTTTTTCCATTTTTGGTTGTTACCACCATTCTATATTTTTTCCTTTTTCTTCATGTTGAAATAGTTTACAAGCAATGGCTGAATGTATATTAAAGGGGTTGTCTTTTTTCAGCAAAAAATGGATATTGTTGGGGAAAAAAGATACACAATTTTCCAATATACTTTTTGTATCAAATTCTCATGGTTTTCTAGATCTCTGCTTGATGTTTTTCAACAGGAAGCTTCTGTGTTTTCTTCCTGTAGATATAAACTGGTCCTTAGTCATGTGATGTTACAGCTCATTAGTATCACAGAAAGTAATTAGAGCTTTGTGTTATAATGAGCCGCTATAGGGGCACACACATTAAATAGCAACACCTAGCTATCAATATACTCATAAATGTTAAAATATAAGAAATTAGGTCCAAATTTGTATTTAATGTGAAATACAACAATTTCAGGAGAGGCACTGTAATACATTCTCTTCAAGACAAGGCTGGTGATACTCACAATTTGGGATTATATGTGCAGGGATGTTTAGGACCTATATATTTTATGTATTTACGGTAATATAATTGCTTCAACAATGTTAAAACTGTTCTTAGAACTGTTTTATCAAACTATCCTATGCTAAATTTGTGAAAACTCTATCTGACAAATTCTTTGTGTAAAATATTTTCTTAGGCAATGCTCAAGGTACTGAACAATTGAATAACTTTAAAATATCTGTAAGTAAAGTTTTCCTTATTCACAAAGCAGACTATTGTGAAATGTATGGCTCAAGGCTAGCTGCAGTGTAGAGTAGTTCATTGAAAGATACTCTGTTGTTCTTTGATCAGGGGAAGCGGCTGATCAAACAATAGCAGAATACAGTTAGAGATGTTATCAGTTACTTTTTTGCACTATTTTACAATCTTTGAAAGTACAGACAGATATAGTATGTTAGATAGATCCAAATAAATTTGTGGTTATTAAAATGCTATATAATGAAATTGATTTGTCAAACAAATATTGGGCAGCACAGTGGCTTAGTGGTTAGCATTACAGTCTTGCAGCACTTGGGACCTGGGTTTAAGTCCCAGGGCCAACATCTGCAAACAGTTACTATGTTCTCTCTGTTTTTGTGTGGATTTCTGCCGGTCCTCCCACACTCCAAGACATACTGGTAGGTTGATTAGATTGTGAGCCCCATTGAGGTCAGGGGCCGATTAGGCAAGCCCTCACACATGCCCCAGCAGTAGATAGTACCCCCCACAAATGCCCCAGCAGTTTATTTCAGCCATCACACATGCCCCAGCAGTATATAGTAGCCCCCACACATGCCCTTGAAGTAAAAAAGTAACCCCCACACATGTCCAAGCAGTTTAAAGCACAGCCAAAATAAAAAAAAGGAATTCTAACCTATCTGTGCTCCCTGCAGCTGCCTCCTCTGTGCTCCCGAGATCTTCTGCTACAGTCAAAGCAAAGGCGCCGGTAACTAGGGCGGACAATGGGCACAGGCAGCGGTACTATTGAGTCAAGTGACCAGTGATGTGTGCGTCTAAACACACACACCACTGATCACTAAAGAGGGCCGGGACGGCGCCCACCGAGTGGGAGGCGATGGTATAACGCTAGACATTGGCCAACTCTTGCCTACCCCTTGTCCAGGCCCTGGGACCCAATAAGTCAATGGCCCCAGAGCCCCTGCTCCCACTGCTCTCCCAGTAGCTATGCAACTAATTCACCTTCCAACAAGACAATGATCCTAAGCCCACAGTGGCTTCAGTACAACTCTGTGACCGTTCTTGATTGGCCTAGACTTAAGAGATATTAAAATGGCTGTCCACCAACGTTCACCATCCAACCTGAGGGAACTGGAGAAGATCTGCAAGGAAGAGGCAGAGGATCCCCATATCTAGGCGTGAAAAACTTGTTGCATCATTTCCAAGAAGACTCATGACTGTTCTAGCTCAAAAGGTGCTTCTACTCAATACTCAGCAAAGTGTCTGAATACTTATGACCATGTGACATTTCAGTTTTTATTGTTTAATAAATTAGCAAAAGTATCTACATTTCTGATGGGGTGCAGAGTGTACATTTTTATGAACAAAAAAAGAACTTTTTATATCACCAACTGGCTACAATGAAACAAAGAGTGGAAAAAGCAGTCTGGATACCTTCTGTATCCATTGGCCCACATTTAGCAAAACGAATACAGTCTAAACTAGGTTCAGTTTGCCTTTGGAGTGTGCAGAGCGTGCCAGATTAAACAAAACTGGTGCACGGTCTTCATTAATCTGGTACCCCCTGCACTGCTCTGGAAGTGTGCACCATTTTTTTGGTGCACTTTGTTAATGCTGCAGAATTGTGGCACAGGCAGAATTGTGGTGCATGTCAGCAATAAATGTGGCTCAATCTCCAAACACGCCTTTAGGTGGACATTTTTTTTGGTCTTGTTGGACACAGGGCAGTCATGACACAAACCTGGTGCAGACACTTTATAAATACATGTGCAAGCAGTTTGCACCTTCTTTTCAGTGCAAAAGTAAGACAGAAAACTGGCGCAAAGGCATGCGGCCCACTGTATGAAAAAATGGAAATGCAGACATTTTAAGACTTTTTAGTTTGCAATTTTGACAAATTACTATATAACCGCAGTGGTTATGATATTGGGAATTAATAGAATTTTATTAAATGTTGAGCATGAGAGTACATGCACCTTCGGGGTTCTCAGATGGCTCAGTTTTTAGTGAGGTGCCTCAACATAAGGTAATGCTGTCTATTTGCTGATTCAAGGCACATACGTAGAAGTTGAGATGTTCCAATCATTTATCCATTGAATCGTTTATCCGTTTATTCAGTTCTTTCCTCTCTTGTCAATCTTGTGTTAATCTCTCATGATGCAGAAACAGTAATTACATTTTCTACTTTATATTTCATTTAGAACTTTCTACATTTCAATAAAAAAACTTCCTTCTCGTATGGGGTTTCATTTATCTTGTGCTTTTAATTGACATATTTAAGGTTCTTACACTTGAGCAGGCATTTATTATCTCTGTAGACATGCCACACATAGCTTTTAATACGAAGTAGTTCTTATTTATGCACATCCAACTAGTTCATTTGGATGACAATCCAAGTAGGAAATTTATACAGCACTTCAACAAAAGCCAATCTGTGAAACAAGGATGGAAATAAGGCACAGTATTTACTGTACTGTTTTTCTCTGTATGTCCAGGTCTTTACTGTTAAGTCAATAGTATACAATGCTGTAAAAATAGTAGTCACACAAATGCTCTTATTAATCCTTTTATGACTTCCAATGTTTGCCCATCTGACATTGTGAAAAGCACACAGAAACCATATGGACATCTTTGTAAATATCTCACAAACATAAACTGCAAACTGATAATATAACAGAAAGCAAATGAATGCAGTATTTCTTATCGACTATTTCAATGCTTTTGTATTTCCAGATGGCTGAAATGTAACCATCAACAGTTTAAACAAAAAATGTTCTAAACTTGAAAATGGAACTTTGGGGTTTTTAAAGGGAACCTGTCATCAGCAGCCCTTTTCTTGGATCCCTCATGTCCCCATAGAAAATACTGTACACATTGCCAAAGAGTTTTCATAGTAAAACTATCTTTTTCCGAAAAAAAAAAATATAATTTAGTTTACCTTTCTTTATGCAGAGTTCTGTCCATAGTCCCATGGGAGTGGCCATTGAGGATTGGGACAGAAATGTATGATGGGAGTTTTTTTTAATTTGAAATCAATGCATGATGGAGCAGTTTATCAAGAGTAGAGGGGACCACCCCTCACTGGCCACTCCCAGGGTACTAGGACCACAGCTCTGCATACAGAAAGGTAAACTTTAAACTAACTTACCTTTTTTTCAGAAAAATACAGTTTTACTATGACAACTGTTAGTCCCGCGAATAGCGCTCAGCGCAGTACAGCTACTGCGCAGAGACGATGCCGGTTCAGCGCTGCACAGCAGCCGAACCGGCATTGTTAGCTGCGGGATTTCAACGGTAATCTACCGCTGACATCCCCGGCTAACACCCGCGGTCGTAGTAGGCTCCGATCGCGGGAGTTTAACCCGTTAAATGCCGCGGTCAACACGACCGCGGCTTTTAACATGCCTTCCGGTGGTTTTTCCCCCCCGAAAGCCCCCCCCCGGCCTTTTTCGGGGGGGGGGGGGGCCATCGGGACCCCATAGAAGCCTGAAGGCAGTGCCTTTAAGATGGCGTCTGTGACGTCATCTTAAAAGCAAAGTGTCAGCCTATGCATCTGCATAGGCTGGCACTGCTAATACCCTGAAATACATCAGTATTGCAAAGTATTATCATGAACAAGCAATCAGATGATTGCTTGTTCATATCCCATGGTGGATCAAGTAAAAAATAAAAAAAAAATCACTTTATAAATCACTAAAAATGTCTGTAAGTCGGGTGTCCTTAAGTAGGGGACCGCCTGTACAGGCACTGTTAAGCAATGTAAATCCTAATTGTGCCATTTTTTATGAAATGTTTTAGATTTTTGTTCACTTATGAAATTGATTTCCATCAATTTTATGCGTTACATAAGTGTGGATTCTATAGCCGTATTTGATAAAACTTTTAAACGGTAGCATTGTCTATTTTGCCCAAAGTTACCAACGATAATCAAATTTTTTCCTTAAAGTGCTTTAAAAAAATAAAAATGAACTGTAATTGATTGCTACAGACTGCAAGAAAAGCAATTGTATGTTCTTCTGCTTGTAATTGCCAATCCCTACCACCAGTTGTGTAAGAAAGCCATTACATCTACATCTACATTCCATCCATTATCTTAGAATAAAGTCAGCAGGTGTCACTATGCCTGCAAGCATTTTTCAAATGGAAGAAGGGACAGTACACCCCCCTTTCAACCTGGATGAATGAGACCCTCACGGTTCCAAAGTCCAAAAATTTGTTTTCTGCTAGACCAAATACTGTGCCATAATCCGTATCCATCGTGGGATATTTTGTTCTTTAGTTTTTCCATTTTTGGTTGTTACCACCATTCTATATTTTTTCCTTTTTCTTGATGTTGAAATAGTTTACAAGCAATGGCTGAATGTATATTAAAGGGGTTGTCTTTTTTCAGCAAAAAATGGATATTGTTGGGGAAAAAAAGATGCACAATTTTCCAATATACTTTTTGTATCAAATTCTTATGGTTTTCTAGATCTCTGCTTGATGTTTTTCAACAGGAAGCTTCTGTGTTTTCTTCCTGTAGATATAAACTGGTCCTTAGTCATGTGATGTTACAAAGGTGCACAGCTCATTAGTATCACAGAAAGTAATTAGAGCTGTGTGTTATAATGAGCCGCTATAGGGGCACACAAGTTAAATAGCAACACCTAGCTATCAATATACTCATAAATGTTAAAATATAAGAAATTAGGTCCAAATTTGTATTTAATGTGAAATACAACAATTTCAGGAGAGGCACTGTAATACATTCTCTTCAAGACAAGGCTGGTGATACTCACAATTTGGGATTATATGTGCAGGGATGTTTAGGACCTATATATTTTATGTATTTACGGTAATATAATTGCTTCAACAATGTTAAAAATGTTCTTAGAACTGTTTTATCAAACTATCCTATGCTAAATTTGTGAAAACTCTATCTGACAAATTCTTTGTGCAAAATATTTTCTTAGGCAATGCTCAAGGTACTGAACAATTGAATAACTTTAAAATATCTGTAAGTAAAGTTTTCCTTATTCACAAAGCTGACTATTGTGAAATGTATGGCTCAAGGCTAGCTGCAGTGTAGAGTAGTTCATTGAAAGATACTCTGTTGTTCTTTGATCAGTGGAAGCGGCTGATCAAACAATAGCAGAATACAGTTAGAGATGTTATCAGTTACTTTTTTGCACTATTTTACAATCTTTGAAAGTACAGACAGATATAGTATGTTAGATAGATCCAAATAAATTTGTAGTTATTAAAATGCTATATAATGAAATTGATTTGTCAAACAAATATTGGGCAGCACAGTGGCTTAGTGATTAGCATTACAGTCTTGCAGCACTTGGGACCTGGGTTCAAGTCCCAGGGCCAACATCTGCAAACAGTTACTATGTTCTCTCTGTTATTGTGTGGATTTCTGCCGGGTCCTCCCACACTCCAAGACATACTGGTAGGTTGATTAGATTGTGAGCCCCATTGAGGTCAGGGGCCGATTAGGCAAGCCCTCACACATGCCCCAGCAGTAGATAGTACCCCCCACAAATGCCCCAGCAGTTTATTTCAGCCATCACACATGCCCCAGCAGTATATAGTAGCCCCCACAAATGCCCTAGAATTAAAAAAGTAACCCCCACACATGTCCAAGCAGTTTAAAGCACAGCCAAAATAAAAAAAAAGGAATTCTAACCTATCTGTGCTCCCTGCAGCTGCCTCCTCTGTGCTCCCGAGATCTTCTGCTACAGTCAAAGCAAAGGCGCCGGTAACTAAAGCGGACAATGGGCACAGGCAGCGGTACTATTGAGTCAAGTGACCAGTGATGTGTGCAACACCACTGATCACTAAAGAGGGCCGGGACGGGGCCCACCGAGTGAGAGGCGGTGGTATAACGTTAGACATTGGCCAACTCTTGCCTACCCCTTGTCCAGGCCCTGGGACCCAATAAGTCAATGGCCCCAGAGCCCCTGCTCCCACTGCTCTCCCAGTAGCTATGCAACTAATTCACCTTCCAACAAGACAATGACCCTAATCCCACAGTGGCTTCAGTACAACTCTGTGACCGTTCTTGATTGGCCTAGACTGAAGAGATTTTAAAATGGCTGTCCACCAACGTTCACCATCCAACCTGAGGGAACTGGAGAAGATCTGCAAGGAAGAGGCAGAGGATCCCCATATCTAGGTGTGAAAAACTTGTTGCATCATTTCCAAGAAGACTCATGACTGTTCTAGCTCAAAAGGTGCTTCTACTCAATACTCAGCAAAGTGTCTGAATACTTATGACCATGTGACATTTCAGTTTTTATTGTTTAATAAATTAGCAAAAATATCTACATTTCTGATGGGGTGCAGAGTGTACATTTTTATGAACAAAAAAAGAACTTTTTATATCACCAACTGGCTACAATGAAACAAAGAGTGGAAAAAGCAGTCTGGATACCTTCTGTATCCATTGGCCCACATTTAGCAAAACGAATACAGTCTAAACTAGGTTCAGTTTGCCTTTGGAGTGTGCAGAGCGTGCCAGATTAAACAAAACTGGTGCACGGTCTTCATTAATCTGGTACCCCCTGCACTGCTCTGGAAGTGTGCACCATTTTTTTGGTGCACTTTGTTAATGCTGCAGAATTGTGGCACAGGCAGAATTGTGGTGCATGTCAGCAATAAATGTGGCTCAATCTCCAAACACGCCTTTAGGTGGACATTTTTTTTGGTCTTGTTGGACACAGGGCAGTCATGACACAAACCTGGTGCAGACACTTTATAAATACATGTGCAAGCAGTTTGCACCTTCTTTTCAGTGCAAAAGTAAGACAGAAAACTGGCGCAAAGGCATGCGGCCCACTGTATGAAAAAATGGAAATGCAGACATTTTAAGACTTTTTAGTTTGCAATTTTGACAAATTACTATATAACCGCAGTGGTTATGATATTGGGAATTAATAGAATTTTATTAAATGTTGAGCATGAGAGTACATGCACCTTCGGGGTTCTCAGATGGCTCAGTTTTTAGTGAGGTGCCTCAACATAAGGTAATGCTGTCTATTTGCTGATTCAAGGCACATACGTAGAAGTTGAGATGTTCCAATCATTTATCCATTGAATCGTTTATCCGTTTATTCAGTTCTTTCCTCTCTTGTCAATCTTGTGTTAATCTCTCATGATGCAGAAACAGTAATTACATTTTCTACTTTATATTTCATTTAGAACTTTCTACATTTCAATAAAAAAACTTCCTTCTCGTATGGGGTTTCATTTATCTTGTGCTTTTAATTGACATATTTAAGGTTCTTACACTTGAGCAGGCATTTATTATCTCTGTAGACATGCCACACATAGCTTTTAATACGAAGTAGTTCTTATTTATGCACATCCATCTAGTTCATTTGGATGACAATCCAAGTAGGAAATTTATACAGCACTTCAACAAAAGCCAATCTGTGAATCAAGGATGGAAATAAGGCACAGTATTTACTGTACTGTTTTTCTCTGTATGTCCAGGTCTTTACTGTTAAGTCAATAGTATACAATGCTGTAAAAATAGTAGTCACACAAATGCTCTTATTAATCCTTTTATGACTTCCAATGTTTGCCCATCTGACATTGTGAAAAGCACACAGAAACCATATGGACATCTTTGTAAATATCTCACAAACATAAACTGCAAACTGATAATATAACAGAAAGCAAATGAATGCAGTATTTCTTATCGACTATTTCAATGCTTTTGTATTTCCAGATGGCTGAAATGTAACCATCAACAGTTTAAACAAAAAATGTTCTAAACTTGAAAATGGAACTTTGGGGTTTTTAAAGGGAACCTGTCATCAGCAGCCCTTTTCTTGGATCCCTCATGTCCCCATAGACAATACTGTACACATTGCCAAAGAGTTTTCATAGTAAAACTATCTTTTTCCGAAAAGAAAAATATAATTTAGTTTACCTTTCTTTATGCAGAGTTCTGTCCATAGTCCCATGGGAGTGGCCATTGAGGAATGGGACAGACATGTATGATGGGAGTTTTTTTTTAAATTTGAAATCAATGCATGATGGAGCAGTTTATCAAGAGTAGAGGGGACCACTCCTCACTGGCCACTCCCAGGGTACTAGGACCACAGCTCTGCATACAGAAAGGTAAACTTTAAACTAACTTACCTTTTTTTCAGAAAAATACAGTTTTACTATGACAACTGTTTGGCAATGTGTACATTATACTCTATGGGGACATTGGGAAGCCAGAAAAAGGGCTCCTGATGACAGATTCCCTTTAACTCTATTGTTATCAACTAGGGACAACGTGGGATGTAATTATAATGAATTATCTTTTCAACCAGAGTTACTCAGCTTCCGGCAAATATATGTTTCATTAATATTTCATTTTACATTTACAGTACATTTGAAAAATGAAAAACGTGCAGTCGTTAAAACTCTGCTATAAATGCTTCGGCTATACAACTATTGTTTTAAACTGTAGATAACATATTATAACTTATTGACACAGCAGGATGAGAATCTCACCTGGCATAAGTCATAATAGAACTCTGGCTGTAACACACAACAGCAACCCCACCCCCATTAAAAACATAGCTCAGAGGAACTACATGTATTATTCTTCTCAGTGTAACTCCTCTGCCAAGGTGTTTACAGGAATATAAACTGGAGATTTTACAAAGAGTTAAAGAAAATCTACCATCAAAACCCAGCATGATAAGACTGGGGCACTTACTCATGGATCCAGGCACCGTGGCTGTGATAATCTTCTTCTACTTGTTATCCATGGCTTTCTTCATTCTAAGATGAACTTTTAAAATTATGCTAATGTGGGGCTTTGTGTGGTTTTTCTAGAGCTTATAAGTAATGTATTTTCACTCATGCAGTGAGCAGGGCAGGTCTTTATTGGGTAAAATAAATCAAAATACGATGCTGCACCTTCTCACACAAGAGCGGTCTGGGATGGATCCAGCAATCATTCAACATATAGCATTCTAAAAATTCAGTCTGGAAATGACTGGCATCCTCATGGATTGATATGCACATTTTATCTTGTTTAATTTGAGTAGAACCAAAAATAAAAAGTTTTGTAGGTTGAAACTGTCTATGCTGTGTCAGTATATGTCTTTTCTATATAGCTGACGGAGGAGATTGGAACAAGAGGAAAAATTGAACGGTTTTGGGTTTGAATGGTGGCTTATTCACAAGTGTGATTTCTGGTTGAAGAAGTCCACTAACCAAAAGAAGTTTTATATTGCTGGGTAGAAGATCGATAAATTGTTTGTGAGCTCCAGTCGGACTGAATATTTGGAACACTTCAGTGTTTTAATGTTTTATCAAATGATATATTTGCAGAACTTTTGAAATTCATTTGGCAGAAGGGTTTCAATTCAAAAACCTTCATGACTCACTAAAGTGTTCTAGACTATATAAACCACTTTCTAGCACTGTGTTAATATTTTCAAACCAACAGTAATTTATATGGACAAGGATTCATGACCAGCCTGTTTGATAATGTGATAATATTATATGTGATAATGTGATAAAGAAATTAATGTTTTCTTTATTAATACACAAAGGTATAGGAAGAATTAAGGTGGCAGAAGCAACTGTAGGACATATAACATAGTACAGCAGTACAGCAGCAGTAAAGGAAAAGTAGTAGGGATAGGGCATGAAACATCTGGCTATGCAAGGACAAAAGCTGTTGTGTATAAATGTATGAAAAATGTATAGATGGATGTATGGATATGGTTGGAGAAACCATGCTATGGAGGCATAATCCAAAAGCATATAAGCATCTGCAACCCTGCAAGAGGAAACATGTTCAAGAAACAAAGAGCAATATTGGGGTATACCTGCACTGGGTGAGAGAAGTATATGTGTATGTGTTATGTGATGTAATGTACAAGGGGGAAAAAAATTGAACTTCTTACACTGGGATTAACTCTAAAGAGACCAAATGTCGTATTTGGTGGGACACTAACCTGTGACACCAATTTTAGCGGGTTTCCGCAGGTCCGGTAAGTATATCCAAAAGTGTAGTTTCTTAAGTCCAGGTTCACGTTCCGTTAGACGCTGTTATTCCCCGTTGTGGTCCACGCAATAGCTGAGCAGTAGCGAAGCCCCGGCCGGTAGCTTCATTAAGTCAAACTAGTAAACGGATGTACCGGTGACGTCACCCAAAAGGTACGGATAGTCCAGAGGGACAAACAGGAGTTTCCACCGACGCTTATCGAAAGCAGCGGCTTTCTTCCTCAGGGTAAGATTCCTGGCTCTGGTAATGATGATGGTACTTATATAGAATCCGTACTGTGTGGTACTAGTCTGTTCTTGGAAGGTGTTCAATGTGTGTTGTTGTAATTATTCGGGCATTTGATCATCTCTATTGTTGCTTATTTCACAGCTTAGCCTGAATTCCTTAGTTCTTGTTTTTATTACTGCGCAAATTTTGGACCCTAATATTCTATCTAGTGGGATCGTTATTGGTTTAGTGTTATTCTTTATTGTTCCAGATAAAAAATAATAGTAATAGTAACATCATCTTCATTTGGGCTGGGGGTGAGGAATCCCTGAAAACTTTCCTTGGGGAAATCAATGCCAATAGCTTTTTTCTGGAGTTTACCTCGAGAAGGAGGTCCACTTTCTAGATTTAACAATTTATATTCAAAACGGACAACTGAAGACAAAAACATATAACAAACCAACGGACAGTAATAGCTTTATACTGAAGGACAGTTGTCATTTACCTTTGTGGCTGAACAATATTCCCAAAAGCCAATTCCTACGGCACCGAAGGAATTGTACTGAACTAAATGACTTTTTAAGA
The DNA here is from genome assembly GCA_019512145.1 of Engystomops pustulosus. Taxonomy (NCBI): domain Eukaryota; kingdom Metazoa; phylum Chordata; class Amphibia; order Anura; family Leptodactylidae; genus Engystomops; species Engystomops pustulosus. The sequence continues at coordinate 97,144,300 of CM033643.1, forward strand.
GAAGCTGACAATTTGGAAAGCAAATTTATTGAGAAGGGCTACAAAATGGATTCCATTCGTAAAATAAAATGCGAAATAGCCGGTACTTCTAGGGATCTATTGTTAAACAAGGAGAAAAATAAACAACAAAAAAACGATCTCGACATCTATGATGATATTACAAAGATCCCAATAATCACACATTTCTCTAAGGACTACTTTGTCTTCAAACGCATTATTCGGAAACACTGGAACATACTGTCACATGACAAAATTATAGGTGAACATCTCCCCAAACACCCGAAGTTTGTGTTCAGGAAATCACAAAATTTGGGATTGCGCCCCCACCATCCAAAATTAGGAAGAAAGCGCAAACAGGGAGAATCTAGAACGAGAACAAGAATATTAATACCGTATATACGAGTATAGCCGACCCCAGATAAGCCGATGGCCCCTAATTTTACCCCAAAAATAAAACCTATATTTTTTACTCGAGTTTAAGCCGAGTTTGGGTTTTCAGCACATTTTTTTGTGCTGAAAAACTAGGCTTATACTCGAGTATATAAGGTAACTTCCTCAAACAACCAGGTTTTTATCCCTGTAAATGTTGTAAGATGTGCAGAAGCACTAATGCACGGTCTGCAATCTATACGTTTGGCGACAACAATTCCCGCAAAATCAAGCAACACATTAATTGCAATACAAAAGAGGTAATTTATTGTATACAATGCCCATGTGGATATATCGGTCGCACAAAGAGAAAACTTATGACAAAGATAAAGGAACATTTGAGAAATATAACTAAACGACTTGAGGGCCACCCCCTTTCACGACACTTCAAGGAGAAACATGATGGTCAAATTAAAGGTAGTGTCATTTTTGGAATAGAACAGGTGAGACGGAATTGGAGGGGTGGTAACTATATAAACTATATGTCCCAGGCAGAAAGTCGTTGGATTTTCGAGCTCGACACGCTAGCTTCTAATGGCTTAAATAGCGAAATCAAACTATTTACCTTTTGATGAGTAACCTTTCAATTTTTACCTTGTTTTTACAAATATTACCATTATTATTAAAATATTAAAATCTTAAAAGATCATTTTACATACCGTATGATGTGCATATAATCTGTGATACTTTGCAACATTCAGATTTTTATATATATACAATCATTGTTTGAAGATGGAGCAATGAATATACATATCTTAATTTTAATTTTAACTGAAGTAATAAAGATACAACAGATTTTATTATTAATATTATTTCTTATCTGGAACAATAAAGAATAACACTAAACCAATAACGATCCCACTAGATAGAATATTAGGGTCCAAAATTTGCGGAATTCCGGCTAAGCTGTGAAATAAGCAACAATAGAGATGATCAAATGCCCGAGTGATTACAACAACACACATTGAACACCTTCCAAAGACGGACTAGTACCACACAGTACGGATTCTATATAAGTACCATCATCATATTTCACAGCTTAGCCTGAATTCCTTAGTTCTTGTTTTTATTACTGCGCAAATTTTGGACCCTAATATTCTATCTAGTGGGATCGTTATTGGTTTAGTGTTATTCTTTAATGTTCCAGATAAGAAATAATAGTAATAATAAAACCTGTTGTATCTTTATTACTTCAGTTAAAATTAAAATTAAGATTCATTGCTCCATCTTCAAACAATGATTGTATATATATAAAAATCACGCATTGAACACCTTCCTAGAACGGACTAGTACCACACAGTACGGATTCTATATAAATACCATCATCATTACCAGAGCCAGGAATGTTACCCTGAGGAAGAAAGCCGCTGCTTTCGACAACGCGTCGGTGGATGGAGGATGGGGAGGATGGGGAGCTCCCTCGCTATTTGTTCCCTCGGGATGTCCCATACCTTTGGTTTGGGTGCTTTGTTGCACGCAACGGTACATCCGTTTATAGTTTGACTTAGTGAAGCTACCGGCCGGGCTTCGTACTGCTCAGCTATTGCGTGGACCACAAACGGGAAAAATAAACAGCGTCTAAAGGAATGCGAACCTGGACTAAGAAGAAATACACTGTTTGGATATACTTGCCGGGACCTGCGGAAACACCGCTAGAATTGGTGTCACAGGTTAGTGTCCCACCAAATACGACATTTGGTTCTCTTAGAGTTAATCCCAGTGAAGAAGGAAGTTAAAAATTTTCCCCCTGTACATTACATTACATCACATAAACACATACACATATACTTCTCTCACCAGCGCAGGTATTACCCAATATTGCTCTTTCAGTAAATTAGCAGTGGAGAGGCACACGCTGATACCAGCGACGGCAAACTTTCAACATACTGTAGCGTGCGCCTTGTGATGATCTTATAACTCATGTTCAAGAAACAGATCTATCCATGGTGTGTGAAACTGTTGTGACTATGTGAAACAGTTATTTTATACTTTTAGGATGTTTCTCACAAAGGTTTTTGTTAAAGTGTTGTTTCAATGAAAGAATATAACAGTAAATAAGTAGCTGGAATTAGCTTTTTTAACACAGAAAATATGGTAAATGTTATAATGTGCTTTAAACTGCTATAGCATACTGGTGATTAACTGTATGGCAATGATACTTAACCAAACAAAATATTGTAAAACAATATTATTGGAGGTTCTTAAAAATTGTTTAAATGTATGAATATCTGTGTTTTCCTCAATAATTTGGGTAAGTAGCACTCTCTGTTTTAAAATGGCACAGAGTATTACTTACCACAGAAAAAAACCCATTTAGGTTACGTAGGAGTGAAGTTACAGACTAGTGTAAGTGTGGGGGTGCAGTACTGTTGACACGGTGGTGATTGCTGCTGTGGCTTGAATATGCTCTTATCGAAAAATGGCACTGCAGAACTGGATCTTATATTACCCAATTTCTCTCTCACTCACTATGGATTTTGTAAAGGGCTATTCCCACAAAGACAGTTTCTTATTGCACTCAGATAACAAAATAACACAATCTCTAATTCATGTTATAAACAAAAATGCAGCATTCACAGATATAGTCCAGCCTTTCTATCAGTCCTATTGTACACCATTTCTGTTGCCCCTAGACACGACCCTGTAACTTCTGACTTGGGGTCGGGCGGTCATCTGTGGATTTTTGTGTGAGATCGTGCAGATGAGACTTCTATCTGTCTCTGCTATGAGACTGTAGTCACGCCCCCTGAACGCAGCTCAGAGATCACTACCTGGCAGGGACATGTGAGCAGAGAGAGAGGCTGCAAACACAAGTGATAAAGTGTAAAAGTCTGCAGCATCTGTCGTCAGCCTTGGGTATTGCAGTCTCTGATCTGTCTCTTTCTCTAATTTGTCAGTGTGTAGACATCAGAAGCAGATGAAAACTTATTTACACCTGTACCCTGATAAATGAACCACATTGTTACTCCACAGAACTAGATGGAATAATGTGTCTTCTTAGAGAGACCGTGAAATAACACTGACCAACCTTGAGAGTGATAACAGCTAAAACAGCAATAAAAAGTAATATTGTAAAGTTAGGGGTTAAAATGATCTTATTGTGTTAAAACCCCTTAAAAGAAATCTACAATCGAAATCAAAGCATGGATAAACCTGGGCACTCACAGCTCTGGGCACAGGACTGTGGTAATCTTCTTAAATTTTTATCCATCAGGGGCTTGGTGGTTGTTTTGCAGAGCCTCTCAGTGCTGCAGTGTCAAAGGCTGTTCTCCTACGAGACATGGCTCCCCTTACCCTGAGGAAGAAAGCCGCTGCTTTCGACAACGCGTCGGTGGAAACTCCTGTTTGTCCCTCTGGACTGTCCATACCTTTTGGGTGACGTCACCGGTACATCCGTTTACTAGTTTGACTTAGTGAAGCTACCGGCCGGGGCTTCGCTACTGCTCAGCTATTGCGTGGACCACAACGGGGAATAACAGCGTCTAAAGGAATGCGAACCTGGACTTAAGAAACTACACTGTTGGATATACTTGCCGGACCTGCGGAAACCCGCTAGAATTGGTGTCACTTCCCACTTTCTTTATGAATGACATGTGATCAGAGCCGGATTACATTGGCGCTCCTGGAGCATTGTGCCGGGCCCCGGGTCACCCTCTCTCTATGGGGCCCCGGCATCTGGCGCTTGTAGATGGCCCTGTCCACAAGAACATGCTACAGGGGCCCCGCAGTATCAGCTGCCTAGTATGGGGCTGCTAAAACGCTATAGAAGCCCCAACGGACACGCACACACTATCATGGTACTGTGCCAGTTAAGGCACAGATTACCATAGGTGGACAGAAGTGCAGTAGAGTTGACTCCTGCCGGCCCACTTTCAGTCTCCACAGACGGCAGATTCTATGACTCATAGATCGCGCCGTCTGTGTTCCACATTGCAGGGAGTGAAGAGCCTGGATGCAGCTCAGTCCTGTGAGCGCTGCCGAGGGATCGTCTCTGGGAACGGTGAGTGAAACTTTATTATTTTATTTGTTTTACAGGGGACCCAGAAAGGAAGATAGAAGATAATTTATATATATTAAGGGGAAATGTATAGGGGAGGGGGTATTTATATAGTGGGAGGCACTTATAGGAGACAGGGGGGGGAAAGCCACTGTATAGGGACGAGGGGGGTGTAATTTATATATAGAAGAGTTACTGTATGGGGGGGGTGTTATTTTATATATGTTGAGGAGCAAATGTCTAGTGGAGGGGGTTATTTATATAGAGGAGCAACGTATGGGAGAGGGGGGCTGTAATTTATATAGAGAGGAGCCATGTATAGGGGAACGGGAGAGGGTGTATATATATATATATATATATATATATCTATATCTATATATGAGAGAGAGAGAAGGAACTGTCTAGGGGACAGGAGGGGGTGGGAGGGGGTAATTTATAAATAGGAGCCATTGTATGGGGGACGATGGGGGATTATTATTATAAATAGGGAAGGCCACTGTATTAGGGGAGGAGGGGTGTAATTATAAGAGGGAAGCAACTGTAGGGGATGAGGGGGGGTGTAATTTAAAATAGGGAAGCCACTGTATAGGGGATGAGGGGCTGGGGGGTAATTGATAAATAGGGAAGCCCACGTATAGGGGATGCGGGGTGTTATGTATTAAATAGGGCAGCCACTGTATAGGGGATGAGGGGGGTGTTTGTAATTTATAAATAGGGAAGCCACTGTATAGGGGACGAGGGGTGTAATTTTTATGTATGAGGGAAGCCACTTGATAGTGGAACGAGGGGGGGGGGAATCATACATAGGGAAAGCACGGTATAGGGGGAGGGGGTCGGTGTAAGTTATATACAGGCGGTCACCTACTTAGGGACAACCGACTCTTACAGACAAAACCAAAGTTACAGACCAGACCCTCTGACCTTTGGATGAAGCTCTCTGGGATGCTTACTATAGTCCTAGACTGCAATGAATCAGCTTAATTGTCGTAATGAAGCTAGTTTTTTCTATTTATATCTAGGTCCCAATTACAGCAAAAAAAAGTTTAAATTTAAACTCCAATTGTCACTTTGTTGCCAAAAGTTTTTTTTGTCTGAATCTACAAATGATAAAATATTACAGTTTCGACCTTACATACAAATTAAACTTAAGAACAAAACTCCAGGAACCCTTATCTTGAACGTAACCCGGGGACTGCCTTGTATAGGGGACGAGGGGGTGAATTTATATTAGTGGAAGCCCAATGTATAGGGGAAGGGGGTTGTATTCTAGATGAGGAGACACTGTATAGGGGAGTAGGTGAATTTAATGTTTGGTTTAGGTAAGTGGCGGTGCGTATTTATTTCGCAGGGCAGCTTATATAAACCCATGAATGTAATGGCAGAGAGTGTACCAGTGAGTGGCTATAGCAGGGGGGGTACTGTTCATTCCTAAATGGGTTTTTCTTTTTTTTTTTTTTGGGTTGACATATATAGCGTTAGTAACGCAGGTGCTGTCTAATATATAGCCATGATATTGTCAGTAATTGAGGGTATACTTTAAGGCACAGATGTGATGCCAAGAGCTGAAGACATTTCGGGGCGAATTCTCACCTGGAGGAGTTACACCGGATATGAAGAAGAGATCCCAGTCTACCGGGGGCGCTATAGAGGCTGTAATGAGGTTGAATGAAGAAGACAGTAACAGTGAGTAATCAGATCATTTTAATATATTTAAAATATTTTTGTTTATCTGCAGGGCACTTCATTTTTAATTTGAATGCATTTTTTGGTACTGGTTTTTTATTGGTATGTGTATGGTGGTATTATTTTGCATTGGTATGGTAGCGGTTGGTGGATTATTTGAAGTAGTAATGGTGAGCAGTCTGGTGTATTATTCGTCATACCCCAGTAGTACTGGTAGCGTCTGTGTGGTATTATTGTGCAAGTAAGTAATGGTGGCAGTTCTGGCTGGTATTATTAGTCATTACCGCAGCGGTTATATATGGTGTGGTGTGATGATATTATTCAGTCTTACCGCAGCGGTTAAAATGGTAGTGGTGTTGTGGTCATATGATTCAGACATGAGGCAGTGGGAATGGTAGGTGGCTGTGGCGTGGTTTTATTATTCAGTCAATGATGACAGTGGGTTATGGGTGAGTGGTGTGGTGTATTATTCAGTCATGATGCAGGGTTGGGGTAATGGTTAGTGTGTGGTGTATTATTCAGACATGATGCAGTGGAAGGGTGGTAGTGGTGTGGTGCGTATTATTCAGTCAGTGATGCAGGGGGCTAATGGTAGTGGTGTGGTCATATATTCAGAATGATGCAGTGGAATGGTAGAGTTGTTTTGTGGCGGTATGATCAGTCATGACTGCAGTGGTAATGGTAGTGGGGGTGGAGGATTCAGTAATGATGCAGTGAAGTGGTAATGGTTAGTGTTGGTGGTATTATTCAGCATGTGTGATGCAGGGGTTAATGGTATGAGGTTGTGGTGGTCTATTCAGACATGATTTGCAGTGGTAATGTAGGTGGTGTGGTGGTATTAGTAGTATGGTAAGGGGTGGTTAGGGGTAATGGTAGTGGGGTGGTGGGTATTATTCAGACATGATGCAGTGGTAAGGGTAGTGGTGTGGTGGTATTATTTCAGTAATGGATGCAGTGGTAATGGTTAGTGGTGTGTGGGATTATTCAGACATGATTGCAGTGGGAATGGTAGTGGTGTGGGTATATTCAGAATGTTGGCAAGTGTAATGGTAGTGGGGTGGTGTGGAGGTATATTCAGACATGATGCAGTGGTCAATCGGTAGTGGTGTGGAGGTATTATTCAGTCATTTGGGGATGCAGGGGTCAATGGTAGTGGGTGGAGTATTATTCAGACAGATGCAGTGTTAATGGTAGGTGGTGTGGGTGGTATTATTAAGATATGATGCAGTGGTAATGGTAGCGTGGGCGTGTGTGGTATTATTCAAGTCATGCTGGTTAATGGTAGCGGTGTGTGTATTTTTAGACATGATGCAGTGGTAATGGTAGTGGTCTGTGGTCATATTATTCAGACTGATGAAGTGTAAGTAAAGTGTAATGGTAGCGTGTGGTGTTTGATGGTGGTATATTCAGAATGATGCAGTAGATTAATGGTAGTGGGTGGTGGTATTTATTCAGACATGATGCAGTGGTGATGGTAGTGGTGTGGTCATATTATTCAGGACAGGATTGCAGTGGTAATGGTGCGTTGGGGAGGTATTATCAGAACATGATGCGTGGGTAATGGTAGCGGGTGTGTGCGTATTATTCAGTTTCATGATGCAGGTGTAATGGTAGTGGTAGGTGGATTATTCAGACAATGATGCAGCTGGTAATGGTAGTGGTGGTGTGGTGATATTCTCAGACATGATGCAGGGGAATGGTAGTGGTTGTGGTGTATTTTAGTCAGACATGATGATGCAGTAGTAATGGTAGTGGTGTAGGTGGGGTTTAGTCAGTCATGATTGCAGTGGTAAATTGGTAATGGTAGCGCGGTGTGGTGGTAGATTCCGCCATGATTGCTAGAGTGGTAATGTAGTGGTTGTGTTGGGCTTTCAGAACATGATGCACAGATGGGTAATGGTAGTGGAGTGGAGGTATATTCAGGGACATGTTGTGGGTGGGAGGGTATTATTTAGACATGAGCGTGTAATGATAGTGGTGTGGGGTATTATTCAGACATGTGCAGTAGTGGTAATGGTTAGTGGTGTGGTGGTATTTTCAGTCCTGATTGCAGTGGTAATAGTAGCGGTGCGGCGGTATTATTCAGACCCTTGATTGCAGTAGTGGTAATGGTATTGGTGGGCGGTAGTTGGTTGGTGGCTATTATTCAGACAGGATTGCATGGTGAACTTGGTAGTGGAGTGTGGGGCACAGTGTGGTAATTTATGGAATGTGAGGGGTGTAGATATGAAAATATGTGGGGGGCACAGTGGGTCAGTTGTAGTGTGAGGGTGGTATGTATGATCTATATGTGGGGGTACAGTGTGGTCAGTTGTAGGATGTGAGGGGTGGTTCTATATGATATATGGGGGGTCAGTGTGGTTCATTTATGGTGTGCGGGGTGAGATATGAAAATGTGGGGGCACAGGTGGCAGTGGTAGTGTGAGGGTATGTATAATATATAATGTGGGGGCACAGTGTGGCTCAGTTGTAGTGTGAGGGTATATTGATATATATGTGTGGGTTTTATCGTTGCCGTCAGTTGTAGTGGAGGGTATATATGAATATGTAGGGCACATTTGGTCAGTTTGTAAGTTTTTGTTGTGAGGGGGTATAAGGATATTAGTGGGGCCACAGTGGCGAGGTCAGTTGTGTTGAAGGGGCTATTTAAATATATGGTATATAGGATGAGACCACCCAGTTCTTGTTTTATCACCCTGCAGGAGCTGCGCTTGGCTGGCAGAATTTCCCTGAATATTAGACAGGCGGGAAGAGCAAACACAGGGGCGTCCCTGAGGACTGGTATCTACACTATATAGTTACTATATGGTGGTACATACGGTCTGTCTGTATAGGTTTATCATTAGTATTGCAGTATATCCGTCATTTATGTAGTGGTGATAATCAGGATGTAATGTTATTTATTTGGGCCTGGACAGAGGTTGTATATGATATTGCAATTTGCTCGTGGGTTCATCAAGTTCAGCATATAAATGGAGTTTTTATGATGTGGTAATTCATTGGAATAATGGTAGTGTACAGAGGTATTTGTAAGATCAGGGATGTTGGGATTTTATTTATGTATGTGGTGTGATGTGTGTGATGTGGGTTGCAGTTTCGGGGCATCTTTTGGAATAGTTTGGAATATTGGTTTTATGATAGTTTTAATGTAACAGTATTGTGTATCATTATCTGGTAGTAGTTATGAGCGATGATATTTGTAATAGGATACTATGTGGGTATCGTTTTTTCACATATCTTGTTGTGGAAGGGGGCCCCGCGTTGGCTGCCGAGCTGGGGGGGCCACATCTGAAATGGAGGTGCTCCATACCGCTGGGACCTTAATCGGCCCTGAAGTGAGGTATATAAGGATTATTAGTAGAGATGACGCGAGCACTAAAATGCTCGGGTACTCGTTATTCGAGACAAACTTTACAGGATGGCGGAGTGCTCGTCCGAATAACGAGCCCCATTGAACTCACTGGAGGGGATCAAGCATTTTTCAAGGGGACAAGGCTTTGCCTAGGAAGCTTGGCCAAAAACACCTGGGGAACCTAGAAAAGGATGGCAACACCCGGAAATGGGACAGGAAACAGCAGGGGCAGCATGCATGGATGCCTGAGGTGACTTAATCGCACATTATGCCAAATTCGGGGCAACAGATCATGGCCCCATGACAGAGTGACCGAATGAGGCTAGATAGCATCTAAAAAACATCAATAATTGAACCGACACTGAGGGGCGGCATGCAGAGGGTGCCGCGGCAGCAGGGGCAGGTAGAGAGTCTCATGCGACATACCCGAAATGGACTAGTTTCACAAAGGAGGTGAAAGATTTCCTATGTTGAACAAAAGGTTGCGGTTTATATGTAGTCGATAACACAGCATGGTGTCGGACATTAGTGCCAACGTGCCAGACCGTATCTGGTGAAACACCCGAAAAGGAGCCTAACACAGCTTATTGTAAGGGGACGGACCATGTGGAGGAGCCAGGAGCGACTGCCATGATTAGAGCAGCGACAGTATGGGGCATTCATATTGCGTGTATGATTGCAACTTCAGGTCTCAAGCAGGGCGGCCGGACGATGCCGAGTATCCACTATGTATCTGGTGAAACACCTGAAATTTCTTGCTGAAACAGCTCGTTTGATAAGGGATGATGTGATGATATTTCTCGTGCCCAGCGTTGGGGTTTTAGCGAGTTTTTGAAATGAGGACCATTGGTGGACGCTGTGGAGGGATCGTGGAGGCAAAAAATGGACAGGTGGTAACAGCCGGGGCAGCATGCATGGATGCCTCTGAGGCTGCCCTAATTTGGATGGGAGCAGGCGGTCCACTGCGGCGAGCTTTCGCTGTCAAACCCTGTCTCTAGGCTCCTCCCCACAAAATGGGCTGGGGTCAGAAGGGTTACTTTGAAAAAATTATAATTTCAAGCAGCGGGGTCGTTGAATATTTCACCATAGAATAATGGAATAGCATTAGTGGTTCTATTTTTAATAGTTTTTACGGAAATGGTTCAAGGTTAAGATCGAACAGTATGGGGCATCCATATGGCGCTGCTATGATTGCCACTTCAGGTCTCCAGCATATGGCGGCGAACAGGATGGGCCGCGTTCAAATGTATTTGGTGAAAAAACACTGAAAATCTGCCTGACACAGCTCGTGATACAGGGGACGATGTATGGAGGCAGTGAACTAGTATTAGATTAAAGGGTGCTGCAGTTAAAACCTATGTGAGTGGATCTGAGATGCGCTGGCCTACACTGCCAGGCGAGAGCTTTCGACAATCCAAGTCTCTAGGCTATCCCAAAACAGCACTTCTAAGAACCTGTGGATAAGATCAAGTGTAGTAGCCGTTCTATGGTTTAGGATAGGGGGCGGGTGCGGGGAATGTAAACGATGGCAAGAAACGCTGAAATAATATTGGTAAATGATAAATGCTTGCCCAGTATATGTTGTGGATTACTTTACACAGCCGGGTGGCGACAAGTTAACAAGTTTATGTGGAAGCCATGAACACAACCAAAATTATGCTCGACACAGCCGTTTGATAAGGGGACGATGTATGGAGGCAGGGAACTAGTAGTAGATTAAAGGCTGCAGTTAAAACTATGTTTAGTGGAGCTTGAGATGGAGATGGCGCTCCGGCAGCAGGCGAGCTTTCCCAATCCAAGCCCTGTCTATAGGCTACTCCCCAAACAGACTTCTAAGAACCTTTGTATAAGATCAAAGTGTAAGTAGCGTTTCTTATGAGTTTAGGATTATGGAGGGTGAGGGGAATGTAAAACAGATGCGGAAGAAGCGCTGAAATAATATGGTAAATGATAAAAGTTTGCCAACTATTTTGTGGATACACAGCAGGGTGGCGACAAAGTAACTGGAAGCATGAAAAACAATCCAAATTCGCCTTGACACAGTTCGTTTGATAAGGAGACCATTTATGGAGGCAGCAATGCGATGACTTTTGGAGGGCAGCTTTATGGGGCGATCGGGGTGGAGGGGTAGCAATGGAAGACAACGGGTGGAGCCAGCTAAAAAGACGGACATGTGGAGGCTGATAGGAGACAAGTTATTTGGATAGTGCCTGTATTTGCAGTCCAAAAAAAGTTTTCAAACCAGGGAGCAGGTAGGTGGTCCTCCAGAAAAATTAAATAATTGAGTGCCTGTATGTGGCAGTCCAAAAAAAGTTTTTCCAAACAAGAGAGCAGGTAGGTGGTCCTCCAGAAACAGTAAAATAGATTTAGTGCCTGTTATGTGGCACTCCCAAAAATTGCTCAAAACAGAGGACCGGGTAGGTGGCCCTCCAGAAAAATTAAATACATAGATTACTATAGCTAGAGCCAGTTTGGCCCTAGCAAAAAATAGCCGTTTCCTATGATTTTAGTGACAAAGAGGAGGAGAAGGAGGACAAGCATGAGGAGGAGGAGTGCATACATTATTCAGTTGAGCTTCTTTCCCTGGTGGAGAATGAAAATGCGGAGAAATCAAGGCTTTATTAATCTTGATAAGCGTCTCAGCCTGTCAGCGCTGTCAGTCGACAGGCGTGTAAGCTTATCGGTGAGGATGCCACCAGCTGCACTTGAAAACCCGCTAGCGGGCCAGGCAGGCAAGAAACCTACAAGGCGTACGCCGCCAGCTTCGTGCCAACATGTCCAGCTTGAAACCCAGTAGTAGTAGGGGAGCTGTGTGATCCTGTAGGACGATGGTATGGTCAGCTACAGTACTCCTCACCATCTTTTCCTGTAAGATAGACCTACTCTGCCGAGACTAGGACTGGGGACAGGTGACCAGTGTCTGCTGGGGTGACATAAACTGGCAAAAGGGCCTTGTAAAGGCGTCCCCCCTGCCAGTGCTGGACAAGGCTGCCTGCTGCCTACTCTCCTCGTACTTGTCCCTGCGCCAGAGAACTACGCACTCTGCCGCTAGCGCTGTCGAAGGGACTTACTGTTCAGATGTGCACCAGGGCTGCTGGTTATTCATTGCATTCTCACAATCATTTCCTTCCCGGATTGGAGGGAAAGATTTGCTTGACCGGGGTCCAGGAGAGTGAATTACCCAGATAATCGGTATGCTGGAATAACATTCTTTGAACGCGAGGGTCACGGGATAGGCAGCCCTAGCATTGAAATATGCCATATGTGCCAGGTGCAAAGCCAGAATTCAATCCCCGCACTGGCCTGATGCCCATTTCTCCTCCTCCAACTCTCCAACTCCTCTTCTTCTGCCCATACACGCTGAAACAGTGAAGGATGAAGGACTGAAACAATGGTCCCCCTTTCTGATCCGCCAACTTCTCCTCTAGTCCTCCGCATCCTCATCCACCTCCTCGATATGCGCCTGAGAAACAACCTAAGGGTGCTTTGGCTATCAACCAGGGAATATTCTTCCCCGTCTCTGTGACGAGCGCAAAGCTTCAGCCTTCATGTGCAGAGAGTTTCAAACAGGGACAATAGCGGGGGATGGTGCGGTGGATGGCCCGGCATCGCCACTGACCATCGGTGTTGACTCCTCCCAGCTACCTCAGCCCTGACAGATATCAGACCATCCACGTCCACTCATCATGTAGACTTGAGGAAGCAGATGACCTGACTACCAGTTCTGGTGGCAAGTTGACATCTGGCAGTCTACAATCGCTCGCGCTTGCTGGTAACCTCGGCTAACATGGGTTTTAAATGTTGAATGTTTTCCACTCGTGGGCACGTCGCAAACAGTCGGTGAGCGAGCGTTGGAGCGGCGCTGCCGCCTGTCCTGAGAGTGGCCGCATCTGGGTGGACTTCCTGAAATGCGCACAGATGCGGCGCACCTTCGTGAGCAAATCAGACAGGATTTGGGTATGTCTTGAGGAACGCTGAACTATAGATGTAAACAGGGCCAGCATGGCACATGGTCAGCTGACGAGTGATAGTCAGAGCCGCCACCAGGTGACGGCCGTTGTCCACACAAACATTGCCTGGCTTCAGGTTCAGCGATGCCAGCCACAGATCAGTATGCGCCGTGATGCCTTATAGCTCTTGGGCGGTGTGCCTTTTAATGCCCTAGGCTCAGCAGTTTGAGCACCGCATGCGTCGCTTAGCAATGGCAATGCTGCTGTGCCTGAGCTACCGACTGATGGCGCCATGCCCACGGATGGTATTCGGAGGAGGATCGTGGCGGAGGGGTGGGAGGGAGGAGGCGGCATAGTAGGACTTTGAGACCTGGACCGAGGTAGGGCCCCGCAATCCTCGGCGTCGGCAGTATATGAGCAGACCCAGGGTAGATCGGTCCCAAGCCTCCACCAAGTTAACCAATGTACGTCAGCGAATATATAGGGGGCCCTGCCCGGCAGGGGGTCAGGGCACGGATGAGTTCTATGACACCGTGCTTGGGCATGGCTGGGACGGAACATCGGGAAAAAGTAGTAGTGGCCGGCTGGGGGAAAGAATTACCGAGGGAGGCCGCCCCGCATGACCGGTTTCGAAAGGCCTCGGTCTCTACCAGCCTACAGGGCAGCCTCTCCAGGTAAGGAACTGGAGATGTGGACGTTGAGGCTGGGAGTGTGGGTGGGTTGCGCTCTACTTCCTTTTGCGCTGCAGCGTCTGGGGGTATGGAGAGATGAACGCTGGTGGATGCTGTGGAGGATAGTGGAGGCGAAGATGGGGGTTAGCCGGGGAGGTGTTTGGTTTGGGCCGTGGTCCTGGCAGGGGGCTGACTAAGCAGATGACACAGGGGAAGGAGCAGTGGGGTGCCCGGCCGGAGGTTGAACGGGCTTGGTGCCATGAGTTGGGTGTTTAGCATTATATGCCTGCGCATATGGTGGTTTAGTTAAGTGGTATAGTGGTGGAGACCCCGGCTGATCCTGGTTTGGCAAAGGTTGCACACACAGTCGCGGTCGTCGGTTGTTTCTTAAAGCACCTCCCGACTCTGAAAATTAGCCATGCCACGGGAGCTTGACTACGGGAAACATTGGCGCTGATGCACCAGCTCTGGCCTGCCTCTCCTGTTGGCCCACCACTGGCCTCTCCCAACATTGTCTGCTATAGGACTCGCTCCGCTCAGAAGAAGGCACGTGTTCACCTGGCTATCAACCCAGCTTGGGGTCTGTCAACCTCATCATCATCGATCCCTCAGTATGCTCCCCCCTAGGACTTCCTGCCCTGACAAACAACTTAACACGTCCGAAACAACGTGGATCATAATGTCCGACACCTCCTTACACCATTCTCCACTACGTGAATAATGTCATCAAACCCACAGACTGCGGGACTCGGTGGAAACACCGGGCACGGAAAAATTAGCTCTAGCAGCAAACCGGACAAGTGGTTTGTGACTGTGTAAGGGTCCAGGAAAACCGTTCCTCAAGGTATGGGTCAATGCCAAATTTTGCTGGGAAGGGGGGCAGACTGGGGGGAATGAGGCTGGAGGTGGAGAGCCGGAGGGAGTGCTGATTCGGTGACATTAGGGTGGGACTGCGTGGACGGACTGAATGGTGACAAATGGTAGAAGCCTTGCCGCAATCCACGACACACCTCTTCGCACTGTTCTGGCCTCAACAGGCTTATACCACGAGCCCAGAGTAACTTGAGACATGAGACACCTAGGGAGGTAGTCTGCGGCGTTCCCCTGCTCCCTCATCAAGACGGTGGTGTCTCACCCCGCCCAGGACCACGGCCTCGAACCCATGCAGTAGGTGGACGCCCACGTACACGCCCTGGTCCTCACCCTAGCCCTCGGGGTTCAACATTTCCAAAATTAAGTGTGTAACTTTAATGTTTTTTTTTTTGTGCTATTTTTTATTGTGATTTTTTTTAAACAAAAACGAGTTTTTTTTTTGGCTATCATATTGCTATGGCTAGTTTCTAACTACAATGACGCACACAACTGGATTTTGTGATGTGGGCCTGATGAGTTTGAGCATAAATGAAATAATAAAGGTAATAAAAAAAATAAATAATCAGCAGACTCTGCCAATCTAATCAACCCCTAAAAAATTGTCACACTTCGGTATTTTGTTTGAGGTGGATATGCGTCATGTTCACTAAGAGCTAAACAAAACGGTCCCAGGTCTCCAGCAAATTCCTCACAATATGGTACTAGCTGCACTAATAATGCCAGCAAGCCAGCCACAAGCAAACAAAAAAAAAAAAGGAAAATATAACGCGATTGTAGCCTAAGTAAGCCGTGGGGTTCTACTATGGCTATTTTGCTAGCTACACTGAAAGCACCACTCTTTGCGAGCTGAGTTTTGAGTATAAAATGAAATAAAGGTAAAAAAAATAAATAAATCAGCAGGACTCTGCCTAATTATATCAAAACCCCTAATAAAATTGTACCAATTCGGGTTTGAGGTGGGGATATGCGTGTCACTAAAGAGCTAAACAAACGGGTCGCAGGTCTCCCAGCAAATTCTACAATTATGGTACTAACTGCACTACTATGCCAGCAGCCCAGCCACAAGCAACAAAAAAAAAGGAAAATATAACGATATTTGTAGGCCTAAGAAGCCATGGGGTTTCCTAGGTTTTTTGTAGCCTCACTGAACGCACACTGCTTGCAAGATGAGTTTGAGCTTATACAAATGAAGATAATAAAAGGTAAAAAAAAAAAAATAATCAGCGGACGCTGCTAATTCTAATCAAACCCCTAATAAATTGTCCCACTTTGGTTGTTTGAGGTGGATATGTGTGTCGTAGAGCACAACACAACCGGAGCAAGTTCCCCCTGCAAATTCCTCACAAATGGTATAGCTCACTCTAATGCAGCAAGCCCAGCCACAAGCAAAATAAAAAAAAAAAATGTATAACGTTATGTAGGGCTGTTGGGTTCTTGTAGAATCAATCATGCATCATAACACTATTCTAATGAACAGCTAACGATTCCCTGACCAGCGCAGTCTCTCCCTAGCGGGCACCAGAACACAGGGAATGAAGCAGCAGCGGGGCACAGGCTAGTCTATTCGGGTCACGGATCTGGCCAGCAACACTGCTATCGACGGTAAGGGTACCAAGTCATGCTGGGTGGAGGCAGAGTACCTGGCTTGGGATGGCTCTGTTATGGCCGCCAACTAGCAAAACGGCGGGAGATGCCATTATTTTCCGAGAGGGCGAAGTATTTCGTCCGAGCAACGAGCAGTTTCGAGATCGGACGAGTATGTTTCGCTCATCTCTATTATTAGATGATAAAACCAATAATCCATACATTGTATCCATTAATATTTTTTGTAAAGTATATTGCACAAAGATTTTAGATGCACCTATATACCTTGTTCCTTCTGGAATTTGGTTAATTGGCGGTCGTTCTGTTCAATCTAGAACCACGCCTTTATTTTGGTCTGGAGAAAGAAGAAACCATGAGATAAGACACCAACATTCATTGATAGGCATGGACTTCTTCTCCACATCAAATGCATTAGTATTATCATATTTACATTTAAGGTGCAAATAACAAATTTTGGCTTCGTGTTGGGGAACAGTACAGTAGAGTTGCATGAGCCATATTTGGCCCATTTTTTATTAAGGACCACTATTTTTAGCTGATAGCTAGACTTTCTCCTATTCAAAGTCTCAGGACTAGTAACTGTTCTCCAATGTATTTAATACTATTTCTTAATCCTCTCAAAATTATTTACTTGTAACCTCAATCTGAATAAACCTAAAATGTGGATTTTTTTTAGGTTTCACATACAATGATAATAATATAATTAACCCCTTAATGACGCCGATCTGCTTTTAGGGCGGTCATTAAGGGTACTTCTTCTGACGAGTACGCCTTTCTACGGGGGGCGAGCGCGTCAGAAGAAGATGCTTTGGACATAGGGTACTGCAAGTGCCGTTGTCGGGGCTGTGATCTCACAGCCACCGACCGGCACTAACACCCGGCCGGTGTAAAAACTCAGGATCCGGGTTGTCTTAACGGCGTTCGCATGGACCGCGCGGTGCAAGGTGTCCCCGTGGATCGGACCCCCCTGCTGCATGCTAACGGATGTGATCCGTATCTAGCTGATTGCGCCCCGGGTCCGGCAAGTGAACCAGGGGCTTCCGGTCCCTCTACCCGCCGGGGTTCTGCCTTTTGCAGGAACGGCTGTAAGTAACTTACACTTATACACTGCAATACAAGTTATTGCAGTGTAAAGGCTTGAACAAAGTGATCGGATGACTAGTTTTGTTAAGCACAGAGTAGAAAATGTAAATAAAAGTAAAAAAAAGACTGAAATATTTATTTATATTAATTAAAAGAAAATAAAAGTCCCAAATCTCCCCGGTACACATGAAAATGCAAAATAAATATATAAAACACAAAAACAGCGTAATATTTGGTTATCACCGCGTCGTTTATAACTCTGTAAATAAATCTAAATCAAGATTGACACGCTCGTTGAAACGCCGTAAAAAAAATCGGAAACTATCCCCTTAGGTAATTTTTCATCAAACACCATCACAAAAATCTGATCTAAAAAGTGATCAAAAAAAGTTAAGTTCCCTAATATGATACGCACCTGAAAAGAACGAACTCTTTTCGCAAAAAATAGTCCTAAACAGTGTGCTGGACACCAGAAAAATAAGAGTTATGCCCTAGAATTGTTGTCAATAGTAAAAGCAACAATCGACGAAATTCTCAATATTGGTTTTGCTCAGGAAAATTGAGCAGATAAGAAAAAAAACTATAAAAGAGGTATCACCTGCAATCGTAGTGAACCAGAAGAGAATAAAGACAAATATTATTTTATATGTACGTGAAGCGGGGAAAAAAAATGGCTAAAAATCCAAAATAAAAATTGAGGCTGATGATTTGTGTCCCCTTAGAAATAGTTATAAATATCTCATGAATAAGCTAAAAGACCCCCAAAAGATACTTATTTACATTGTATCATCTCCGTAAAAAATAAGGCCTCCTCAATGTGCTTAAAAATAAAAAATAAATTATAGGTCGTTTTACATGTGGACCTACAAATCTGCGTGGAATGGCGCTCCATTATTCTATACTCGGACCGTGCGGACCTGATACAGAAGTTTACCACCACATATGGGGTATCTGTTACCCTCGGAGGACTATGGGATCAAATGTTTGTCGCAGAACTTTTATCATTTAATTTATTCTGAAAACTGTCAGTTTGCCTAAAATGAATGTATTTTCCAAAAACAAATTCCATAGTTTATAAATCGCGGTCCATATCTGTTTTCACCATGTGAACAATTAAAGGGTTTAATGGACTTATAGAAGTTGTTTACATTACGTTGAGAGGGTTGGCGTGGATTATATTGTGGTAAGGGGATTTTCTATAGTCGTGTTAATTTATGGGGTTTTACTATTTTTAGAGCCTTTCAAAGCACTGGAAAGCTGGTGTCCTCGAAAATGTGAGTTTTGGCAATTTCATTGAAAATGAGAAAATCGCCACCTAAAGTTCTGCCACCCTCATAACATATCCTAGAAAAAGTGAGAGGACTGCATAAATATATCTAACATGAAGCAGCCAATACGTAAATGTAATTATCAAGCTTTTTGGGTATTTACTTCCTGTCTGGAATGAGAACATTTCAAACTTGGGAAAATGAAGAATTTTTACAAAACTTTTTTAGCCAAATTTTAAATTTTTTTCGAACGAATCGCAAAACTTAGCACTTAATTTTAAATACATGAAGTCATGTATCACGACGAACAACAGTCTCAAAACACCTGGATCGAGTCTGGGTCATTAGATGAAAACTAGCTGTCGAGTGATACAGGGTGTTTAGTAAAGAAATCGGAATTGTTACATAAAAACTATATAACATGGACGTACAGACTGGACAACACATTTTTTGGCTATAAATCCAGAAAAAAGCTATTTTTATTCAGAAAATGTCGCATTATGTGAGGTAAATTATTAACATTCTTAATAGTCATTTAAAGGTACGTTGTCGCATTGAGGAAGACCTGCCCATATTGTTACAATGCAAACACATTGGCTCTTGTATTGCATTTATGGAGTTAAAGACCCTTTACGTAGTAAGTTTGGTACTTGGTATAGCCTACATATTATTACGTGAAGACACAACAGTTAATTAACACAAAGTATCAAGGATTTGCAAAACGTCTTGTAATTGTTAACACTTCCGTTCCAATATATCCATTGGGATATAGCACAATATATATTATGTTATTCTATAATAAAAGTTCATTTAATTAGCTGTTTCTATTGAAGTCCTGTGACAACCAGAACAGTTTATGAGGCCACTCTTCACAAGTGAACTTGTAGCCTAATATTTTAGTTAAGCAAGAGGAAAGTCAATTTTCGATTAACAGGCAGTCGGGTCCGGGGTACAACAAATATTGTCATAAGGTTGTTCTCAAGTTTCAGGATATTGGTAAGTGAAACTTGTATTTACAGCACTGGACAATTATTTTGCAGTGAATTGTTTCAAAATTGGGGAATTAGCAGACAAATTATCAGATAAATAGCTTTCATTGAGCAAACCTGAGCAATTCTTGCAAGTGGATGCTATAGGAAAATCATGGCTTATCAAGTCAAGGGAGGCTTAACTAGGCTCGTCGTGTAAGAGGTTGTTTAACGAGGGGACCGGGTTACAGGCATGTAAGCAATGTAAAATCCTATTGTGCCATTTTTTATGAAATGTTTTGAATTTTGTTCACTATGAAATTGATTTCCATCAATTTTATGCGTTAATAAGGTGGATTCTATAGCCGTATTTGATATAAAATCTTGTAACGGTAATACCTGTCTCTTTTGCCCAAAGCTTTACCAACAGATAATCAAATTTTTCCCTAAAGTGCTTAAAAAATAGAAAAATTAACTGTAAATTGATTGCACTAACAGATGCAAGAAAAGCATTGTATGTTCTGCTGACTTGTAATTGCATCCCTACCACAGTTGTGTAAGAAAGCCATTACATCACATCATACAAGGATACGTCCATCCATTATCTTAGAATAAAGTCAGCGGATGGTGTCACTATGCCTGCAAGCATTTTTCAAATGCGAAGAGGAGACAGTACACACCCCCTTTGCAACCTGGAATGAACTGAGACCTCACCGGTCCAAAGTCCAAAATTTGTTTTCTGATAGACCAAATACGGCACATAATCCGTATCATGATGGATATTTGTTCTGTAGTTTTTCCATTTTTGGGTTGTTACCACCATTCTATATTTTTCTTTTTCTTATGTTGAAATAGTTTACAAGCAATGGTGAATGTATATAAGGGGTTGCTTTTTTCAGAAAAAAATGGATTTGTTGGGGAAAAAAAAGTGCACAATTTTCCATATACGTTTGTATCAAATTACTCTGGTTTCAGATCTCTGCTGATGTTTTTCAAACGGAAGCTTCTGTGTTTCTTCCTGAATATAAACTGCGTCCTTAGTTCAGGTGATGACAGTGAGTCATTAGTATAACAGAAAAGTAATTAGAGCTTGTGATGTATAATGAGCCGACATAGGGGGCACACAGCTTAAATAGCAACACCTAAGCATCAATATACTCATAAAGTAGTTAAAAATATAAGAAATTAGGGCCAATTTGTTTTTTTTTTTATTTAATGTGAACATACAAACAATTTCAGGAGAGGCACGTAATACATTCTCTTCAAGACAGGTGGTGATACTCACAATTGGGAATTATATGTGCAGGATGTTTAGGACCTATATATTTTATGTATTTACGGAATATAATTGCTTCAACAATGTAAAAATGTTCTTAGAATGTTTTATCAAATTATCCTATGCAAATTTGTGAAAAAACTCTATCTGACAAAATTCTTGTGCAAAATATTTCTAGGCAATGCTCAAAGGATGAACAATGAATAACTTTAAAATATTGTAAGTAAGTTTTTCCTTATTCACAAAGCTGACTATTGTGCAATGTATGGCTCAAGGCTACGCTGCAGTGTAGTAAGTAGTTCATTTGAAAGATACTCTGTTGTTCTTGCTCAGTGGGAGGAGCGGCTGATCAAACAATAGCAGAATACAGTAGGATGTTATCAGTTACTTTTTTGCACTATGTTTACAATCTTGAAAGTACAGACAGATATAGTATGTAGATAGATCCAAATAATTTGTGTTATTAAAAGCTATATATGAAATGATTGTCAAACACAATATTGGGCAGCACAGTGGCTTAGTGATTAGCATTACAGTCTTGCAGCACTTGGGACCAGGGTTCAAGTCCAGGGCACAACATCTGCAAAACAGTACTATGTTTCTCTGGTTATTGTGTGGATTTCTGCGCGGTCCTCCCACACTCCAAGACAATTGGTAGGTTGATTAGATTGTGAGCCCATTGAGGTCAGGGGGCCGATTAGGCAAGCCCTCACACATGCCCCAGCAGTAGATAGTACCCCCCACAAATGCCCAGCAGTTTATTTCAGCCATCACACATGCCCCAGCAGTATATAGTAGCCCCACACAATGCCTCCTGAATTAAAAAAGTAACCCCCACACATGTCCAAGCAGTTTAAAGCCAGCCAAATAAAAAAAAAGGAATTCTAACCTATCTGTGCTCCTGCAGCTGCCTCCTCTGTGCTCCCGGATCTTCTGCTACAGTCAAAGCAAGGCGCCGGTAAAAGCGGGACAATGGGCACAGGCAGCGGTACTAGTTGAGTAAGGACCAGTGATGTGGAAAAACCACACACTGATCACTAAAGAGGGCCGGGACGGGGCCACACGAGTGAGGAGGCGGTGGTTATAACGTTAGACATTGGCAACTCTGCTACCCCTTGTCCAGCCCTGGGACCCATAAGTCAATGGCCCCAGAGCCCCTGCTCCCACTGCTCTCCCAGTTAGCTATGCAACTAATTCACTTCCACAAGACAAGACCTAACCCACAGTGGCTTCAGTACAACTCTGTGACCGTTCTTGATTGGCCTAGACGAAGAGATTTAAAAGGCTGTCCACCAACGTTCACCATCCAACCTGAGGGAACGGAGAAGATCTGCCAGGAAGAGGCAGAGGATCCCCAATCTAGGTGTGAAAAACTTGTTGCATCTTCCAAGAAGACTCTGACTGTTCTAGCTCAAAAGGTGCTTCTACTCAATACTCAGCAAAGTGTCTGAATAATTATGACCATGTGAATTCAGTTTTTATTGTTTAATAAATTCGCAAAAATATACATTCTGATGGGGTGCAGCAGAGGTACATTTTTTGAACAAAAAAAAGAACTTTATATCACCATGGCTACAATGAAACAAGAGTGGAAAAAGCAGTCTGGATACCTTCTGTATCCATTGGCCCACATTTAGCCAAACGAATACAGTCTAAACTAGGTTCAGTTTTGCTTTGGAGTGTGCAGAGCGTGCCAGATTAAACAAAACTGGTGCACGGTCTTCATTATCTGTACCCCTGCACTGCTCTGGAAGTGTGCACCATTTTTTGGTGCACTTGTTAATGCTTGCAGAATTGTGGCTGCAAATTGGTGCAGTCAGCAATAATGTGGCTCAATCTCCAAACACGCCTAGGTGGACATTTTTTTTGGTCTTGTTGGACACGGGCGTCATGACACCAAAAACCTGGTGCAGACAACTTTATAAATTCATGTGCAAGCAGTTTGCACCTTTTTCAGTGCAAAGTAAGACAGAAAACTGGCGCAAAGGACATGCGGCCACCACTGTATGAAAAATGGAAATGCAGACATTTTAAGACTTTTTAGTGCAATTTTGAGAAAGTACTATATAACCGCAGAGTGGTTATTTGGATGAACAGAATTTTATTAAATGTTGAGCATGAGAGTACATGCACAATTCGGGGTTTCAGAGTGGCTGCAGTTTTTAGTGAGGTGCCTCAACATAAGGCAAATGCTGCTATTTGCTGATTCAAGGCACTACGTAGAAGTTGAGATGTTCAATCATTTATCCATTGAATCGTTTATCGTTTATTCAGTTCTTTCCTCTCTTGTCAATCTTGTGTTAATCCTTGATGCAGAAACAGTAAATACATTTCTACTTTATATTCATTAGAACTTTTACATTTCAATAAAAAAACTTCCTTCTCGTAGGGGGTTTCATTTATCTTGTGCTTTTAATTGACATATTAAGGTTCTTACACTTGAGCAGGCATGTATTATCTCTGTAGACATGCCACACATAGCTTTAATACGAATTAGTTCTTATTTATGACAATTCAAACTAGTTCATTTGGATGGACAATCCAAAGTAGGAGAAATTTATTACAGCACTTCAACAAAAGCCAATATGTGAAACAAGGATGGAAATATAAGGCACAGTATTACTGTACTGTTTTTCTCTGTATGTCCAGGTCTTTAATGTTAAGTCAATAGTATACAATGCTGTAAATAGTAGTCACACAAATGCTCTTATTAATCCTTTATGACTTCCAAATGTTTGCCCATCTGACATTGTGAAAAGCACACAGAAACCATATGGACATCTTTGGTAAATATCTCATAAACATAAACTGCAAACTGATAATATAACGAAAGCAAATGAATGCAGTATGTCTTATCGACTATTTCAATGCTTTTATTCCAGATGGCTGAAATGTAACCATCAACAGTTTAAACAAAAAATGTTCTAAACTTGAAAATGGAACTTTGGGTTTTTAAAGGGAACCTGTCATCAGCAGCCCTTTTTTGGATCCCTCATGTCCCCTAGGAAATACTGTACACATGCCAAAGAGTTTTCATAGTTAAAACTATTTTTCCGAAAAAAAAAAATATAATTTAGTTTACCTTTCTTTATGCAGAGTTCTGTCCATAGTCCCATGGGAGTGGCCATTGAGGAATGGCGACATAAATGTATGATGGGAGTTTTTTTTAATTGAAATCAATGCATGAGGAGCAGTTTATCAAGAGTAGAGGGGACCATCCTCACTGGCCACTCCCAGGGTATAGGACCACAGCTTGCATACAGAAAGGTAAACTTAAACTAACTTACCTTTTTTTCAGAAAAATACAGTTTTACTATGACAACTGTTGTGCCAGCGAATAGCGCTCAGCGCAGTACAGTACTGCGAAGAGACGATGCGGTCAGCGCTGCACAGCAGCCGAAACGGGCATTGTTAGCTGCAGGGGATTTCAAAAAGGTAATCTACGCTGACATCCCGGCAACACGCGGTCGTAGTAGTAGGCTCGATCGAGGGAGTTAACCCGTTAAATGCCGCGGTCAACACGGACCGCGGCTTTTAACATGCCTTCCGGTGGTTTTCCCAACGAAAGCTCCCCCCGCGCCGTTTTTCGGGGGGGGAGGGGGGCACATCGGGACCCCATAGACGCCTGAAGGCGTGCCTTTAAGATGGCGTCTGTGACGTCAATTTAAAAGCAAAGTGTCAGCCTATGCATCTGCATAGGCATGGCATGCTAATACCCTGATAATACATAGTATTGCACAAGTATTATCAAGTGACAAGCAATCAGATGATTGCTTGTTATATCCCATGGTGGATCAAGTAAAAAATAAAAAAAAATCACTTTATAAATCACTTAAAAAATCCATAAGCCCCAAAAAAATATAAAGAGACATTATAACGCTCAAAAAAGTCTAAATCATAACACAAACCCCACATATATAGTATCACCGATCCGTAACAACCATAGAATAAAACTAAAAACTAGATGAAACCATATGATGAACGCAGTTAATAAAAAAAAAACGTTTTAAAAACCGCCAACAAATTATGATTTTACCTATGATATCCCACTAAAAATGCAATAAAAAAGTGATCAACAAAACCTAGTACTCAGAATGATAATGTTGCAAAAGAACACAACATCGTCCAGCAAAAAACAAGCATCACCCCAGCTCTGTAGCCAAAAAACGTTAACAATGTTATGCCACTTGGAAGACGGCGATGCAAAAAACTGATTTTCCCCAACATTAGGGTTTTATTGGCAATTTAGAAAAATAAGAAAAAAATATCATGTCTGGTATCCCCGTAATCGTAGACCATAGAATAAGATTAACGGATATAGGATATACAGTGAGCATGAAAAAAAAAAGTAAAAAATCCAGTACAGAATGATGCTTTCTACTCATGACCTCAAAAAAAGTTCCTAAATTTAACAATAGGTGATACCAACCCAAAATGGTAACACTGGAAAAAGCATCCTCATCGCGCCAAAAAAACAATGTCATACATGGCCCATAATGAAAAAGCGAGAAATTTTATAGCCTTCAATAGGGGGCAACAAGAAACTAATAAATCCTGGCAGTGCAGGGTGCTCCTTCTTTCTGCGCCTCGGCTGTGCCCCCATTACACAAGAAATGGTCCACATGTGGGGGGTCGCTGCACTCAGGAGAGAAATTGTTAGTTAGAACAAATTTTATGGTGGGTTTTCTCTTTTATCTTTTGGGGAAATGTGTAAATTTAGGGCTAAATGAAGTATAACCAAACAAATTTGACACCATTTCTAAATTTCACCGCATTTTGATTCAAGTACTATGAAGATCTCAGGGGTAACAATCTGTTGTAAATGCTGTTTATGATAGTTTGAGGGGGTCAGATTTGAAAATGGGCGGGTTATATAGGGGGGGTTTTTTGATGCTAAATATGTAAAATTTTAATTTCAAACAGAGTATTTATCCACCAAAAATAGTCAATTCTGAAAATACTAGGAAAAATCGCGTGATTCAGTATGTAGCCACGTGACGTCAAAATAAATTATCCAAAACATTTCAAAAATTATGAAAATGTAAAGTAGACAAATGGGAAATGTTTATTTGGCAAGTTATTTAGGTGGTAAAATCGGGTCTGCCTGAAAACGCGGTGGATTTTGAATTTCGAAAATGGCAAATTTTTCTAAAAATTCATCATTTTTTTCTAAATAAACGCAAAACTTATCAGCCCAAAATTACCACTAAAATGAGTACAAATGTGGGGAAAAAAAAACAATCTCAGATCGCTTGTGATAAGACAGTGTTTCAAAAGTTATAACCATATAAAGAGACGCAGGCAGAATACAAAAAATGGGACTGGAGCCTTAAGGCTGAAAATGGCTGCGTCCTAAGGGGTTTAAAAACATAGCTCAGAGGAACTACATGTATTATTTCTCAGTGTAACTCCTCTGCCCAAGGTGTTTACAGGAATATAAATGGAGATTTTACAAAGAGTGTTAAAGAAAAATCTACCATCAAAACCCAGCATTGAAGAATGGGGCAACTTACTCATGGATCCAGCACCGTGGCTGTGATAATCTTCTTATACTTGTTATCCTTGCTTTCTTCATTCTAAGATGAACTTTTAAATTATGCTAATGTGGGGCTTGGGTGGTTTTTTCTAGAGCTATATAAGTAATGGTATTTCACTCATGCAGTGAGCAGGGCAGGTCTTATTGGGTAAAATAAATCAAAATACGATGCTGCACCTTCTCACACAAGAGCGGTCGGGGATGGATCCAGCAATCATCAACATTATAGCATTCTAAAAATTCAAGTCTGGAAATGACTGGCATCTCATGGATTGATATGCACATTTATCTTGTTTTTTAATTTGCAGAACCAAAAATAAAAAAGTTTTGTAGGATTGAAACTGTCTATGCGGTGTCCAGTCTATGTCTTTTTCTATATAGTGACGGAGGAGATTGGAACAAGAGAAAAATTGATCAGGGGTTGGGTTTGATGGGTGGCTTATCACAAGGTGATTTCTGGTTGACGGAAGTCCACAACCAAAAGAAGTTTTATATTGCTGGGGGTAGAAGACTCGATAAATTGTTTGTGAGCTCCAGTCGGACTGAATATTTGGAACACTTCAGTGGTTTTAATGTTTTCAAATGTAGATTGTGCAGAACTTTTGAAATCATTTTGGCAGAAGGGTTTCAATTCAAAAAATTCATGACGCACTAAAGTTGTTCTAGACTATATAAACCACTTTCTAGCACTGTGTTAATATTTTCAAACAACAGTAATTTTATGGACAAGGATTCATGACCAGCTGTGTTTGATATGTGATAATATTATATGGATAATGTGATAAAGAAATTAATGTTTTCTTTATTAATACAAAAGGTATAGGAAGTGAAGGGTAAGGTGGCAAGCAACTGTAGGACATATAAACATAGTACGCAGTACAGCAGCCGGTAAAGGCAAAAGTAGTAGGGATAGGGCATTGAACCATCTGGCCTATGCAAGGACAAAAAGCTGTGTTGTAAATGTATGAAAAATGTATAGAGGATGTATGGATATGGTGGAGAAACCATGCTATGGAGGCATAAATCAAAAGCATATAAGCCTCTGCAAGCCGACAGAGGTGTTATGTGATTTGTAATGTACAGGGGAAAAAAATTGAAGCTTCACACTTATGGGAATTAACACTAAAGGAGACCAAAAAAAATGTCGTATTTGAGGGGACACTAACTGTGACCCAATTTAGGCGGGTTTTCCGCAGGTCCGGTAAGTCATGGATCCAAAAAGTGTGTAGTTTCTTAAGGTCCAGGTTCAAGTTCCGTTAGACGCTGTTATTCCCCATTGTGTCCACGCATGAAGGGAGCGTCAGTCGAAGCCCGGCCTGGGGTCCTTGAGTTTGTCAACTAGTAAACGGATTGAACCCGGTGAGTCCACTCCAACAAGGTTACGGATAGTCAAGAGGAACCGAAACAGGAGCTGTCCACAGGGACGCTTATCGAGAGCAGCGGCATATTCTTGTCAGGGTAGAGTCGCTCTGGGGATGAAAATGATGGTAGCTATATACGAATCCGTACTGTGTGTACGAGTGCCGTTTCTGGAAGGTGTTCAATGTGTGTTGTCGGTGTTGGAATATTCGGGCATTGATCATCTCTATTTGTGGACTTATTTCAGCAGTAGCTTGGAATTCCTTATGTTCTTTTTTTAGTCTACTGCGCCAAAATTTTGAGACCTCTAATATTATTCTATGGGATCGTTATGGTTTAGTGTTTAGGTTATCTTATGTTCCAGATAAGAAATAAAGCTATATAAAAACCTGTTGTATCATACTTCAGTTGTAAAATTAAAAATAAGATCATTGCTCCTCTCAAGGCAATTGTTGTATATATATAAAAATCACGCCATGAACCACCCTGTTCCTAGAACGGATACTAGTCCACACAGTACGGATTTCTATAAAATACCCATCATCATTACCAGCCGGAATGTTACATGAGGACGAAAGCGACGCTTCGACAACGCGGCGGTGAGAAAACTCATGTCTTGTCCCTCTGGATGTCATACCTTTGGGTGGTTTGGGTTTGTTTGTTTGAGCAACGGTACATCCGTTTATAGTTTGAATTAGTGAATGACTCTACCGGCCGGGCTCGCTACTGATCAACTGCTCAGCTATTGCGTGGACCACAACGGGGAATAACAGCGTCTAAAGGAATGCGAACCTGGACTTAAGAAACTACACTGTTGGATATACTTGCCGGACCTGCGGAAACCCGCTAGAATTGGTGTCACAGGTTAGTGTCCCACCAAATACGACATTTGGTCTCTTTAGAGTTAATCCCAGTGTAAGAAGTTAAAAATTTTCCCCCTTGTACATTACATTACATCACATAACACATACACATATACTTCTCTCACCCAGCGCAGGTATACCCCAATATTGCTCTTTTTTTCAGTAAATAGCAGTGGAGAGGCACACCGCTGATACCAGCGACGGCAACTGTTCCAACTATACCTGTAGCGTGCGCCTGTGTGATCCTTAATATACTCCATGTTCAAGAAACAGATCTATCCATGGTGTGTAACTGTTGTGACTCCTGTGCTACAGAATTTATTTTATACTTTTAGGATGTTTCTCACAAAGGGTTTTTGTTAAAGGTGTTGTTTCCTATGAAAGTATATAACAGTAAATAAGTAGCTGGAATTAGCTTTTTTTAACACAGAAAATATGGTAAATGTTATAATGTGCTTTACAACTGTATAGCATACTGGTGACTAACTGTATGGCAACTGATACTTAACCAAACAAAATATTGTAAAACAATATTATTTGGAGGTTTCTTAAAAATCTGTTTAAATGTATTGAATATCTGTGTGTTTTCCTCTAATACTTTGGGTAAGTAGCACTCTCTGTTTAAAATGGCACAGAGTATTACTTTACCACAGAAAAAACCCATTTAGGTTACGTAGGAGTGAAGTATACAGACTAGTGTAAGTGTGGGGCTGCAGTACTGTTTGACACGGTGGTGATTGCTGCTGCTGGCTCTGAATCTGCTCTTATCGAAAGTAATGGCACTGCAGAACTGGATCTTATATCTACCCAATTTCTCTCTCACTCACTATGGATTTTTAAAGGGCTATTCCCACAAAGACAAGTTTCTTATTTGCACTCAAGATAACAAAATAACACATTCTCTAATTCACTGTTATAAACAAAAATGCAGCATTTCACAGATATAAGTCCAGCCTTTCTCTATCAGTCCTATTGTACACCATTTCTGTTGCCCCTAGACACGACCCTGTAACTTCTGACTTGGGGTCGGGCGGTCATCTTGGATTTTTGTGTGAGATCGTGCAGATGAGACTTCTATCTGTCTCTGCTATGAGACTGTAGTCACGCCCCCTGAACGCAGCTCAGAGATCACTACCTGGCAGGACATTGTGAGCAGAGAGAGAGACTGCAAACTACAAGTGTAACAGTGTAAAAGTCTGCAGCATCTGTCTGTCAGCCTTTGTGTATTCTTATGCATCTCTGATCTGTCTCTTCTCTCTATATTTGTCAGTGTGTTAGTACAATCTCAGAAGCCAGATGAAAACTTATTTACACCTGTACCCTGATAATGTAACCACATTGTTACTCCACAGAACTAGATGGATTATAATGTGTCTTCTTAGAGAGACCCTGAAATATTACACTGACCAACCTTGAGAGTGATAAGAGCTAAAACAGCAATAAAAAGTAATATTGTAAAGTTAGGGGTTAAAATGATCTTTATTGTGTTAAAACCCCTTAAAAGAAATCTACAATCGAAATCAAGCATGGATAAACCTGGGGCACTCACAGCTCTGGGCACAGCGACTGTGGTAATCTTCTTAAATTTTTATCCATCAGGGGCTCTGGTGGTTGTTTGCAGAGCCTCTCAGTGCTGCAGTGTCAAAGGCTGTTCTAATAAGCAGAACATGGCTCCCCACCTCCTGCTCTCTTCCTCCTCTCTCTGCCTGTGTAATCTAGAAGCAGCAGGAAGTGCAGGGGGAGGGGAGACCTGCCTGCTCTTTGATTGGAACAACATCACTTAGTGGTTTTGGAGACACCAATCAGAGCCCTCTGGAGTCAATAGCATAATTTTAAAAGTTGATTTTAGAAGGAAGGAGGCCAACAAATTTAAGAAGATTTTAAGAAGAAGTCTCAGTGCCTGAATCTATGAGTAAGTGTCCCTGGTTTATCATGCTTGGTTTTTGATAGAAGATGGTAAATGTTCCATTTACATAACTTTAACCAGTTATTTTTATTCTTAATATTCCTATATCTGTCCAATCTCTTCCAAGGTGAGCTTCATTTTATCATTTCCTTACGTAATACTCTCAGAAAACATATTTGTTCTTGTATTACTTAGTAACCATTTATTGTAATGAGCAGTGTATGTTTCAGGAACTTCAAGAAAAAATATGCCTGCAGCATCTGGTTCAACCACTGGACCTTTATGGCCCATCTGATCAAGTACTGTTGTTAAGGGAAAATATAATATTGTTATTTCAGTAGGTACTAAGAAATTATTATTCTATGGTTGTTTTGGGACTTTCAAATTGTTTTGTAAAAAAACCTTGTATATGTACCAAATAAAATTAAACCACTTCAGTTAGGCCATGTTTAGACAGATTTTTATGGCTAAAAAAATACAACACTGGCTGGAAAAAAATCTGTAGTAAATCCAACTAAACATAACCTAACCTCATATACAAATTGTATTGTTCTTTAATAAATTTATTAAAAAGACTTTTACTTATCATTTTTTTCCCCTTTTAGAAATGTGTACACAGAATAGAGCGTTTACTAATTTACAATACACGGTTGATTTGAAAGCTCCTATGTATTAAGGCCGTAATGAAAAAATGGGTTTGACACACAAAGTAACTGCAAGCTTCTCAAGAAAGCAGTTCTGTGGGGCTGGATTTCAGATGCTCAGCGAAAGTAATTGCTGAACTAATTTAGCCAAAATAAAGAGACAACAATAGACTTCTGAAAGTCTGGATTCCTAGATTATTTTGTAGCAAGTGAAATAGTAAAGATATTTCAATCCAGTCCAGTGACTGTGCAAGATAAGCTAGATAAAAGCCACTATTAAAGGCGCACATCAATTTGGTATCAGGGATGACTACTGGGCAGATGTAAGAAAATAATTCTCTTAAAGTAATTGTCATGTTGTAGGGATCTCCAGGTAAAATCTTCCAAAAAAAGCATACTATTTGAATTGGCATTTGTAAGCTCATCAGGAGCTAGCTTTCTTGGCTCTATATTTCATAATTCTAAACCAAATCATTGTGCAGTGGGACTTATGACTTCCTATTAGTTATCTCATGATGTGGGAAAAGGCTGTTCCTATAATCAAAGTGCTGAAAATAGGTCCATTCCACCTCAATACTATCAGCACCCGATAACAGATCTTCTCATTTATGAGCTATTTCCAATAAAGAAAATATGTGATATTGAGGTCTGTATGATTGGAGGTTGAAGCTATTACATCAATTTCTGCCAATATTATGAATTGAAAAGATACAATCACCAGAACTTTTGGTACCAAGTATTTAAAAGTCTGGAGAGAAGAGAATGCTTTCTTCTCTATACAGTGTAAGGAAGAAGTTGAAGTTCTTAGGTTCATGGCATATTTTCTTTGAGCGAACATGGAGAATGTCTTATTTGTTACACTGCTTCTGAAAAATTATTAGCTTTTCAAAACAATTACAAATTGTTTGGAAGTACAGCCTTTTTTGTGATATTGTACTGAATTTATGTAATGAGACATTGGAGCTAACATAAAGTTATATATATTGGTTTAAAAAATGTTTTCTATGCATTTATTTTAAAGGGAATCTGACACCAGCATTATCACTCCTGAACCCACAAGAAAGACATAAAATGAGCTTTTAAGCTTTCCCTCTATAATGTACAAATTTCCCCTTTTACTTACTGTATATAGAAAGGCACGGTAGCAGTTATCCCAGGAGATAAATCATGCTGTGAGGCTAAATTAAAAGGATTATGTCAGATGCTGCTAGAACCAAGTGAGTGACTCAGTTGTAAAAAGGCACCAGTAACATAATTGTCTGGAGGACTTGAGCTACAGACATTTAAAGAAATTGTAGAGCATATAAGCTGCAGATATAGATTCAATTCCCAACTATGTCATTAGATGGCTTTTCTGATTCTGTAGCACACAAAACTGCCATACTGCACCATATAATGGCGAGTTACCCACAAGTTGAATAAGCAACTGTAAATCATTGTTTTGCTCTGGTCAACTGGAGCAGGATCTAACAGGGAAATATCTTGAGCCAAGGATGTATGTAGGGAAGGATGCATAATGTACTCAACATTGTGATGTTGTGGATTAGGGTTTTCTTGTATATGGGCCCAGGGATATCAAAATTAAAAACAAGCTATGCGTACCTCTCTGCAGCTCAGTGCGGCACCTCCAGTATGTACACAGAAGCTCAGATGTGACAAGGCATTAATGTCGTTCACTGCAGCTGCAGTCGATAGTAGGTGTGCAGCTGCCAACATGATGCCACTGCTGAGCCTCTGTATACAATGACCATTGGTGATGGTAGGTGCTCTGCTGAACTTAAGCACCACAGTTAGGGGAGTATAGTTTGTTTTCTAAGAAAACTAAATTTAATGTCAAGTAGAACCCTCTAGTCTGACTGGATGTAATGACTTTCTTGTAAAGTCTTCACCTTGACACAGTATGTGCTGGTTACTAACATTGTACTTGTACTGTTCTCACATCCCTTGCTGTGCTGCATTGGCCTTGCTGATTCATAGCGGCCAAGCAGTTAATAAGTGAACAACCCTCTGTACAAGTTAGATATCAATTGTAATCCTAACCAAGAGAAAACAAGGTAGATGTGTATTTCCAAAAAAAAAAAAAACAGGGCCTGCTCTTAAAAGCCACATGAAAGTAATTGCATGTACATGTTTGTAAATCCATCTAGATGTTGTGAAGGTTATTTTATTCCACGGTAGTATGGCAGTATATGATAGGATCGCACAGACACCCTAGGGTTAAAGTACCCTAGGGAGTCTAAAAAACAGTAAATATAAAAATAAAAAAAAAGTTTAAAAAAAATTATAATAAAAAAACCAAAAAATTCTAATCACCCCCTTTCCCTAGAACTGATATAAATATAAATAAACAGTAAAAATCATAAACACATTAGGTATTGCCATGTCCGAAAATGCCCGATCTATCAAAATATGATAACGTTTTTTCACTGCGTTTAACTCCGTAACGGAAAATCAAGGCCAAATAAAAAAATGCCACTTTTTTGCCATTTTAAAAAGAATAAAGAATTCTATAAAAAGTGATCAAAAGGTCGTACAGTCCTAAAAATGATAACATTGTAAACGTCATAAAAATCCACAAAAAATGGCACCACCCACAGCTCCATACACCAAAGTATAAAAAAGTTATTAGCACCAGAAGATGTATGAAAACGTATGAAATGTATGAAAACACTATAAAACCTATATAAATTTGTTATCCCCGTAATTGTAACGACCCAAAGAATACAGTGAAATCCGTAAAATCAAAGAACACAAGAATACGGCACAAATGCGTTTTTTTTTACCAATTTCACTGCATTTGGAATTTTTTTCCTGCTTCCCAGTACACAGCATGGAATATTAAATACCACCATTTTGAAGTGTAATTTATTACGCAGAAAATAAGCCATAACACAGCTCTGTACATGGGAAAAAAAAGATTTTTGAATGTGGGGAGTGAAAAATGAAAATGCAAAAACGAAAAAGGTCCGCGGCGGGAAGGGGTTAATACATTACATGACAAAAAATAACTCTTAACTACTGGGATCTGCAAAACTTTGCATACTGACTATTTACATGACAAATATGCATCCATCTCCAGCATGTCTATGTGTATCCTATTCACGTACTCTACCTCCTTATCACCATCTCTTAGGGAAACATCAGTACTGCATTTCTATTACCTTTGCTTTTAAATGTGTAATGTACAGGAGAAAATGAGTCGTATGAGCTCGCAGCATACCTGGTGCATTAGCCCGTTTACATCCACAGCTCCCAATGTTTTGTGACATCTTTTCACTCAAGAAGATTTTTCCTTCCTGGCTCGCATACCCCTGACAGATCAGTCTGTCAGACACAAAATGCAGTCTGTCAGTTTCTATCTTGCTTATAGGTTTGATTAGTGTAATAAAACTGATCATTTCCTTCAACATACTATGAAAGCTAACATTGCATATTCTCATTTTATTCTGGGGTCAGATGAGATTTTTTTTGCAATGCATTTCTCATACAGTTAGGTGACTGATTTTGTGGTAGAGAACAGTCTTATCGTTTGTTTACCTCCACTCAAGTTACACAATATTGAATTCTCTATTTATATGTTCTCTCCTTGCTCTTTTTGCAGAAATCTACATATTTTTGTGTTTTAGTTAAAGGTTTATTCATTGCATGGTTTTATGAATTATAGATAACTTGATATGTGATAATCAACACTTAAAGGGAATCTGTCAAATGAAAAATCCAATATTTTCTATAGGCAGTTATAGAGCAAGAAGAATTACTATATTGTATCAATCTGTAAATAGATGCAATAGAACTTATGTCATCATTCTATCTATGCTCATCCTGTTTTTAGAAACATGGACTAGTCATAGGGCTGCCATCAGTGAGTGACAACTAGTTCCTTATAGAGTTATCTAGTCATGGGCGTGGTCCTCCAGTGATTGACGGTTATCTCTGTCATATGTGGGCAACATGTCAGTCACCAATAACATTTCAAATAAATCTGTTGAACAACAGACAAAAGAGGTGTTTGATATTGTCAAGATTATTGACTTTCAGGAAGGGAACCTGCTGGGTGACACTGGAACATCCTCTGACAGCCCCCTTTTCTCCAAACCTAAGTGATTTTATCTGCTATCACCTGTCATATAAGGCTCATATAAAGCTATCCGCTAGGGACCCCCAAATAATGACAGTTTACTACAATAAGGCCTCATGCTAAAATGGGCAGCAAACCGAGTCAGGTTGTCACACCGTTTTCAGATGGATGGAGAAAGAGGCGAGAGCTGAACAGTCACACTGCAAATTGGGGCAGGAATAGGACCTGCTCTATCATTTGTGACTAACCAGCTTGGTTGTGGTGTGGTAGGACACACACACTTCTGGCACCATGATAGGGTGTGATAGACGATTATGGGGGCTGTGATCTGGCCGAAATTTGTATGGTAATGTATTTTATGACCAAGTGTTTAACAACACTTTTTGACTCAATATCTTTATATGAAGATATGTTTTCATGCGGGTATCCTAGAACCTTGGTCTTACAGTAGATGGATCTTTCCTGTATACTTCTATTCCCCATAACTTGGTCAATATAGCAGTATCACGATTGGATTGTGGCGCATCAGCGCTGGCATGCAAGTGATGGAAATCGGGGGGCGTGGCCAAACTAAAACCCGGCAGATTCAGAAAAAACGCTGCATTTAAAGAAAAAAAAGTGTTGCAGAGCTTGCACTTACCTTCACTAAGAATAGGCCGGTGAACTTGAGTGCGTTCCGATGCTCTTTAGCGCAGCACCTGGTGGACGTCGGAGGAACTGCCTTAATGAATCCCGGCCGGACGCGAATCCACCGCAGAGAACGTGCCGCTGGATCGCGTATGGACCAGGTAAGTAAATCTGCCCCATTGTGTGAATATATACATACAGTATTACACTTCTTGCTAATTTGTTTTTTTTTTTTCCTATAACAAGGATTTTTTTTCTACCTGTACAAGGCTGCCAAATGGGAGCCACGTTTTCTCCCTCCTTTGTCAACCTCTACATGTCATGCAGTGCCATATTTTGGTATGAAACATATATAAATATATTTACACACTACCACTCAAAAATTTGGGGTCACTTAAAAATTTCCTTATTTTTTGAAAGAAAAGCACATTTTCTTTCAATGAAGCTAACATCAAATGAATCATAAATATACTCTATACATTGTTAATGTGGTAAATGACAATTGCAGCTGCAAATGTCTGTTTTTTAATGCAATATCTACATTGGTGTATATAGGCCAATTTCCAACAACCACTACTCCAGTGGTTTAATGGTACATTGTGTTAGCCAATTGTGTAAGAAGACTAATGGATGTTTAGAAAATCCTTGTTCAAGTATACTAGGACAGCTGAAAACAGGCTGATTAGAGAAGCTATAAAACTGACCTTCCTTGGAACTGGTTTAGAATCTGGAGCATCACATTTGTTTATTCTATGAAACTCTCACAATGGCCAGAAAAAAAAGAACTTGTATGTGAAACGTGACAGTCTATTCTTGTTCTTAGAAATGAAGTCCATTTCATGTGACAAATTGGGGGGAATTTTCTCCAGATTGCCTCAACAAATTAACCGCTAAAATGCCAAAGGTCTGCAATGCTGTAATTACAGCAAAGAGAGCAAATGAAAAAAGGAAAATATAAAATTTTCACATACTAGAGAATGTTCATGGCTGGCAATTTAACCAAGACACAATAATTAAATGTACTAAAATACCCTAGAGGAAGGATTGGCATGAAGGTGCAGTATGCAGTACTTCAACAAAGGTGATGTACAGTTAATAGGGGCTTAGGTATTTCTAGTTGAAGGCAATTGGCTTTATTTCACCATGAAAGCTGCCTATACCATGTGGTTTAAAGCTTTTAGACATGCCCAGTGCTCAGAGACTTAAGCAGCAACTACTGTTTTGTTAATCTAAAATAACTCCCATGGACTGCAAAGACTTTACTTAATCTGTATAGCCAAAGGTTTCTACCCAGGGACGTGATAATCTGGTGTGGATGATCAATCATTTATATAAGATTCATGGCATGTCATGATAAGAAAGGAAGCCACATGAATATAGGTGTGAAGTACAATTTATGCAGAAATACTGACAGTAGCTATTTAACGCCATATCGTATGTGTCCCTTACATATTGTGGTTTCTACAATGTACATTCCATCTGTCACTCGTGGGCATATCTAAGAGGATAGCAAGGAACAGCAGTCGCTATGGAACCCATCTGCAAAGGACAGTTAGAGATGAAGAGGTCATGCAAAATTTCACTTAGCTTGCCAAGGTTTTATTATATAACTCAGTGTACAATAAACCATTCAAAGCATTATCAAGAACTATAATATTATGATGTGGCTGTACTGTAATTGGTATGTATCATTTTTTTTTAAATATCTTTATACTATGATATCAATGTGAGCTTTATACAACTACTCTGGTACCACTGTGTTTATTATATATTTGTGACACTGACAATCTGTAATTCTGTAAGAACAGGCAAAACCCTGGTATTGCCTGACAAAAAAGGTGCAAAGCCATTAATAAATGTGCCCCAGTGGGTTTATGTGTACTAAAAAAAATTCTTATTGCAGCAAAAGTTAGGTGATTTATAAGAAACATAGGGGCAGATTTACTTACCCGGTCCATTCGCGATCCAGCAGCGCGTTCTCTGAGGTGGATTCGGGTCCGGCTGGGATTCATTAAGGTAGTTCCTCAGCCGTCCACCAGGTTGCGCTGCTGCGCTGAAGAGCATCGGAATGCACTGGAGTACACCGAGCCGGGCTGAGTGAAGGTAAGTGGAAGCTCCGCAACAGATTTTTTTTTAAAATGCTGCGGTTTTCCCGAATCTGTCGGGTTTTCGTTCGGCCACGCCCCCGATTTCCGTCACTTGCATGCCAGCGGCGATGCACCACAATCCGATCGCGTGCGCCAAAATCCCGGGGCAATTCAGGGGAAATCGGCGCAAACCGGAAATATTCGGGTAACACGTCAGGAAAACGCGAATCGTGCCCTTAGTAAATGACCCCCATAGTATCTATCTATATTCATTCTGAAAAGGTAGAATGTAAAATATAATGTTAAAACATAATAAATTTAAGTAAATCCTTCATCTTTTTGCAGTGAAATTCAATTTTCTATTCAGTGACAGTAACATGAAATAAATATGAAGCATGGATATGTAGCTGCAGCTGTCCTTATAATCTGGTAGTCCTAGAGGTCTCACACCGTACTTATTGTTCCTTGTATATTTTATGTCTTGAGACATCTACTGCCTATTTACCCTTTCATACTGATCCACAAATTAAATCCATCCTAATCCATCACTGTCACTGAAACTCTATAAATAAGTATTACACTATCTTTAGGGTCTTAGCAGTGATCTGAAGCTGGAAATTGTTTCTTAAAGGACAAGTAACACAAAGATTCTTGTAATCATTTTTCATTCCCTTTTTACCACATATTTATCATGCCATGGTGAGATAATTCATTGGGGGTCATTTACTAAGGGCCCGATTCGCGGTTTCCCAACGTGTTACCAGAATATTTCTGATTTGCGCCGATTTTCCCTGAATTGCCCCGGGATTTTGGCGCACGTGATCGGATTGTGGTGCATCGGCGCCGGCATGCACGCAAAGGAAATTGGGGGCGTGGCCAAACGGAAATCCGACAGATTCGGAGAAACTGCCGCATTAAAAAAAAAAAGTGCTGCAGGATTCGCACTTACCTTTACCAGGAATAGGCTGGTGAACTTCAGTGCATTCAGACGGGCCTCGGCGGACTTCAGCGCAGCAGCGACATCTGGTGGACGTCGGAGGAACTGCCTTAGTGAATACCGGCCGGACCCGAATCCACTGCAGTGAACGCGCTGCTGGATCTCGAATGGACCGGGTAAGTAAATCTGCCCCATTGTTTTCTATTTTAATTATACTGCAACTTTTCAACTTTCTAGCTCATTACTGATCATTTTTGCTGGGAGGGAGGGTTAAAACTTTTACCATAAAAAAAAGGCTTTGGCAAATCTGAAGGTCACACAATTTATTGTTACTTGAAGATGAACTGTCATTCTGGATATTAACGTTACCATAGACTAAAAAAAAGTTTTAAGAAAAATGTTGTGCAATAAAATAAAATAATTTATAAAAACTGCTGTTAATGTCATTGAAGTTAAAGTTTCTCTGGTTATTCAGACCCTCTGTCCTGCCTGACCCTAGACTTCTGATTTACGGTTTCCGTGTTGTCTGGTCTTCATAGGAATATCCCTTTAAAGGAGCTGTGGTTGAAGGTGTTCTCTGTATTTAGACCCAGGTAATCTCAGAGCTAGAGATGGGCGAATTTTTCAAAAATTTAATTCGCCGGGTTTGCCGAATTTTCAGACAAAATTCGATTTGACCCAAATAAAATTATGGTGAATTACGTTAAAAACAGGTATTTCCTGGCTGCAGAGGGCCTCTAGGTAGAACATTGTGTCATACTCAAATATGCATGGGGAGCCTGGTTTGGTCTTAAAACAGTGCTGTGTTTTAGTATGACACGCACATGACAGCCGCCGCTCTTAGAATCGATTCACTCTTCAATTCCATGGGCACTTACAGAGGCCAACTTCACCAAATAAGCGAAGCTGGAACACAACCTGTAATGGTAACGTCTGTGCCAGCTTGAAAGGACTGAGCTAAGGGCCAAGATCTCTTTGTACACTGACATCAGATGATTCCATATATTACGACAGAACCTGTTCTGTTAAAAGCGGATACATGTAGAAACCCCCAAAAGAGTGGAGAGGGTGTCGGCAGTAATTTTGCATTGACGTCACTGATGATTTTGCCCTTCTTTTCATCCATCAGTGTCCACTTTCAATTGGTCAATAATCTATCAGGATTGCTAAAACCAAAAACTAACAGGAGTTGATCCAAAACAGAGATGACCAGTAAATGGGATATTTGCATCTGCTCTGTGTTCTGTATCCACTCCTGCTTTGGGTTATCAATCCTGAAGCTTTTAATTCCTTGTGACAGATGAAATGAAGGGGAAAACCAAACATAGTGACAACGTCAAAGAGTGGCAGGTGAAAACAGCATTATGGGAATCACAGGCTGTTCAAGGGAGACACCGGCCAGTTGACAGCAGCATGAGTAGGCCTCAGAGTGGCAGAATGACAGAGTGTGGAGGTGGCGGTAGCAGCAGGAGGTAAGAGAGTGGCACAATGACAAATTCTGGAGGTGGCAGCAACAGGAGGTCAGAGAGTGGCACAATTACAGTGTGTTAGGTGGGTGGCAGCAGTAGCAGCAGCATGAGGCCAGAGAGTGGCACAATGAAATACATACTCTGGTGGTGGCAGAAACCTGGTAGGCCACAGTGTGGCACAATAACAGACTGTGGAGGTGGGTGGCAATTCCAGTCCCTGGTAAAGATGATGGGAGGT
Source organism: Engystomops pustulosus (assembly GCA_019512145.1). Lineage (NCBI taxonomy): Eukaryota > Metazoa > Chordata > Amphibia > Anura > Leptodactylidae > Engystomops > Engystomops pustulosus. The sequence goes on from CM033643.1 coordinate 97,185,199, forward strand.
AGATGGAGCAACTAGCAGCAGATGTGTGGCATCAGGCAGGTGGCAGCATCAGCATAGTGGCTGAGGCAGGTGGTTAGAATCCAGACTCATTTCTCAATGTTTGGGGGAGGCGTCATGGCTGATCTAAATTGATGCATATTGCATTGGTTTGTTGAAATCCTGGTCGATCCACGCCTGATTCATCTTAACAAAGGTCAGTCTCTCCACATTATGGGTGGACAAGCGGGTTCTCCTTGGGGTAACCATGACTCCTGCTGCACTGAACACCCGCTCTGTTGCCACACTATTGGCCAGGCAGGACAGCTTCTGTACTGCAAACTCCACAAGTTGCAGCCACACATCAAGTTTGGCTGCTCAGTAGTCCAGGGGATCCTGAGGTGGTAAAGTGGTGTCCCAGTAGGCAGACTTAAGCTGCTGCTGGTGGAGCTGGTACTGCTCCTACCCCCCCATCTCCCCACTGCAGCCGTGGCAGTAGTATGTGAGCGATGACTGTCAGGAAACTCCTGGTCAGACCTGACAGAGGATGGAAAATTTTGCACATAGGCAGTGGCGAACTGTCTGCACAGTATTTCTCTATAGTACGCCAGATTTTCCTCCCTCTCGGCAGCTGGAAAAAAGGCAACCATATTTGACCAGTAGCAAGAGTCCAAGAGGGTGGAGAGCCAAAACTCATCTCTATGCCAGATGTTGACTATACGTCTGTCACTAGCTAGGCAAAGATATATGCTGTGGGCCATCTGCTTAAGTGACTCTGAGGGACTCCCGGGCTCCATCTCCACTGTATACTGCTACGGTGCTTCTGGGTCATCTGCCTCATCTTCTACCTCCTCCGGATGCACATGCCCCTCCTCTCCTGTCAGAAAAACCACTAATTTTACCAGATTCTGGTTGGTGTGTTCCAATGTCCTCCTCCTCCTCCACTTCAGCCCACACTAGGCTAATGTGGCCATGAGATGTAGTCTCCACTTCTCCAGTGCCCTGACCAGACAGATTTTGCAGCATCTGTTCCAGGACATGAAGCAGTGGAATTATGTTATTCATCCCATAGTCCTGGCAACTGACAAATAACACGGCCTCTTCAAAGGGCTTGAGCAAACGGCAGGTGTCACACATGAGCTGCCAGTGGCTGACATCAAAGTTACACAGGGGAGTACTCCTGTGCGCTTGCATCATCAAAAAATCATTAATGGCTTTTCTCTGTTCATACAGACGGTCTAACATATGGAGGCTGGAATGCAAACAGGTAACGAAACATTGTATATCAGCCTATGTTGCGGGAGGCCGTTCAGCCGCTGCAACTCGAGGGTGTGCTTGGCTTTGTAAGAATGGATGAAGTGCATGCACAGTTTCCTGCCCATTTTTAGAATGTCTTGCAGATGGGTGGAAGACTTCAGGAACCTTTTGACAAGCAGATTGAACACGTGCACCATTCAGGGTGCATGGACCATCCCTCCTCGGTGCAGTGCAGCTCCATGTTCCTCCCATTGTCTTTCACCATGGTTCCGATTTGCAGTTGTCGGGGAGAAAGCCACACATTGATATTTTCTTGCATGACACAGAGCAGTTCCTCCCCTGTGTGACTTCGTTCGCCCAGGGAAACCAGGTGTAGAACTGTGTGACACCGCTGTGCCCCGCACATGTGGTATGATGGAGCAGTACTGAGACTTGTGGTGGTGGAGTAGGAGGAGGAGGAGGCAGACATTGGTGCAGGAGCAGCAGTTTGACAACGTGGAGGAGAAAGAGGCGTCTCCTGTTCAGTTGTTGGAGTGGTTGGAGCTGGGTGGGAAGCACATTCATCTAGTGGGCCATAAAGAGTATATACTGGCCCTGACCGTAGATACAGCTCCACATCTCCTCACTGCCGTACACCTTGGAAGAAACCGATAAACTTCTGTTCTACATATTTGTGAAGGACTGGTACTGTCTTTTTGGAAAAGGAATTTCGGCTTGGAACTCTCCACCTCAGTTTGGCACAAGCCATTAGTTCTATGAAGGGTGCAGAGTCCACGACTTGGAAAAGGGAGGGACTGCAGCACCAACAACTTGGTAAGGGACACATTCAGCTTCTGAACCTTAGGATCGCTGCACGCATACAGTTGTCTCTTTGGAATCGCCTTCAATGATTGCTGGTGCCATGCGTGGCGAGCAGCAGGAGCATGTGGACCAAAAGATCTTGTCAAAGACAAACAGCTCCCTTCGACAGAGGTGCTGGAGCCTTGACTGGCTGAAATAGCATGTGTGCCACTAGGTGCTGCTACTGTTGCTGGGGCGGCAGGATGGACCACCACATCTGAGAAATATTTCTCCCAGGCCATTGGATGGTGATGCAGCATGTGTTGATGGAGGGCTGTGGTGCCAACATTAGCTCCCTGGCCATGCTTCACTTTCTGCCTGCAGATTCTACCTATACACACGTTCGGCTCCTCTGTTGTCTTAACAAAAAACTGCCAAACCGCCGAGTTGGTGATTTAACTGCCAACACTGTGACTAATAACGCCGCTGCCTCCCTGAACCCCTGTGCCACTACTTACTTGGACCTGCGAAGCGAGTTTTGTACCCCGGGGCTGTTTGGCTCCCGTCCTCGCACTGCTGCCACCAGCTGACTAACGACCACAGTATTGACTTGCTGCCTGCTTCGCTGCCTGACGTGCAAGCTGATACCCTCTTCTCCCCGATGATGATGATGAAGCCCTTGCTTCACCCGGCGCCCAAGTAAGACCGGCTATATCATCATCGATTTGTGTTTCCCTGTCACTGCTATTCTCCTCAGCGGTCTCAGTATGCCGCTAACATGCTCCTGGGCCATGCCAACTAAGGGTAATATCTGACAAACTCACGGACTCTTGGCTGGGGTTGTCAGATGTCATTTAGGAGGAAGTGGATAACCTAGTCAACCAATGGAGAACCTTTGTTCATCAACACCGGCATTTCTGGCCTCACAGAGTCATCCCTGCTGGGACGTCCCCTTACTGTGCTGCGACCTGTGCCTGCTCCACCTGCCATCTCTCTGTCTGACATATTAGTAAATCAACTATGTTGATTTTACACAGATTTCTTGATATCTACTTTAGCAACAAAAAAAAATTGAAATTTGGGGAATACAGAATGCCAAAAACTGACACCCTGGACATTGAGAAAAAAATCACTTCATCAACTATGTGGATTTGACAGGGATTTCTTGATATCGACTTTATCAACAAAAATGAATTGAAATTTGTGGAATACAGAACCCCAAAAACGGACACCCTGTACTTTAGAGCAAAAATCGCAATTGCAACTATGTGGATTTGACAGGGATTTCTTGATATTAACTTTAGCAACAAAAAAGAATTGACATTTGGGGAATACTGAACCCCAAAAACGGACACCCTGGACATTGAGAAAAAATCACTCCACCAACTATGTTGATTTGACACAGATTTCTTGATATCAACTTTAGCAACAAAAAAGAATTGAAATTTGGGGAAAACAGAACCCAATAACTGACACCCTGGACTTTGAGAAAAAAACACTCTACCAACTATGTGGATTTGACACAGATTTCTTGATATCTACTTTAGCGACAAAAAATAATTGAAATTTGGGGTATACAGATCCCCCAAAACGGACACCCTTGACTTTGAGCAAAAATCACTGCCATCAGCTACTGAGTACAAGCAGCTAGAAGCTGGAGACAGCACATGCAGTGTAAAATAATGGATTGCAAATGGCCGTCTGTTTTGATTGGGCTGTGACATCACATAAGCCTGCTGGTCGCTGATTGGCTTACATGTCTGCACATGTGATCGAGGGTGTTCCTATCTTCTTCCCAGAGTTCACTGCCCCATGTAACACGTTGTGCTCACGGCCATTTAGCTTATAAAGGGGAAAAAAAATTGTTCCCACGAATCAGCGTAAACTTTGGATTCATGCCGAACCACAGTTTTCCTGAAATTCGAAACAAATTCCACTTTGTTTGAATCAATTTGCCCATCTCAACTCAGAGCATTAAAAGAAGCAATGTGAAAACCAAAAATCCTTAATCTCACTGTGGTTAAAGATGAGTGTTCAGAAATAGTTATTCTTAGAGAGGATTAAAGGGGTTTGCCCATGAAAAAAATTCTCAAATTTCAATCCCCTAGTCATGTTTACAAAAAAAGATAATTTATAACCAATTACTTTACAATTTTCCTCAGTTTTATTGCTGCTTTATTTAGCCCCCACCATTCAGTGATGGTCATTGTAAAATTCCAGAGTTTGGACGGGGTCTTTGTAAGCAGACACTTCATGATTCCTCTGTGCTATGAGATGCTGTGTGCTGACAATATGGTTAGATTATCAGGGTAAATGATTATATACACTTTCATTTAGCTTATAAGAATTCTCTAGTATCTGACACATAGAAAGAGATGAGACAGATCATAGATGAGAGATGATGAGATTCATGATATGCATATAACACACAGCTCTGAGAAATGACATTCTTAGCTCTTCTATCTTAGCCATAACATACACTGTCAGTTCTGCTGTGCCTCCCTCCCCTGGATAAAGACATTGGGCGCTTAGTAAATGACCCCCATTATCTGTTTGCAGCTGTAGAGTAAGTCTCTACTCGCTGCTGTTTGCCAGCAGGAAGTCTCTGTGTGTGTGTGTGTGAGCTCATCTTGGAATGCAGGGGAGGGGCATTAGGCAGAGAGGAGCTTATTTCAGATTTCCACCTGTCCTTAACCACAGAATTCTCCTGTTCTGTAAAGGGCTCTCATTGATATGTCAGAAGTCCATGCCTGTCTGACTGACCCCACGACAAGCAGCAACCTCTCCTTAGCTCAGTCTGGACATATGACCCTGCTCTTTTACAGCACATGTCTCACCTGGCCAATCACTGTTTAGCAGTCAATAAACCAGCTTGGCGCTTTTCCCCCAAACACTTATGCGGAGCACAAATGTCGCCTGCTTGGCTTCAGGGAATGTGCATGCTGAATTCACCAAATTCTGTATGGACCTGAATTTGGCAGTCAGGACCCGCTCATCACTTTCTTGACCTTTTGGCTAAGATCAAATTTAATGTGTGTTGTAAAAGTTGTTCAGTCAGCCATTTCCACCACTGCTTCTGTCACCAGCTGCTCCTCCTGCAGGACTTTGAAACACTGATGATACAACAACATGAATAAATATGACTTGCAACTATTAGTTATGCAAATTCTAGTCATTTAACTGTTAACTACATTGTTACTGTTTGATCCTGTTGGTGGAACAATCCTTTTCTTCTTGTGTACTTTAATTAACAACCTTTTTCTCAAATTCCCTAATAGTGTGTTATTCGATTGATTTCTAAGTGAAAGATCACTGGCTAAAATTGAGGAGCAGCCATGAAGATTTCCCAAGAAAATAGAATCACCATCATCCAACTCATTGATTGTAATCGTTCAACCAAGAAAAGTACCAAACTGAATCATGTTACTGCCATAATGAAAGTGGACAGTAAAAGATTGGGAAAAGGTGATTTGCAGCAATGAGGCAAAAGTCTTGGCTGGACTTTGATGGGTGATAAAGGGTCTGAAAGAATTAAGGGAAAAGACAGCCAATGGATTGAGAAATTCAAGGAACTGTCATGTCCGGTGGAGGATGACAAATGATATTGGTTTGTTTCATAGCCAAAAGTATCGGATTCTTCATCAGAATCAGGTCACAATGCTGAGCTGTATGTGAATATTTTACAAAATGAGTTACTTTGAAACTCAAGTACTGTCGTTATGAAAAGGCTGAAATGAGGGGGGTGTATTAAGATGGAAGCTTTGATTAACTTAATGAGAATTGCAACTTAAGTATCTTTTTGTAATGTATATATATAAATATATATAATATATAATAATCTGAGCAATTGGATTGCAGGTGCAATGTTACGAGTAGTAGAATATATACACACAAAGTGATATTGTGATTAAAAATATTAAAACTGAGTATTTGTGGAAAGGGATCCAAAAGTTACAATTCTTCTACAGGAAAATGGATGTGGATATGAGCATGTCTGAGGAAGAGGGGAGGTTCCCCTGCAACATCACGCGATGTGCTCTTCGTCGTACTGCCTACTGCAGGTACTTTGCCTTTTTTGGTACGTCGCAATGACCTTTTATGGCCGTGAGCAAATAAATAAGGACTATATATACCCAACTACTGTCCTACATAAGGGTGAAGCTGTTATTTATCACTACAAGTGACTTTCTGTCTACTGCTACATATGTAAGTATGGATTAATGCTTTAAATCCACATTTTAATTGAAGTTACCACACTGTTGTGGTAGTGTTTCCTGTGTAAATACACGATTGTGTCCACCAGCATAGCCAAAGCCTCTTGACTGTACTGAAGGGGTGGGGCTTCCATCATAACCAAGCGCACGGTGCTCTCTCTATCATAGTATGATTATCGAAATAAAGAGGTAAAGAGGTTTATTTGCATTACTTACAAGCTGAGGCTGGATGCACATGAACATGTGCTTGCCCGGGCCACAACCTGGGCAAGCACATGGCCAGTTGCAAGAGAGAGGAGTGCTGTTCATAGAAAGCTGTCCCATATTGTAAACGGGGCTATCTGGACTGGTCATGGTATGGTGAGACATAGAGAGATTACTGAACCATGACAGGGAGGGGGGCATAGACCTCTATGGGGGCTTTGATCTGGCCACAAATTTGTTGGAAACTCTACTCTAAAGGTGCTTGGCAATGATTGCAGTATCTTATTATCTGTCAGCACTTTAAAGTAAATCTACCACTACATTTGAGCTTTATTAACCATTAACATTGCTGGGAAGCTCCCAAAGGTATGATTTATAATTTTGTTATAAAGTTAACTTTTATCTTAATTTACATAAAGCATAAGTACTTTGGATGACCTTCTGGGCTTCAGTGCTTATACACGCTCCCAGAAGCACTTCTCCTGTCTCCCAGCAGAGAACCCACAGCACCTATAGCCCAAAGGAGTTCTTGAACCATCCCCCAAAATACTTGTGGTAATTAATATACATCTGTAATCACATTTGTGGGAGCTATCCAGCAGCATAAATAGTTAATAAGGCTCCGAGAGGTAGATTTCATTCAACATTTATTTTTTTAAAGACTGTGTTTCTAGTTAATTTTGCTTAATAAGAGGTAGAGATCTTTATATATAAATATTTACATTTGTGTACCAAAAACTTTTTATATTGACAGTAACTATGACAATACATGTTTCTTTTAAGGTTTATTATTTGATCTATTCTTGCATGCATTTATTTTTTTTTCATTTGTCCTTTATCATCACTACCTGCATATCTGAAGAATGCTATTTTAAAAATCTCATTCTTGCTTGAATGCTCCAGAGAGGTTCGATGTACTGTACTTATTGAAAGAGTTGAGGTGACCATCAATGACGCCTTTTGACACTGATAACATAATGCAACGCAATATCTACTTTAAACTTCTGTACTCCTGGGTAATGGAGGTCATGCACGGTACTTCTTGCACAATCCATTTGTTTGAAACACTTTAATGTCAAGAGGTCTTTTCTTTATGAACTGTTTATGAAAGAGGTTACTTCCCTTGACGCTTCACATCTTCCACTCTTTCTTTTCATATAAAAAAGGGAAGATATATTTTTTTATTTTCTGATTGTAGAATTTTTTTTACTCTGTAAACATCCATTTATCTTTGCTGTTTGTTGTTGTAACACCCTATTCATGCTATGGCCAATGACTCGATCAGGGCGCATACTACACAGGTGGTTCACCAGTAACAGGCAACCAAGTGTAGGAATAGGACCTGAAGGGAATGCTTCATCCTCAAACCTGTGGATAAAAGAGTGACTAAATGTTGGGGTTCCAACGAGGAGCCCTTCTCCGGTCTTTTATCATTGTAGAAATAGATTCACATATAAGGGTTCCTGCATCATCAACCTTTGTAGAAGAGAATGGAGCAGCAGCACGATTACATTGGCAGCCCATCTGACTTCCTTTCTTAAAACTATACACACCTCATCCAAGTACGTATCTTTCAATGAGAGGCTACTGTTATTGGCTTTGTTGAACATGGAAGAAACATACCATAGACAATGTCTTATTAACATTTACAAATACAGTATGTGCGTTTGAGAAGTATACAAAGGATCAAGGAACAGTAAAAGGCGTGCACATGACATAACAGAGAAAACTATGAAACCATGAAATAATAGAATTTAAAAAAAGGCTTGCAACTTATCTTCAGACTAAGAGTTTTTTTTGTAATTAAAAGGTTGTCTTAAGAACTCATGGTGGAACTATCTCACAAATATAAAATTATTTATAATCAGTCAAAAACAGGTCCCTCTGTACCAAAATCTCTGGTTTTGAAGTGCCAACACAACTCCATGTGACTGAGGATGCCTCTCCTTAAATTAATAATGGAGCATGAAGAAACAAGACTGCAAGGCACTGACACTGTGAATGCTCTATTACACCGCCAAATCCATTTTGGTAGTAGGTAACTCAGTTTAATGCATGTGAAGGTTACATAGACAATGGGGCAGATTTATCAAGTGTCTGAAAGTCAGAATATTTCCAATTGCCCATGGCAACCAATCACAGCTCCCCTTTAAAATATTCATGAGCACTGGTGAAATGAAAGCTGAGCTGTGATTGGTTGCCATGGGCAACTGGAAATATACTGACTTTCAGACTGCTTGATAAATCTGCCCCAATGTATTATGTGCAGACTGAAAAAGTTTAGTTCATGCATCAATATCATGTAATTTAGAATATACTGGATGGACATGAAGTGTTTCAACTGCAGTAACGGAAAGGTGACCACTTGACCAGAGGTTCATGAAAGTCAAATTGTCTTTCTACTACCTACAAAGCAATTACAAATTACAAGAAATAGTAGTAAAAGTGTGTAGCCATATGCCATATGAGTTTAGGGGAATTAGGTTACAATTCTAACGAAGATTAAAAACCTTCTATTTAGAAATTCCTGAGAACATATCCATCGAAGAATCTCTATTTTCACCAGAATTTCAAGTGTTTCCTCTCTGTTCCTGTTGTTTCTTAATGTTTACTTATTAACCACAATGAAATAAAGGTCTGTAGAAAAATATACACAATCTTAGGAGCAGTCACAATAAAATGAAATGACTGCGAATAATGATAAACTACTGCTACTAAACATTTAATAACATTTCTATTACTTTCTTTAACTCATCAAGTTATGGAACTTTTTAGGGTGACAGGTTGTCATTAGCTTCTAATTCTTTTTAACTTTTAGATCCATCATTTACATGTGAGCACTGTGTTGTGCATTCGACAAACGTGCAGAGGGCTGATGCAAATGGAAGAACATTTCAGATTTATTTGTTGTTTGAAACAATCAACCAGATGCACAACACCAAAAACAGTATGTCAGCTGAATGCTATAAAATTCAGCGAGCGTGTGTGGAATCCTAACTAAACGACTAAAAAGCTTTTGTCACACTGTTTCCTTATCTCCATATAGTTTATGATTAAGTTATTAATTTATTATTTCAAAATGCAATTTATTTCTCACAAAGCTATTTGTGTAGAAAATAATAACTCAACTCAAGAATGTATTGATGTATAACTTAATGAAGCTAAAATAAGTAGTGTTTTGGCATCAATCATGTTTTTATCTATGAATTCAGATTGGCACAGAAAGGAATATAACAATGGTCTTTGTGCAGGACAGAGCAGCTACATCAAACAAATTCATTGTTGACCATATGGGAGAAGCCCTAGTAGCAAATTAGTAAATAATCAGGGTAAATATCAATTGTAAAATTGCAAAAAACTGTGAGAAGAAAGAAAAACAGGTACTTTGTGCACCTTCATATGCAGTTGCTCTAACAGCAACAGTCACTGATAACATTCATCATGGCTTTTTAACCTCTTAGATGCACTTCCTATTAGATTTCAATTTATACTTTGGTAATTCTTTTGGTATAAACAGACACCTTATCAGAACATTATCAATATCTGAATCGTTTTTCCGTTCACCTCAGCTGAACATTGTATTGTATTAAAGAACCTATTTTGTATTGTATTGTATTAAAGAACCCATTTTCACCCACTTTTCCCACATACTTTTCCAACTATCTTAGCTTACAATATATGGAGTATATAATGGAGTTGTTTTTCAACAAGAAATGGTGAGATACAAACTGTTCAGACCGAGAATTTCTTTATCTCTTACTTTATTGGAAGAGCCTGAGCGCTAGTTACTCTTTTATATTACTGTGTTGATTATGGCGCTTTGGGGACTTGCTCCAGCTAACTAGCTTCTCCTCATACAGACTACACCTATAGTGGACTTTACTTTTATATTTTGCATCCATATACTGTATAGACTGATATTAGTTTCAATTATTTCATTTGGACATAACATCTCCCAGGTACGTATGAGTAGCCAAGTAAAAAAATAATCAACTGCTGTTGGTGTTTGGTTTATTATACTACATTAATGAAAGAGCAAATAATACCTGTGCTAGCTGTTCTAGCCATTCATCTTGATACTTGATTTATTGCTTATAGAGAGTCAAACTTAATAAACTGCTATATTCACGTTCCCACTACACATGAACAAAAATGTAAAAAATACTTAAACCTGTCTCCAAATAGTATTCTCAGAGCTTTGTCATCTACCCTCAGGCAGCAGTGGCTCAGTGATTAGCACTACAGCGTTACTGCACTGGGGTCCTGGTTTCAAGTCCCATTCAGGTCAACATCTGCAAAGTGTTTGTGTGGGTTTCCTCCAGTTTCCTCCCACACCCCAAAACATACTGATAGGTTGATTAGATTGTGAGCCTCATTGGGACAGGGCCTGATTTGACAAGCTCTGTAGCTATATAAATAAAGGAATTATTATTATTACCCTCATGTTCTTGTGCAGTGAATGTGTGTCTTCCAAATGTGTTTCAGTATGTTGCGGGCTTGAGGAATTTACTACTTAGTCAGAACTTCAATACAATGATCCCGTGACATAATGGACCACCTTTGGAAGATATACAGTACCTGCAGCACACATATAAACAGGTCATTCTGTGTAAGTATTAGATCACATAATTAATTGAAGAGCTATGGCAGGTACCACTTTGAATTTGAAGTAATAGTATTAAAATACCTTTCAACTAAAATGTTGCTTAGACTATATCAACAGACGTCATAAATTAATGTCAGAAAGTACCACGTGACATCATATATAATAAAACGATGTAGTAAATTGAGAGTTAACAGCCTTTAAGTCATTATCTGTAGTAGGATGCATGAAGTCCAATACCTTTGATAAAAAATTTGTTGGATGTTTATATGGCTACTCTTACATATTTGTGTTAGTACATTTTTGGATAATAACTATCTTTAGAGAACTGAGATTCTTCATCAGTTGAGTTTTTCATAAGTATTTGACCTAAAGATGTTGGGAAATATGCAAATATGTTTTCCATGATGGGATAAGGAAAACTATGCCTATTTTTGCTACCTTGAAACGCCATTAACACCAAGCTTGACTTTCAAGAAGCTTAATGACATCATGATTAAAGCAAATTAGTATATCTATTCCAAAAGTAATAGATTCCCATCCATATACAGAACTGTTTGCATGGTTGCGTCTTTTCTGTACAGCGTAGGAATTTGGAACTGAGTGAGAGGCTATTGATCCTATAGCTGTTTGCAACAATAACCACAAGTTTACTAACTAAGCATATAATATAATGTAATACACATTTAAAGGAGTGTTCTGTAATTTCCAGAAAACCCCATGAAATTGAACAGGTGTAAGTTAAAAAACAAGTGATGTCACTGGAGCCTGCTGAGGCCACTGATTGACCACACACAGGTCCTGTGACTGTCCACACTTCAGGTCTGCAGAGAGAATCAGTGAACAGACTGCAACTTCAGTGCTGACATCGAAAACCGAATAAGGGTTACTATATTTTATTTTCTGCCCTGCCTGGTTTCCAGTTTTCTCATACTCCTTGAATCCCCTCTAAGAATTGTATTTTTATTCTTCAGAAAAAGCAAATGTTGCCTGCATATCAACTATTATTGTGCTCAAGATAAAGAGTTACATACCACCTTTTGTAAAACCTTCGGTCACAGATGGCACTGTAGACATCCTGGTTTCCTCAATCCTATCCATGGTATGCTCACTTGATAGTTCCATGGTGGGATCCAACTTCTCAGTGGAAACATGATATTGTTCATCACCTGACATCTCTGTGATATATTCTGTATTGACAATGTTTATAATGGTTGTATTATATACAAGTGCATTGATCGTTACAAGAGTCTCCTCACTCTCTTTAAAGATATCATTCATGATTGGAACTTCTGTATAGGGTGTAATAGTAGAAATAGGTATAATGACATTGTTTGTCTGTATAGATGAGGGTGAAAGTCCAACCCATATATCAGATGTTGTCTCACTTGATATATCTATGGCATTATTTTCTAATATTGCTTCTACTTCATCTTGACTTTCTTTACCATTGGCATATGATTCATCAAAAGGCACAGTAAAACCTTCTCTGACTTTATTGGTAATGTCTTGTATGAACTGCTCCAATGATTGTGTTTGAACATCTCCATTCACTTCTTGTTGAAATGAAGTAGGTGACGTCTCATATTCTTCTGCATATGAGACTGTTCTGTATGTACTTCTAATGAGCTCAATAGGGGTTTCAGTTGCAATTTCATCTGTACTTGTTTCCTTGCCTGCTGGGAATGTTGCTGTGGTGATTCCATAGTCTGTTGCCTCTAGCTCTATTCCTGCAGTGGGATTATCAGCTGGAACTTCAGGAACTAGAAGGTTTTCCTAAGAAAAGAAAGAAGGTGAGAACAAATTACTAACGAAAATAAAGAATAATGTGGCAGTCAAAATTACTGCTTCCAACATTGTACTGTATATGTGCAGGTATATGGCTACTTAACAGTTTGATATATTACTTATTTGTAATGCATTTTTTATTCTTACTAGTCTTATTTTTAACAAAGCCCATCTGACAACTTGAAGGAAATCTACCCTCAAAATCATTACTCACATTACTCACAAATTTAGGCTCTATGACTGTGGAAATCTTCTTATTACTATTTATCCATGGACTCCCTCCTTCTAATATCAACTTTTAAAATTATTCTAACAAGCCTCTATGTGCTCTGTCTTCACAAGCCGTTACACTATATCACTCTTACCCTCTGCAGAGGAAGTTTCAGAACACAGTGAGAGGGAGGAAGTGCAGATGGAGCAGAGAAGGAGGGTGACACAGTGTAACAGCTTGTAGAAGGCAGAGCACGAAAGGGCTCAGATAGTGCCCTTCTGGCTCAATAGCTTAAATTTAAAAGTTAATTTTAGAAGAAAGGAGGCCATGTAAAATAAATGTTAGAAGATTATCACAGTCGTCGTGCTGGATCTATGACTAAGTATCTCTGGTTTATGATGCCTGATGCTTTTGATGGTAGGTTTCCTTTAAATATACCAAATCTGACACTGAACAAGATAGCAATATTGTCAGAGTCCCATTACAGTTTCTATCACGTCATTTTCGGTGATCATTTTTTATTACAAAAAAAATAAATAAATCTTGCAATGGATGAAGAACTCGCTGATGTTTTGTAGAATCTTTTATGGCACAATCAGCTGCTTCAACACCATGCAGGGCAAATACATGTTGAGCTCCCATCACTTTTGACAGAAGCATTTTATAGCACTCAGTGCGTTATTGCTACCTAAATGGAAAAACCTGGATAAAATCCCAACAGACCCCATATAAATCAGTACGATCAGTCAATCAGTGTTTTGGTCCATCTCACAAAATGAATGGAAGCACTTTACAATTGAAGCTATAGTAGAACAGGATGGGGAGTTGTAGATGGCCGTACATTTATACTACTGCAAGTATTTATAATTCGAAATGAGTAGCTGACCATGTTATACATAACAATGGCTGCTATGTGTTGATGTGTCTCTGCAGGGCTAATAGAGAGGGGTTTAAAGTTAGTAAATTCCTCTATGATTATAAAACAACAACTTTATAAAATGTATATTTTAAGATGCACAATATCTTGTTTGATTGTTGATTGATTGTTTTCATATGCTATGTAACTGTGATAAAAAATTGCATTTACAATTATAATTTTTTTTAGTAAGGAAGCCTTTTACTATCTCTAAGGATATGCCTGGAATTGTTTGCTCTGCCTACAACTGGCCAAAAAGTCCTCACTGTGGCCAATCAATGGCAAAGAAGACATTTCAAAATTGTTACTGTTGCTGAATTATGAAAGTAGGAAGTAAAAACTCAACAAAGTAACTGGCGACACAAACTTCACGGATGAAATGAGTTGAATGGCAAAGCAGTTAAATATAACATTATGTGATGGTTGGGCTATAGACAACCAATCAACTTTCGGTAAATAAATACTACTACAGGCCGTCCCCTATTTAAGGACACCTGACTTACAGACGACCCCGAGTTACAGACGGACCCCTCTGCCCCCTGTGACCTCCGGTAAAGCTCTCTGTATGCTTTACTATAATCTCAGACTGCAATGATCAGCTGTAAAGTGTCTGTAATGAATCTTTATTGATAATCCTTGGTCCCATTACAGCAAAAAATTCTGAAACTCCAATTGTCACTGAGGCAAAAAAGAATTTGTCTAGAACTTCAATTATAAAATATACAGTTTCCATTTACATACAAATTCAACTTAAGAACAAACCTCCGGAATCTCGTACGTAACCCGGGGACTACCTGTACAAGTTTTATATTGATAAGAGTAGAGTCTATTGAAATTCTGGGTAGTGTCAAAATGGGAAGAACAAAGGATTTGTTAGGGATGTTAATATTTTTTACCAATTTCAAATTTACTGCCCTAAAAAGTTCTGTCTTTAAAATTTTTCGGACTTTACCACTTACCAAATGAGTCTTCGTTTTAGATGCTACCACTGTGACTGGAGGATGAGTATCGCTTTCAAAAAGATCTGAAGGCATATCAGGGTCTATTGAAAGAAACAGATATAAAGCATCAAAAAAGATTTCAGTTAAAAATATTAGTGCTGTTTCACAAACTTTTCAATAAAACATTTTTAAATAATATTATAGGATTCATTTTACTAAATCTACAACTGGCTAAATTTATATAATGATAAATCTTTATTTATATAGCGCAATCATATTCCACAGTGCTTTACAAATGATCGGGTACATATACAAACAAAATAAGTCCTTAGAGAGTAACACTCTATGAAATCTTTAATGAAAAATGAGTGACACAGGAGCTTAAAATACAACAGCCATGGATTACAGAAAAGCCTCCAAACTGAGCAAGTCACTGCTTATCTCCTTCCAAATACAGTATAAACCAGTCACCCTCATCCACAAAGCTCTGCTGCACCTTCCTACCTCTCCTCTCTCATCTCAGTCTATCTCCCAACCCATGCTTTTCTATCTGCCAGTGATGTAAGATTATTCTCACTTTTAATTCAAACCTCCCACTCACATCTCCAGGACTTCTACAGAGCTGCACCAATTATCTTGAATGCACTACCTTATATTATAAGACTAATACCCAACCTCCAAAGCTTCAAACACGCTGTTAAAACAAATCTGTTTAGGAAGGCCTATTACATTCCCTGATTGCATGAAACTTTGACTCTCTTTTTACTAATCCATCTTGTGTACTACTACTGTCTCTTATCTGCTAAACATGTTTATTAATTAAATAAGTGTTATTCTGTTCTCTTATAAAGAATGTCTGGAACATTAAAAAAGCTCTTATACCTCTTGTGTCATCCCCTTCATCCTCATAGACTGCAAGCTCTTGCGAACAGGGCCCTCACTCCTATTGTTCCATATGACTGTTTGTACTCTGTAATGTCTTATTTTAATACAATCTGTAAAGCACTACGGAATATGATGGCTCTGTATAAAAATATTATTATTATTTATAAGTTTAAAATAAATGGCTAAAGAATATAAATCAACATATCTGAGTCACATGCAGAGGTCTGTATGTACAAAACTTACATAATGGGGGTCATTCACTAAGGGCCCGATTCGCGTTTTCCTGACGTGTTACCTGAATATTTGCGATTTGCGCCGATTTACCCTGAATTGCCCCGGGATTTTGGTGCACACGATCGCATTGTGGTGCATCGGCGCTGGCATGCACGCAACGGAATTCGGGGGGGGGGGTTGCGTGGCCGAATGAAAACCCGACGGATTCGGAAAAACCGCCGCATTTTTTTAAAAAAAAGTGTCGCGAGACTCGTGCTTACCTTCACTAGGAATAGGCCGATGAACTTGAGTGCATTCCGGCGGGCCTCGGGGAACTTCAGCGCAGCAGCGCCACCTGGTGGACGTCGGAGGAACTACCTTAGTGAATCCCGGCCGGACCCGAATCCACCGCAGAAAACGCGCCGCTGGATCGCGAATGGACCGGGTAAATAAATCTGCCCCAATATGTTTTGTCAGCCTAGGCCAAAGGGAGAATTAGTATATGAGTAGTATATGAGTAATATATGAGCAGAATTATTGTAGGTACCTGTCTCGTGATAGGCAGCCTCAAACAATTTGATCACAATGTGCATTAAGAACCTTACAATTAAGGTATAGTAATTCTATTCAACTGTTCTCAGCTGGTGTCTTGAGATGTGGTATGGGGGATGAATGGTGGATTGGATATGTCTTGAATACGTGTGTTTACTTTATTTTTATTATCCCTTCATCATCTTAATCTTTACTTAATCATTTTAATCTTTACTTCTTATTGCCTTGACTGGAATGTCAGCTATTAGTAAGTGGTGATTCACAGTGTAGGTTGTTTCATAAAAGCTAATAAGAGTAAACATATAAAATAATATTTTCAATACTAAAGCTTCCTACAAGGATGGTTCAAGATTTCTTTTCATATGATGAATGCAATGGTCACATGAATTCTTTAAGCTTGCTCTGCTGTTTACATAATAGCATGGCCCATTAAGATAATGGCTGCAAAAGTAACTGGCAATTCATGGCTTGTGATGGTTTGGCATTGAAAAGCTATTAGCAATAAATGTAACATTTTCATTCTATATGCAATGAATAAAAAATCAAATCTTCCATATATTTTGGATTGTACAAGTGGTGCTATTAGATTCATTCATTTAAAAAAATCCCATGCTTGAAAGTGAAGATTTTTGTTTTAATGATTTTTTTTAATGAATTGTTATATCTGATTACCTCATTTAAAGCAAACCGAACAATGTCAATACTGTGGTGCTAACCCCTTTCTTTCCACTGAGCTCTGGTGTGTACATACAGAATCTAAACCGTAACTACCCTTGCAGCTTTCATCACATGGAGAAGCTAACAGCATGTAATAAGTAGTATAAACCAGCAGTAAAACAGTTTCATTATCTTCCCTGCTGTGTAGATAGTGTCCAGAGAGAAGTGATGTCTATACAGTTTACAGAAAGAGACAGGTGGATGGAGAGGCTGATAGGGAACAGGGGAGTCTTTCTACCTCACTATTTTGTGAATGAGGCATTACAGATCTGCAAAGACACAGCTTCAACTAGCTACACAAAGATTATGATCAAATAGCCTCCCTCTCCCTCCAGAGCAAGCAGAGAGCAGCAGCTCCAGAAATTAGATTCTACCCAGTTTATGTTTAAATGAGCTATGGTCAAGACATAAGCAGCACAGCTAACGGAGTCAGCTAGAAGAGTATATAAAAAACAGCTGGAAATTGGTAATGAAAGTAATTGGCAAAGTTGTCTTATATCACAAGAGCTATTGATTTGTTGAAAAAAATGATAGGAGTTGCACTTTAAATATATTTAAGTGCACCTCATAAATCAATGGGCCATAGAACCTCATAAATCAATAGCCCCTGTAGCAGAAATCATTTGAGTTATTAGATATCAATATAACAAAAAGTTTGGGACCATTTTGGGGCTATATAACCGTCTTATAAGCTCCATATATACTCGAGTATAAGCCTAGTTTTTCAGCACAAAAAATGTGCTGAAAAACCCTAACTCGGCTTATACTCGAGTCAAGGAAAAAAACAAAAAGTGAACTCACCTTCTGACGCTCCCTGGCATCCATCGCGGCTCCGACATCTGGTCCTGGTCTGTCACAGTCTTCGTGACGTCAGCAGCATTGGCACACACTATGATGTCAGCTTGCGTCTGATGTCATGGTGCCTGCGACAGACCGGGAGGGGCTGGCAGGCTATATACTCGATGGGGCAGGCAGGCTATATACTTGATGGGGCTGGCAGACTATATACTACAGGGGCTAGCTATATACTCCAGGGGGCTGGCTGGCTATATACTCCAGGGAGCTGGCTGGCTATATACTTCAGGGGGCTGGCAGGCTATATACTGGAAGGGGGGGGCTGTGACCAATGCATTTCCCACCCTCGGCTTACACTTGAGTCAATAGGTTTTTCCAGTTTTTTGTGTCAAAATTAGTGGTCTCGGTTTATACTCAGGTCGACTTATACTCGAGTATATACGGTCGTGTATATATACTCGAGTATAAGCCAAGTTTTTTAGCACAAAAATAATAAACTTACTACTCACCATTCCGACGGCCCGGACAGCTCCTCTTCATCTTCATGCCGCAGGTCCGTGGCAGGTCGGTGGCTGCGCCTCTTCTGTCTGCATGCCGGCTCAGGGACGCGACAGCTCCGTGCGCACCGAGCTGTTGTGGCCCCGAGCCGGCATGAAGACAGAAGAGGCGCGGCCACGGAGCTACCACGGACGTGTGGCATGAAGATGAAGAGAAGCTGTCCGGGCCGTCGGAATGGTGAATAGTAAGTTTATTATTTTTTTACCGGCAACAGGGGGCTGGCAGGCAATATAGATAAAGGGGCTGGCAGGCTATCTACTTAAAGGGGCTGGCAGGCTATATGCATAAAGGGGCTGGCAGGCTATACACATAAAAGGGCTGGCAGCTATATACTGGGAGGCTGTAACCAATGCATATCCCACCCTCAGCTTATACTCGAGTCAATAGGTTTTTCCAGTTTTTGGTGGTAAAACTAGGTAGCTCGGCTTATACTCGGGTCGGCTTATACTCGAGTATATACGGTATTTCCATACCATCCACTCACTATCCCTGGGTGCTTTCTGGCCAACATTTCCTGGCGATATCCATATCCGTATGCTATCCATACCACACAGTTTTGGTACAGGTAGCATACAGCCGCACGCATTTCACTGAGCAATATGAATGGATTTGTTGTCCACCGTACTGTACCGTACATGGGAAAAAGATACGGTATAAGAATTGTTTAGACACAGATACACCGGGGGAAATGTATCTGTGAAATGCCATTAATTGCAATTTATTTTCCCCTTCAAGCCATCTCCTTCCAAGTGGGCATGGAGGGGTGGTAAAGGGAGCACCACTGGCAGCAGAGTTAAATGTAAAGCTGAATGTTTGTCACTTTTACGCAAAAGTACATCTAGCAGGCATAGTTTTGCCTGGCGGTGCAGCAATGTATGATGAATCCACTGTGACAGGGGGCGTGGCTTTCACTACACACCAGTGCACAAAAGCTGGCATATCATAAATTCCCTTTTCTTTTTTTTTACATTACATATTTTCATTTAAGTACAGTTTAGATACGAAATGGAAAAATACAGGTTCAAAAGCAGAAAAAAATACAGTGTAAGCAATACAGGGATGCAGCCTGTGCACAGTGTAAACTTGTCAATTAGAAAGCATAAAATTATTTTCATGCCATCGTATTTACATAAATGATAAACCAACAGCAGAAAATTGAGCAGAAATCAAAAATTGATGATCAGCCAGAAAGGGAAAAGGAGGGAAAGAGAAAAAAAAAGAGAAAGGGAATGAGGAAGGTAAAAATATGGAGCTGATATGGTAAACCAACAACCTTAAAAAGAAGACTGGGTAGAGAATGAAAATTGTAAACCAAAAACCTTAGGAAGAAGACTGGGTAGAGCATGAAGATTGATATGGCACTGCACTACACCGACCAAAAAGTGAATGGAAAAGGAGAGGGGAACAGAAGAGGGAACTGAAGAACACTCAGAAAGGGAAAAGAAGAGAGAAAGAAATAAAGAAGAGGAAGGAAAGGAAGGTAAAGGTATGGAGCTTATATAAGGGGAGTCAACTTGCACCTCAAGTAATAAATGAGTGGCAGCCAACTAAGTTGTCATTTCATCACCACCCTGAAAGGATCTAAGAGTTTTCTTATCACTTAGAAATTACTATTTCAAGCATTACTGTTTTCTTAATATCTATTATTATTTTGTGACTTGTTTTTTTCAATATAGTTTTAAGGTGCAAGCTCTAATTTTTTCTAATATTTTGTATAGTAGTGTAAGCTTACTTGAAATATTTGCTTCTCTACGTTCAGCTAGCCATCATGTCTTATGCAAATATGACTTTTAGAAGAATTTGTATTTTTTTAAGGTTTTATTTTTCATATTATTCAACAAATATCAATACTATTATAGCTACAATATATTTAGGAAGTTAGTTTAATTATCCTTAAGAAAACCATTAAATATATTCATAAACAGATGAGAATCCCAATCTGTCTGTTTACTCACCATCTGAAAACATTAGTGTTTGTAGGTCCACAGCCAGAGATCGATCATCATGAAGTGCCATGGCAACCATCTGCTGTAGTTCTATCACAGTGTATGACATTTCTTTTGCCTCTTCATTGTTACCATTTTCAACTTTGTTAGATGTGATAGTAGGTGTCTCATCAATTTTATTTTTAGATTCAGAGTTTCCTCTTTCAAAGACGACAGCATAGCGCACTACAATGCTATCAGATCTGCAGCATGAGAAAAAAGAAAGTATATTGAATTAGCTTTACATTCAGTCACTCTTATCTCTCTTTCCCAAATGTTCTACTGTAACTGGTGCAACAAAGACTTGGATAAAATGCAGACACTACATATTCTAAATAGTAGTCACAACACAAACAATTGCATGACATTGTTACAAATTCTTTAAAAGAAAAAAATTAGGGGAATTTAACTAGACTGATGTAAATGAAATCCTGGCATTAAAGTCAATGTTGTCACCTTTGCGCAAAATAATTTTTCTAAAAGTTATATAATGCACTCTTGAATGACCTAAAATTGGATCAGTATTAGATAAATTAGAAACTGTAGACAAAGTTTCTTAACAATATTGTTTGAGAGGTTAAGAAAGTTTTATATAAAATATAAAAAAAACAACTTGCTTTTAAGATTTCTGTTGCATATTGCTAATGGCACATTATTACTTACAAACAGCCATAAACAAATCACAGCATTGACACTGCAAGGCTACTTGCACGGGAACATGTGTGTCAAGGCTCGAGGTTAATGAACCCCCTCGACCACCACGGACGATGACATAAGCGGAAACCTGGGACCAGAATCTAAGAGGCACCTGGTCTACACCAGACCCCACCGCAAAGCAGGATGGTCTTGCTGCGGCGTGGTGCCTCCAGGTTGTTCCACAGGTGCAACTTGCTCACGGTGGCAGCTAAGGTTGAGGTACAGAATCACTGGGTAGTCTTGTGGTCAGGAACAGGCGGATAGTGAGGGCAGGTGGTGCAGAATCAGTAACGGAGCAGGAGGTCATGGCTGGCAGCGAAGGAGCAAGGTCAGGGGCAGGTCCGGGGTCACAACAGGAGATCAGATTACAGGAATCTCTTTGGAGTAGCTTTTTCAATGGCATTAGCTTAAAGATCTGGTGGGGTTGCTGGGAGATTCCGGCTTTTAAGGAAAACCTGGAAGTGGCCAGCGGTGGCCCTTTAAATCTGTGAGTGCCAGTGCGTACATGCACTCGGGAGTGGGGACGCGCCTGCTGGGCAGCCGGGACGGGAGCAGAAATACGGAGAGCTAGGGACCAGGCGCCACCACTGATTAGTGGATCGCAGGGACACCCGTGACAATGTGCTTTCCCTGGTCGCAAACAAATGTGTGAGGTCCGCTCTTATGGCCATCACAGAAGAAAAGACTGCCTGAGCCGTCATCTAATAAAACAAACCATGGAAACAATGGCCATGTGTATGAGCCCATTAAATTACATGGGGACATGTGCTACTTGTTGAAACAGCTAGCACGCTGCCCAAAACAATGTTTATGTGCATATGTGGCAAGAATCAATCAATCATTTGGCAGTCATTTCTGAATTACCAGAAAAAGATGGACAGTTCATTTTGTAAGCTGACAAAGTTTTTCCATGAGACATCGAGCCCTCTCTTGTACAAAGTGTCCACCATAACAACCTCCTGCAGCAGAGGGTTCCATAGTCTCATTGCTCTTACAGTAACCAATCCATGTCTATATCAATGGTACAACCTTCTCTCATCACGACTTAGAGCAGTGATGGCAAACCTTTTAGAGACTGAGTGCCCAAACTGCAACCAAAATTCACTTGTTTACTGTGAAGTGCCAACGTGGCAGTGACTTATTGCTACCTGTTCTTCGACATCTTTCAATTGTATCGGCCGCCTGAGGCCACCAATACAGTGGAAAGCAGGAGGGCAAATTCAGATTATGATTGCAGCTTCTCTGCGGGGTCTCCTCTGTACAGAAAGAACAGTGGGTCCAGAATGAGGACCTCCAAAGATAATGCACTTCTTTCAACACCTTCTCACTTTTCAAGCAGTTCAAAACAGTCAATGAAGTGTTGCTGTAAAATAGCGCTGTGAGCAGCATATAAGTTGCCTGGGACTGCAGGAAGATTTGATGGATTTGGTCCTCTTTGGTGAACTTTGTCCTGGGGCGATGGCCTGAGTGCCCACAGAAAGGGCTCTGGGTGCCACCTCTGGCACCTGTGCCATGGGTTAACCACCACTGACTTAGAGGATGCCACCATGTCCTGGTCACAGACCTAGGTACAGTGGGTATGGAAAGTATTTAGACCGCTTTACATTTTTCACTCTTTGTTTCATTGCAGCCAATTGGTAGGATCAAAAAGGTTCTTTTCTTTGCCTATTAGAGTACACTCTGCACCCAATCTTGACAGAAAAATACACAGAAATTTAGATACTTTAGCTAATTTATTTAACAAAGAAAACTGAAATATCACATGGTCATAAGAATTCAGGCTCTTTGCTCAGTATTGAAGCACCTTTTGAGCTAGTACAGCCCTGAGTCTTCTTGGGAATGATGCAACAAGTTTTTCACACCTGGATTTGGGGACCCTCTGCCATTCTTCCTTGCAGATCCTTTCCAGTTCCCGCAGGTTGCACGGTAAATGTTGTTGGACAGCTATTTTCAAGTCTCTTCAGAGAAGTTCAATTAGATTTAGGACAGGGCTCTGGTTGGGCCAGTCATTCAAAAAATAAATTCAAAATTACCAAAAGAGACAAAGATAGATGTGTATAGGCTATAATAAATAACACAGAAAAATCAAAGTTCAAAAAATGAGTACTACTTTATTGGATATGAAAAACACAGACAGTTAAAAATATTTAAAATACATACTGTATGTATGTCTGTATGTCTAATGGAGAGAGTTAAATCTCCAGGATTTCCTACAGTAAATGGATCACAATGGCATTCATAATGAGCTACAAATGATAGTATACACAAAAAGATGGATATCACCAGGTAAGCTGGTGAAGGAGCCAAATGCCCACAGAGTCATAGTTGTTCTGAATCCACTGCTTAGTTATTTTAGCTGTGCTTAGTTTCATTGTCTTTTTGGAAGGGCAACCTTTGGTCCAGTCTGAGGTCCAGAGTACTTTGGAAGAGATATTTTGAATCCAGGATATGATATGCACTGTGAGCTTTTAGGTCTTATATAGACAGGTGTGTGCCTTTCCTAATCAAGTCCAATCAGTTTAATTAAACACAGCTGGAATCCTATGAAGGAGTAGAATCATCTCAAAGAGGATCAGAAGGAAATGGACAGCATGTGAGTTAAATATGAGTGTCAAAACAAAGGGTCTAAATACTTTTGACCATGTGATATTTCAGTTTTTTCTTTTTAATAAAATAGCGAAAATATATATATTTCAGTTTTTCTGTCAAGATGGGGTACAGAGATTACATTAAAAAGCAAAAAAACTTTTTACATTTATTTTATTGCAGATATGCATAAGAAAGAAGATACATACTAAAAAAAGAAAAAAATACATAATACATCTCAGATACACTTCTGTATAGATTAAATAGATATTTTTTTTACTTTAGATACAAAAGTTTTGGCAAAAAGTTTTGCTCTTTGGCAAAAGTTTGCTCTTTATTTTTTTTGCAAAACGGCAAAGAAATTAAAACTATATATTTCTGCCTGTAACCAAGAAATATAAATGCCATGATATGTTATTTTTGGCAACCACAATCCTGGAGCTTATGTCTGTATTTAAGCTCTCATTTCTGTTGAGCATTAAAAGAACACTCTTGTCCCTGCATACCTTATATCCAGATATGGAGCCATAAATGTTCAGTATCTCAAACAATTTATCCTGGATAGAAGTGGATGACTTCATATAAACTAAAACATCATCAGTGAACATATTTGTCCAGTGTGTGATCCTACCTTCTTCTATTACCTCAAATTTATAACAAACTAAGACATGGATTACAGTGCCAACTTAAATCAGATTGGAGATATAGGGCACCCTTGCCTGGTGCCCTTTCCTAATTTAAAATGTACCAACAGTAGTCCTGAGATAATCACCTGGGTTGCTGCAGTGAGATATAATTCCATATAAAGTCAATAAACGGGGCCCAAAGTCCATTTCAGCAAGTACTAAGAATAGCCATTCTCATTCTTTGTTATCAAAAACCTTTTTGGCATTCCACATTCCTTTGCAAATATTAAAAGCCCTACTTCTTCCCTTCATAAAACCCATTTGGTTATCAGAGATTTATTTTGGTACGATCTTGTTACTAAGAATTTTGGTCAAAACTTTTAGGTCCTGGTTTATCAGCCAGGGATCTATGGGGCAAGCTTTAGAAAAAATTTTATAAGGTCTTTCTTGCCCTTCTGGAGGATTTTTCTATTACACATCATAATATCAAATAACGTCTCTAAAGAGATTCTATTTTTCAATTATAATCTGGTCCTGGGGCTTTACCCTTGATACTGGATTTTATTGCAAGAACTTTTTCAATCTTACCAAATGGCTGCAATGAAACAACAGGTGAAAAATTTAAAAGGGTCTGAATACTTTCCATACCCACTGTATAAAAATATCATATTGAGGTATGAGAACATAGTAACAAGGTTTCCTCTTAGTGGTCTTTTTTCTAAAGTTTGTCCTTTTTAAACACTGGTGCCTAAAACTGTATATAATATTCTACATGTACAGTTTTACCGGTGATTTGTATTTGGGAAAAACTATGTTCTTATCATGAGAATCTATGCCTCTTTGATACATCCCATAATTTTATATGCCTTATTAACAGTTTCCTATAACTGGTAACTAAAATTTACTTTGCTACCCACCAATACCCTCAAGTCTATTTCAGATTCGGTTTTACTAAGTAATTTACTGTTTAGAACTAAAAATGAGCGGGTTGGTCAAAATTTGCGCACAACGGGTTTGTCTGAATTTAACTTAAAAATTTGAAATTTTACCCAAACCCCATTAAAGTCAACTGGGACCCAGATTTTAACACCCATACATGGCTCTAGTTTGTAAAGTTGACTCATCATCTATGCAAATGATCCCTAGTAAGATTGAGTGCAGCATATTCATTTTCTTCCTTTTATCTGTGCCTCCTGTTTGTTATAACGGGTGTGCTTTATCTTCGGCCAAATCACTGTGTGACTCAACTCAGCTACCCCATTCTCGTCTCCCTCAGGAATAAGAGAGACATTAGCTGTGTGTGACTCGCTGAAGAGAATTCCTGAAGTAGGGTGAATAAGGTAGCTGATTTTATTTCACTTCTGCGAATCAAAACCAACCTCTCTCTCATTCCTGAAGGAGCGGGACATATGGCAGCTGAAGTGAGAGAGCATGCCCTCTGTCAATCTGGAATCTGGAGGTGCGACTGAGCTGGAAAAACATGAATATACGTAGATGGTGAGTCAATCTTCTGAATGAGCTGTGGAACTTTCAGGGTTGGGGAGGAACAATATAAGGATAGTTGTACTGCTATATATTAGAAGTTTTACTTCAATAATAAAGAAGATGCATAGCAGTTATCTAGTGTGTGACTTATGGCAAACATTTGCTGCCCTTATTACCAAATGTAGCAACCGTATGAAAACATATAGTTTGCAACTAAACTCATAATATTACAGCATTCTTTACATAAGTTTACATAAAATAACATTACCCATCTTTTTCCTTCTTCTGTCTTGTTTTTCCAGCATGAAAAAAACAGAAAGAGTTAAATCATTAATTCCATTATGTGGCTATAATAAGGTTTTGACTTTTGTAAATTTGAAGTGACTCTAAAAACCATAATCATATTTAGTACTTTAGTGATTACAAGCCAAAGTTAGATACAGGATATACAAAAGGACAGCTCTTTGTATAAAAGCAAGTACCAGTGTTTACTGGCAAGTCCTGTGTGGAATGTCACGCACCCAAACTAATGCCTTACAGAAAGCCATGAAATATATTACCTATTGTACCTCTTAATAAGAGAGGAAGAAAGTAAGGCAAA
Organism: Engystomops pustulosus; assembly: GCA_019512145.1. Lineage (NCBI taxonomy): Eukaryota > Metazoa > Chordata > Amphibia > Anura > Leptodactylidae > Engystomops > Engystomops pustulosus. The sequence continues at coordinate 97,211,788 of CM033643.1, forward strand.
ACAGTATAAACGATGGTAGAGTAATGTATAAATAATCTTTATTGATGCAGACATATACACTAACAAACACCATTAAAAACAGAATTTTTGTGAATTCTACATGACATGGTTTTTCCACATTTCCCTTGTCCGGGCATGACTGCCTTTCTTTGCTGTACACCACTGTGATAACCCTGTCATGTAGAATTCAGAAAAATTCCGTTTTTAATGGTGTTTTTTAGTGTATATGTCTGCAACAATAAAGATTATTTATACATTACTCTACCATCGTTTATACTGTTTTGCCTTACTTTCTTCCCCTCTTATTAAGAGGTACAATAGGTAATATAATTTAGTGATTAGTAAAGAAAATAGTGATATAATGTAATTCAGAAAAGAGCATTTTCAGTCTTTAAAAAAAAAAAAAAAATACGACAGCACTCTAGAAGTTGAAATATCATCCAGTTATGTAGTGCAAAAGTATCTCATAAGGACAAAATACAATGTTGATTTTCTCACTTGAAGACAGGAAGGCTGAAGACCTAACTTGCCTAGGAATGGTTGTGTCAAGTAATTTTAAGACCCAACATACATTTTCCATGTATTAAGCAAATAGTAAGCATAAATTTGAGCAGTGGTTTCCAAACCATCCACTAAATAATATATAAATTGGTAATTTAATTTTACCATTGGGATTTAACATTGGTTAACTGATACTGATAGTGTAACGCCATGCAAAGCCAGATTCATGACTTTTAAAAAGCCGCAAAAAAGGCACATAGTCACTCCAGCCCCCTACTGGTGTATGTGCTGTAACTTTTTATGCATTTTGCGACTTTTTTTTAAAGAAAACTCCCAAGAAACATTTATTAAAGGGCCAAAGCCACTTTAATGAATCTGACAGCAGCAAAGCTCCAAAGACAAATATAGAACTATCCCAAATGAAATGTAATGAAAAAACAACCCCCATACACATTATGACCTTATTACGCAATACTAGAGCATTTTGTTGTCTTAAAGTGCTAGTTATCTTGTAGCACGCATGTGATCACGTCCGGCCAACAGAAAAGGAAAGAAAGGGCATATCTGAGAGGAACAGACTTTCTATGTTATTCTTTAGTTCTTCAACTAGGAGAAGGACAAAGCAAGTAATAGTTTCAGCACACATGCATTCTAGGTTATATTAAGAATATACTACTAGATGTCATACTCATATAAGATATTATTAATAACTGGCGAGGAGACAATTCGTTAGACATGCATATTAATGTTCCCAAGAAAGAGAACATCTACTTTCCCATGGGATGTTAAGTATATAAAACATTTTTTATAAGGTGTAGGTCACAATCTGATTTGGGAGCTCATTAAAACTGCTCAGCAATTACAATGACCTAAATAATTTAACATGGCTTTAGCTATTTTAAAGATGTTACCGTTAAAACTGTGGAAATAGAATTGCAATTTAAATTTCTCATTTATTTAACGGGGTATTCCAGGAATGTGAACTTCTGATACAAAAATTAATACAACAAAACTCAATGTCATTAATCACAAAATGGAGCTTAACTAGTTTTCTCTCATGATTCAGAAACATTTATGGGTTTTCAAAAGTAGACAGGGTTATCTCCAATATGGCCACCATCAACAACTACAACTCCCATAACCCTTCAGTTTTCAGTAACAGCTCCCCCCTCTTATGCTCTGCTCTTAGTGATTATCTAACAACATGACCTTCTCTGTTACCATAGTAATGATGTGTGTAACTGCCATCACTGCATATTACTTAACTGAGATGGGTCTCACCACAACACTAGCCATATTGGATTTGCTGCAACGAACCAACTACAAGCAACTACTGGTCATATGACCTGCCCAGGCAGGTGCAGGACATGTGATATGGACTTGTGACCAGCAGCCATCTTCTGTCCTGTGTCTCCTTCACAGTACCCAGTAGCATTTTAATTCTCCATTACAGACCACAACATTTTTCTGCTAAAATTAGGACAACTAATTACATATTAGCTTATATTTTAATGACCCATTTAAATAAGAATCATACAAAAGACATAAAATATATTTAATGAAGATGAAGACATGCGGGGGGCATGGCTGGCTGCCCATGGAGTAGGAAGCACACTAGCTTGCTACGTGCGTCCAGACCCACAGAAGTGGCTCAAAACTGCTCACCGAGTAATTAATTTAATCAAGAGACCTTTCTTACAGGTGCCTATATCAAGCAGCGTGATGGAGAAACTAAAAAATAAAGGTGGCCCGAATAAACTGATCAAATTCTTCCCATCAGCGAGAGCGGCCTCACCACATGGAGCACAGCCTACATGTCTGATGATGCAGCTTCTCCAGATCCATCTACATGCTTAGAGGTGGGCTCACCGACCCATGCAGTTACCCCAGGTCTGACAGATCCCGGCAATGAAGAGGGTAACTTAGAGCCCTGGAACTCATTCATCGTTCCAGGCTGCCATGCTCTGAGTGTGCCAGTCTCAGCAAACTACTCCATAAGCTGGCATGGACAATGTTTAAGCCAGTGATGGAAGATCTGTTAAAAACTTTATTAGGTGAACTACACTCCTTATTGCAAAAATAAATACATGCAACAGTTTACACTTTCAAGGCAGAATGTAATACCCAGGAGAGCATATATTGCAGGTAGAGGACAAAATGGCAGAGATGACTGAAGCACATAATGAATTTGTGGATGCAAGTAATATTTTGGATGTATCGGAGGTGGAAGATGTTTGCTTCAATTAGCTTTACAGAGGTCACAATTACCAGTGTCATGGCTTTATACTCTGCTCGGTTTTTACAATGGTTATGGAGTGTTTGGCAGCAGTGATCAGGGCTTCTTAGGCAATATTGTGAATAACAGTGGGGAGGGTTGCCCATAAGATTTGGCTCTTCGCTGATAATCTGATAATTGCTCTTACTAAGACCTCTTTCACATTTGCGTTTCAGATCACATCAGAGTCTTATCAGAATGCACTCAGGGTTTGATCAGTGAAAAACTGACATTTTTCTTTAATCAGTTTTCAGTCAGAGTTTGTTCAGTGTCTCTGTTCACGTTTTTTGGTCTTTTCAATGCATTTTCAATGCTTTTTTCTCACGCACACAACTTGTGTGAAAAGGACTATGGTATATCTTTTGTATGGCAATTGATCAGTTAAAAACACATTGCACTTGCATGTGTCTTAGAGTGCAATGTGTTTTTGATGCATCTCCATAGACTTGCATGGTGCGTTTCTCATGGACATGACTTGCAAAAGTAGAGCATGCTGACACCCAAACACACACTTGACCTCTGTTATTCCTCTGGGTAATGTGCAATACTTGTTTATAAGCAAATACTGTGACCTTTTCTGAGAGCTAGACCTTCTATACCTCTATACAGGTTACTGTAATCTATTTATGATGTATATTTAGATATTTGACCATTGGTGGATTTTTTCTGTGTATGTTGTCTTTTTAAATCGATTTGTTTTAAAGTATTATCTTATGCTTTCTACATTTTGTTGTTTCCTTTTTTTGTGGTGTTCCTAGAGCAGAGTGTAATAACGAAACATGCCACTCCTCCCCTCCATCTATCTGCTTAGTCATCTATCTATCTATCTATGTAAATCTGCAGCATAGCACATGATGGGACAGATTGAAGATTTTGCAGAGGCACAGTGTATCACTGCTATCTCTATCCTTTCTGCCATTTCCTGCTGCCTTGAGGTGAAGAAGGGAGGCTAGACTGTGGATTATTTGTTCATTTATACGTGTATGGAAAGCTAATGATGTACAGGGAAAGATAAGAGTATAGGTGTTTTGTTAGGGCTCCTGGCAGCATGTGGCATTCATGAGGAAATCAACTGAGAGCAGAAAGGAGAAGGGGTGTCTCAAATGTACATTCTCACTCCGTATTCAGTGTGGATGGGAAGTATCTAGCAACGGCCATCTGAGGAGTCACTGATAACAAGGGGAAGGCTGCTGAATAGCAGTGAAAGGAGCAAGATTCGGGTAAGGCCACATTTATACGACTGTATCGGGGATGTATGTATGGCCGCTAGACTGAAACAGTGCCACATACGCGTGGCACCATACCGCTCCGTACAGGGAAAAAAGATAGATTTCCCTGTGTTACGAACCATACATTGTGCATTTCTATGGAGAGGAAAAGGGCCGACCCCCCTCTCCTCACCATCGCGCCAGACGTATGCCCGCCAGGCTACGGCCTGTCATGTTTATTTGTTATGTGGCTGTGAATATTGCAGATTATATTGCTGATCATATGCAGGGCTGTAGGCAAACAAGTAAAATTGAATCCTGATAACCCTACAAATAAGCCAATCCATTCTTAAAGGGGTTGGTCACTTTTCCTCATGTATTTTGTAATGTGTGTGGGGGGTAGAGTATTTGGTAATTTACCAATAAACATGTATTAAAAGTTCTGCACTGCTTTTATGATATGTGAAGTGAAGCCTCTTGTCTTTTCCCTTATCAGTCAGACATTCCTGTCCATAAAATGGCTGCAGATGGAGGGTCATGTGATCTGCAACTGGCGATTGCTCATGGACAGTTAGAGATCACATGACCCTCCACCTGCAGCCATTTTATGGACACCAATGTCTGGCTGATGAGGAAAAAGACAGGAGACTTCAGTTCATATCAAGAAAGAGAAGCAGAACTTTTAATAGGTGTAGATTGGTAAATTACATAATATGCTGCCATATTCTGCCATCACACATTACCAAACACATAAGCTAAAGTGGCCAACTCCTTTAATAATAGTATCATTCTTACAGAAGAGGTTAGAGGAAAATGTCAGCAAATTCATGGGGCTCCATACATGGGCATTACAAATTAAGGATAGGCCCTTGCTATGGAAGCAGTAACTCCTTGCATCATATATCACTATGATGCAAGGAGTCCAGTCCCCAGCACCCTGTGACACAGAACTATGCACTGTCTGCGATCATAGGCTGATCACAGATAGTGTAAAACAGCTCTAATATCACAATATTTCACAGAAAACATACATTTCCAACATCTGAGCAAATGGAGAAGAGTCTACGGGGCAGATGGAGGCTGTAGCAAAGCTTTCCTCTAGCTTATCCCTGTTTGGCCAAGCATAATTTATGGGACCCCAGGGATCACATGCTTCTCCCTGTACCCTGTTATACCTTGAAATGAAGGAGCAGAAGGTCGCACATGCGCCAGCTACTCTATTTATCTCTATGGTTCAGGTGGATATTGCAGAGTATGGTGCTTGGCTATCTCTGTTAGTGTCAAAGAGATGAATGGGGTAACCAGCGCATGCACGACTGTCTCATCTCTGGGTATGACAATGGTAGGAGCCAACTATGTCACTGGAGAACCAGTAGTTTGTAACTCAAAATCAGTACAAGAAAGTTAAGCAAATTGTCTGAACCAATAAATAGAACAGCACATGCTATAAACTGACCTTCAGACTACAGAGACCTAGCATGTAATGTTTATCGTATAGCCGCTGCTTTATTCCCTATAAAAGAATAGGACTAAGCAGTTACTGATTGTATAAAATGCATTCTGTTATGTAGATGTTATATAATAAAACATCCTGTGCAGATGTAACGGCTATTGATTAAAGGTGTATTCGGAGAAAAGCTTAGCTAGAATCCATAAACATCTGGGTCACATATGTTAGTGTCTTATAAAAGGTAATAGCTCCGGATGGAAATACTCTGCTTTCCATCTACATATTGACAATTGTTGAATTCATCTGAAAATGTGATATAAATATGTCAAAGTAAAAAAAGAACATATAGGGGCACATGTATCTAATTTTTGACTTTGCACTTAGCACTTTTGCACCTTTTTTTAGCACCTAAGACAATGAGGCACATTTACTTACCCGGGACCTGCGCATTCCCCGCTGTGTGTTGTCCGCCAGAATGCCCATCTGCCCCCATTCATGAAGATCGTGCGCCTGATTTCCTGCATGTGTCGCTTCCCCGCTCAGGTCCGCCGGAGTTCCCCTTCTTCCTCCCGGTATATGTGAGTACATGTCTTGCGACACAAATCGAATTGTCAATTGTGAAAAATCGGGAAACCCAATGGAAATGCGGCTCCGGGACCCTTAGTAAATAAGCCCCAATCTCTTTTTAAAGTTCACCATTGTCTAGCTTTCTACAGCTTTTCCTGAGTTATCACCCGAATCGAGATGTGAAAGTGACTCTTTTTTAAAAAGTCGCAAAAAACTTTCAGATTTTGTTCCCCTTCCATGAGTAAAAAATAGCGTAGAGCTGTTTGCAACTTTTGGAGACATTTTTGTATCAATAATGAAAATCCACATAGATTTAACCGGCATTAAAAATCTCCATCTAAAATAAAAAGATGTACAAAGCCAAATATATGATACATCGATATGTTATTTACACGTTATTTCCATTGCTCTTTATTATTCTATTCTTATTTATAGGTTTTGCATATTCCTAACTAAATTTTATATTGATTGTCCTATTTTGCTTAATTCACTGGGTCTCACATCTGATGAGTGGATCCTTGCAAGGATTTGTAGATTCAGTACAATTTTTCAGGCATCAACTTGAATCTTAAAGTGTAACCGTCATTTGCAATCAAAGCGAAGCAGAAGTAACACTTTAACTAAGGGGCACTTTTCGGCATGTTCCTTTACAAACTAACCTGAATTTCTCAATGATGTATATATGTTTACAACACTCCCTCCACACAATATTAAAAATCATTTCTGATTTGCTTTGGATGATTCTTTCAAAATAATGGCTAGCTAATACTATCATTCAACCAAGTGTTTGTAGTGGAGCTTGTACTAGATGGGGTTATTTTACTTCTAGAGATGAAATCTTGGATGATTTGCTCATCTCTACTTAAATCATATGTAAAAATCATATGTAAACCCCATCTTCTGAACACTCTGAGCAGTATTGGACTCTGAAGTATGATAAACCAAGACCCTTAGGCTGATTTCATGCTACCATTCAAACTCTGTTAAAAAAAAGTAAAGAAAGGAAGTTTAACAGAAGTTTAACTTATCAGCTAAAAACTACATTGAGATCAGTGTAAATTTTGGTCAGTTTGCCAGGTATCTGTTATCCATAATTTTTTTTTTCAAATGGAGGAAAAGTATTGTAGCCTCCATAATTGTTCCAGCCCAAAAAACGCATAAATAACGAATACCTGCCTAACGGAAGACATTCAATTTACAGTGATGTTAATGGAAGTTTGAATTGATACATTAACCTCTGCTCTTTTTTTTAACAGAGTTAAGGAACGGAAGTTTGAACTGTAGTGTGAAATGAACCTTACTCATAGATCAAGGCACTGTGACTAATCCAGTCACTGTGGTGATCTTCTTCTATTTGTTGTTCATGCACACCTTCCTTTTAAAACGAACTTTTAAAATCAATTCCATCTGCCTAAACTCACACAGTGTGAGTGGGGAAGTCCTCCTGATCATTGTGTCAGCCTATGAAGCTGCAGCATAGAGGGGCTCTGGTAACACCTCCAGAGTCCTTTTGGCTCCTCAGTATAATTTAAAACGTTGATTTTAGTAGGAAGGAGGCCATGGATAACAACTATAAGAAGATTACCACAGTCATAGACCCTGAATCTATTAATAAGTGTCCCTGGTTTATCATGCTGGATTTTGATGGTGTATTTCCTTTAATTTTAGTATTAGTTCTCATTATACTTGAGTAATAAGTGTCATTTGTATAGGATAATTAGACTCTCTACCGGGAAGTTCTGGGCTGAAACAAAAAACCTTGTATTACCCACCGTACAACAGAGAACCTAGTTAACATATTGGTCCACATATATTAACTATTATTATTAACTGGTTGCGTCAGTTTTCTGACTGACCTTGCACAGAAAAGGACATGAAAATTGTTTGCACATGTACTTATGAAGTGTCTCTGACAGCTTTGTGTCACGGCTGCAATATGTCCAACAAGACTGAAAAAATGTGCACCCGGGTCTGACCAAGCACTACAAGCATTCCGCTGCAGAGTCTGACCAAGCGTTACATGTAATACAGCAACTCAACAGAATTTTGTCGCACGTTCTATATTAAAGGTGCACAAAAAAACACACACTTCCCGAGCAGGTTGCACCATATTAATGAAGACCGTGCACCACTTTTAAATTATCTGACTTACTCTGCACACTCAACACGCAAACAGCACCTAGTGCAGTTTCCACTAGTTTTGGCCCTTTGTGGACCAACTACTTAGTGCACACTGCTCCTTTAGGTGTAGAACTTTGTGATGTGTCAGGCATAGTGCAGCCACAACACAATATTGGCACAAACACTTTATAAATACATGTGCAAGCAGTTTGCACAGTCTTTTTAGTGCAAAGCCCAGTGTGTTAAATTAAAGAAATAATAGCTTTTTACTGGCATAGGATTAAAAAAAAACAATGATGCAAAGTGTTGGAGTTGATGAAATTGATGAAAGGTTTCCTTTAAACAGGGTTTCTATGGGGATGCTAAAGTAATTCAGTAATGAAGCTCAAACATATCATTTTATTCATATCACATTTTTAGTTATAAACGTCTCTCTCTCTATAAATACATACTTATTTATAAAGTTGCATTATATACAAATATTTCACTTACCTAAAGCGGAGAACCTGTATTTCCTTAAATCCTGGAAGATTCTTGAATACCTTCTGCATCTATTAAAAGAAACAACAATTTGTTGTGTTTAATAAACTAGTATCAGGAGTGTAGCATCAATACCAGTGAAAAGGTCTTCTTCACACATCAGCGGTTTATATATTTTATTAATGTACTGTTCTCTTCCATTATATGAAAGTGTGAGAGTTTATCAGATTTTGCTGCAGCTCAAGAACCATCTTCTATTTGATGTGCTGTCCATCTAGTCATTTAAACAAAGTAATACAGAGCATCAGACAATCAATAAAATGTGAGACACGGCCAGGATAGAGCGTCATGACAACACATTATAAGACGGGTGGCTGCTGGCGTGAATGTGCTAGAATGTTCATTGCAGTCATTGATTTCGCTGTTGTACAGAAATAATTAATGGCTTTTTGTTCTATATTTACAGATAAGTAAACGTGGTCAGAATTTTTAAATATTACAGAAAATTGGCTTGACTTTTTTACACCTTCTTCATCTGTATAAATAGTTAATATGGGTATCATTTTGAGATCATTCAAATGAAATGTATAAAGTACTACTAGTCATTCACTTTTATCTGCAGCATCTTTGGGGATGACTCGGAAAATCAGCATATAGTATAAACTCAGTTATTTTATTGCTAGTTCAACTTGAATACAGGTTCTTTTAGTTTGAACTCTACACAATTATTTAAGTGCATATTTTTCATTTAAAATTATAAAATCTAAATACATCTATGGTGGATATAAAGTACAGTAACAGAACTGTGGGTACTGTTATAGAGTCACTGTGATTTCATGAGGCTTATAAATGTAGAGTATGGTCTAATTTATGACTACACTCACATCGGTGTACACCACCTTATACGTACTTAGAACAAACAAATTGGGACAGTAGGAAAAAAGAGAAGGGAAGGAGGTGTGTGAGTGGACTGTGGTGTTATGAAAAGTAAATTTTATTATTAATACATGTAAACCATATAAAGCTTATATATGATACTAAAAATATAAAAATCCATGGTGCCTTGAGCACCTATATGCACTAAACATAATACATGGTTGACATGTATTTATAATAAAAGTTTTATAACACCACAGTCCACTCGCACTCCGCCTTCCCTTCTCTTTTCCCTACTGTCCCAATTTGTTTGTTCACTGTGATTTCATGAAAATACCTCAGCATCCAGTTCATAAATGCAAATATTCCTCACCAAATCCTGTAACACAACTATTGTTATATTTCCCTTATTGTGGCCACATCAGGTTAAAAGTGGCATCAAATAAATGGTGTATATGTAATTCCTGGCATAAAATACCAAAGCAACTTCTGTTTAGTCCATGTTACTAAGATGGAATGGATTGGTATATCATTCTTTTATTATTCCTAAATAAACAGAATGTGGCTTTTTCTTATCTATATAAAAGTAAAATTGTCATAAAGTATCATTTTGCAGCAGTGCTTATGTAGTATGGATCATCATATCTATTGTTTAGAATTTGTATTTTGTTCAGCTTTTTGGGGGTTTCAATGTGGAATTGTAATATTGAAAACAATAAAAATATTTATAAAGTCATTTATTGCAAGTTCTGAGGTAAATATTACAGTATCTTTACAAAAATGGCATTTCTTACATGCAGAAAGTGAAAATGTCTGTAACACTCTGTATCCAGAGCATCTAACTTTGAAAGGAATCTGTTCCATATATTTACCATGTGGACCTCCCCGACAGATATGCCTCAACAATAACTTTAAGAATCGAATCCCACATTTAGGATGTATAGTTTTCCAAATTTGAAAGCAACCTGTTACTCATGAGATTTACTGTGTAAGCAAATTGTAATAAAAATATCCTCTTTAGTCCAAATATTTCTCTCTAATATGCAAATATTTTCCAGCCGATGCCTGCTAATGAACTACGGTAGCATGTCATTAAAATAACTGAAAGTTAACAAGTAGGTTTCTGTAAATATTTACATTTAGACAAATAATTTATAATATAAGTTATTATTTATGCAAAATTAAGTTCATGAAGATACTGAAAAATTAGCAGAGCTTTACTTCTGGGAAGTTATTACTGAGACTAATTAAACTGACATTAGTCTCAAATACAATGTATTTAGTATATCAATAGCAAAATACAAAGCTATTCTTATGTGATTTTGTACATATACTGAATAATGTTTGTGTTATATAATGTGTATTTAAAATTAAGAAGATTTATCTTAAAATCCAAATGACTATTGTGTTTTAAAAATATATAAAGTAAAAATTTAAGAAACAAAAACAATTTCTTTCTGAACTTTCTGTTCAGACCTGGTTCTTTTACACTTCAATGGGAGGCAAGGCTGCAGTAACAGTGCACGGCCACTACACCGAACATTGAGCTATGTGCTCCTGGCACTGTACTGTTTGCAGTTTTAAGCCGACCATGGACCCAAACTGCTTATCCCTGCAGGAGCTGGTTACTAGTCACCCACTATTCTGATGTCAATGGCCTATCCTGAGCATAAGCTTTGAGTAAAAATGTCACCATACACAGCTAAATTATAGTCCTCCTTCATCTTGATTTTGTAGCACAGGACCTTGACTAAATGTAGTTTCCACAATGTCTGACCATGTTCTAACGATTTACCATGTTTTCAGTGTTGCACTGCATGACCAGATTATGTGGGCTTGGATTTTACAGCTTTCACTGTGCACCCCAAATGACGTCTACTTTATTCTTTGGGTTGGTACGATCACGGGGATACCAAATTTGTATAGGTATTATGCCACTAATAACTTTTTTATACTTCGGTGCACAGAGCTGTGGGTCATGTAATTTTTTGCAGCTTTTGATGATATTTTCAATGCTACTATTTTTAGGACTGTACGACCTTTTTCGTTAGAGTCACGGGGTACAACGACCATCACCAAGACGGTGGCACCCATGCAACGCCATATTTTTGAAGCCGCCGGCAAAGCTCGGTGCTGCAATATGCAGCATAGACTGACCGGCTATGGAGAGGGCTCAGCCCCTGAGCCCTCTCCATGTACCCACAAGCAACGGTAAGGGGTTAAAAGATATACAATTTTCCAATATACTTTCTGTATTAATTCCACAGTTTTCTAGATCTCTGCTTGCTGTCATTCTGGAGAAAGCCTTTATGCTACTTCTTGTGGACAGAAATCTGTCCATGATCATGTCACACAGGTGCTCTCCTCGTAAGTATCACAGAATGTAATCACAGCTGTGTTATAACGAGCTGTACACCTGTGTGACATCAGATGATAATGGACAGATTCCTATCCACTAGAATCTTCCTACAGAATGACAGAAAGCAGAGCCGGATAATAGGGGGGGCTCCCAGGGCGTGGAAGGTGAGAACAATCTTATTTTATCTGTGACTGTATATAGTTAATTATGGGGGGATTGTCTGTATATATTTATTATGGGGGAGGGTGTTGTATATAGTTGTTATAGGGGGATTGTATGTAGTTAGTTATTATAGGGGGTCTGTATATAGTAAAAGGGGGGTGTATAGTTATTAAAAGGGGACTGTATATAAATATTATAGGGGGTGTTTAGTTATAGGGGGACTGTATATAGTTATTAGAGGGGGTGTATAGTTATTATAGAGGGACTGAATATAGTTATTATAGGGCTGAATAGTTATTATAGGGGGGTGTATATAGTTATAGGGGGGCTGTATATAGTTATTATAGGGGTGTATAGTTATAGGGGGACTGTATACAGTTATTATAGGGGTGTATAGTTATTATAGGGGTACTGTATATAGTTATAGGGGTGTATAGTTATTATAGGGGGACTGTTCATAGTTATAGGGGGACAGTATATATGGGAGCTGTATATAGCGGTTGCTTGGGGAGCTGTATATAGTGATTGCTGGGGGAGCTGTATACAGTGATTGCTTGGGGAGCTGTAAGTAAGGCAGTCAGAGCGTTCACCCTGGAGGAAGGTTCCTCAAGTACTATTGTAACATTTCGTAATCAGATGCAATGAGATGAATATATTAATTTTTATTAAGTGGATTGGACGGGTTTGGATGAAATGTCACGCTTGTTATGCAATTTCCATGAATAATTTCATGCAATAATTCCACAGCGATTACTCGTCAGGTGAAGGGGCCTTTATATATTGTATATAAATGTCACATATTATCTATACATCATGGAACGAATGGGGGTACAGGAGCGAGGCTACACAATGAGACAAATAAAACCAGGGTGAGGTATAGGGATGTACAGCATGATCCCTAAAGGTCCCACCAATAATGTCCTGTCACAAGAGACTTTTGGCCACTACATAATCTTGTTTTTATCCTATTTTTGCCCCCGTGTACCAGAATATAACTGCTTTAACACTGTTCCCTATGTACAAGAATATAACTACTATAATACTGCCCCTATGTACAATAATATAACTACTATAATACTGCCCCCTATGTACAAGAATATAACTACTATAATACTGCCCCCTATGTACAAGGATATAACTACTATAATACTGCCCCCTATGTACAGGAATATAACTACTCCAACAGAAAGAAAGAAAGGGCAATTCTGAGAGGACAGACTTCTATGTTCGTCTTTAGTTCTTCAACTAGGATAAGGACAAAGCAAGTAATAGTTTCAAGCACACATGCATTCTAGGTTATATAAGAATATACTACTCGATGGCTACTCATATAAGATATTATTAATAACTGGCGAAGAGACAATTCGTTAACATGCATATTAATGTTCCCAAGAAAGAACATCTACTTTCGCCATGGGGATTTAAGTATATAAACCTTTTTTTATAAGGTGTAGGTCACAATCTATTTTGGGAGCTCATTAAACTGCTCAGGCATTACAATGACCTAAATAATTTAACATGGTTTTTTAGCGATTTTAAAGATGTTTACCGTAAAACTGTGGAAATAGAATTGCAATTTAATGTCTCATTGCTTTAAGGGGTAATTCCAGGAATGTGAACTTCTGATACAAAAATTATACAACAACCTCAACTGTCACTTAATCACAAAATGGAGCTTACTAGTTTTCTTTCAGTTCAGAAACATTTATGGGGTTTTCAAAAGTAACAGTGTTAGCTCCAATATGGCCACCATCAACAACTACAACTCCCATAACCCTTCAGTTTTCAGTAACAGCTCCCCCCTCTTATCGCTCTCTTAGTGATATCTAACAACATGACCTTCTCTGTTACAATAGTATGTGTGTGTAACTGCCCTACTGCATATTACTTAACTAGATGGGTCGCACCACAACACTACCATATTGATTTGCTTGTCAACGAACCAACTACAAGCAACTCCTGTCATATACCTGCCCAGGCAGGTGCAGGACATGTGATATGGACTGTGACCAGCAGCATCTTCTGTCCTGGTCTCCTTCACAGTACCCAGTAGCATTTTCATTCTCCATTACAGACCACAACATTTTTCTGCTCAAATTAGGACACTAATTACATATTAAAGTTATTTTTAATGACCCAGTTAATAAGAATCATCAAAAGACCATAAAATATATTTAATGAAGACGAAGACATGCGGGTGGCATGGCTGGCTTGCCCATGGAGTAGGAGCCTACAACTAGCTGCTACGTGCGTCCAGACGCACAGAAGTGGCTCAAAACTGCTCCCGATAAATTAATTTCACCAGAGACCTTTCTTACAGGTGGCTATATCAAGCAGCGTGATGGAGAAATAAAAAATAAAGGTGGCCCGAATAACTGCATCAAATTCTTCCCATCAGTGAGAGCGCCTCACGCACTTGAGCACATCTACATGTCTGATGATGCATCTTCTCCGATCCATCTACATGTTAGAGGTTGGCCACCGACCCATGCAGTTACCCCAGTCTGGCAGATCCGCAATGAAGAGGGTAACTAGAGCCCTGTAACTCATTCATCGTTCCGTCTGCATCTCTGATTGTGCCAGTCTCCGCAAACTACTCCATAACTGGCATGGACCAATGTTTAAGCCAGTGATGGAAATCTGTTAACAACTTTATAGGTGAACTACACTCCTTATTGCAAAATAAATACATGCAACAGTTTACACTTTCAAGGCAGAATGGAATACCCAGGGAGAGCCAAATTTGCAGGTAGAGGACAAAATGGCAAAGAGATGACTGAGCACATATGATTTGTGTATGCAATTAATTTTTGATGTATCGGAGGTGGCAGATTTTTGCTTCATTTACTTTTACCGATGTCACAATTACCAGTGTCATGGCTTTATACCTGTCGGTTTTTTTAGAATGGTTGGGAGTGTTTGGCAGCATTGATCATGGGGGAGGTCTTCTTAGACAATATTGTGTATAACAGTGGGAGGGTTGCCATAAATTTGGCTCTTCGCTGATCATCTGATAATGCTCTTACTAGACCTCTTTCACATTTGCGTTTCAATCACAGTCAGAGTCTATCAAAGGCAATCAGGGTGTTTCAGTGAAAAACTTGACATTTTTTCTTTAATCAGTTTTTCAGTCAGAGTTTTTTCAGTGTCTCTGTTCACATTTTTGTGGTCTTTTTCACATGCATTTTCAATGCTTTTTTCTCACGCACCACAACTGTGTGAAAAGGACTCAGAACTATGGTATATCTTTTCTATGGCAATTGATCAGTTTTTAAAAACACATTGCCACTGCCGTGTCCTAGAGTGCAATGTGGTTTTTGTATGCATCTCCATAGACTTGCAATGGTGCGTTCTCATGGAATACTGCAAATTAAGCAGGCGGACAACCAAACCACACTTGACCTCTGTTATTCCTCTGGTATTTGCTACTTGTTTATAAGCAAATACGTTGACCTTTTCTGAAGTTAGACCCTTCTACCCTCTATACAGGTACTGTAATTCTATTTATGATGTATTTAGATATTTGATCCATTGGTTGGATTTTTCTGTTATGTTGTCGTTTAAATGTTTGTTTTAAGTATTATCTTATGCTTCTACATTTTTTGTTTTCCTTTTTTTGTGGTGTTCCTAGAGCAGAGTGTAATACGAACTGCCACTCCTCCCCTCCATCTATCTGCTCAGCCATCGATCTATCTATCGATCTATCTATGTAAATCTGCAGCATAGCACATGATGGACAGATTGAAGATTTTGCAGAGCACAGGGTCATCCTGCGTACTCTATCCTTTCTGCCATTATCCTGCGTCCTTGAGTGAATAAGGCAGGCTAGACTGTGGATTATGTGTTCATATTAATACTGTATGGAAAGCTAATGATGTTACAGGGAAAGATAAGAGTATAGGTGTTTTGTTAGGGGCTCCTGGCAAAGCTGTGGCATTCATGAGAAATCAACTGAGAGCAAAAAGGATCGAAGGGGTGTCTCAATGTACATTCTCACTCCGGTATTCGTGTGGATGGGAGTATCTTGCAACGGCCAGCCTGAGCGGTCTCTGATTAACAGGGGAAGGCTGCTGAATAGTCTGAAAGGTCAGATTCGGGTTAAGGCCACTTTATACGACTGTATCGGGTATGTATGTATGGCCGCAGACTGAAACAAGTGCCACATACACGTGCACCATACCGCTCCGTCAGGGAAAAAGATAGATTCCCGGTGGTACGACCCATACTTGTGCAGTTTCTATGGCGAGAAAAGGGCCGCCCCCCCTCTCCTCACATCGCGCCATATGTACGTCCCGCCAGGCTACTGCCCCGTCTTTCATTTGTTAGTGGCTCGTGAATATTGGCAGATGTATATTGCTATCATATGCAGGGCTGTATGCAACCAGTAAAATTGAATCCTGATAACCCTACAAATAGCCAATCCATTCTTAAGGGGTGGTCACTTTTCCGCATGTTTTTTGTAATGTGTGTGGGGGGTAGAGTATTTGGTATTTTACCAATAACATGTATTAAAATTTCTGCACTGCTTCTATGATATGTTGAATGAAAGCCTTTGTCTTTTCCCTTATCATTCCATACATTCCTGTCCATAAACTGTCTGGCAGATGGAGGGTCATGTTATCTTGCACTGGCGATTGCTCAGGGACAGTTAGAGATCACATGACCCCTCCACCGCAGCCATTTTTTATGACCCCAATGTCTGGCTGATGAGGAAAAAGACATGAACTTCAGTTTACATATCAAAAGCGAGGCAGAACTTTTTAATAGGTGTAGATTGGTAATTTACATAAATGCTGCCATATTCTGCCATCACACATTACCAAACACTAAGTCTAAAGTGGCCACTCCTTTAATAATAGTATCATTCTTACAGAAAGGTTTTAGAGAAAATGTCAGCAAATTCATGGGGCTCCCATACTTGGGCATACAAATGAAGGATGGCCCTTGCTATGGAAGCGAGTCCTCTCCCCAGCCCCTGTGACAAAGAACTATGGCACTGTCTGCGAGCTAGCTGATCACAGATAGTGTAAACACAGCCTAATATCACACTATTTCACAGAAACATAACATTTCCAACATCTGAAGGCAAATTGGAGAAGAGTCTTACGGGGCAGATGGAGGCTGTACAAGCTTTTCCTCTACAGCTCTCCCTGTTTGGCCAAGCATAATTATGGGACCCCAGGGATCACATGCTTCTCCCTGTACCCTGTTATACCTTGAAATGAAGGGAGCAAAGGTCGCACATGCGACCTCTACTCTGTTCCGTCTCTATGGTTAAGGTGGATATTGGCAGAGTATGGTGCTTGGCTATCTCTGTTAGTGTCAAAGAGATGAATGGGGCAACCAGCGCATACACGACTGTCTCCATCCTGGGTATGACCATGGAGGAGCCAACTATGTTACTGGAGAACCGTAGTTTTGTCAACCAAAAGTCGTACAAGAAAGTTAAGCAAATTGTCTGAACCAATATAGAACATCACATGCTATAAACGACCTTCAGACTACGAGACCCTAGCATGTAATGTTTATCGGATAGCCGCTGCTTTATTCCTCTATAAAAGAATAGACAAGCAAGCTTTACTGATGGTAGAAAATCATTCTGTTATGTAGATGTTATATCATAAAACATCCTGTCAATGTAACGGCATATTATTAAAGGTTTATGCGGAGAAAAGCTTAGCTAGATCCATAAACCTCTGGGTCCATCATATGTTAGTTTCTTTATAAAAGGTAATAGCCCGGTGGAAATACGCTGCTTTCCATTTATTCTACCTATGACAATTGTTGATTCACTCGAAAATGTATATAAATATGTCAAAGTAAAAAAGACAATAATAGGGGCACATGTATCTAATTTTTGACTTTTGCCTTAGCAACTTTTGGCACCTTTTTTGGCACCTAAGACAATTAGGCCACATTTACTTCCCGGGACCTCGCATTCCCCGCTTGTGTTGTCCGCCAGAATGCCCATCTGCCCTCCTTCATGAAGATCGTGCGCCTGATTTCCTGATGTGTCGCTTCCCCTCTCAGGCCGCCGGAGTTCCCTTCTTCCTCCCGGTAATATTGAGTACATGTCTTGCGACAAAATCGCTTTTAATTGTGAAAAATCGGAAACCCAATGGAAATGCGGCTCTGGACCCTTAGTAAATAAGCCCCAATCCTTTTTAAAGTCCCCATGGTCTGAGCTTTCACAGCTTTTCTTGAGTGATCACCTGAATCGAGATGTGAAAGTGACTCTTTTTTAAAAAGTCTCAAAAAACGTCAGATTTTTGTTTCCCACCCCCCTCCTTCCCATGAGTAAAAATAGCGTAGCTTGGTTGCAACTTTTGTCGAGACATTTTTGTATCAATAAGAAAATCCACATAGATTTAACCATGCATTAAAACTCTGCCATCTAAAATAAAATATGTACAAAGCCAAATATAGATACATCGATATGTGATTTACACTGTTATTTTCATTGCTCTTTATTATCTCTTCTTTTATAGGTTTTTGCATATTCCTAACTAAATTTTATATTGATTGGTCCCTATTTTGCTTAATGTCACTGGGTCTCACATCTGATGAGTGGATCCTTGCTGGCATTTTTAGATTCAGTACATTTTTCAGGCATTCACTTGAATCTTAAAGTGTACCCGTCAGTTGCAATCAAAGCGAAGCAGAAGTAAAACTGTACTATGGGCACTTTTTCATTCATGTTCCTTTCACAAACTAACCTGAATTCTTCAATGATGTATATATTTTACAACACTCCCCTCCACACAATATCAAAACTCATTTCTGATTTGCTTTGGATGATTCTTTCAAAATAATGGCTAGCTAATACTATCATTCACCAGAGTTTGTAGTGGATCTTGTACTAGATGGGGTTATTTTACTTACTAGAGATGAAATCTTGGATATTTGCTCTCTCTTCTTAAATCATTATTCAATAATCATACTAAATCCCATCTTCTGACCCTCTGTAGCAGTATTGGACCTGAAGGTATATCCAAACCAAGACCCTTGGCTGATTCCTGTCTACCAATTCAAACTCTGTTAAAAAGGTAACGAAGGAAGTTTACAAAGTTTAACTTATCAGTTTAAAAACTACATGAGATCAGTGTAAATTTTGTGTAATCCATTAAGGTCAGTTGCCAGGTAATCTGTTATCCAGAATTTTTTTTTCAAATGGGGAAAATATTGTAGCTCCGTAAATTGTTCCAGCCCCAAAAACGCATAAATAAACGAATACCTGCCTAACTAGACTTCATTTACGTGATGTTTAATGGAAAGTTTTGAATTGGATACATTAACTCTTCTCTTGTTTTTTTTTACAGAGTTAGGAACGGAAATTTGAACTGTGTGTGAAATGAACCTTACTCAATAGATCCAATGCACTGTGACGAATCCAGTCACTGGTGATCTTCTTCTATTTTTGTTCTGCACCCTCCTTTAAAACGAACTTTTAAATCAATTCCATCTGCCTGGATGTAAACTCAACAGTGTGAGGGGGAAGTCCTCCTATCATTGTGTCAGCCTATGAATCTGCATCATGGAGGGGCTCTGGAACACCGCCAGAGTCCTTGCTCCTCCGCATAATTTAAAACGTTGATTTTAGTAGGAAGGAGGCCATGGCTAACACTATAAGAAGATTAACCACAGTCATGACCCTGATCTATTAAAGTGCTCCCTGGTTTATCATGCGGGATTTTGATGGTGTAGTTCCTTTAATTTTATATTAGTTTCCTCATTATACTTGAGTATAAGTGTCATTTGTATAGGATAATTAGACTACTCCTACCGGGAAGTTCTGGGCTTGAACAAAAACCCTGTATTACCCACCCTACAACAGAGAACCTAATTTAACATATTGGTCCACATATATTACTATTATTATTACTGGTTGCGTCAATTTTCTGACTGACCTTGCACAGAAAAGTACATGAAATTGTTTGCACATGTAGCTTATGAATGTCTCTGACAGCTTTGTGCATGGGCGACGGGAATTTAACAATGGCCCTGGAAAAAACTGTAAAGCGCCCCATTTTATGTCCGGAGTCAGACAGCGGTGTTGCAAAGTCCAGACAATGTGGGTGGAGTTAATATCGACAAATTGATGGTACATATATAATACCTCATTTAAATCCCTGCCTTCTCTATACAATAAAACTACTAAAATACTTCCCTCATATACAAGCTAACTCTAAATCCTGCGCCCGACAGGATGGCGATACATAATACTGCACTATGACCATATAACTACTTAATACTGCCGCCTATGTATCTAGAATAGAACTACTATAATACTCCCCCTATGTACAAGATATAACTCTATAACTGCCCCCTATGACAGGATATACGACCTATAATACTGCCCCCATGTAACAGGAATATAACTACTATAATAATGCCCCCCTATGTAACAAGAATATAACTACTATAATACCGCCCCTATGTACAAGAATATAACTACTATCATACTGACCCTTATGTACAAGAATATAATTACTATAATACTGCCCCCTATGTCAGAATATAACTACTATAATACTGCCCCCTATGTACAAGATAATAACTACTAATACTGCCCCCGATTTACAGGAAATACTACTGTAATAATGCCGGGAGAGGATAACCCTATGTACAGGAAATAACTACTATAATACGCCCCCAGTACAGAATTAACTACTATAATACTGCCCCCTATGTTACAGGATAACCTACTATAATACTGCCCCCTTGTACAAGATATAAATACTATAATACTGCCCCCGTATGTAACAGGAATTATACCTACTATAATCCTGCCCCTATGTAAAGTATATAACTACTATAATACTGCCCCCTATTTTTCAGTCAATAAACACTATAATACTGCCCCCTATGTACAATAATAGAACTACTACTACTATAATACTGCCCCCTATGTACAAGAATATAACTACTGTAATACTACATATATACACAGAAGTGAAAATGAAAAAAATCAGTATTTATCATATACAACTACAGAAAACACATGAGATCCTCACCTATTGCATCCAGTGACATCAGGTGACGTATCCCCGGATTGTTCTCGTTCCTCATCTTCTCCATTAGTTCCACCATTACCTTGTCTCTTCCTCCAGGTACACAGCATTCCTGCAGAGTTTACCACACAGACGTCTTATGTTCTGCACTTTCCCATTTTCCCTTCTTCTGCTACCACCTATACTGTGCCCCAAATACTGTAATAGAGCCCCCTACAATATTAGTACCACACAAATAGTGCCCCATAATGTAATATACTGTAATGGTAATGGCCCCTGCCCACCTCGGACATGCAATTAGTAGCCCCAGCCCGTCCCGGACATGCAATGAATAGCCCCATTCCGCCCCGGACATGCAATTAATAGCCCAAGCCCGCCCCGGACATGCAATTAATAGCCCCAGCCTGTCCGGACATGCAATTAATAGCCCCAGCCCGTCCGGACATGCAATTAATAGCCCCAGCCCGTCCGGACATGCAATTAATAGCCCCAGCCCGCCCCAGATATGCAATTAATAGCTCCAGCCCGCCCCAGATATACAATTAATAGCTCCAGCCCGCCCCAGATATGCAATTAATAGCTCCAGCCCGCCCCAGATATACAATTAATAGCTCCAGCCCGCCCCAGATATACAGATATACAATTAATAGCTCCAGCCCGCCCCAGATATACAATTAATAGCTCCAGCCCGCCCTAGCAATAAAATGAATGCCCACAGCCATGAAGTGAATGCCCCTAGCCTGCCCAGATATAGAAATAATGTCCCCAGCTTGTCTTGTTTATATAATCACTTCCCCATTTATACAATGAATGCCTCCAGCCTATAATTAAAAAAAAAAAATCATAATACTCACCTCTTGTTCTTCGGAGGAGGTTTCTTCCTGTCCCCGGTCTTCGGTGGCTTGGTGTAGAGGCGCAGGATAGTGACGTCACTATCCTGCGCCTCTTATAACCAGCAAGCCGCGGAGCTGCAGGTGGCCGGGAGAGCTGACGGCTGACACGGTACGTGTCAGCGCTCCTCCACGCTACACAGGTCGCGCAATGACGTCAGTTGCGCGACCTGTGTAGCTGCATACAGGTAACACACAGACGCAGAAGCAGCGGTGCTGCGCTGCGTCTGTGTAATAATCAATAGTACCTGCATCGCACGATCGTACGATGCAGGTACAATAGATTATGTTTAATTCTGTAGGGAGGGAGTGCGGACCGGCCCCGGAACAGCTCCGGACCGGCCCCAGACCGGCCCAGGACCAACCGGCCCACCGGGAAAATTCCCGGTGGGTACAATGGCCAGTCCGCCCCTGGCTTTGTGTCACGGCTGCAATATGTCCAACAAGACTGAAAAAATGTGCACCCGGGTCTGACCAAACACTACAAGCATTCCGCTGCAGAGTCTGACCAAGCGTTACATGTAATACAAGCGACCTCAACAGAATTTTGTCGCACGTTCTATATTAAAGGTGCACACAAAAACAGCACACTTCCCGAGCAGGTGCACCATATTAATAAGACCGTGCACCACTTTTAAAATTATCTGACTTACTCTGCACACTCAACACGCAAACAGCACCTAGTGCAGTTTCCACTAGTTTTGGCCCTTTGTGGACCAACTACTTATGCACACGCTCCTTTAGGTGTAGAACTTTGTGATGTGTCAGGCATAGTGCAGCCACAACAAATTGGCACAAACACTTTATAATACATGGCAAGCAGTTTTGCACAGTCTTTTTATTGCAAAGCCCAGTGTGTTAAATTAAAGAAATATAGCTTTTTACTGGCATAGATTAAAAAAAAACAATGATGCAAAGTGTTGGAGTTGATGAAATTGATAAAAGGTTTCCTTTAAACAGTTTTTCTATGGGATGCTAAGTATTCGTAATGACGCTCCATCATTCTCCTTTTTTTCGCTTCTCAGATAATTTGTTCATTATTCAGATACTGTATTTCAGACTCAAATCAATATTCTGTCTTCGCATTTAGAATCTCCTATCAGCAGTTTTCCTTAAATCCTGGGATTCTTGAATACCTTCTGCTCTATAAAGAAACAACATTTGTTGTGTTTAATAACTATATCAGGATGTAGCATCATACAGGAAAAGGCTCTTCTTCAAAGACATCAGCTTAATTTCTTTTAGTCTCAGTTGTTCCATTTATATGAAGTGTGAGAGTTTATCAGTTTGCTGCGCTCAAGAACCAACTTCATATTTGTATGCTGCCTATCTTCCTATCTCGTCAATTTACCCCGTTCTAGTATAGCATCTACCATCGTCACCCTCCAGCCTATTAATTCTCCTCAAAGAAAGTGGGATACAGACGCGTTGGACTGGGGTAAGTGGAGAAGGCAGTTGATTTCGCATTGCTGTCGTCATCTATCACTTTAAAAGCCCAGTAAGACAGCATGACCACTTCTACAGACTGGTTGGCTGCTGGCGTGAACTGTGCTAGTAATGTTCATTGCAGTCATTTATTTCTGCTTTTTTGCTCTTTTGTCTTTATTGTTTAATTTCTGCTATAGGTCAGTTTTTATATCTTGTCGCTTCTAGTTTTCCTATATGTCATACTATTCTCTTCTTTCTGTCTAGTTTTCATATATCTTTTGGCTCTTAAGGAAAAGCACATCCTGTTAAGTAGACTCCATGTTTTCTATGCACATTTTGAAGACTCGGAATTCGCATATGTATAAATCTCATTTTTTATGCTAGTTCAACTTGAAATACAGGTTCTTTTAGTTTGAACTCTACACAATTTAAGTGCAATTTTTCATTTAAAATTATAAAATCTAAATACATCTATGGTGGATATAAAGTACATAACAGAACTGTGGGTACTGTTATGAGTCACTGTGACTTCATGAGGCTTATAAAAATGAGTATGGTCTAATTATATATACACTCACATCGGTGTACCCACCTATAACGTACTGAGATCAAACAAATTGGGACAGTAGGAAAAAGAGAAGGGAAGGTGTGTGAGTGGACTGTGGTGTTATGAAAAGTAAATTTTATTATTAATACATGTAAACCATATAAATATATATGAAACTAAAAATCAAAAATCCATGGTGCCTTGAGCACCCAGATAATACATAATACATGTGTTGACATGTATTTATAATAAAAGTTTTATAACACACAGTCCACTCGCACACCTGCCTTCCCTTCTCTTTCCCTACTGTCCCAATTTGTTTGTTCACTGTGATTTCATGAAAATACCTCACTCCAGTTATAATGCAAATATTCCTCACCAAATCCTGTAACACAACTATTGTTATATTTCCTTATTGTGGCCACATCAGGTAAGTGGCATCAAATAAATGGTGTATATATAATTCCTGGCATAAAATACCAAGCAACTTCTGTTTAGTCCATGTTACTAAGATGGAATGGATTGGTATATCTTCCTTTATTATTCCTAAATAAACAGAATGTGGCTTTTTCTTATCTAATATAAAGTAAAATTGTCATAAAGTTCATTTGCAGCAGTGCTTAGTAGTATGGATCTCAATTATTGTTTGAATTTGTTATTTTGTTCAGCTTTTTGGGGGTTTCAATGTGGAATTGTAATATTGCCTTTTTTAAAGTCATTTATTGCAGTTCTGAGGTACAATTTACAGTATCTTTACAAAAATGTCATTTTCTTACATGCAGAAAGTGAAAATGTCTGTAACACTCTGTATCCAGAGCATCTAACTTTGAAAGGAATCTGTTCCAATCTTTTACCATGTGGACCTCCCCGACAGATATGCCTCAACAATAACTTAAGAATCGAATCCCAATTTAGGATGTATAGTTTTCCAAATTTGAAAGCAACCTGTTACTCATGAGATTACTGTGTAAGCAAATTGTAAAAAATATCCTCTTTAGTCCAAATATTTCTCTCTAATATGCAAATATTTTCCAGCCGATGCCTGCTAAGTGAACTACGGTAGCATGTCATTAAATAACTGAAAGTTAACAAGTAGGTTTCTGTAAATATTACATTTAGGATAAATAATTTATAATATAAGTTTATTATTTATGCAAATTAAGTTCAATGAAGATACTGAAAAATTAGCAGAGCTTTACTTCTGGGAAGTTATTACTGAGACTGATTAACTGACATTAGTCTCAAATACAATGTATTTAGTATATCAATAGCAAAATACAAAGCTATCTCTTATGTGATTTTGTACATATACTGAAATATTTTTTGTGTTATATAATGTGTATTTAAAATTAAGAAGATTTATCTTAAAATCCAAATGACTATTTGTGTTTTTAAAAATATAAATGTAAAAATTTAAGAAACAAACACATTCCTTTCGAACTTTCTTTCGGACTTGGTCTTTTACACTTCAATGGGAGGCAAGGCTGCAGTACAGTGCACGGCCACTACCGAACATTGAGCTATGTGCTCCTGGCACTGTACTGTTTGCAGTTTTAAGCCGACCATGACCCAAACCTGCTTATCCCTGCAGGACTGGTTACTATCACCCACTATTCTGTATGTCCAATCCTTCCTGAGCATAAGCTTTGAGTAAGTAAAAATGTCACCATACACAGCTAAATTATAGTCCTCCTTGCTCTGATTTTGCTGCCAGGACCTTGGCTTGTTATTCCACAACTGTCTGACCATGTTTCTAACGATTTACCATGTTTTCAGTGTTGCACTGCATGACCAGATTATGTGGGCTTGGATTTTATGGCTTTCACTGTGCACACCCAAATGACGTCTTTTTTCTGTTTTATTTCTGATCGGATGTCCTTTGTTGGTAGCGTTCTTTGTTTTTACTCAGGGTGGTTTGGGTCGTGTTTTTTTCGCTTTTTTGTGATATTTTCAATGCTACTATTTTAGGACTGTACTACCTTGTTTCGTTAAAGTCCGGGGTGAACGACCATCACCAAGACGTGGCCCCATGAAGCATCATTTTTGAAGCCGACCGGCTAAGCTCGGTGCTCAATATGAGCATAGACTGACCGCTATGGAGAGGGCTCAGCCCCCTGAGCCCTCTCAATGTACCCACAACACGGTAAGGGGTTTAAAAGATATACAATTTTCCAAGTACTTTCTGTATTAATTCCACAATTTTCTAGATCTCTGCTTGCTGTCATTCTGGAGAAAGCCTTATGCTACTTTCTGTGGCAGAAATCGGTCCATGATCATGTCACACAGGTGCTCTCCTTCGTAAGTATCACGAATGTAATCACAGCTGTGTTATACCGAGCGTAACCCTGTGTGACATCATATTGAAATGGACAGATTCCTATCCACTGAATCTTCCTACAGAATGACAGAAAAGCAAGCCGATCATAGGGGGGGCTCCCGGCGTGGAAGGTGAAACAATCTATTTATCTGTGACTGTAATGATAGTTAATTATGGGGGAGATTGTCTGTATATATTTATTATGGGGGAGGGTGTTGTATATAGTTTTTATAGGGGGATTGTTTGTAGTTAGTTATTATGGGGTCTTCGTATATAGTAAAAGGGGGTGTTAAGTTTATTAAAGGGTGGACGTATATAATATTATAGGGGGTGTGTAGTATAGGGGACTGTATAAGTTATTAACTAGTTATCGAGGTATTGCATATAGTTCAT
Organism: Engystomops pustulosus; assembly: GCA_019512145.1. Lineage (NCBI taxonomy): Eukaryota > Metazoa > Chordata > Amphibia > Anura > Leptodactylidae > Engystomops > Engystomops pustulosus. The sequence goes on from CM033643.1 coordinate 97,238,373, forward strand.
AGAGAGGCTGATAGTTATATAGGCTCGTTATGTTAGTATTAGTTATAGGGGGGCTTGTGACTGTTATTATAGGGGTGTTGTATGTTATAGGGGAACGTTTATATCAGTTATTAAGGGGTGTAAGTTATTATGGGGTACTGTTATAAGTTATAGGGGTAATGTTATTATAAGGGGGATCTGTCATAGTTATAGGGGGACAGTATATGGGGAGCTGTAATATAGCGTTTGCTTGGGGACTGTATATGTGATTGCTGGGGAGCTTGTATACAGTTCTTGCGGGGAGAGCTGTAATAGTGATTGTCGGGGGAGTTGTTATATATGATTGCTGGGGGAGCTGTTATATAGTGATTGTGGGGAGTGTTTATAGCGGTTTTGCTGGTGGTAACTGTATACAGGTGATTTGGGGGTTAGCGTTACCAGTTGATTGGTTGGTGGAGTGTACTAGTGATTTCTGGTTGGGAGCTGTATATAGTGATTGCCTGGGGGGAGGCGTATATAGTGATTGCTGGGGGGAGCTTGTATATGATAAATTGCTGGGGGACTGAATACAGTGATTGCTGGGGGAGCTGTATATAGTGATTGCTTGGGGAGCTGTATACAGTGATTGCTTGGGGAGCTGTATACAGTGATTGCTGGGGGAGATGTACATAGTGATTGCTGGGGGGAACTTTTTATAGTGGTTGCTGGTGGAGCTGTATACAGTGATTGCTAGGGGGGCTGTATACATTGATTGCTGGGGGAGCTGGATACAGCGGTTGCTGAGGGAGCTGGATACAGCAGTTGCTGGGGGAGCTGGATACAGCAGTTGCTGGCAGAGCTGGATACAGCGGTTGCTGGCAGAGCTGGATACAGCGGTTGCTGGCGGAGCTGGATACAGCGGTTGCTGGGGGAGCTGTATACAGCGGTTGGTGGGGGAGCTGTATATAGTGATTGCTGGGGGAGCTGGATATAGTGATTGCTGGGGAATGATATGTAGCGATTGTTGTTCCCTGTCTGGACTACCATGGGGGCCCCCACCATATTTTGCGCCCAGGGGCCCCCACCAACCTTGATCCGGCCCTGACAGAAAGCATATATTATTATTATAATTTATATATAAATTATGTAACTTTTCACCATACAAAGAATATTTTATTTAGCTGAAACCGGAAACCCCTTTAAGTCCTTTACAAACTTTTATAGGTTTCTCTCCAGTCTTCCCATAAACCCTGACAATATTCCTACTCCCTTCTGAACCACAGTATCCCCAGATGGGACTGGGACTAAATAAATATGCATCCCACAGTTTTCAATGTATTAATTAGCAAACATTTTGTTATATGATAACAATTATTTTTTGTCTGTGTACCATTTAGAAATGTGGAAATGTTCAAGGAGCATGAATACTTTTGCATCCCATCAGTAATCCTATCTCCTTCAGTAATCCAAGGAATTTGAGTTGAGGCAACACTTCAATGCAGATTTGTGTTTAATGCACTAAAAGGTTATACAGTATAGCACAATTTCACCCTTTCCAGAAGGGCATTATAAAGCTTGATAATACTATACTGCAAAGCAATGTTTCACCCTTACCATAATGCCCTTCTGGAAAGGGTGAAATGTTGCTATGCTGTATAACATTTTGTTGGAATAAACACAAGTTTTCATTGGAGTGCTGCCTCTATTCAAATTCTTTGGATTATATCCTGGTAAAGCCAAGCCTGGTAAAGCCAAGCCCCCTCATGAATACACCGTTTGTAGTGTACTGCGCAGCAGTGTTATTAATGTTACTGGATGTTTCCGGTAACGCTATCATTGTAACACTGATGCGTTTGTTTTAGCACTAGGAGCTGCTTACTTTAGTAAGTAAGCAGCTCCTAGTGCCGTTTTCAGGGTGACAGGTCCTCTTCATGACATCTCAGCTATTTTCCAATCCAAAGGTCTTAATAAGGCTCTAAATGGCCTAGTTTCAGTACGTAACCATCTTCACATATGAGACCTGATGTTTAAGTGAGTCATTATCATTTATGCTTGCTACTTGCATTAACAATAACTTATTTTCTCTTTATATGAGTGTCTTATTTGTCAGTCTCATTATGATTCCATAAAGAAACACTATTACGAATGCATGTGCATAAATAGTCTTAATTTCCCATGTCAGTCCACATCTCCAGCACAATTGATTGCTGAATTCACTTAAGACCATTATGAATGGCAGTGATATTTTCAGAAAAGGAAATCTTGTTGATTTTCCTCAAGGTAAAAACTAGCAGTTACCGTTTTGCATGCAATACACATTGGGCTGTTAATGGGCCAATAATTCCAGATGGCTTTTAGGCTTTCTGACTAAAGTACTACAATCTGCACAAGTGAAAATATTCTAATGGATAAAGAGACTGAAAGCTTGTTGTGCAGATTTATAAATGGGATTCTGCAAGAGAGCATTTGTTTTTTTCATCAATCATTTCAATAGTGTGCATTTGTCTTCCCGCTTTACGGGTCTCCTTTCTATGGCACTATATACTAGACTATTATTCATCGCTGCTTGTTATCACTGACAATACATGTCAGGCCCAAGAGCAGTTTACCTAAAAGAAAGTCTGAAGAAAATAAAAATCAACTGCATGACTGGTGGAAGGTGGCCAAATCCTACTATGTGGTTCACAAAAGAAGCTCTGGCAACCAGTTTTTCTGTCAGCATATGAGAAAACAAACCTGATTTCTTAATGAACTCTTTTCACACAGTAAAATATATCTATAGTTAGAGATTATATGAGTTATTAACTATTTTTACCTGTCAATGAGATATTCTTGCTATATTAATACCTGTATGTCTATGCACCACATTTTGTTCAGTTAACAAGTGTATTAGTTTTCTGTACTGCATTTTGGGACTTACTAATTATTAACCCCTTAAATGGGTATTCCCATACCAGTTTCTTAAATATACTCAGGATAACAAAATAACACATTCTCTAATTCACTGTTATTAACAAAAATGCAGCATTTCACAGATATAATTCCAACCTGGCTCTATCACTCCTGGTGTTTACAATGTGGTTGCCCTGGATATGAATCAAATCTTCCCATGAATACCTTCTCTTGTCTGCACACTGCAGTGCTCCCCGCCGCTTTACAAGACTAGCTAAGACATAGGCACTTCCTGCCATCATGAAGAGACTTACTCTATCAGCTACAGACAAGATATGTTCTTTATAGCAGAGCTATGTGTGTGTGATATAGGTGAGATAGCAGAGCTGACTGTGTGTGTTATAGGTGAGATAGCAGTACTGGAGTGTGTCGCTGTGTTATATCCATCACATGACTCTGATCTCTCTTTTTCTATGTGTCAGCTACAAGTAAAATCATTGACATTATCACATTAGCACATTATCAGCACACAGCATCTTCCAGCAGAGAGGAATCATGAAGTGTCTGCTTAGAGAGTCTCCACCCACACTGAAATTTACACTGACCATCACTGAGGTATAGGAGCTAAAACAGCAATAAAACTGTGTAAAATTGTAAAAAAGTTAAAGAAATTGAATTGTAAAGAAGTAAAGGAGGTTAAAATGGGATAAAAGAAAATGGAAAAATAATCTTACTATGTAATAGTTAAAATTAATTCAACTGGGGAATGTAGCAAAGACAATATGGGCAGCCTTCTAGAGACAACGGCTTTCCCAAGACTGACAAAGGCGTCCTCTGGATTCACTGATTTAAATCCACTGAGTTTTGGGCCCCAACCCCCTGACTGCGGGGAGTCCCCATTACCCTGTCCCTTCAGATTATTTTGATTAAAACACCATCACTTTTGATTGGAAGATGTCACAACCGTGCCATTGCCTCCAATCATCAGGGTACCTCGCTACCTCTCACCCCATACCAAACTTGAGGTGGCTTAATATCAGAAGTGTTCCGCAATTTGACCCAGTTTACACCCAGCTAGGTTCTTGAAATTAAGGAGATAAAGGCACCGCAAACCCCTGAACCCTCTCCTGTAAATGAGAACTCATAATCAAGAGTGGGGTCCAAGCTATGAAACAAATATAATTTTCATTAGTGTTTTTTAGGCAGTACAGAAGCACACAAATGTTTCCATCCTTTGATCCCCTTGCTCAAGAGATGAGCCTGGAAGAGGTGTCAATGCTCACACTCCCTCTGTAAACAGGTTTCCCCACAGTCTTTGGCAAACATGGACCATCTGTGGTTAGGCACCACAGAGAATTCCTTCCTGGCAGATCCTGTCTGGGCTTTAAAGTGTAATAAACATTTACACTACAAAAAGGGTCAGTTTATGGCTGTCTGTGACCAAAGGTGAGTGTAATTAAAGGACTGGAGACAACTGCTTATGGCTATTTTCATATTATTTAGCACACTTTTCATTACACAAACAATATCAACTACTGCATTGGTGCCAGAACAGTTACATCATGGTGCATTGAGGGGTTAAATGAATTTATATTTATCACAATGTCTGATGCTGGATGATAATTCAGGTGCAGTTTGCAGCTATCTTTACCAAGTTTTCGGACAGTATTAATCTGTTCCACTGCAGCATGCCCATACCTGAAGCTGGAAATTTGCGGAGAGTTCTTGGTACTGAGGCGAGTTTGGATCGCTAAGCTCGGAGGTAAATTCTTGGTTGTTGAGAGTAACTGTGAACTCTACAATTTGCTGTTTTGGCTGTTCTGGTACCAGATTTGTGACTTCTGTTTCCTAAAAATGCAGAATTGTCAGTTTAAAAAATACAGTATAAACCACCTGAATTCATAACTCATATTCTGGAGATCTAAAACAAAATATCCCTCTGTCTCCCAGTGTTAAAATGTGACAAGTGGCCATTCCAATTATATAATATAGAGTTAATATTTATCAGAAGAAATCGGTACCACAGAGCAAGTTACTACTGCCAAACAAAATCCTAGTTGCCTTCTTTTTGTGGGATAAGTTAAGAAAATACTTAATTTAAACTATAAAATACCAAAAGATTATTATCTCATAATATGGTATCTCAGGTTCTGTTAGTAAGCAACCATGTCAGAATCTATGGTGGAGGCTCTAAATGGTTCTTCCAATTAAAATTTACTAACAAAACTTTAAGGTGTAACTAAATCTTTGAATTTTTTTTTTTTTTCATTTCAAACATGAATAGAGCAGGTAATGATAGTAAACTTTGTAATATACTCCACTTCCTGGCTGCAATGTTAAAATATCCAATGAGTCAAATGAAGCCCTGCATATTCATGAGTTACTTGCATTTTCCTGTTCCTAGTTCCTGATTGACAAGTCTCAGTGTTACAGAACTGCTGCTATGTGGAACATTGAGTTCAATCTCTGTTACTTTGGCCACTTGTCATGTGACCAGGCTGCATAATCTAAGGTCCTATTACATTTTCACAATCCACCCTATGTATGTATCTGATCAAATTAAATCACAGCAGCCTTCATGGAGGATGGGGAGGTGTAGAAGTCCGCAAAGGCATGCTGTAATCATGCCATGATACTGCCATTTGATCAGATATATGCATGTTGTACAGTTTACCAATGTTAGGAGGCTAAAGGACCCGGTAATGATGTCAACATCACATGACATGGGAAGATTAAGGGTAGTTCATGGGCATATATCATATATATAATACATTTTTAGCTAAAAGAAGGAAGTCAGTTAGTTAATAGGGTTCTACAAGAGCCTGTCACTAGCTCTATTTGTGAAAATGTGGTGACAGGTTCCCTTTAAGTCTAAGTATCTATAACGTATCTGCTACGTGGCAATAGCAGCTTTCATAGTTTTGTTTTGCACATGTTTTCAAACTTTTTTCATTAAAGCATACTCTTTTATTGTCACGCTGAAGAAAATGCAATGTTTTTTCGTTCTACTGTTGATCAGCAGAGCAGCCTGGTTTCCCAATTCCTGTACACAACACCTTAATTCTGTCCACCTGGACATCAAGCCTGCTAGGAGTGGTGAGTTAGTTTTCCACATATCGTTCTTTAGAGGCACCATTCTGCTCTATGGAGCAGTTAGAAAGAAAATCTCAGAGGAACTAACAGACAGTAAGAAGAAGGCTGAAGGTTGTTTGTGTCAATACCAATTATAGTCTAGTCTACTTTTTTTTACAAAATAATACATATCTCTATTTGAAATACCTCTAATAAAGGCTTGGTGTGATTTATAATTTCATTCAATAGAGTATCATTTAACGTTGCAGGGAAAGTTGGATCAGATTGAGGATAACCTGCAATGTAAAACAAATCAATGTCATAATTATATTCATATTTTTGGTGTTAACAATGTTTAAAGGAGAACTAGAACTTTGAAGCATATTGTAGGTGATGATAGACATTGTAATATATCTCATTAAGTAAAACGGTTCCTCTGCACCCTTTTTCTGCAATGAGCAGTGTAACTAATGTGTACAACACAGCATAGAGATAAGGTAAAGATCAACTCTTTTCAAAACTAGAGAATATATTCCCTGCTGGTTCCGTTCTGAGACTGTTAGTAAAGAGTTGAGTCATTAAGAACTTTTTCAGGCTCCTTATCTCTCAGCTGTCAGTGGAGTTAGAGACATAAAGCTGATTGCTATAATCAGGAAGGGAGGAATGGGAAAGAACATGGAGACAATTTTCTCTAATAAAGTATTTAATAATGTTTACTATTACTATGTGTACTATTGATTTTTGCAATTTTATTATTAATTTAGTTGCGCTTGTAATATAAAAGTACATCTTGAAAATGTTTATTTTTTACTGCCAGCTGCTCATTTATCAGCATTCTTTTGAAACCCCTGAACATCAGCTGTCATCAGATTTGCTACTAAACAAAGGAGAAAAAAGTGCACACTAGTTTTATACTAGTTTATAGGATATTTATGCTCTTTCTGTGTATATTTACACACTTCAGAAATCTACAGAAATGTCTCCATGGCAACAGTAAATGTCCTGGTAAGTTGAATTGCAAAGGGAGCTATAACTCACCTGATCTTCCCTGTCTGGATACCATTTGAGCCTGGTGATCACAGGCAGTTCTATAAATTTAATTTTACTGTTTGGCAAGTAGTTCAGATAACTGCATATTTATGCCTTGCTTTACCATTAAATCCATGGTGAACATTATTTACTATGCAACATGTTCTCTGCAATGTAAATCGATTCTGCTCAAACAGCCACTGCTTGAGGATTATTTTTTAAGTATATGAAAGACATTTATCAAGACCTGAGTTTAGTACGTCAGTATTGAAATCCCCCAACACTAGAGCAGGATGCGAAAAAGATATGACATAGCTCATGTCCTCCACAGGTCCTAGTCATATTCATTTTAAGCAGTGAAGGTCTGAGGGTCGGAGGTAGGAAAGGGTTAATATCCTGGGTAGTTCTCAGCTGTTTCCTATTTCTTCAATATCCTCCTATATAGCTTCCCTGGCTGCCAGAGCTTGTAAATTCTTTGGCTCAGTCATTGCTGCACTGTTATCTATTGTTATTTGTTATTATCTGCTTGTTGCCTGTCTTTAGACCTTGCACTGTTCTCTTATATTGAAAATGTGGTACCTGCTTTGATATCTTGTTGTAACTGTGGTCTAATTGACTACTCTTTCAATATTAGTTCTATTTTCACTATCCACTCCATCCACCATCAGATGTCAGGAAAAAGCGATCTCCCCTCTTTCCCTTTCCGGGTCACTCAGGGTCTGGCAGCAGGTTCCTGTGGGCTCACCCTTTTCAAGGTTATCTACCACAGGTAGGGCCCTATTCTTAGGATAAGCTGTCCATCACTTTCCTAGTCTAAGCTTAGTGCTAGGTCTGACAGTGGAAGCAACAATTGCAAGGCTGTTTACAATATCATTACAGCCCTATGCTAATCCTCTGAAATCTGAATAACCTAACATGGGAGTTTTATTTATAATGAAAGAAGAGCAAATCTGTTAAACTTCGGGTGCGGTGAGGAGGTCCAACTTTGATTAAAAAAAGTTTGGTTCCAGTACCCAAATTTGATCTTAACCCCATAGCGCAATAAGACATACCATTACGTCTTGTTACGCATGGGGGAGTATGAAGAGGGCTCCCGAGATGACCCCTCTTCATACTCAGCGGGCGTTTGCTTCAAAATGAACTCATAGGCTCACAGGCAAAACACAGGTTATCCACCCCCCCCCCCCAAAAAAAATTATTGAGGCAGCACATCTGTTGAAGAAAAGGTGTTTATTCACCCAAGGTGCAGGTGCGACTTTTCAACCCCTCAATGGAGCTATTTTCAAGCATGTGTATGTATGTATTACATTATTGAATGTAGGATACAAATGTAGCTGATTTATTTTTGATTTTATCAGTAAAGCAAAGTAACTTGATGTCTCTATGATTCAGGGAGTTGGCTTAGATTTTAGTCATAGATTTTAAATGTCAATTTTCTGGCAAAAAAGATGATATGTCTGACCTATGGCCCCGCCTATTCACATCCTTGATAGAAGTAGATGGTTTTGTCCACTAAATGGTGGGCATGCTGGGGAACTCTCTTATTCAGGAAAATAGGAGCAAATCTGCTGTACTCCAGGTATACTGATAAGCAGAGGATGGAGTCTGTTTTATCATCAAATTTTTTTAGGTTGTGTAAAGTACAGAACAAGCTCTAAATTCAAAAATATCTGTCAAAAGTGTAAAGTCCAGGCTTTCACATGCAGTCTGAGTATTTTCTGGTGACAAATTATCATATATAATTTATAGATTTGCTGAATGTGACTGTTTTTCTAATTGTGCCCCAGAGCTTCATAAATACAATAGACTGTTTTTCTTTTAATTAAGTGATATTTCTAGTTGCCATTACATATTTTCAAGCAGTAGCTGACAGATGCCATAGTATATCTTGGAAGAAGAAGAAGTAATTAGTGGTAATTGCATAATCATTAACATTAGTACTGTAAATCGTTTAAGAAGACTTACCAGTTGCGGACACAGGAGAGTCCTCAATTACAACTGGAGAGAAAGTGGCTTCTGTAGACATCTCATCCTTCCTAGATAATAAGGTGCAATGTCAATGAGTTCTGGAAAAACTTAAAAGAACCATACATGTGGCTCTAATCTATTGCAAGAAAAAAAGCTGAGAAAGATATATGCCACAATTTCATGTACAGCACGCTTATCCATCCTACTGTAAACATTAAATGGATTAATTACTTCTGCTTTTGTAATTTTCCAGTGTTTCCAGTGTGATTGATGTATATACACAAGGATAATAATGCCAATACATATTTAATGGAGGAAATTGCTTTTGTAATGGCTTTGCATCTAATGCAACATTACATTAGTTCAGACAGACCGTGTAATGCACAGAAAAAGTTTCCTTTTTTTATATTATTTCAGTACACTACAGTACACTTCCTCATTCTACCCTTTTCTATATAGAGGCGATCCCCTTAAGGACACCCGACTGACAGACAAACCCCAGTTACTGACGAACCTCTCAGCCCACATTGGCCGAACTTCAAAAGGGTCTGTAATGAAGCTTTATTTTTTTTATCTTTATCCTTGGTCACATTAGATCAAAAAAAATGTGAAAATCAAATAGGCACTGGGACAAAAAAAAATTGCATATACTATGTGCCACAGCTACAATTGTAATTTTTTATTTATTCATTTAATAATATGTGCTATATCTAGTCAATTAGGGTTATCTAGACATAATACACAAAAAACAACAGTAATTGTAGACAGATGAAAATGTATTCATACAATAGCCTCTAGACTGATTTTTGTATAGGGATAAGCCTGACAAAAAAGTATATACTGTATAATTTATCTGGACCTAAAAAGGCCATGTATCACCACACCTGGGGTGAATGATCTCCATATGCTGGAATAAAAGAATGTATGTCTATAATAATTTAGGCCCTAACCTATGCGGATCTTCTGGAGAACATGGTATTTTTTTTATATTCGTCTGTCTAGAGTTTTAATCTGTATTGTAGATTAATTCACTTTTTTCTGTATTGTTATATTGAATTACAATGTTATTATTATAAACAATATAAATACTGTTCCACAGTATTTTCAGACATGTGATTAAGACTTTGCTTACCGATTTCCCTACCATGTGAGATACTGTATTGTCAGCTTGTACTGATTGTTCTTTTTAAAGAATTTAGGGCAGTAATCCTGCCCAGTTGCTTTATTGGATTTTCTTAACAATTGTAAGTCCTCATTAACAAATTAACAGCTTATTGAATGAAAGTAAATTCCCCTCAACCCTGCCCAGGTCAGAATTGATTAACAATACATCAATTATGCCAAACATGTGAAAAATCAGCAAACCTGTAGGGTTTACCAATATGTTATATTCACTTTGCTATATTTATAATTATCTATGTCTTTTATATGTTTTACATAAAGTGAAAACATGGGTAATTGTTATTGTGTTGTAGTTAAAGCTATTATGTTTCTACCTTACACGGCTAGTTATCTTAATGGTAGACATCCATACCGGTGGACATCCATAAATAAGGGAATCCTAGTTCCACTGTTTTATTGATCCATGGACCTGAGACTACACACGAGGGGCAGGAAAGATTTTATCATCTCTATTAATACAGGTTTAGGTTAAATAAACTCTGCATCCATAATAGAACCACCATATAACAAATCTAGAGTTTACCCGGTAAACTGTACTTTTCTCTGGTTTCCTCCATTTCTTTATTCACCTCCCACGTCAGGTCTCTCCAGAAATTGGAATGTCTGTTAGTCTCTTAAATGCCTTCTTCTATGTTCATGTAGTGGGGGGTATATGGTTTTGACTGACGGAAAGTTTTAGTGATGTTATGTTGGCCATTTATGTTTAGTCAAATGTTGTTTCATTGGGGACTGTCATTTTAAGGGACTGAATTGAAATCGAACAGTGCAGCAGAGATCTTTTATTGCAGTGCACCTCCTACTAGAGGGCTACCTTTAATTTTATGGCTGCAGGAAACAGAAAATGATTAGTAAGCTAATCAGGTGAAAGTGTTAATGGGCATTTCCTAACATTTATAGAGATTACTTACTTTTCAGGCACTCTCTTGTCTTTAACTCGCTAGAAAAGAAGAAAGTATGCGTTATTCTTCATCATTCAGTTATTACTATCACATAACATGCAGACAGGAAGTAGGAGCTTAAAGGGGTATTCTCATCTGGGCATTTACATTCAGTTTAATTAATCTGCCATATATATACATTTCTTCAATTGGATGTTATTAAACAAAATGTTCCTGTGTGAAGATAATTTCTCATAAATGTAGTCATATGGTCCCTTAGAAACAAGATTGTGTCCTTGGTTACGGCCACCCCTGCTGCAGAGATTGTACAAGGAAACAAAAAGTTTCTGAATATTAAATGTCCGAGAAGCTGCTGCATGTCCCACAGCCGTCCTGTGGTAATAAACGCTGTATCCATGTGGTCAGGCAGAGCTCAATAGCGTATATCTGTCCACCGCTGCCAAAATGTGAGGTGGTCGTATCCGGGGAAGCTATCTCGTTTCTAGGGGACAACATGGCAACATTTATGAGAAATTCTCTTCACACGGGAGCATTTTTTTTTTTAATAACATCCAATTGAAGAAATGTTTATATATGGCAAATGAATTTAATTAAATGTAAATCCCCAGATGGGAATACCCCTTTAAGCTCTACACATTAATTCTACCTTAAATCATGAGATAATATTTAATTTCAATTAGTTTGGAAAATACAGAGTTTCCTTCATTTTAAACAAGTGAATTCTTTACAATAATGTTGCTGATCACAGTCTCTGGGATGCAAGATTTCACTTTATTATCATTGAGAGAATAATGCAGCCATGCAGTAAAGATATTATTACAGAGTTGTAAAATGGTCAGTATTTTTTGCCACAGTTTAGGAAACTGTCTTGTTTTCATTTATGTGCAAATATTCACTGTTATACATAAAGTGGATTGTTGTTTTTTTTTTTGAAAGAAGGAAACTAAAATTTCACTCAGTAGACATTCACCATTGATGATTGAGTCCAAAAATACCTGAAAATATGTTCACCTTACTACATGTAACTAATCAACCAAGGAGATGCCGCCACTAAAAATGGAGTAGGTACAGGATTATACTTGTATAATAGATGCTGTTCCTTCCCCAGTGCACAAATTTGAACTGCAGTGTAGGATAAATCCAAATATATGTAGTGTACAATTACTTAGATAAAGAAAATGAAAGGTAGGGTTTAATCTTTTTATACCTTGTGCATCATTATGAAACCTTACATTACGATCCACTCCTAACCTAAAAATGTATCCCTACTGTTAACCATTAGTTCAGTATTCTTCATACATTTCCTACAATATTATTCCTTCCTTCTGGAAGGATAGTTTCTTCTCATTCTGTTTGTTTATTGTACTTTGATCCAAGGGTGCAGCTGTACAAGTGGAAGATGCTTCATCCTGAAGAGCTATGTGCTCTCTACACAAAGATTTTCAGAATTGCCAAGTCTGAAGTCTGCATATCAGTGTTAAATCTTCAGAGCGGGCCTTTTACCCACAATCTGCGGAAATTTCTGTACACTACACATTTTTGATACATGTAAATTTTATAACTGCTTATCATAAGCAAAGCAATTTTTTTTTTTTATGGAAACCTCTAATTTCAGACACATTAAAAAGTTCTCATATAACTTTTGAAGTATAAAGCTGCTTATACATTTATAATGAACACATCCACAATGTAATATGATTTGTTTCCGGTGTATATCACAAAATGTAGACTACCGTATTTTTCGGACTATAAGACGCTTCTTACTATAGGACGCACCCCAGATTTAGGCTTCCAAAAAAAGGAAAAATATATTTTACACCAATTAAAATATCCCTGTTAGTCGCACTAAAGCACAGCACACACAGACATACATTTACACACTAAGCTCTGCAGCATCCATCCACATACACACACAGCTCAGCTATACACACTCAGCTCACCTATACGCACTCAGCTCACCTTTACGCACTCAGCTCACCAACGCACTCAGCTCACCTACGCACTCTGTTCCCATACGCACTCTGTTCACCTATGCACACTCAGTTCACCAATACACACACACACACACATATATAGTCCTTGTTACCTTGAGGCTGTCATACGGAGAGTATTTCAACTCAGATGCATATTCAGAGACCCTTACACCAATTTTGTAAGCAACCGGCAGATTTTGCATCGAACTTGTGTTGCTTTATATCATGTTTGCCAGAAATCCTTTAACTCCTTAAGGACGCAGCCATTTTACAGCTTAAGGCTCAGTCCCATTTTTTGGATTCTGACCTGCGTCTCTTTATATGGTTATAACTTTTGAACACTTTTACTTATCAAAGCGATTCTGAGATTTTTTTCCCCCACATGTTGTACTTCATTTTAGTGGTAAATTTTGGCTGATAAGTTTTGCGTTTATTTACAAAAAAGGAAAAAAATTATGAATATTTGGAAAAAATTGCAATTTTCGAAATTCAAAATCACTGCGTTTTCAGACAGATTGATTTACCACCTAAATAACTTGCCGAATAACATTTCCCATTTGTCTACTTTACATTTTCATAATTTTTTAAATGCTTGGATAATTTATTTTGACGTGAGTGGTGTGTTTAGGCATTCATATGCTGCGCAGACCTTGTGGTAGTTAAGCTATTAGTGGGTAACTGTCCTCTGCTGATCCTGGTTTGTGCAGATGTGCACACCAGCAGTCCGTCGGTCATGCCGGTGTTTCCCTAAAGAACTCTGCCGAACTTCTGAAAATCTAGCCCTCGCCGCAGTATCCCTCGCCTACTGGTTAGCTCATGCTGTTGACACAGTTTGGCGCTGTGTCAGTTCCTATCTCTGGCGGCTGCCTCTCCCGTCGGCCGCTGCACGCACTGCCTCTATCAAGCCTGTTCTGGTCGAGGACTCTCTCTCGCGTCTCAGAAGGCAGCTGTGTTCACGGTTCCTGTCCTCTGCGACCCAGCTTGGGTCTGTCATGCCTCATGTCTATCCTCCTGATCCCCTCAGTCTGCTCCCCTCGGCTTCGGATTCCCTGGCCTTCTGACAACAACTTCCTCCACTGTCATACCACCCGTGTCTCCTCTTTCTCTTCTTATCCACCTGCTTTACCCCCTCCTGATCCATTCCTCCTCGCCATTCAACAAGGTCACACATCACCCACAGACTAGCGACTGTTGGAAAACCTGGGCTATGCAGAAGAATGCTCATCAGGCAATCCGGACAAGTAGGTTTGTGACTGTTTTAATGGTCGCGGAAAACAGTTCCTCAGAGTATGCCGGTTCAAATGGGCATTAAATTTTGCTGGGAGGGGGCAGAGGGTGGAGGGGAGAGGCTTAGGTGGGGGCATGAGCTGGAGGAGTGCCTATTTCGGTGACATGTTGTCTGCGTGGAAGACTGACTGGTGGATCAAATTGCTCGACGAGCATTGTCGGCGAATCCACGACATCTCAACATGGTCGCGTACTGTTCTGTCTGGCTTCTTGGCGCTTCAACAGTGCTGCTAAGCCACCACGAGTCGCCAGTAAACTTCAGACGATAACCTTAGGGAGTTGTTAAAAAGCTCTGCTGTCGTTCTCCCTGCTCCTGCGATCATAAGCATGTGGTGTCTCAACCCGCCGACCCACGGCCTCTGATCCCCTGCAGTAGATTGGAGCGCCCACGGTTCCCGTTCGCCTCAGTCTGCTTAATCTACTCCTAAGCCCCTCGGGTTAAACATTTTGAATATGAGAGTATAACTTGTATTTTTTTTTTACTTTTTTTTTTTTTTTTTGGTGTTTTTTAGTTTTTTAAACCTAAACGATGCTATCCTATTAGCTATGATTGGGCTTTTTCTTCTAGCTGCTAAGTATTACAGCACACTACTATGCGCAGATGAGATGACGTGAGTTATGAAAAAAATAAAACGTAAATAAAAATGAAATGGTAATACGTGCCTAGTGAGTAATACACAACAACCCCGTGCCTCTAATACATTTTTCCCACAATTCGGTCTTTTTGTCGATGGAATGTGCGTCACTAAAAACACAGTGGTCGGGCAAGTCTGACTCCAAATTGCTCACCAATTTGATAGTAGGATGCACTGCAGCAAGTACACAGCAAGGGCCTAAACGCAGCATATCATACCAGAATCAATATATTATAAAGACGCTACTGTAGGCGTAATTAAGGAACGTTTGTATTCTCCTAGTGAGTGTGTCTGATTTTCTAGGCCCAGGTATAACAGTTCACACTACTATGCCATGAATGAGATGGACGACCTGGATGTTATAAAAAAATAACGTAAAATAAAAGTAAATACGTGGCAATGACTTGCCTAATTGAAATAGCAAACCCTGCGGGCTCTTCTAATAAATTTTTCCCACTTTTTTCTCCCACTTCGTCTTTGGCGATGGATATGTGCGTCACTAAAACAGCTGGGTCCGGTGGCAAGTCTGTGACTGCAAATTGCTCTCCAATTTGATAGTATATTCTGATGCACTGCCATCAAAGTTGCAGGCCACCATCAGTATCCACCAGAACAATCAAATATATATACACGCTAGCTTAAACTGCAATCTAGGGCGATAATTAAGACGTTTGTATTTCTCCGCATATATGCTATTTTCTTAGGCCAAATATTTAGCGCCAGCAGCACAGACTACTTATGCGCATATGAGATGAACGCTGAGCCTTATGAAAAAATAAACAGTACGTATAAATAAAAAGATCATGGGCAGACTGTGCCTAATTCCCTATCAATACCCCTATAATTTTCCCTACTTTGTTGGTGTTTGGAGGGTGGATAATGTGTGTCAAGCTACGAGCTAACGACAAACGGTATCAAGTCCCCCTGCTATTAATTCCTCACCATATGGTACTGAGCTCCTGCAAACTAAAAAAAAAAAAAAATTATAAAAGGATAAGCGTGATTGTAAGCCGGCATAAGAAGGGGTGTTGGTTCTTTAAGAATCAGGCCATCACTCGCTTACATCCTTTTCCTAACAGTAAGCTATAGCATCACCCTGTGAAGCTATACGCTTTTCTTTCCTGAGCAGGCAGCAGCACTCTCTCCTAGCGGGACATCCAGACATTAGAGAGGAACGTAGGCATCGTTATCGAGGCCGGGGCAGCGGCTAGTCTAGTCCCAGTCCCTGATCTATGCCAGCCCAACGACTGCTGACTCTACGTTAAGGGTACTACTAATGCTGTGGGAGTGCTAGAGTCTCCTGCCTGCTTGTGATTGGGCTCTGTTTTTTGTGCCGCGCAAAAAGCAAAAACGGCGGTAGGCTGCCTATTTTTCTTTCTCAGAGCGTGCGAATATTACTCGTGTCGCGGCTAAAGTGCAGTATACGTACGGTAATGCTCGATCGCGCATCAAGCTTCGACGAGTCATGTTACGCTCATCTGCTATTCAGTATTTTCACTACTATTTCCTACAATATTATTCCTTCCTTCGGAAGGATAGTTCTTTCATCTTGTTCGTTTGTTTTGTACTTTGATCTCAAGGGTGGCCGTTGGCAAGTGGACAGATGCTTCATCCTGGATAGCAGCTGGCGCTCTCGCTCACAAAGCTTTCAGAATTGGCTCGTGTCTGAGTCTGATCATCACGTGTAACGGAAACTATCACTGGTAGTGGTCTAGGGCGGGGGTGGTGTGGGAGGTTCCGATGGAATACCGGGCACCAGTCAGGGTGAGCTGGTGGTCGGAGCCTTAATTTTAGGTTAGTGTTTAAAACCGGCGGTATCGGCGGTTTTATAAAACACTTTTAAACTTTAATCACGGCTCGCGAGCTAGGTACCGCTTGGCGCTTACCGTGCGCGGTACATAGGAAGTGAAATGAGGCGGCGTGGCACGGGTAAGACACGGACGCGCGTACACTGCCTGCGCCGGCTTAGAACGTTTAAAAAGTGTTTTAAACTGGCGATAGCCCGCGGCTGGGGAGGCGGTAGTTAAACACTAACTAAAATACGCTCGCGGCACCCAGAGTCACCAGCTGGGTGCCGGGTATTTCTCATCGGAAAACTGCCACTAACAAGGGTAGGTTACCTTTAACTCCAGGAGAGTGGTGCTTACGCATTAACCACATCTCTGCGGAATTTGATACAACTGCAATTTGCAAGAGCATTGTAAATTTAAACTGCTCTATCATAAGCAAAGACATTTATTTTTTTATGGAAACACTCTTATTCAGCCAAAGTAAAAGTTTCTCATATAGACTTTTGAGTATAAAAGCTGGCATAGTACATTTATAATGAACATCATCCACAATGTAATATTGATTCTAGTTCGGGTGTAAAGTCACAAGATGTATTTTTTGGACTATAAGACAGTTTCATTACTATAGGAGCGCAGGCACCCAGATTTAGGCGTCCCCAAAAGAAAAGGAAAATATCATTTGCAACCAATTAAAACATATCCCTGTTAGTCGGGCAACTACAAGCAGCAACACACACCGATAGCATTTAACATTACACTAAGCTCGTTGCATTATCCTATCCACATAAATACACGCAACCGTGCAACTATACAACTCAGCTTCACCTATAGCACTCAGCTCACCTACGCGCAGCTGTTCCCTCTACGCAACTCGGTCATCTAGGCTACTCTTACACTGTTCACCTATACACACACAATCATATATATATATATTAATATAATATATATATATATATGTATATATATATACACATACAACAAACATCCAGCAGCACAACCACAATATCTACTCAACTCAGTCTTTATATATATATACACACACACATACTACCCCCATTCTTCTTCCCCTGTCCCAGAGCAGCCTGGCAGTATGAGACCTGTGGTGATGTAAGAAGCATGTGATCAGTCACATGATTCTGACATCACTGCAGGTCCTGTAGGAAGAGAGCAGTACGGAGGCTCCTCTCTGGGAGATCAGGTGCAGCTCTGTATCAGGGCATCACCCGATCTCCCTTACAGAGGTCAGGAGGGTCTGGCAGTGCTGGATCCTCCTGACCTCCGGACTATAAGACGCAGGGACTTTTTAGCAAGATTTTTTCTTGCTAAAAAGTGCTTCTTATAGTCAAGAAAATACGGTATCCTTCTCTTCCATAATGCAATTTATTTGTTGGTAACCTCTCACTAACTTTATTCCTTACTTTCACTTAATAATAATGCCATATTCACTTAGTAAAAATGAATAAACACTATTGTTTCCTACAAGGTCATACAACATGCCAAAGTCAATTCTTGTAATTATTGATTTTCCATATTGAATACCATGAAGGCCGCTTTTGAAAACTAAATTGCATTCCATGTGGGTAGATATACATATAGTTATGTTATATAAACTGTATCTATTAAGAAATATTGTAGTCAAGACACACATGTGGACCAATACACACATTGCATTTGCATGTTTTGCCTTTGCATTTTTCAACCTCTTGAAAGGATTTTAATGCTCTGTTCTACAGACGTGTTAAAACACACTTATGTAAATAACCTCTTAACATATACACTGAAGAATCTCATTATGAGCAACAAGTAGTAATAATGGCATATATGTAAACCCACTTCAGAGG
Organism: Engystomops pustulosus; assembly: GCA_019512145.1. Lineage (NCBI taxonomy): Eukaryota > Metazoa > Chordata > Amphibia > Anura > Leptodactylidae > Engystomops > Engystomops pustulosus. Next base: position 97,256,899 of record CM033643.1, read on the forward strand.
CACAGATCTAAGGTATTCTAGCTGTGCATAAGTAATTGGTTATATGAGTAGTTAAGACAATATCAGGGTGAATTAATACAAAATACTCTTTGCAGTGTATACAAAAATGTCTTAAATTTACTGTGATGAAAAATGTGACAAAAGACCATTCATAACTGTTCTTTATTGCAGATTTCCTATTCAGGAGAAAGATGGAGTATATAGAGATGCAAGGCAGTTAAAAAGGAGGGTACGGGTGTGCATGCTTGAGAAATAGGAGCATAACAAAAAATGCCAAAAGGCCAATTTAACCCTTTTTGTGCTAACTAAAATTTAACTTTTATTTTCTAAGTTTAAAATATTTGTAAGATGACATTACAATAGTATTTTGGCTCAGTATTTTTGTTTTAAAATATATCAAGGAGGAGGGACCGTGCCACTTTTTACCTCTATTTCCTATACATGGGTGCAGTGTCTGTTCAGCCATTCACTCTGATTCTCACACATATGTGAGATGTAATTTCCTCTTACAAATATTTTAAACTTAGAAAATAAAAGTTAAATTTTAGTTGGCCTTTTGGCATTTTTTGTTATGCATTGAAATTGAGTTAACCCAGCTACAAACAGATTAAAATATTTGTCTGGGTGAGAAATAGGAGGACACAAGGATTTCATCTGGAGAAAGAAAGGGGCATAGAGGCACAGCTTGGAGAAAGAGGAAACATTGGGGCAGATTTACTTACCCGGTCCGTTCGCGACCCAGCGGCGCGTTCTCTGCGGTGGATTCGGGTCCGGTCGGGATTCATCAAGGTAGTTCCTCTGCCGTCCACCAGGTGGCGCTGCTGCGCTGAAAAGCATCTGAACGCACTCAACTTCACCGAGCCGGACCAAGTGAAGGTAAGCGCGTCCCAAGCGACACTTTTATTGTTTTAAATGCAATGGTTTTTCCGAATCCGTCGGGTTTTCGCTCGGCCACGCCCCCCGATTTCCGTCGCGTGCATGCTGGCGCCGATGCGACACAATCCGATAGCGTGCGCCAAAATCCCGGGGCAATACAGGGAAAATCGGCGCAAATCGGAAATATTCGGGTAACACGTCGGAAAAACGTGAATTGGGCCCTTAGTAAATGACCCCCATTGTGATGGATGCAGTACAAAGAGGGAACATTTTCATGCTTGCTGGAGAAGAGGGGAGAGATGGGGGTTCAGGCTGGAGAAGAGAGGGGCATGGAGGTGCATACTATAAGAAAGAGGGGGCATTGAGCTGCACACTATGAAACAGAGGAAACCTGGCTATAAGAAAGGAGTGCCGGGTCTGGGGGAGCAGGCCAAATAAGACAGTGAGAGACCGTCTGGCAGACTGTGAAGCACAGGGTCATCTCAGAGTTATTTGTATTTCATTATTCCCATGTTTGGACCCCCATGAAAAAGGTTCACACTTACCTCTTTTCTATCAATGACACTATCATTAGGAATTGATTTTCCAGCATGCAGGGTTGGGAGGGACTAAAGAGAAAGTTAATATTTCATGCAGTAAGCGAGCGTAATAGGCTTGCCTAAAGAGATAGGTTTTAAGAGTATGTTTGAAACTTTGGAGGTTGGGTATTAGACTTAGTCTGATAGTCCAAGCAAGGGCAATCCAGAGAACTGGTGTAGCTTGGGAGAAGTCCTGGAGACATGCGTGAGAGGTTCTACTTAAGGTGGGGATTAATATAGGATCACAGGCAGATCGAAGAGCATGGGTTGGGATATAAACTAAGTGAAGAGAGTAGAGGTATGGAGATGCAGCATTATGCAGAGCTTTGTGGATGACGGTGATGTTTTTTGCTGCACATTTCAGCAGAATATTGTCCTAAACAGGTTGATAAATTTGCCACAGTTTTTTCAGAGAGTCTCTCCCTGACACTTTTATAGACAAGCCAAGAATTTATGATAAAACTTATTAACAGTTGTCATGGATGCATCACCAGATAGGGAGTTTATAATACAATTACCCTTGAGATTTAATGTACTTGGCACTCTCTTATAAAGGTTTATAGTGTATTTATTTTCCAACTTAAGCTGGTCTTTTCAGCCACTGTCTATTCACTTACTTTTAAAATAATTATACCTCGTTGTAATATATAGAATACCTGCACAAGTATTGCCTAAGATCCCCTCTAATGAACTTTAACACAGAGTAAAACCCTGTATACACGACAGCTTGGATCCCGTCCAATAGATGTGAGTATTTGCTCTCTTGTCTGAAAGACATGCCCCTCTACATGTGATTGGTTGAGGAGGCACTACCTGACAGGGGAGGGTGTGACTCACAGGGATTTTTCAACCTGGTTCAGAGAGCCTCACCATACCCCTTCACCAAGGGATTTACATTGTGACACCTCTGCATTGCCACTCAGCTGACATTAGCCGTTTGGGCTCAACGTCAGTGGTAATGGGTGGGGCTATTGGTTTATATAATCAGACAGTTCCTATGGCCACTAGTGCCAGAGGCTATACTGCACTTCAGTTAGATGAGTTCTGATGATTCCTAGACAGCTAGTGTAATAATACACATGCCAGATCTGTGAGGATGAACCAATGGCAGGTTGCCATCATTTAACAATCTGGGCTCCCATTAACTACACCTCTGATGAGCTGGTCCTATGTTTGCTATCAGAGGCTATCACAAATGCGTTATATGTGATTCAGGTGTGATTAATGGAGGTGCCTGATCTTTATTAGATGATCCAACTCTGGACCTGAAATTTAACCCATTGTTGGTATCATGACCAGGGATTCCACTTATAGCCCATCTGAGACTGGGTCACTGATTGTCTGTGGGGTCCTTGTTACCTTGAGGCTGCCATATGGAGAGTATTTCAACTCCTTACACCGATTTTGTAAGCAACCAGCAGAATTTTGCATCAAACTTGTGTTGCTTTATATCATGTTTGCCAGAAATCCTTTAAAAGCATACCTAATAAAGGTATCATTTTAAATATACCCCTTTTCCCTACCATTTACAGTACAAATTCTACATCCTACCATTCAGTATATGAGAGTTTTGAGAATTTAACCTACATGCAGGTGCACGGCTCGTTATATCACACAACTCTGATTACTTTTGTGAGCCGTTCACCCGTGTGACCATGGTCAGATTTCTGTCCACTGGAAATAACATAGAATATTTCTATAGAAGGACAGCAAGCAGAGATCTAGAAAACCATGAAAAAATGTTACAGTGAGTACATTGGAAAAATGTATAACTTTTCATTACACACAAACAATAATATTAATTTGCTGAAATGGGAATACCCCTTTAAGTTCTGTGTTACATTATATTCGTAGTATCGAGTGGTCACTATGGTAGTTTGCTCTGAATGACACCTATGTGGTAATAATTATAACTCTACCATCAATCTAGAACAGATTGAGGACTCTGTGGTGCTATGGAAGAAAAAGATTCACTTTATGACTTATAAGTGATCTTTAGTTGGTTGACAGAGATGTAAAAGGCTGCAGCCATCATCAATGTAGCGCTAACAACCAGCAGAAGTGTAAGCTCTCTGGGACATCTAATCTCCTTACAATTTTGTTTATTTATAAATGTGTTCTAGGGAATGAGTTGGGGGATGAGTTGATTCACATTTTTATTTTTATCACAATTTTCTTAGGCTTTCTATGTTATTTGCATTCTAGGGCTCTGATCTATGATACATAATCCTCCTGGCTGTTAACCCCTTAATGACTTGGCTCTTTTTCGCTTATGTGTTTATGTATTTTGCTCCCCACCTCCAAAAATCTTTATATATGTATATGGGAAAATGTGGCTGTGTACAGGGCTGCACTTAGCTTTCTGCTGGCTAAGGAAAAAAAATTAAATGGTGTCCCCCCCTACACATTAAAAATAAGCAGCCAGTCTCTCAGTGCAGCGGTAAAGTTAACATATCTCACAAATCAGTGCACAATATTTATACATAAACTTTTCCTGTTCAGATGCAATAGGTTCATCCCAAAGGAGGGACCCGGATCTTTCACGCAGTCTTCAGCATATTTACAAGATGTATGATTAATTTACTCCAAGAGTCATAATGCTCTAACAATATAATATAATTTTTGATAAATGTCCTTAATTAATAATTTCCAATTGTATTTTACGTCAATCCCTCACAGCAGTAAATATTTGACTTTAGGTAAAAACTATTTATTCACATGTTTTATTCTAAAAATGTCCTGTGGCTGTCACCTTTGTCCATAAGCATATTTGCTTGAGCTAAAATTATTTAAACATGATGTAAGTGAATTTTATTTTTGTTCATCTGTAGGAAATGATGAATGATGAGTGTAATAGGGAAGAAAATGCAAATACATTTCCCTAGATGCAAAAAAGAAAAGTGCCTCTAGCACTGACTTTCAGAAGACAGCACTCTGTTAGGCAATGAAAATTTTCAATGGTCAAAGAGTAAACCTCTTCCATAAGGCAAGTTGCCCATTTCCACGTTCCTCATCTGTGCAAAGCAGGAAACTGATAAGAAAGTGAGAGGCTATATACTTGATTCAGGAGGGATAATATGGCTACTTCAGGAGATCGTCCTTGCAGCAGTGGAGTGCCTCAAATGGAGGCAGATCATCCAAATGCTAGGGGCCCACGCACTGGTGGCCCTTAAAGGAATCGACCAACCAAACAGTTCACACTTTTCAAAAGCAGACTTTCCATGAAAATAAATGTTATCTGCATCTTCAAGACATAGATATCATGGATTGGGAGATCATCATGGTACAGAAATCTCTGAGTGTACCCTCTCTGTGGCAAAGGCTACTGCTGCCTTACATTGAAGACACAGTTTGATGCTCTCATCTAAAAAAAACTTATTTGTGTATTCTTAACCAAAAATCCTAATACCACTTATTATTAGTGGAGCATGTATCACCTACAAAACTCAACACACTTAAAGAAGTGTCTTGCAAGGTCAAGGAGGGAGACTGCCAAATAGAGTGTAATGGAGTTGCATTTTAATCTGTCCCATGAAAATACAGTCATGTACTGAATGTATAATTGTGACTGCTTGACATTGGCTCATAAGCTCCTAAAGTGTAAATCTGCTCCAAGATCACTGTTAAACATACTCTACCTGCTGAATAATATCCAGATGTCCTTGAGAAGTGCTAAAGTTCTTTCCAATGTCAAATAAGCAAAAGGATTCTTGTTGACATGCATCAACCCAGGTCTGGTATTCTGTAGTTTGCGGAATTCGATCCATGAATATCCGAAAAGCTTCCCATACTGCTTCTTGGCAAACTAAAACCAAAAAAATAAAACCTTCATATGTGATATGCACTTCATGCTTTAATTTTTCTATTATAATATGTATTGTAAATACTTTAAAATGTTTAAAATAATAAAAGGATCAACAGTCAGGTTTATGTAACACATCAAGATGGATGAAGATTCAGTACATTAAAAGGGCAGGTAGCAGCAACTTTTTTTAGTTCAAAAGTTCCCAACTGTTTGTGGGTGTGGTTTCAAGAAATGTGTGACTTTAAAGGGGTTTTCCCACAAAGGCAAGTTAGGCCCTATCTCAGTGCTTAGACCCCTGCAGATCACGAGAACGAGGGGTCTGACCAACCCTACTGCGCTTGGCAATCTCCGTCAGCTCCATAGAGATTAAAGGAGCAGAATGGTCATGCGCGGCCGCCTGCTCCATTAGTCTGAGGAGCGAAGAGTGGTGGGTCGGAACCCTCGTTCTTGCTATCTGCGTGGGTCTCAGCACTGAGACCCCCACTGATCAGCAGATTAGGCCCTATTCCGTGGATAGGGCCTAACTTGCCTTCGTGGGAAAACCCCTTCAAACGGATATTCTCATCCGGGCATTTACATTTCATTTAATACATAGGCTACATGTAAACATTTCTTCATTTGCATGTTATATTAAAAAAAAATTACCCGTGTGAAGATAATTTTCCATAAATGTGGCCATTTTCTCCTTTGGGAACTAGATAGCCGTCCTTCGAAATGGCCACCTGTACTCTGACAATGACCACGCTATTGAGGCCTTGCAACCACCTGGATTCAGTGTTCATTACTAAAGGACGGCTGTGGTAATAATTTGTTTCTTTGTACATAAGCCTCCTACAGTGGTACTCATATCTGAAGACAGCTGCACTGGCAGGCATTATACACTACCTATCTGGTTCCTGATAAGGTCATTGGATTTGGCCAATTCAATTGCACAGAAATAGGTGTTTCCAGACTAAGCCTCTTATATATTTGATGCCATCTACTGACCATAAATGGTAATGCAGCTGTATGTTATCTACCTGGGAAATAAGAGTTTACTCAATAACCAATGATACGTGTTGTTTTATAATTTGTCAATACAGTTCTGCCCTGAGGTTCCTGATTGGTTGAATGCTTGGAATTCCCCACTGAGGGGGAGCTGAGATTTGTCTCCTCTGACTGGAGTTCCAGAGAGTTCTCTAAGTCCTGAGAGAGAACAGATTCTTCTGTCTGAGAGTGCTATCCAGACACACGCCTTCTGCGGCTACCTCCTACCTGAGGGTATTCCACCTCCATCAGGCCTTCTGCAGCCCTGCACCTGTACAGGGTCTGCCCTAAGAGTTCTCCTTTACCTTACACATCCATGTAAGGGGAGAGTTGTCAGTAAGTAATATGAATTGTCGACCCAGTGGATAGTATCAGGAGTCCACTTAATACCCAGTCATTCTGTTTTGACTATGCTGTAAGGAGAGGTGAGCTTTCTGCTTAAATATATGACTAGGTCTTCCTCATCACCTCCTAGGAAAGGAATGCTCCTAGTTTCATATCAGAAGACTGGATACATGGGGCTAAGTTCAGGGTACTGCTATACTAGTAAAGTTGTAAATAAATCTATGCTAATACCCCACAATTCCTAGAAACACCCTCACTTGCTTCTTTGTTAAGGGCTGGGGTCAGCTTTAATGGCCCCAATTTTATTCAACAGTGGCTTAATGACCCCTCTTCCAATTATGTACCCTAGATATCATGCTTCCTCTAAATCTATGACACACTTCTTAGGGTTGACTGTTCACCCAGCTTCCCCAAGGGAATCTAACATTGCTTGTACCTTTGGCAGATAGATTTCCCAGTCCTCACTGAAGATAATAATATCATCATGAGAATATTGTCCATCAGCCTCTGAAAGGTTGCTGGGTCCCAATCTAACCCAAAAGACATGGTTACTAGAGATGAGCGAACATACTCGTCCGAGCTTGATGCTCGATCGAGCATTAGCGTACTCGTAACTGCTCGTTGCTCGGACGAGTATTTCGCCCGCTCGAGAAAATGGCAGCTCCCGCCGTTTTGCTTTTTGGCGGCCAGAAACAGAGCCAATCACAAGCCAGGAGACTCTGCACTCCACCCAGCATGACGTGGTACCCTTACACGTAGATAGCAGTGGTTGGCTGGCCAGATCAGGTGACCCTGGGATAGACTAGCCGCTGCCCGCGCTGCTCGGATCATTCTCTGTCTGGATGCCGCTAGGGAGAGAGCTGCTGCTGCTCAGGGAAAGCGTTAGGGTGTTCTATTAGCTTACTGTTAGGCAGGAGTGATTCTTAAAGAACCCAACAGCCCTTCTTAGGGCTACAATAACGTTATAATTTTTTTTTTTTTTTATTTGCAGCTAGTACCATATTGTGAGGAATTAGCAGGGGGACTTGCTACCGTTGTGTTTAGCTCTTAGTGACACACATATCCACCTCAAACACCAAAGTGGGAAAATTTATTAGGGGTTTGAGTAGAATTAGGCACAGTCTGCCAGTTTCTTTTTATTTTACGTTTATTTTTTTCATAACTCAGCGTCATCTCATCTGGCATAGTAGTGTGCTGTAATACTTGGCTAGAAAATAGCCATAGGAGAATACAAACGTCTTAATTACGCCTCAACGCCGTTTCTGACAAGGTCCACCTGACCACGGACACGTGGACGAATGCTGCCGGGCAGGGCCACTATATATCGCTGACGGCACATTGGGTTAACTTGGTGGAGGCTGGGACCGAGCAAAATATACTGGCAAACTTTTACCATTTAGGGATATTATTTCAGCGCTTCTTGCGCATCTGTTTACATTCCCCTCACCCGGCATATCCTAAACTTATAAGAACGCTACTACACTTGATCTTATACAAAAGGTTCTTAGAAGTGCTGTTTGGGGAGTAGCCTAGAAACAGGGGCTTGGATTGGCGAAAGCTCGCCTGGCTGCAGAGTGCCAGCTCCATCACAAGATCCAACTAACATAGTTGCAGCACCTTTAATCTACTACTAGTTTATTATTTCAGCGCTTCTTGCGCATCTGTTTACATTCCCCTCACCCGGCATATCCTAAACTTATAAGAACGCTACTACACTTGATCTTATACAAAAGGTTCTTAGAAGTGCTGTTTGGGGAGTAGCCTAGAAACAGGGGCTTGGATTGGCGAAAGCTCGCCTGGCTGCAGAGTGCCAGCTCCATCACAAGATCCAACTAACATAGTTGCAGCACCTTTAATCTACTACTAGTTCACTGCCTCCATAATAATAATAATAATAATCTTTATTTATATAGCGTCATCATATTCTGTAGCGCTTTACAAATCATAGGAAACAAATACAAATGTAATGTAACAGAGCACAACATTTGTATGGAACAACAGGAGTGAGGTCCCTGCTCGCCAGAGCTTACGGTTTATGAAGATGATGGGGTAACACGAGGTAAAAGAATATTTAATGGTCAAGCCATTCTTCTTAGGGAATAGAACAAAATATAATAAATGGAATTGCTGTCGCTTGAACCACTCAGCCGTCACCGCTGCTGCCGCTGCCTCTGCATGCCGTCCCCTATAGTGTCAGGGTCAATTATTGGATGTTTTAGATGCTATCTAGCCTCATTCGGTCACTCTGTCATGGCCATGCTGTTGCCCATAATTTTGGCATAATGGTGCGATTAAGCAGCCTCAGAGGCATCCATGCATGCTGCCCCTGCTGTTTCCTGTCCATTTCCGTGGTGTTTCCATCCTTTTCTGAGGTTCCCAGGTGTTTGGCCAAGCTTCCCTGTGCAGAGCCTTGGTCCCCTTGAAAAATGCTCGAGTCTCCCATTGACTTCAATGGGGCTCGTTACTCGAAACGAGCACTCGAGCATCGGGAAAAGTTCGTCTCGAATAACGAGTACCCGAGCATTTTAGTGCTCGCTCATCTCTAATGGTTACATAATGGAACAAGCAATCGGGGTTGTCAAATTCTGTTTTCATATTGGCACTAACAGCCAGTGGTATTTACCAGTAGCTATTAGTTAAATCAAGGATGGAAAAATATCAGGAAAAGCCAAGTCTTTCAATTGAATGTTCTACCCATGGCATTATTAAGGTATCAAATTCGGAGACATCATTAAGTTCACTTAATCATTGCAGACGCGTAATGAACCATCTGGTCACTCTTAGATTTTGAGCTCCTCAGATATTATCTGTCTTCTAGCTTTAGAGAATCTGTAGGGTTTCAGGTGCACCTGCAATAGATGTTCAGTAATAATATACAGCACATGACATGAGTCCGGCCCTTGCAGTTCTGAAAATGTGTTAATGCTTCTCTGTACCAGTTCACTGACCTGCTGTTTTGGGGACTCTGACAGAGACTTGACCTCTGAGGAGACATCACATGGGGTGGCTAACACTGATAGAGGCTCTCTCTATCTTTCCATGGCTTGATTAAATTCCACCCATAGCATTATGTAGGCATCAACTTTGGAGACATCATTAAGCTCACCAAAATCATTGAGTGAGTGGTCAACCCCCATTGTGCTTATTATAGATGGTTCATTATGTTTCTGCAAGAAAGAAATAAGCTGCACCTGTAGCGGTTACATAAAAAGGTGCAGACTGTGGGTCTCAGTGGCTCTGTCTTCAGGACATGACTGCTGAGTGCTGCATGTGAGAGCTGAGACCTCCATGTCTTGGACTGCAAACAATTCTGTGAAGGCCTAATAGTAAGGTATCTGGTATAGTCAGGATTGACTGTGTTTAATTAGAGCTCAGACAAGCAGGTTTTGTGTTCTGTTTTGTACTGAAGAAAGACTGTTTTTTAAAGAAGGTAGGTAGAGCAGGACAATGAAAAGATGAATTAAGATCCGTGGTGGGTGCAGGCTTCAAGGGGTCCGAGTCAAGATCAAGATCATGCTTGAAAATGGCTGCATTGAAACAGCGGAAAAGTTGCATCTGCCCGCTGGTGAAATAGAAAGCACTGGTTCACAAGTTGGAGTGCTACCTGTTTTTTTATTTTATTTTTACATATATAATATAAACAGGGCCGGATTATAGGCGGGGCTCCCGGGGCGCTAGACTTAGTTGCATCGGCGCTGCACATGGGTGCCGATGCTTCCTGTCAGCTCAGGAAGTTAACTGTCACATGAGTGACAGCTGTGCTGCGATCGCAGCGCTTCCAGTCATGTGCAAAACAGTGGCAGTGCTGTGCCGCCGGCCAGCACCTGTGGCTGCCCGCTCCAGTACTAGAACATCGCTCCCTCCTAGCAGGGAGGAGTAGCTATTCCTTCCACCGCGCCTGGCCTGTATGTCAGCTACACAGGTCGCGCTAGTGACGTCACTGCGTGACCTGTGTAGCGTGGAGGAGTGTCGGCACTTACTATGTGCTGCGCTCTGATGCGCGGGCCCGGCTGCAGGCTGAATGGCAGAACCCAGGACCCCATGGAGATTTACAGCGTGGAGAAGGCCAGAGGTGACAGCAGCTTTCAAAGAAGCAGGGTAATGTATTACATAACCTCTGCTGCCCTATTGTTTATGTTATCTTTCTCTGTGAGACTTGAAGTGAATGTGGGGGAAGGGGGACTGTTGGGGCAGGTGAGGGACTCACTATTTACAATTAAAACTACATTAGATTATTATTAGGATGGCTGGACACTAATTATTCAAATACTAATTATAGTGAGCACTTTATTGTTATTGTGGGATACTACTAGGTAGTCACTAGATCTATTGTTATTAACTTCTTAATGCTGAGGCCCTGCATTATTTTTTTTTTTATTCCATTTTTCACTCCCCAACTTAAAAATCTATAACTTTTTTTAGTTTTCCATGTACGGAGCTGTGTGATGGCTTGATTTCTGCGTAACAAATTGCACTTCATAGTGACAGTATTTAATATTCCATGCTGTGTACTGGGGAGCGGTAAGAAATTCCAAATGCAGTGAAATTGGTGAAAAAAACACATTTGTCTCAGTACGATCACGGGGATACCAAATTTATTGTGGTTTAATACATTTTTAAAAATTACAACCTTCTGTATAAAAATAAAATTCTCTGTTTCACCATATTTTGGCGCAAATATATTTTTCATACTTTGGTATGTGGAGATGTGTGAAATATTGTGGGATGAGCTGATGTTTTCTTTGGTACCATTTCTGATCACTTGTTATTACATTTTTTATGTTGCAAAATGGCAAAAAAGTGGCTTTCGAACAGTTGGGTGCTATTATTTGCGTAACAGGGTTGAATGCCGAGAATAACCATTATCATATTTTGATAGATCAGACATTTTGAGATTCGGGGATGCCTAATATGTTTATGATTTTTACTGTTTTTTAATTTTTATATCAGTTCTAGAGGATTTGTGATTTCAATTTTTAGTTGTATTTTTTTTATAACATTTGTTTTACTATTTTTCACACCCCTGGGTTGTCTGATTGATCCTACAATACACTGCAATACTACAGTAAGGCAGCACATGAGCTGAATGTATTATAGTAAATTAAAAGGGGCAATGTAAGTATCATTATTAATTTATTACACACATCCTAGGGCACAGTGTGGTCAGTTGTGGTGTGAGGGGTATATACTATATAATTTAGGAGCACGGTGTTATTCAGGTGACACTATAGTGTAAGTGACTGTAGTGTCTTTAGGATCACAGAGGTAATGCAAGGAGCCGACCACAGCTGAGCATGAATTCTTCATCGACAAGTGTTGGCCTGGAGAATCTTTATGAATTTCTATACCTGATGCAGCAGATCATCACCTGTGAGTTGCTAAATGTCACTTTCTTCTTCACACAAGGTAGCAGCATAAGTCCTGTGGAAGGAAAGATGTTAGGCCTGCGGCAGCATTCCTGCATGTAATATGGTGACACGGGGTGCAGCAGCCATGTGGATAAATTACACAGGTCTAATGCACCCCATATGTCCATATTTTACATTGGTCTGCTGCAGCCTGACCTCCTATGTTTTCTTGGAAAGGACTGTTGCCACTCCCTCTATGTGAAGCGCTCAGGTGTAACATTGTTGTATTCTAGTACACAGGGCAGAACTTTGTAATGTACGGGGCTACAGGTTGCAGCAGTCCTTTGTGTAATGCCATATATTACACACCACTCCTGCAGTGGGGGTGCAGATATTTGTGTTATGCATATTGTATTCCTATAGTAGTTATATTCTTGTACATAGGGGGCAGTATTATAGTAGTTATATTCCTGTACATAGGGGGTAGTATTATAGTAGTTATATTCCTGTTGGACCGCTTTCACATGAACGTTATGGGGATGTGTATCCGGCCGTACAGACCAAATATCCGTCCTCATAGACGCCTATGGCGTCCGGCAATGGCATGGTGAACACAACGTATGTCACTGTACCGTACTGTCCACAGGAAAAAGAGCTTGCTCTCTTATTTTCCTGCAAGTACGGGGAAAAAACATTCTAAGAAGCCTTAAACTGTGTCTGCGAGTTGCATTTTTGGATGCGTTTGTAAACGAATCCCAGAAATGCACATCTATGTCTAATAAAAATTAAAATGATTGTCTAAGTCGGGGGCCTCCACCAGATTTTGCGCCCAGGGGCCCCCACCAGCCTTAATCCGGCCCTGAATATAAAGTACCAAAAATGCAGGCAGCACTCCAAACATTCAAATCCAAGGTAATCTCTTTAATTAAAGTGCAACGTTTTGGTGATATCATACCTTTTCTAGCACTACTTGAGAAAGGTGAGATATCACCTCAGGATCCATTTTTTCCTGCTACTCTTTTACTGTTTATCATAGTGATGGATGGACAGATTTATATTTAATAAAAGTTAATGGAAAAAGAGCTAGTTCTTCTAAATTGGCTCAGTCTTCTAAAATATTGTCATTCAATTTGAAATAAAATGAATTTTATAAATGTTATCGACACTAAAGTTCTCCCATAACAAAGACTTGACAAGTTTCAGCTCACTTTCTCAGCTTAAAACTGAAACAGTTGTCAGGAACGAGATGTGCATGTCATGTCTTCCAGTTTTCGGTTCATTACACAGAACAAAGCTAAACTCTGAACCATCAGCTTAAACCATGAATAATCCCAATCATGTCAAGAATTGATAGCACTGGAAGTAGGAAGGATATTTTGTTTTCAACAAATAAAGCCTATTTACTTTCTAATTTTGTGTACAAGTTGTATACAATTGTTATATACAGTATTTTGTGATTGGGTATGATCTCTGCTGACCATCATTTAATGGGAGCTTTCATTGTTAACTTCCAGTGGAAGAACAGTTTTCAGTTGTAGAATAGATATTAGCATCACATTTGCTCTGTAAAATATTTTTTCTTTACGTCATAATAATAATAATAATCACCTCTATTATTTATAGAGCAACATCATATTCCTTAGTGATTTACAGATTATGGAGTGACATATGTAAATACAATAATACATTACAGAATAAAAACATAGTCATGTGAAACAACAGGAGGAAAGGGATAAGGTATAAGAGGTGTATCATGGTCCAGCCATTCTATACAATGGTAAGGAAAAGAGATAAGTGAACACACTCGTCCAAGCTTGATGCTCGTTCGAGCATTAGCGTACTCGAAACTGCTCGTTGCTCGAATATTTCGCCAGCTCGAGAAAATGGCATCTCCCGCCGTTTTGATTTTTGGCAGCCAGAAACAGAGCCAATCACAAGCCAGGAGACTCTGCACTCCACCCAGCATGATGTGGTACACTTACACATTGATAGCAGTGGTTGGATGGCCTGATCAAATGACCCTAGAATAGATTAGCCCCTGCCTGCGCTGCTCGCATCATTCTCTGTCTGGATGCCGTCAGGGAGAGAGCTGCTGCTGCTGCAGGGATAGCATTAGGGTGTTATATTAGCTTACTGTTAGGCAGGAGTGAGTTTACAAGAACCCAATAGCCCTTGTTAGGGCTAGAATATTTTTTTTTTCTTTGCTTGTGGCTGGGCTTGCTGGCACTAGTAGTGTAGCTAGTACCATATTGTGATGAATTTGCAGGGAGACTTGCAAATGTTCTATTTAGCTCTTAGTGACACACATATCCATCTCAAACACCTAAGTGGGACAATTTATTAGGGGTTTGATTGAATTAGGCACAGTCTGCCGATTTTTTTTTTTTACTTTTATTTTTTTTTTTAAACTGAAAGTCATCACAGGCACAGCACAAAATCCAGTTGTGTGCTGTCAGTGTAGGTTAGAAACTAGCCATACAAGAACCAAACAGGCCTTCTTAGGGCTACAATAGTGTTAAATATGTTATTTTTTTTATTTGTTGTGGCTTGGGGCCTTGGCGGGCACTAGTAGTGCAGCTAGTACATATTGTGACGAATTTGCAGGGAGACTTGCGAACGTTCTATTTTACTCTAGTGACCACCTATCCATATCAAACACCTAAGTGGGACAATTATTAGGGGTTTGATTGAATTAGGTCACAGTCTGCCGATTTTTTTTTTTTACTTTTATTTTTTTTTTAAACTGAAAGTCATCACGGCACTGCACAAAATCCAGTTGTGTGCTGTCAGTGTAGGTTAGAAACTAGTCATACAAGAACCCACAGGCCTTCTGAGGGCTACAATACGTTAATATAATATATATATATTATATATAATATTTTAATTTGCTTGTGGCTGGCCTTTCTGGCACTAGTAGTGCAGCTAGTACTATATTGTGACGAATTTGCAGGGAGACTTTGGAACGTTCTAGTTAGCTCTTAGTGACACACATATCCATCTCAAACACCTAAGTGGGACAATTTATTAGGGGTTTGATTGAATTAGGCACAGTCTGCTGATTTTTTTTTTTTTTCAAAACTGAAAGTCATCACAGGCACAGCACAAAATCCAGTTGTGTGCTGTCAGTGTAGGTTAGAAACTAGCCATAGCAATCATCATCATCATCTTCTGTGGTTGCTGTGTGATTTCTTCTGATCGTTTTTAAAAAAAAAAACAAAACAAAAAAAACCCATCAAAAATAAAAAAAACATGAACAAACCACAAAAAGCAAAAAAAAAACACATAAAAAATTTACAGTTTACACTTTAATTTTGAAAATGTTGAACCCGAGGGCTAGGGGTAGAGGACGAGGGCTTGGGCGTCAAACTACTGCAGGGTTCAGAGGCCGTGGTCCTGGCCGGGGGGTGAGACACCACCTGCTGATGAGGGAGCAGGGGAATGCCGCAGAGCTACACTCCCTAGGTTCATGTCTCAAGTTACTGGGACTGGTAGAGCACTGTTGAGGCCAGAACAGTGCGAACAGGTGATGTTGTGGATTGCGGACAATGCTTCTAGCCATTGGCCCACAAGTCAGTCTTCCACGAAGTCCACCCATGTCACCGAAATCAGCACTTCTCCAGCTCCTCCACCTCAGCCTCCTTTCCCCCAGTCTGCCCCCTCCCAGGAAAATTTGGCATTTGAACCGGCATACTCTGAGAAACTGTTTTCTGGACCCTTCCCAGAGTCACAAACCACTTGTCCGGTTGCTGCTGAGCTCTTTCCCGATGCCCAGGTTTTCCACCGGTCGCAGTCTGTGGGTGATGATAACATTGTTGACGTAGTGGAAGAAGTGTGTAAAGAGGTGTCGGACGATGAGGAGACATGGTTGTCAGACAGTGGTGAAGTTGTTCTCAGTGCAGGAAGTCCGAGGGGGGAGTAGACTGAGGGATCGGAGGATGATGAGGTGAACACAGTTGCACGAACCGGTGCTGTACGCCTTGGAGTTTCTTGCCTGCCCTGCCGCTAGCGTGATGTCTGAGCGAGTTTTCAGTGCAGCTGGTGGCATCATCACCGATAAGCGTACACGCCTGTCAACTAACAGCGCTGACAGGCTGATGCTTATCAAGATGAAATCAAGCCTGGATTTCTCAGGATTTCCATTCTCGAACAGGTGAAAGAAGCTCAACCTGAATAACCGCCATAACCAAGCCAATTACTACAGTACTACAGTACTACACTTGATCTTATACAAAAGGTTCTTAGAAGTGCTGTTTGTAGCCCCCGTCTGCTTTGAAAATTATAATTTTTTCAAAGTAAACGCTTCTGGTCCCCAGGCCCATTTTGGGTGGGGAGGAGCCGAGAGACAGGGGCTTGGACAGACGAAGGCTCGCCTGGCAGCGGACCACCAGCTCCATCCCAAGATTAGGCAGCCTCAGAGGCATCCATACATACTGCCCCTGCTGTTTCCTGTCCATTTCGCCTCAACGATCCTCCGCAGCGTCCACCAATGTCTCCATGCGCAACTTTCAACTGTCTATACCCCAGACACTGGAGCGCGAGAGGAAATACAGCACTTATCAAACGAGCTGTGTCAGGCAGAATTTTCAGGTGTTTCACCAGATACATAATGGAACTCGGCCCATCTGTCGCCGCCATGCTGGATTCCTGAAGTTTCAATCATAGCAGCGCAATATGGATGCCCCATACTGTCGCTCTTAATCATGGAAGTCGTCTCAATGGCTGCCTCCACATGTCGTCCCCTTATGAAACGAGCTGTGTCAGGCTCGTTCTTCGGGTGTTTCACCAGATACGTTATGGAACTTGGTCACTATGTCGCCACCATGCTGTGTTATTGACAAAATATACCGTCAACCTTTTGTTCACATAGGAAATAATTTCAGCACTTCTTGCTCACCTCCTTTAGTTCCTCTCTGCCGCCTTAATCAGGCAAAATACTGATACATACAGTGCTACACGTTATCCTCGCCAAAAGGAATTTTTAAAATTGGTTTGAAGCCTGAGTCCATTTGGGGTATGTCACCATGCCACTCTCTAGCCTTCCGCTGCTGCCGCTGCCTCTGCATGCCGTCTTCTATAGTGTCAGGGTCAATTATTGGATGTTTTTTATGCTATCTGGCCTCATTCGGTCACTCTGTCATCGCCATGCTGTTGCCCATAATTTTGGCATAATGGTGTGATTAAGCAGCCTCAGAGGCATCCATGCATACTGCCCCTGCTGTTTTCTGTCCATTTCCGTGGTGTTTCCATTATTTTCTGAGGTTTCCAGGTGTTTGGCCAAGCTTCCCTGTGCAGAGCCTTGGTCTCCTTGAAAAATGATCGAGTCTCCCATTGACTTCAAAGGGGTTCGTTATTCGAGACGAGCACTCGAACATCGGGAAAAGTTTGTCTCAAATAACGAGCACCCGAGCATTTTAGTGCTCGCTCATCTCTAGTAAGGAATGAAAATAATTTAATAAATAAAGATGCTGCTGCCTGAACCAGCCATTAGCCACCATTTTATATACATAACCAGGGTCAAATACTGCAGCAAAGCCTGTAGCTTAGTATCTGGTGTTTGCCAGATAAATGGCAGGAGGAGGACATAAAAACATCAAAGGATAACTGTGTTATTATATAAAGAATACACATATTGTTTAACATCCACTAATATTTAAAAAGCACACCTGAAAATGTTTTGTAACACATTTTTTTAATTTGAAGTTTGAAGATGGACAAGTAGAATCTAATATTTACTGCTATAGATCATAGGCTTTCTTAACATCATTAAAAAGGGATCCTATCCATCACCATGATACGTGATGACCATTATATACAGCCTACAAAAAGAGTTGGATCTGGCACAACATAAAAGAGCATCCACTGGTGTTCTTTGTCAAAAACGAACTTCCTTTATTTCATGAAAGACATCTTAAAACATGAGGAGGCAGTCTGGTTTACGTGCTTCAACACAACAGCGTCTGAATCATAACATATAATATACAGCCTATTATACATTTTTTGTTCAATGTCTAAATATGATTCTATAAGAACTTTTAAAGTTGTATAATCAAGCTATATATTTTGTAAGTAGTATCTCTTCTGGCAAGATATCCATCACTGGTATTAATTGTTTTCCACCCTTTGTGATGTTAACATACATTCATTCTGCTTTACTGGAGGGAATTCATTATTTCCATATTGCATGTTATTTCATATATATTGATGGATGGCTATCCAACGTTTTCTTCTTCAATATAGTAATCATATGCCTAGGTTTTTAGCAGAAATCATCTGTAGCAGTTAATTTAATGTGGGACTCCTTGATTTCAGTCATTGAGATTTAAATTACCTTCCATTACTGTAGATCTTGTCTGGTGAGAAGAAAGGATTGGCCTGCAATTAATTTTCTACCATGATTCTCTGCTAAGTCATATCATAGCTTCATTGGTTAAACTTGATGGAAAAGTGTCTTTTTTCAACCGTATAAACTATGATAGCTATGATGGAACCAGTTGGGATATGGCAATAAGGGTCATAAGGGTAACTTCCATACAGAAACCATCATGATGATCTCTATGTGAAATATACTGGTGTTGCACCATTATGAAATTAACTGTCTTACTCTAAGGGGGAGAGGGCTAGTAGGATTACTCACCCCATTACATCCCAACTCAAGGTAAGGTCCCTTACACACAAACTTTCATGGCGGTCATATGCATTGTGCTTAGCACTGTACAGTGAGCACATGTGTCACTGTACCAATGCCATTGCCGGAAAAAAAGATAGAATATACCTGGCCCGGCAGGTATATACCTGGCCTTTCTCCATCTGAAATTATGCTATAGCTAGGTCCCAGCCTGGCCGTGGCATATGTTTATTTAAAAGCAGCTTAAAGCCAACAACATTCTGGCTTAGAAATAATCGGTTAAGAAATGTAAAAATGTCATTAGCTGGTGTCAGATCTACTTCAGAGCTTATTCTTACCTCTATGTTGCGGTGAGTCACCCTTTACCACTGATTAATTTTTTTTTTTACTGTCATTTTACTAAACTACTTTGTGTCACAATGTTATCAGACTGCTTTGATGTTTGAACAGAAATAATTGAATACTCCATATTTACATTATATATTTCAATTTTTGCTGTAATAGTTATAAGGTCATCATAACTCTCTTTGTTATGTCTTCATATCTCATATGTAAGATAAGGTTTGTAATTTATGTACTTCTTGTTATTTTTAGTAGAAGTTTGTGTTGTCTATCTAAACTTGGATTGGCGAAAGCTCGCCTGGCAGCGGAGCGCCAGCTCCATGCGCATCATGCGCTTCTTGCGCATCTGTTTACATTCCCCTCACCCGCCATATCCCAAACTTATAAGAACGCTACTACACTTAACTTGGTGCAGGCTGGGACCGAGTCTGACCCTGGGGCTGGTCATATACTGCCGACGCAGAGAATTGCGGGGCCTACCTCGGTCCAGGTCTCAAAGGCCTACTATACCTCCTCCCACCCCTCCTCCACCTCCTCCTCCTCCGAATTACCATCCGTGGGCATGGCGCCATCAGTCGGTAGCTCTAGGCACAGCAGCAGTGCCGTCGCTAAGCGACAGCAGGCGGTGCTGAAACTGCTGAGCCTAGGCGATAAAAGGCACACCGCCCAAGAGCTATTACAGGGCATTCCACATCAAAGTTGTTAACTTTGTCGCCACCCTGCTGTGTAATCCACAAAATATACTTGCAAACTTTTACCATTTAGGGATATATTATTTCAGCGCTTCTTGCGCATCTGTTTACATTCCCCTCACCCGGCATATCCTAAACTTATAAGAACGCTACTACACTTGATCTTATACAAAAGTGCTGTTTGGGGAGTAGCCTAGAGACAGGGGCTTGGATTGGCGAAAGCTCGCCTGGCAGCGGAGCGCCAGCTCCATGCCAAGATCCAACTAACATAGTTTTAACTGCAGCACCTTTAATCTACTACTAGTTCACTGCCTCCATACATGGTCCCCTTATCAAACGAGCTGTGTCAGGCAGAATTTTGGGTTGTTTTCATGGCTTCCATGTTAACTTTGTCGCCACCCTGCTGTGTAATCCACAAAATATACTGGCAAACTTTTATCATGTACCGATATTATTTGAGCGCTTCTTGCTCACCTCCTTTGGTTCCTCTCTGCCACCCATTGGTTTGAAGCCTGAGTCCATTTAGGGTATGTCGCCATGCCACTCTCTAGCCTGCTGCCGCTGCCTCTGCATGCCGTCCCCTATAGTGTCAGGGTCAATTATTGCATGTTTTAGATGCTATCTAGCTTCATTCTGTCACTCTGTCATGGCCATGCTGTTGCCCATAATTTTGGCATAATGGTGCGATTAAGCAGCCTCAGAGGCATCCATGCATGCTGCCCCTGCTGTTTCCTGTCCATTTCCGTGGTGTTTCCATCCTTTTCTGAGGTTCCCAGGTGTTTGGCCAAGCTTCCCTGTGCAGAGCCTTGGTCCCCTTGAAAAATGCTCGAGTCTCCCGTTGACTTCAATGGGGTTCGTTATTCGAGACGAGCACTCGAGCATCAGGAAAAGTTCGTCTCGAATAACGAGTACCCGAGCATTTTAGTGCTCGCTTATCTCTAGTTATATTCTTATGCTTATTTGGCAGTATTTTAGTAGTTATATTCTTCGACATGGGGGCAGTATTATAGTAGCTATTTTCTTGTACATAGGGTTCAGCATCATAGTAGTTCTATTCTTGTACATAGGGGGCAGTATTATAGTAGTTATATTCTTGTACATAGGGGGCAGTATTATAGTAGTTCTATTCTTTTACATAGGGGGCAGTACTATAGTAGTTATATTCTTGTACATAGGGGACAGTATAAGAGTCGTTCTTTTCTTGGACATATGGAGCAGTATTATAGTAGTCACGGCAACCACTCCTGCTGCTGACTTAAAGGTGAGCCGACACTGTCTTTTGTGTTTTTTTCTATTATAGTAGTTATATTCTTGTACATAGGTAGAAGATTGTAGGTAGATCTATCTCTATATATCTATGTCTGTGACATTCTCTTTTCATGATCATCTCTGACACTCTCTTTCAGTGACTGTCTCTGACACTCTCTTTCAGGGACCATCTTTGACAATTTTTTGCAGTGATCGACACTCTCTTTTAAGGACCGTCTCTGACCCTCTCTTGCGTGGATCATCTCTGACCTACTCTTGCACACACTGGGGCTCATTTACTAAGGGCTCCGCGGCCGCACTTTCGCCGGGTTTCCCCACTTTTTCTGTTTTGCTCTGAATTCTGCCTGGAATTTGGCACACGCGATTGGATTTCAGCGCAATCTTGCCGGCTTTCACGCAACAGTAATCGGGGGGCGTAGCCACCGGAAAACCCGACGGATTCGGAAAAACCACGGAATTTAAAAAACTAATTGTGTCGCAAAATCAATCACTCACATGCACCAGGAATAGGTTGCTGAACTTCGGCGGACCTCGGTGGACCTCGGCGCAGCAACGACAACTGGTGGACATCGGGCACACGACCTTAGTGAATCGCTGGAAGACCCGAATCCTTGTCAGAGAATGCACCACTGGATCGCGACAGGACCGCGTAAGTAAATGACCCCCACTGTCTCTGACCATCTCTTGCACGGACCATCTCTGACTATAATAATAATAATTCCTTTATTTATATAGTGAACACAGATTCTGCTGTGCTGAATAGAACTTGCCAAATCAGTCCATGTCCCCATGGAGCTCACAATCTAATGAACCTATAAGTATGTTTTGTAGTGTGGGAGGAAACTGGAGGACCCGGAGGGAACCCATGCAAACACGAAGAGAACATACAAATTCTTTGCAGATGTTGCCCTGGAGTGACCTGGAGTGACTTGAACCGAGGATGTCTGCTGTAAGGCTGTAATGCTAACCACTGCATCTATGTATGGTTATGTTTTATACTACCTATTTTAATAAAAGATCTACAGGATGCAACTCCCTACAGTATGAGTAATTTCATATATGTACACAGTGACTGCAACAGCAGAATAGTGAGTGCAGCTCTACAGTAACTATAAATCATACTACATTGATACCAATATAACATTTTGATTTATGCTGCCATTGTATTCCACAGTCAGTCTACATCTGATCTACACTACAGTGTTCTGTAGATTGTATTTATAGTATATTCTAGAAAGCTTCACCGACTAACATGTACAAACAACTGCAAGCCCTTGGGCCAAAAACACCACTTTATTTTCAGGAACTGTAATCCACAAAAATGTATATAACTCACGTGTTCCCAAGCCAAGAAGCATTTACCATGAGTGTAATATCTGTCTCTCTGGGCTCTGTATCTCAGGTCTAAGCTTGTATCCTCCTGCAATGACTGTCTCTGACACTCTCCTTCAGTGACCATCTCTGACACTCCCTGACTGTCACTTTGTCTATGGGGGGATTTATCAGAAGTGTCTGTGAGTGGAACTGCTCTAATTCAACATAACAACCAATCAGAGCTCAAGTTTATCTTTCAGGAAAGATAATAAAGCTACCTATTGTGACCAGTGTGACTGGGTGTGTATTTGATGTTTGAACAGAAATAATTGAATACTCCATATTTACATTATGATATATTTCAATTTTTGCTGCAATAGTTATAAGGTCATCATAACTCTCTTTGTTATGTCTTCATATCTTATATGTAAGATAAGGTTTGTAATTGTACATGTACTTCTTGTTATTTTTAGTAGAAGTTTGTGTTGTCTATCTAAAATGTACTTCTTGTTATTTTTAGTAGAAGTTTGTGTTGTCTATCTAAATAACTTTTCTTGTCACTTGTAGAATTTTCTCTCTTTTCTACACTTGGGAGATTTGCTGTTTTACTCATCCTTTCACATTCCATTGTATATGACTATAAAGAGCTTATCTTTCCTTGTCATAACAGAACTCTTGAGAGTGCAGACAAGTCACTATTGATAAGTGATCTACATGCATATTCTGAAGTAACCATGGCATGGTAAACTGACTAGATGACAGATACTATTATGAAACCAGTACTGCACAGAGTTATATTCTAAAAAAAAAAAAACCTAAAATGTCCTTAAAAAAATCAGTTCTTTAGAAGAAAATGAGTGTACGCTGAAGCATATGTTCTGTTGATGCCTTAGTCACCACTTTCATAAGTATTATACAGTACATGCTATTTGTAAAGAAGTTTATCTACCCTTTTCAAAAGTGCTGATCCATAAAAATCCTAAAGAACAGTTTATGAATCTATTTCATATATACTATTGATATGGATAGCAAAATTAGAATTCTAAATATGTTAATGTCTCATCTAAAAAAAAGCTCACAATAAACTCAATATTCTTATCATATTTAAACCTATTCACTAAATATTCTGGTATTCTGGTATTTGGTAAGGGGAACACAAGTTAGATCTGACAATTGTTTTTAAAGCACATCTACCATCAAAATCAAGCATAATAAACCAGGGACCCAAACTCATAGATCACTGTGATTGTGTTAATCTTCTTATGTTTGTCTCCCCCTATGCTCCCTCAGCACTTACCCCCTCCCTCTGCCTGTGAAACTGCAGCAGGGAGGGGCGATGGTTACCCCCCCCCCCAGGAGCCCTTCAGGTTTATCAGCATAGTTTTAAAAGTTGATTTTAGAAGGCAGAAGGCCATGGAAAACATATATAAGAAGATTACCAGAGTTACATTATCTGGATCTATGACTAAGTGTCCCTAGTTTATCATGCTTTATTTTGATGCAAGATTTCCTTTAACTAACTTATGGCATCTGCATCACTTCTTCTCATCATACCGTCATATCAACTTTTTAAGGTTAAGGATGACCTACAAAACATACAAAATGTCCATATTGTACAAAGGATATGATGAAATTATAGTTAAAAATGTATTTTAAGTCGCCTGAAGGGTTTTGGGGTTACCAGACTCTGGGAAAGGACTGCATGCCCCCACAGTGTGCCTTTAATCCGCCTTTCCTGTCAGCTGCTTTAAGAACTGGCTGACATCATCAGGGAGGATGAGTTAGAAATGCTGTGGGGGTGTGCAGCCCTAGCCTAGAGGGGCTCTGGTAACGGTGCTTGGAGCCATTCAGACTAATTTACATGAACATTAAACTCTTTTTTTAAAACAAAGAAACACCGGGCTATAAGCTTTTATAACAGTATGTCTGTGTTCAGCTTTTTAAACTATACAAAGCACTGGTCGTGCTTTATAAAGGTTAAATTATGTAGTAGATTTCCTTCAAGGTAAAAGATACACCTATAGTGTGCTCCATCTGTGGACAATCTGTCTAATGCTTTAATAGTCAGCCTTTCCGTAGTATCTCCATCCCATCTTCCGTGATACCGTTCCCTGATGATCTTTAAATTTTAGTGGAATTATTTTAAACAAAATTTTCCTTTGTTCATCACTGACTTCACAAGTTTTTTCAGTTTTCTGGGGGGAAGAAGTCAGCAAAATAGCTTTATGCTCATATTGCAACTAAGCATTTTTAAGCTCTGTATTTTGCATTTAATGTCTCTACAATCCAACAGAGAAAATGGGAACACATTGAGGCAGAGACCAATGAAATATAGTTATGTATTACACCAACACCTATGAGCTTATATAGAAATGCAGAGTTATATACAGATGGTAAAGCAAGCATCTAAAAGAGCTCCTGTTACAGGGGAAAATAACACCCTATGGGCTGCTATACCTGTAAAGCTGTACTGGATCTGATAACTTTGACTCTTCAAGTATTCATGCTAAGTAATTAGTACTGGAGAATGCAGAACAGAATTTTCAACAATTCACTGTAAAGAATAACTACTGTAAACTTTTCAAGCTAAGAAATTATTATTGCAGGTATTAAAAGTTGTGGTATACATTTTTGAAAACAAAAGCTTCAATATCCACATTTTTGGCTCTTGTATTCTTCTGGAGTGAGCACTGTTTCTGTGTTCTCAAATGTATACACAGCAGTTAGATAAGGTGATTAGGGCAAATTTATATTTAATATTATTTTAATATTTTAGCGATAATTGAGATCTTTAAATGTATCTGTTATGCAGTTAGGGAATGACTTGTATGGACTAGAGAACAGACAAGGCCAGTGAACCCTGAGGCTAAACTCCCTTCCTGTCTGACCCTACCTAATTACCCAGCATACCCTAAGAGGTAGGTGAAAACTGGTGGACATTCCTTTCCTGCACCAAAGTGCAAAGATGGAGACGAACACTGGACAATACAAACATAGAATAGTAGTCAGTAAATATGGATCAATGCCAAAAGGACAATGCCAAACAGAATCAATGGATCAACAAAACTGATGGTCAGAAAACAAAAGGACAAAGAATCCAAGATACATAAGTTAGGTTAAACACCAACGGGTGTGGTGGAAATCGATTAAGACAGCCAGGAAAGGAATAAAGCAGTGTTCAGACTAGTAAATACAGTATATAATCCATAAACAAAAGCACAGGTATCAGTGCATCCACAGCTGTACTTAACAGACAAAGGATGATGCTGAAGCCAGAATGGGCACAGATGTTACACTATCTAGTTCCTGTCAATTAGAAACTGTTAACGATTTTGGAGGCAGGAAGATGTGATGGTAAAGTTCTTTTAGACAAACATTGAAGTACTGAAAGAAAGAGCTATTAAAAAAAGGACAAAGAAACATTTTTCAATAAAAATACACAAAAATATTAATGATTATCACTTTTACTATTCTGTGGCTGAAATGTTTATTTATGCTTTAAGGTGTTGTTCTTATAAAAATCTATCTATATCTTTCAAAGTCATTTTTTCACATTTTGCAGTACTATAGGAGAATTGAAATATTGATTCTAGTAAAGACTGATGAAACTGTAAACCAACCACTTACTGTGTTTTTACAAGATACATTTCCGTATTAACTAAAACAAATTGAACAATGTATAAAGCTCTAATTTCAAACCCAATCAAACATCAATCCTGAGGAAGATTAAACCTTTGCTGTTGATATAATGTTATATGTTCCAATTTCGGTTGTACATAACAATTTTTATAGAGGTAAATGGTCCCATCTGTGTATAGGGCTAATTTTATTATCCCATTGCTCCTAACATAATAACATTTTACACAGCAGTAAAAGTGTAGAAGACACAAAGGTTCATTCTACTACAGTAAATATTACAAGGTTATTGAAAAAAAACCTTTATTACATCTGAATCCATTGTAACTTAGTGTATAAAGTTACAGGCATTGTGTAGAAAAAAAAGAAATGTACAGTATGCTTCAGTACTTCATGGAATGCCTAATCTATAAAGGCAACATTTTACATAAATTAATCTCTACACATTTCCTAATCATTCATTTGAATACTGAAATTTGTATCCATACAGTCGTGGCCAAAAGTATTGGCTCCCCTGCAATTCTGTCAGATAATTCTCAGTTTTTTTCAATACTTTGGTATTATTATCTTCATTTAATTTGTCTTCAATGGAAAACCACAAAAAGAATTTTCAAAAAGCCAAATTGGATGTAATTCCACACCAAACATAAAAAAGGGGATGGACAAAAGTATTGGCACTGTTTGAAAATCAAGTGTTGCTTTTAGAGATGGGCGAATTTGTTAAAATTCAGTTTGTCCCGATTCGCAGACAAAAAAATTTGATTCGACCCGAATCGAATCATGACGAATCACGTTAAAAAACAGGTATTTCCTGACTGCAGATCGCCTGTAGGGTGTTGTAGAACGTCGTGCCATGCTTAACTATGCATAGGGAGCATGGTTTGGTCTTCAAACAATGCTGTGTTTTAGTATGACACGCACATGACAGCCGACACTCTTAGAATCGCTTCACTCTTCAATTCCATGGGCACTTACATAGGCCAACTTCACCAAATAAGCGAAGCGGGAAGGCAGCCTGACAAGGTAACGTCTCAGCCAGCTCAGAAAGACTGAGCTGAGGGCCAAGATCCCACTATAACATCACTCTTTTTACATCAGACATCAGATAATTTCATACATTACGGGGGGACATAGTGAGGACTTCTCCCGAGCTTCACCAATTTTCTGGAATGCCCTTCTTTGGACTATTAGATTAATGCCCAATATCCAAATATCGAATGTGCTCTTTAAACACATCTCTTTAGGCAAGTCGATCACATTCCCTAGCTGCATGAAACTTCAACTTTCTTTACTAAACCATCCTGTGCACTCCCCCGTCTGTTATATGGTAGGCACCAGATACCAAGCTACAGGTTTCTCTGCAGTTGTACCAACCTTGGATTCTCTACACAAGGTGACGGCTGATGACTTTTTCTTGCAGCAGCATTTTTATGTATTTTAAATATGATTCATGGACCATTATACAAGCTATTATACTTATACTTATATCTTAGGCTACATTCACACTGACGTGTCCCCGCCGTACCGTAGCACAGCGGGCACACGGCGGCACCCCTCTCCATAATAATATATGGCGCATGGTGTCATATTCCGGAGAAAGATCGGACATGCGCTGTACGGTGCCATGCGCCCATTACCAGCCGTGGTGGTCAGCCGTATATACGTCCCCCATACGTTCGTGTGAATGTAGCCTTAGACTGTAAGCACTTGTGAGCAGGGCTCTCACTCCTATGTCTTCCATTTGTAAAGCACTACGAAATATGATAATACTTAATTAAGATTAAAATTCTAAAAGTTGTGCTGTTGACCTATAATATCAATGTCTTACTTATTAAGCAAAATGCACCTGAATTCTGTTTCAATGTTAGCACTGTCTAACTTTGACACTATTAGTAAATTGCCCCTATGTATAGGTAATTTCTTGGCCTAAAGCTCCATACAGGATACATTTAAAACCAACAAATGAAGTAAATTGTACTTTCACTTACCCCTCAGTCTGTAGTACGCCAAGTGACTTGCAATGATTTGCTTCACTGATTCTTGTGGGCACACTTTAACTCCTGTTGGATAAACTGTAGCTCTTTTTGTTCTTAATCTCTTCAAGTCAAATAACCGTTTTATTGTTGAAGCTTTAGAAATCTTCTTGTATATATCTTGTTGTGCAAGTACTGGTGCAGCGCTGTTTCCATGTTCTGATTTGTTTACAATTTCTGCCAAAAATATAAATTCATTAATGTCAGTTTTTAGCAGCATGTCTAAAATTTATGATAAAATTACTTTATAGTTTTAAACTTAGTGTCATAATTGCTTGCTAAAAATTGTCACGATAACAAGGCAGAGGTTGGGGACAAACAACTCAATGTAGGTGGGGGGGGGGGAGGGTGTGCAAGGTGCTTGTAGACCTTATCAATCACAGCCTGCAGTAAAGTCCCTGACATCTGGAGACTATTATGTGTACCAGATCAAGCCTAGTGACTTCAGACCTATCACACTTTCCTCCAACAATATATTTCAAATCTTGTTAAAAACAATAATGATCCCCAAAAAAGTCAACCCTGAAATCTCTTTAAAATATGGAAAACCGATGTTTGATTTGTAAATCGTGTGACATTAAAATAAAATATCCAGACATTTTAAAAATTATGAAAACATAAAACAGACATATGGGAAATGTTATCTAGTAACTAATTTGGGTGGTAAAACTATCCGTCTGAAAACAAGATAATTTCAAATTTTGAAAATGGTGAATGGAAAAACATATCAGCCAAAATTTATCACTAACGTGAAGTACAAGATGTAACGGAAAAGTAATCTCAAAATCACTTTGGTAAGTTAAAGTGTTCAAAAGTTATAACCATATAAAGTGATGCATGTCAGATTACAAAGAATGGTGCTGAGCCAAAAGACATCACAGGATATATCTCAAGCTTATTCATTTTATTCATTGTCTAAACTGCCATTTTATAGCCACCCACTTTATATATAGGTGAGATGTGGTCTTTGAGTTGCCTTGATATACTGAAAAGATGTATTATTGATATTCTGTTTCCAAAATCTGTGCCCCTTTTTTTGAAGTCTCTGGCAATAATGGTGGGTGTCAGTGTTGCAAAATTGGGTAGTGTGGGCAGCTGAAAGGTACTGAAGGACATGAGGAAAATTTGTGATGGAGCCCTGCACTGAACTTTAAAAAATGTAAGAAGTAAACAAGTTTGGATGATCCTCTTTTGTGTTACTCACAACAATCTATAAATCTGACCAGAAATTGTGCAAGGTGGAATTTGGCATGCTCTTGATGTATGTTCTCTATTACTCTGCCTATTAATCAATCATTTACCCATCTTTAAATTTGACAACCATGTAAATAATCACTAAAACTAGGCTCAGTGACCCAAGACCTCTAGCAATGGTAGTTCCTATTGAACCATACACTTTATTTTTAGATGCTAGGGAAAAATATTTGGTTGATTCTGCCACATCCCCTAACACTCTTATATACATTCCTGTATGGGCGAAACAATGCAAGTGTGTTGAATCAGAGATTAGAGAAAACCAATGCTATAACCTTTGTTAGTGGCATATCCCTTGAAGTGTAGTCCTGCCTTATGTTAAACTAAATCTAGCCTACAACCTTTTTATTTGCCCCTCTTTCTACTGCACTGAAAGACAATTTTCTGGCTTACAAAGGGTTGCGTGTGTGCTTATTAAATGCATTACTTTGTTGGTCCAAGAAGTATTAGCATTTGTTGGAAACAAACTAGCCCTCTAGAATGCCGTTAGCTGGTAGTATATTATTTTAATTTATATTTTTTGGTATGTTTCTTTTCTGTCATTGGGGCTTGAAGCGCTTCAGTGCTCGGCATGCAGGATAGATAATTTTACAAGCTGCCAAGAATAACAACAGTTTGCTGCCTGAGGTGTAGGAAAATAAATTGTATTTTGAAACTTCTGCTTTAAACATCAGTGTTATTAGATAGAAGTCTGTGTCTTTGTAAATTCTTGCTTTGCTATCACTCTCAATACTCCAGGTATTAGGCATGAGGACAAAGACTAATACATGTGCCCCATTTGAATTGCTATGAAGCACAAAAGGTAGAAAATCTGATCTTTAGTATTTAACTCTTCCATTGAGTTGCCGCGATTATTAAATAGTGGGACGGAAAGGACATAAATATATTATTATATGATAAAAAATGACAGCACGTTATTTTATTTTATTTGTCCTACCTCAGGTCTGGCTTGGAAAATTCTGGTGGGGAGTCCTGTTTAAAGCCACACATACATAATTAAACTGTATCAGTTAATATAACTAGTGATTTACCAATAATCTATTGGTTTATCCTTAGGTATATTAGAAAACTGACAACACATGTAAACCTGGGGAGGCAGACCTGTTTTGGAGACCAACGCCTTACATTAAAGTCAGTGGGGCAGTGAAAATTATACTGCTCACAGATGAAAAATTATATAAAAATTAGAATATTGTTTTCTTCAAATATTGTTTTTGACTGACATGAGAAACAGAACTTTTGCTGCACATAGCATTCATATAATTCAGATTGTGTTTTGTTTTCAGAGAACATGGAGAGCATACATGGAGGCTTTATGTTTAATAGTGGAAAATGGTTTAAGCCAGGTTTAGCGATGACCGGGTTGGTCAAAATTCTTGTTCAACAACTTAATCTGAACAGGAGGAAAAAAAATTTTCTGCACACGGACCCTGAACTTGCCCCCAATAAAGTTAAAGGCGACTTATATTTCCTCGTTCTGCCACTGAGCTCTTGATGTTGTATGGGAACTCCACCGGTAGTGCCTCCACCAAAGCATGGTTGTATCCCTTTTCTATCATGCTCTACTGGTGGAATAAAGGATGCTATCCTTGTAGCATGAATCTAGCAGGGTGAGCACCCAGTATTTGGCATTGTTGGTTATCCGGTTAACTCAGTGCTGTTGCACAAGCACTGCAGCATGTATTGGCTCTTGTGGACAATGTTGCCTGGAAGCAAGGACAAGATTTTCTTGGCGGGAGGTGTCTTCGCCTCCTTGATACTCCATTGATGCCCGTGAGATTCTCTCACGTCTGCTGGGACAAAAACTTCTACTCCTCCTCTTCCTTTTCTTGACGTTGATAGTGCTGACAAAGTCATTATCAGTGTTGATCATATTGATGACATATTGGAAGCAGTGCAGCGTGGCACAAATGTCCTTCATGGAGGCCCACTTGGTGGTGAAGTACTCTTGATCACTACTTCAACTTATCCTTTGCTCTGGAGCCAGAACTGAACTATTGCCTGTTGCTGCTCACACATGCTTTTCAGCATATGCAATGTTGAACTACACAAGCAGCTACATTGCATATAGGCGGTAGTGGGTGGTAAAGCCAAAGTTCCTCTGTAAGGCAGATGAAAATGCAAGATGAAAACAGCACGGTAAGAAAGCAAAATGTGAACACATGCCACAGTTTGTTCAGCTGCTCTAATATGTACGTAAAATTGGTGAGGAAACTTTGCACCAACAAGTTTTGCACATGCGCATGGTAAGAGATGTGCATGAACCTAAGGCTGCTACAAGGTTATGGCAGGAGCAACCACGTGACTGGCTGCTCCTGGATTCCAATCCACAGTTTAAGCATGAGAGATGTAATATCTCTGCCAATGTTTTGTCATCGTTCAGAAGTTAAGAGTTCTCCTTATGGAGTGGTTGTCCCTCCGTCGTTCAGAAGTTAAGAGTTCTCCTTACGGAGAGGTTGTCAATTAAGGCTACCTTATAGGCGTGTGGAGACTTAAAGCCATTGATGCTCCACTAGGGAATTCTGGTAAGTATGCAAATACGTTTTCCAAGGTGTTAAATGGAAAACAATGCCTCCTTTGCTATCTTGAAAGGCAGCCCCCTTAACACCAAGTATGACCTAAAAACATGATATGGGATTAAGCAAAACCAGTATATCTATTCAAGAAGGAACAGACTCGCAACTGTAGACAGCACTGTTTTCACCTGGTTGGGTATCCTCAGTACAGCATTTTCCATTTAACACTTTGGAAAATGTATTTGCATACTTCCCAGAATTCCATAGTGGAGCATTTATGGCTTTAAGTCTTCACCCGCTTATAAAGTGGCCTTAATTGGCAACCTCTTCACAAGGAGAACTCTTACCTTCTGACCCTAGTTAATAGCCTCTCACACAGCCAAAGCAGTTCCCTACTGTCACGGATGGTCCTGCGACCCATATCGCGGGTCGCAGGCTCACCTGTGCCCCTCTGCCCATACTTGCGCATTGCCCATGCGCCTTACCATCCAGGTTCCTGTCTCGTGTCCCTCCGCCGGACTCCAAGGGCACGCACACAGGCTTCACTAGATTTAAAGAGCCAACACACTATTAATTGGCGCTGCCCATTTTCAGAATTGCATATAAGCCTGCCTCTTCCTGCACACCATGCGGGATCTTCATGCCTTATGCCTTAGAGAAAGCTTTGTCTCATGTCCTGTGCTATTATTGTGATTATCGTTGTGACCCCAGTTCCGTTCCTGCCTACGCTCCTCCGCTCCCTGCCCTGACCTATTGCTACTTCCCTGACTCTGATACTGTGCTGCCCGTCCTGACCTCCTGCCTCTCCCCGACTATGAGATTGCCTGACGTTCCTGTACCTCGACCTTGGCTGCCACCGTGGACAAGCCATACCTGTGGCGTGACCTGGTGGTACCATTTTATTTACAAGATCAACCTGCGGCGGGCTCTGGTGAAGACCGGGTGCCACATAGACTCCGGTCTGAGGTGTTGACTTATGTCATCATCCGCGGTGGTTAAGAGGATCCACTACCTCCAATCCTGACTCCAGTGCTGTACTGAGAAGATCCAACCAGGTCAAAATAGTGCTGTCTACAGTTGAGTCTGTTCCTTCTGGAATAGATATACAGGTTTGGCTTAATGGTTTATGACTTCTTGTATGTCATACTTGGTGTTAAGGGGGCTTCCTTTCAAGGTGGCAAAAGGAGGCATTGTTTTCCATTTAACACCTTGGAAAATGTATTTGCATGCTTCCCTCTTTTCTCATACATATGTTGGTTATGAGTTGTAGATTGGGACTAATGACATTGCGCAGCACACACCTGATTTTGTCTCCAACCTCTTGGTGCAGGTCAGGGATGTTTGAAAATCACATACTGTGGGGTAGCCACTACAATAATAAAGGAGATGGAAATGCTCTTTTTCTGGACGAGAGCTGGTGCATGACATGGCCTAAACTTGCTCTTTTTCTCTGCATTACTTGAGTGATAGAAAGCTGAATTGATGGTGTAGACAAGTTTCGTGATGGTGACATGGTGCTTCTGGTAGTGGTAGTGGTGGAGATAGTCACACATACTCACTTTGTGGGAAAACAGGTGGTGGAGGTACAGGCAGAGAGCCAACCATAGCAGCAAAGGGAGCCTCAGGTGTTTGCAGGCTTTTTGGTGTCACCTCCACTGCATCTCATGTTTAATTTTCAGCTGCTTGGTCATACAAGTAGGTCTCAGATTGTTGAGACTTTCGCTGTGCTTTAAAGAGAACCCGTCAGACAAATTAACCCCCTAAACTAAATATATTTTCATAAACTGCCATTAGAAAGCATTGCCTCTATCCCTTCATTGTCCCTCTACATGCCTAAAGATGTATGCAAATGGCCTGTGAGATGTCGAATGAGTCATTATCATATTCAAGCTGTCCAGCTTATTCATGAGTGGGAAGCACAGACACACCCCCCTGGGCTTGACTGACAATCTGTATAATGGTGTGAGGTATAATGGTGTAATGGCTCCTCCATGTGCTTCTTGGTGCTTGTGCCCCCTGCAGCCTGTGTCTGTATTGGAGACATGCAACAACTCCAGGCAGCCATGTTATAGCAGAACATGTCAGGTACTTGTGTAGCTGATGTCTGTGTCTCACACATGTGTATTAGGAGATAAAGCAAAGACACTAGCAATGCTTTACTATACATTACAAACACACATGAGCAGGGGGAGGAGAGGGGAGGGGTAACAGAGGTGACATCACTGCCTCTGACCATGTGACCAGCCTCATTTACATAATCCAACCATGTCATGAACACTCTGTGGGCAAGCAAGGACAAGCACTGTAAGGTAACACTAACGCAAATAATTCTAAGATTGGTAGTGTAAGGTAACACTGAGGAAAATACTTCTAAAACTGGTAATGTAAAGTAACACTGATGGACATACTTCTAAAACTGGTAATGTAAGGCAACCCTAATGTAAATACTACTATGACTAGTACTGTAAGGTAACACTGATGCAGATATTTCTTTTTTTTTTTTTAAGTAATTTTTTATTTATTTTAACAAAACAATAAAGTTACATACAGTAATTTGTGTTGCAACCTAACAACATACTTGATTGCATAGTGATCAATGGATGCAGATATTAATATTAAATTTTACTGTATGTAGCTGTAAATAAAAAAAAAGTACTAACATTGGTCCTTTGGGATATTGCTGTATGAGGCTTCAACTGCAAATAGTACTAATACTGGCCCTTTAAAATATTGATGTATGTTGCTGGAACTGCAAATATTACTAACACTGGTATTTTAAGATGTTGCTGTATGATGCTGGAACTGCAAATTATACTAACACTGGTTCTTAAGGATATTGCTGTATGATGCTTGAACTACATATAGTACTAATAATGGCCCTTTACAATATTGCTGTATGCTGCTGAAACTGCAAATATTACTAACACTGGTTGTTGTACAATACTGGAAATGCATATAGTACTAACACTGGTGCTGAACTATAGCAGCATTTGAGTAGCAACACGCAGTTCTTCAGAGTACCCTAAAAAGAGAAATTATTTCAGATTTCTAGCTGCCCCTAATCCCAACAGCCTCCTCTACCTACCTAATTGACCTGAAAAGGGCAATTATTTATTTTTTAGAAGTTCCTGCTTGAATGTCTGACCCTATCAAGAGCAACCTCTCCAAAACTCTTTCTCCTGTCTGTAATGGGGCCTGGATATATGATCCTGCCTCTGATACAGCAGGGTTACACGTCCCACCTAGCCAATAACAACCACGCTCAAACTTGGGCATGACTGTGGTTGCTAAGGGATTGCAAGCTGGTTGATTAGCTGCTCAGTTTTTTCCCAGAAATGAATTTGAAGCTGGAATGGTAGGCTGTCATTTGGCTTCAAAGTTGGGGATGCCGGACCTGCAGTGTTAAGTATGGACCTGAACTTTGCAGTTCAGGTCTGCTCATCACCAACAAGAAACTGAGATAGTAAAAGAAGACATACTCAAAGATGAAGCAATTAAGACGACGGAAAGAAAATAAATCCTGCAAGTAGATAGTGATAGATAAGGCCTATAATTGAAAGAAATGTCTGAGAATGCATCTAGATAAAAAAAAAAAGATTAACACAGAGTAAATTCACAGAAATTCTCACGAACTATAAAAGGGGCTCAATAAGTGTAGGAGATCAGGAACGGCACAGATTCTTTTCTAAATAATCTAAAGTGAATTAAATGTGAAATCGTACTTACATAAGACATAATAGAACATCATTAACAGCAATTCCGTCAAATATTGTTAATAGTGGAAATTTACATTTTGTTGCCAATAAAAAAGGAATTTTAATTTTCTCCTCAAGGGTTTATTCATTTTGCATCATTTTAAAGAAATGTTTTTCCCATGTATAACTGAGAAACAGCAGCTGGCAATTGATTGTGAAAGCATATGACAAGTTATACACGCTGCTGTTCCATATTAATAGTCATCCATCTAACTTTAGGGTGAGACTATGCACTGCATGATTAGTTGAAATTCTGTACAAAACACATAGATCATGCAATCCCCTCCTACCAAGTGAATGTAATTCCACTGAGGGATGCTGTTTGCTAGTACAACACTATAAATCGAAATAAATTATTATTACAAGCCAGGGACCATCTGGAAATGAAATGTGACTGGCATGAGTATCACATCCTTCCTGACCTATCTGGGTGTTCTTTTGCTGTGTGAGGCCTCTTACCAGGGCTTTATATAGTTAGGTGGAGATCCCCGGGTGCAAAATCTGATGGAGGCCCCACTGAATTTAGCCCAGTCAGAGGCGCAAATTACTATTCTGAATTATCATTAATATTCTAAACTATCTCTTACTTACATGTTATCCTAGCTGTAGGACTAGCTGGCACAGTGGCAGTAGTACAGACTGCTAGTCTTAGTTGCCACACCATTCCCACATGCCACTGCTTCCCTGAGAATTCTCTCTCCTCCCCTCGCAGATCGGGCCAAGTAATCTGTGAGGAGGTAAATCTAACACTGATTGGCTAGAACTAGCATCCAGTTCAGCCAACCAATGTTAGGTAATAAGGGGGGATCAAGTGTCACTCTGCATGCAGTGGAGCTACTACAAGCATGCTGTATGCATAATGCGATTGAGCATGTCTGGGTGGTCCAGCTCTCACTGACAGATCCAGTGAGTCATAGCTTGGAGGCAAGCACACGTGTGGCATCTCTCCCAGAGACTGTTGAATATTGCTGGTGGAGGCCCTGGACTGTGTGCCTCTGGAGCCCTCCCTATAATCCGGCCCTGCTTCTACTATTGTATGCCATAGGGTAGCACTTCTGCCTTGCAGAGCTGGAGTCCTGGGTTCAAGCCCCACCCAGGTCAACATCTGCAAAGAGTTTGTAAGTTCTCTCCGTGTTTGCATGGATTTCCTCTGGGTTCCCCGGTTTCCTCCCACACTCCAAAACATACTGTTAGGTTGTTTATATTGTGAGCCCAATGGGAACAGGGACCAATTTTCCAAGCTCTGTGCAGCGCTGTGTAATCTGTAGGCGCTATATAAATAAAGAATTATTATTATAGTAGTCAATTATTTAGCCTTCGTTATTTGGACGACTTGTTAATTTTTTGGATCAGCTGGATCTCCAGACTATATCCTGACTTGGCTTCTTCTTGACTGTGGAACAGCACTTCAGCAGTAGACTGGGACATCACCTGTACTTTGACTCTGACCTCCTACAATTTCCCTCAATTAAACTTCACTACCCAAGGTCGTCTCAACATGAAATCCCACCTGGTGATATTCTCCATACACCTTTCTGCACACTCTCCATCATTGATGAGGGAATCTTGACTGGTCAGAATTGTTTTAAAAACAATTTCTAGTTTATGTCTGAAGATTTCTGCTGCCACCAATGCAGTTTGAACCTTATCTCTCCTTCTAGAAGGGCTGCAGGCAGACTTTTTTGACCCCGTAAAGCGGTTATGGTGCAGTGAATCAGATATACAAATTTGTACCACAACAAATATTTAAAATATCTCAAGAAGTAATTCACCAGTGAATTGTGAGCCTGATTAAAGGGGTATTCCCATTAAAGCAAATTATGTTATTGTTTTTATTTTAAAAAGTTACAATTTTCCAATATATTTTCTTTATAAATTCCTAATGGTTTCTAGATTCCTTCTTACTGTCCTTCTAATGTTTCTATGTCTACATCCAGTAGATAGAAATCTGACCATGATCACACAGGTGCACAGCTCGTTATAACTCTCAGCTATGATTACTCTCTGTGATATAACTAGCCGTGCACCTGTGTGACCATGGTCAGATTTCTATCCACTGGTGGTAAACATAGAAGCCTTCTTTAGCATGGCAGCAAGAAGAGTTCTGGAAACCATGAGGAATTGATACAGAACTTATATTGGAAAAATGTATAACTTTTTATACAATGTTTTAATAAAAATAATAACATTTATTTGCTGCAATGGGAAGTTAAGAAATGGGAAACAAAGGTTTCTACAGGGGGAACATTTACTCAATACAGCCTTCACATTTGTAGGAAATTGTAGTTACTGAAAAGCATGCAGTCTTAGCAGAAAACATATATTACCATTGGTAATACAAAGTGGAATGAATATCTCTATATTGTAATCATCCTTTCCTACATTTCTACTTGCTAATGGAATGGAAAAAGTAAATCATAACATAATTTGATCATAAAAAACTACTGAATAGGGTCTTCTCTCAGGAGCAGTATAGAGAAGATGTTTCTGTGTTCTCAAGGCGGCTTTTCTCCTTTTGCTTCAGGCTTTGTAGGTGAGAAGTTTTCATCACTGGCAAAATGAATTATTAAAACTATCTCTAGACAATATTCACAGTGACTTGGAAACCAAATCATGTACAATAAACATATTTTTTCTTTTAAAATATATAATGATATGACTGTCATGAAAGAACACAGCAGAAAAGAAATTGTGTAACCTTCCAGGGGATATCTACAGGGTAAACAAGGCTATTTTCTGATTAACTACTCCAAAAAATGCTATTATTGAGAAAAGGGTTCATTTATCAATATATCTGACCTGCTTATTTAAAGGGGTATTCTCATATACACAGTAAAATTCATTTGTAACTCCCTAAAAGAAACTGGATTTGGAAATCCTGCGGATAAACGGATACTTTTTACTCTCTAGCCAGATGCGGTGTTATAGATTGTGCATGTAACTGGATAGGTATGTAACTTCCCTCTATAGGTGCACCCATACATTCATTGATGCCCTGTGCTAAGGCAGAATTGTACAGGATGAGAGGACATGCAAATTATGACTCATCACTCAAATTACTTTATATATAAACATATATGTGGTAAAAATATGAAATATGGCCATGATTTATTGAGTAAGGCTCCCTCTAATCTTTTAATTACATTTAGTCCTAACCAGCCAAAAACTCACTATTTTGTAGTGCAAATTTTTATTACACTTTAGACCCCAGACAGGATCTGTCAGGAAGCAATTCTAGTGTTGTACCCAAAGGCCTCAAATGGTCCATGTTGGTACACACAGTATTCCCTTCAGCCTTTTGACAGAGAGTGTGGTGATTCACACCTATGCCAAACACATATCAGGGATCAAAGGAAGGGTACGTTTGGTGTGTTTGTTTCCAGAAATTATAACCAGAGGGAATGGAAACTCATATTCAACAAATAACTTAATTTATAGTTATGAGGCTCCACTAACAGGGTAGAGTCCAGGAATTTTACTTTGTAAATTTCAGAACTCTATTGATTTGGGAAAAGGGTCAGCTGACATAACACCCCTAATCTTAGGTCTAGCCACTCCAGGGGTAATGAAAGATGATGTACCAAGGAAATTGAAGATGATTGCATTATTATGATTATTTTCTGTAAAGAACAACTCACCTAAAAAACAGTGTTTTACATTAGCATGTGAACATTCCATTCTCAGTGACGTCACAAGCTTTTGGAGGTGGTTGAAAGACCTGTGATCTATAAATTATGGGCCTATGCTCATGGACATTGTCAGTCATCTTGAGATGCCAAACACCTGAAAGGCTGCCCAAAGGAATTTTTAGCTTGGTCTCACAGTGGTGGATATCTGCTACTAAAGGGTATTTGTTTATTCCCTTTTTATTTTGCAACTGTTTTTTGCCTGACAATTGCATGTTTTTTATGTGTGTACTTTTATATATTACATTTTCAAACTTAACTAAATGGGGCACATTTGCTATGGGCTTTGCGCATGTTTCTGACGGACTTTGCACATTCTGTGTAGTGTAAGCCACTTTCACAGGTATTTAAGAAGTTTCTGCACCACAAATGTCACACGCAAATTTTTTGTGACACAAATTGGGGGGTGTTCCGGTGCTCAATCGGACCATGCGCCGCACAGTGTTAAAGGTGCACCGCATAAAAGTTGGTGAACTCTGTTTGGCCAGTGCAGGGAAATGACAGATACATGATTTCTGGCGCATGTTCTTAATGAATCTGGCGCACCAAGCATTATACATAGGCAACACACTTTTAGTGCAGTTTTCTACATTCTTAGTAAAAGTGACCCAATAAGTCTATGCTTGTAGTCTCTGCTTAGCCTGAAGAAATTGTGTTACCACAATTAATTTTTGGTTAATATATAGAGAATCGTGTCATTTTTAAATTGTAGTTTGGGTTTCTAAATTGTTGAGAGGTTTATGTAGTCAGGCGCCTAATTATTCATTTAAAAGTTGGCGGTGGCAATGAGAAAAGTGAGAAAATTGAGAAAATTGAGTGATCAAATTAAGGCATCATCATGGGTCTGTGGCTGGGGCTTTATGTGCTAAAGTTGAGGCTTTTTAGGTGCACCCCATGATGTCACTCTAGATTGGGGAGTTCATCAAAATGAAGATTAAGTTCTAATTAAAAATAAATCACTCTATATAATTAAACGTTCAACAATAAATAAACATTGAATAAATTTGCAAGTTTTTGTGTTACAAAATAACAATCTTGCATAAAGCCCAAGGTATGTGGAGGAGACAGTATCAGGACTAGTGATGAGAAAGCTCAACAAGTCCAATTCCCAAACTTAGCTTTTATTTTAAAGAGGTTTTGCCACAAAATGAAATTCTCACATCTCATTCCCCTAGTGATGTTAACACAATAAAGATCATTTTAACCCCTTACTTTACAATTTACTCAGTTTTATTGCTTTTTTAGCTCCTATCTCTCCCTTGGCTGTACAGTGTAATGTTCCAGGGTGTGGGCGGGGCCTCTCTAAGCAGGCACATTATGACCCATCTAGTCCTGTGGGTTGACAATGGGGTTAGAATATCAGGGTACAAGGTGTAAATACACTTTCATCTGACATTGTACTAACACAATGACACATAAAAAGAGAGATAAGACAAATCAGAGATACATGAGATGATTACACAGAGGCTGATAGACCATTACACTGTTACACTGTGAGCTCTGCTCACAGATATGTGCCTACCTCTCCCTTTCCCTGGATCATTTATCTCCTTGTAGCTTGTAGTTTGCGGTCTTTCTGTCTGCTCACCATCTGCTGACAGAATGTGAATCAGTGAGTGTCTCTGAGCTCCATGCAGGGGGTGTGGCTACAACAGAAATCTCATCTGCATGATCTCACACAATAATCCAAGATTACTGCTTAGTGAGAAGTTACTGGGTCATGTCTAGGGGAAACTGAAATTGTGTACAGCAGTACTGATAGAGACAGGTTGGACTTATATCTGTGAAATGCTGTATTTTTGTTAATAACAGTGAAATAGAGAATGTGTTATTTTTTTATGCTGAGTACATATAAGAAACTTGTCTTCATGGGAATACCCCTTTAAAATGCAACATGTTTCGGTAAGGTACCAGAACCTTCATCAAGCCAAAATAAGTATAGAATAAAATAGCTGACGGAAAATGCACATATATTTATCAAACATAAAAAATGAAATACATGTTTTGCAAATTATAGTGTATATTTTAGAATCTCTTTTTGCTAATAATGGATCTTGGTTGCTGGAAGATATGCTAAAAAGCTGAGCCCTTTAAAAATTTGCCCTTAGTGTTGGGCAGTTAGCTTCAATCCTCTAGTTTATATACAATTCACTAATAGGTTAGGAGATCCAGCATATTTACTAAACTATTAAAACTTTAAAACTTTTTATACAATTTTGTATTATAACTTTTATTGATTATTAAGTGAAAAAAACAATAGATTCCATCATTAAAATGAGCATGACCGGTCTTAAAAAAGTCTGATACATGTATGGAGACAACTGCCTAACCATATGGGAAGCCCTCCCCCCCCCATAGCCATCTGTCACTGCATCATCAGGTGGGGCTACATTTTTTATGACAGCT
Source organism: Engystomops pustulosus (assembly GCA_019512145.1). Lineage (NCBI taxonomy): Eukaryota > Metazoa > Chordata > Amphibia > Anura > Leptodactylidae > Engystomops > Engystomops pustulosus. Next base: position 97,298,405 of record CM033643.1, read on the forward strand.
TATACTAAATTTAATGATGGGATCTATTGATTTTCCTAGAAAGTCTAAAGGCTTTATATTACATGAGCAAATTAGTGGCATTTCACAAGTGCTAATCAACAAAGCAGCATAATGATCAGGGCTATATGACTCTATTTGGAGCTATAGGTGCCCAATTGTTAGGGCTTTGGTATAGACACATACAATTACATAACTTTCAGTACCCCATTGTTCCAACAATTAATCACATGCTACATTAAATGTGCCAAGTAGCCAACAAACAAACATCTGCTTGTCTATCAGTTGATCAGGAGCATATGTACTTGGGCAACATTTGGACAAGTATTCTTATAATTATGTAACTATAAAAAAACATTGAAAATGAAGTCATTTATGCCAGAGAAGTAGAATTGATTCACAAACTGAACATACAACTATAAATTTGTAATGATTTTTACATTTAATTTTTTCAGCCTTCTGGAGGTGCTGTTATGTACTATAATATTGCAGTGTGTAAAGACATTTACTAAAAAGTGGTGAAATGAATACACTATATTAATAAGTTCAGAAAAAAGAACACATAATTTAACCACATAAAAGAAGGTCTAAATTACAGCTTGAGCAATGTGGAAAGAAAGATCAAGGGCACAATGGTACCGCAAGCAATTTAATGTAACTTGTCAGAATTGAATGCTACGACCTGCTGGTTTCACTTCAAAATTCCTGTCTCGGAGGAAGCACAAGCCAAATAAAATATGGACTGGGAAATGATACATTAAAATAGTAGATATTATCCTTTAAGAAATTATTATGCAGAAAGGCAATTTTCTATGAGCTGGTTTAAGGTATAAGTTAAGCTTGGTTGAAAGCTTGTATTCATTAAGTGACTGTCATAACAATTCCTTAATAAACAGCAATTCTATCATTACAATCTTGCTTGCAGCACACCATGAATTGGCTTTGCCTATCATCAGTACCGTAATAAAAGTATATAGAAAATGTATTAAAATTAGAAACTTGCTTTCCAGGGGAGGACTGTATCAGCTTATTGAAGTGGTGAAATTTATTTAAAGTAAACCTATGTATCACATATCTACCTAATAAGGTAGATAGTTGAAATATAATGGGGCACATTTACTAAGGGTCCGCAGCCGCGAATCCGTCGGGTTTTTCCCGAATATTTCCTCTTTGCGCTGTAGTCCACGGGATTGTGGCGCACGCGATCGATTTTTGGCGCAATCGCGCCGACTTTCGCGCGACAGAAATCGGGGGGCGTGGCCACCGGACAACCCGAAGGATTCGGAAAAACCGCAGATTTTAAAAAGCCATTTGTGTCGCAAGATCAAGCACTCACATACACCAGAAAAAAGCAGGTGAACTCCAGCGGACCTCGGCGCAGCAGCAACACCTGGTGAATATCGGTGCACGGACCTTAGTGAATCCCAGCAGACCCGAATCAGCGTCGGAGAACCCGCCGCTGGATCGCGACTGGACCGGGTAAGTAAATGTGCCCCAATGTGTAAAGGAGGGGTGCAATGCCTCCACAGGTCCTGGCTTGGGCCTTCCAAAAGTTAAAATGCAAAAAACACAGGCAGCAGTACAAGATTCAAAGCTTTAAAGGATGTCAACTATATTGAAACTGTGGCAACATTTCGGTGTAAATCACCTTTCTTGTGCACTCAGAAAAACCTTGAGAAAGATGGTTGCGTCAAAATGCATTGGTCAATATGCTGATATCTAGCTGCTGCAATTCCCATTTTTTAATGCTTTGATAATAAAGACAAGATAAGCCGGATTCCTGCTTCTTTGTTTACCTTATTAGGTAGATCCTTGCATCCCCTCAAGTTACGCCCCTAGCTTGCTCCCTTTATTCATGACAGATTGACACCTGTTGCTGATTTGGTTTATACTAATGAACAGCCAAGACTGACAAATAGCACAAAAGAATTGTTTGACTTATACAGTAAATACATCCAAACATTCAGGATAACAAAAAAAGTACATGACATTTACCCTGATCATAACCTCACCCCTACTGTTCCCACAAAGTATAAAAATGTATATAATTACCCTGTTCAGTGATACTTTATTCGGTGTAATGCCCTTTTCCTGTTCCACTGCATAAAGCCTCCTTTGTTATTCCCTTCCACACTGTGAGCTAGTAATGCCTAAACTTTCTCTAGGGTCCTACTCATCATGTCCCCTTTTCTTTAGTTTCTTTTACAAGGTCCCTTTCAGTGCCGCCCCTACTATTGATGACATTTTTATATGCCCACTGTTCTGCCATCCTCTGCAAAATAACTTTTTCAGTCAAGTTTTAAATAAAAATCATTTAGTTAACTTTCCTTGGTCCTTCACACAACCATCTTCTAGGAGGAGTGTTTATCAATGCTTTCTATAAAAGAAGCTGTAATCATGTAGAGCATCAAAGCTTCCATCAGTTATTAGTCCGGTGTATCATACCTTATAACCAACCTGTATTCAGCAGAAAACTCCAAGATTTTTGTGTCATTGCTGCTGTCAAGGCAGTGTAAGGTATATCTCACATGTCTCTCTGGATGTCTCTCTAGAACATCAGCTCCATCATTACACTTAACCCTGTAGGTAATGTTTATATTGGATGGCAGGACAGACCAAAAAATCTGTTACTGTCTACCTAAACCTGAGATGGTAAGGAGGTATGATATACAGAAGTAGCATACTTTTAAACTAGAGATCTGTAGTTGTGATGCTCATCATCATTACAGTTTTTTTTTATACATATGGATATAATTTGTTGTCTTTGATTCAACCAGATATGGTTCCTGCTTTTGGACAAGGTATATAACAAGTGTACCCGGGAATGATTGAGCCAAAGTTTGAAACACCCTACCACATGGATAAGGAAGAATTGGCCATTGTGTCACAAGCCCCTTAAGGAGAGATAAAATGGAGAGCTCCAATTCTTATGCTGTTACAGAATTGTGTAGTAAGGAAAGGTTATAGGACAATAGGTGACATTGTAGTCAGGAATTGTGAGAGTTTTTAAATGTAGACATGATGGTTTATTTTAAAAGTTCACCTGCAATAATAGATATAGATCCAGCAAAGGTTACCATGATGTGATAACAGGGTTGCACAATCTGGGGCCCGCTGAGCCTCAGATTGCAGCTCATCGGAGCAGGAAGCACCGGTGAGCACGTAATACAAGTGCTCACTGCTCCCAGTATTTCCTGATCTGCTCTGGCTGCAAGTGCCAGAATTAGGAACCAGGCAGTACAGTGCTCGGAACGTGAAGGGACCAGAGTGGTGAGGGCATGTCTTCTGTTGTGTACTCACCACTTGGTTCCTCCTCACCTCCAGCTGCTGCACTACCAAGGGTCCTAACACCAGCACATACAGCCTTCATCAGAAGACCGGGCAGGAGAAGAGAAGCCTGGAAGGGAATGCATTTGTTTTTTTCATTCCTTTGTCACTCTGGGCAGTCTCCAGTATTAGTGCCTGCTCTGGGGGGTCTCCAGTATTAGTTCCTGCTCTGGGGGGTCTCCAGTATTATTATATGCCCTGGTAGGTGTCTCCAGTATTAATGTTTGCTCTTGGGGGTCACTACTATTATTATCTGCTCTGAGGGGTCTCCAGTACTTTAGGTCCTCTCTGGGGATGTCCAATATCATAGGCCTTCTCTTGGTATGGTGTTCAGTATTATAGGTCAGCCCTGGGGGTCCACTGTATTATATGTCTGTTCTAGGGGTCATCTCCATTATGATTAGTTTCTGGTCTGTGCACTGTATTTGTCTGCTGTGGGATCTGTATTGGTTGTAGTACATATGTAGTATTATGCAGAAGTGGTTTCTGGGGGCATTTGAGCTGTATTGTGGCTCTTAGCGCGTCTAGGGTACCCTTAAAGTTGATTGGTATTACAATGCAGCCCTCAGGCTAATAAAGGTTGTGTACCCCTTTTCTGTGATAATTAATAGTGTTAACATACTTCCAGTCATGTTAACCAATTCTAAATCAGTCTGTTTTAAAAGAAAAATCTGCTGTAAATAGGAAAATAATAGAGTGGCTTGGTGGTGTGTAATTTAAATTGAAAATCTTATAAAGTTTCTCATAGTTGACATCATCACCTCTACTAGTCACCTATTCACAGTGCTAGAACAGATAAACCTACATGGAACATCATGAACAGATACAAACATAGCTCTGTTTTTTGTATATTGACCAGGTTGGTAACAGGAGCTTAGCTCCCATTCAGGTGAGTGAATACAGCTGATTGGTGTGGATGCCAGATCCCCATCCATCTGATATTGATGAACCATCCTAAGGATTGGCCATCATAATATATGACCCATAAAATACCTTTTAAGAGGAATGATACTAAATCACACTGACCACATAGTAATAAGTAAATAGTAATAGCTAATTCCAGGGCCTCATTTTCCTCTGCTCCGTAAAAACAATGTAAATATCTGCACAGGATTTCAGCCAATGCATTAAGATCTACTTACATAAGTTCTTGAGAATAGGAAATCTGTTTACTTCATTTGTAGTTAATAATAGAACACAAGGCAGCAGCGTAAAGACCATTAGCAGGAACACTAATCATGTTCTTAATGTCGACCTGTCACCTATACATAATAGAGGCTTCCATTTTATGGGTTGAGCAAGTAAGTAGCTTTGCTAATAGTTTACTAGGAGCAAGTTACATCACATCAACTGACTATTATTCATGTGGCTTAAAGAGTATTACATCTTAGAGCATAATTATGGGAATTGACAGACTTAGGAGATTAACAAAGGACATTGGAGAAATTCTTTTTTTTCTACCCATTGTCTGATGACAATAGTGTAAGAGAAAAACCAAAGACTGTGATAAATGTGGTGCTTTAGTAAAAATGTAGTTTTTGTTCTAGACAATTTTTTTTACATAATTGTCTGAGGAAAATATATTATGCAACAATAGAATAACACACACTGAAAATAGTTAATGTGTTCTGATTACCTGTTTAATCTACATGAATGTAACAACCCAAACTCATAATTGTTTTATTTTATCACCTAATTATTGCCAATAAAGTGATAACAAATATCTATGGCAAGGTGGCTCAATTCAGGGAACTGGGGGGGGGCAAAATTAAGTAGACTCCCGAGTGAGGACAAAGACTAGAAACTCTACCAAATAATGTACTACTTAAAGGTGTTTGCCCATGAAAGAAAGTTCTGAAATTTCAATATCCTAGTCTTGTTTATGCAATAAAGATCATTTTAACCCATTACTTTGCAATTTTGCTCAGTTTTAATGCTGTTTTAGCTTCTATCACTTAGTGATGGTCAGTGTAAATTCCAGAGTGTGAGCAGTGAGTCTCTAAGCAGACACTTCATGATTCCTCTGTGCTATAATGTGCTTAGATGATCAGGGTATAGGGTTTATCTACAATTTCATTTAGCGTCTGAACATTCTTGTAGTAACTGATATATAGAAAAAGAGAGATGAAAAATTAGACTCATGAGATTGATATAACACACAATAACCTACTCACCTCTGCTAACTCACCAAATCAATAGAACAGAGTCTTATGTTGTTTGCAGAGCAGCTGCTGCTGTGTCCTCTCCAGACTGCTAGAAGCACGGTTGAACAAGGAAGTGGCTGTGTCTGTAGTGTACTGTCTGCCTCCTACCCCTCCCCATTCTCCTGCAATGCAAGATAAGCTAGAGGGAATTGTCTGACCTGAGTAATGAGGTTGCCAATTAGTTTTCTGTATAACTTGTAATATATTTTTACTGTCCTTCAAATACCCATGGCAGCGTGTGACAAGTGGCTGTAATAATGAGTCCACCTATGCTCCCATACGTTCATTTAAGGAGCCGATACCGGCAACAATCGGACGCATGGGTGGAGGGAACTTTTCCTTATGTATCTTGGGTACACAGTGGAATATCGGTGTCGTGGGATTTTGCACATATAGATATTCTGCTAGTTTAGGTGTAAGGATACCTAAAGCCGTGTCTGACTTCATCGAATACCTTAATAATAATCCATTAAATTTATTTTTTACTTACTAGTGGCACAAAAATAGCATCACCTTCTTGGACTTAAAACTGGATACATTGCACAATTCAGATCATATTTTTACATCCACTTATCGAAAGAACACAGCCCGTAACACCATACTTCACAGTTCCTCATGTCACCCTGTACACACTATAAGAAGCATCCCGGTAGGAGAAATACTTAGAGCTAAAAGAAATTGCTCCACAGATTCAGCATTTCAAACAGAAGTCAGCATGATAGAACAAAGATTGAAAAAGAGAGGTTACACTAAGTGGAATCTAGAAAGAGCCAAAAGTATTGGCATGAATCGATCTAGGGAAAATTTACTTTCTGATAGTCGTAGACCTCCCATTTCCCCAACACGGAATATTAAACCCACTTTTGTTACTACCTACAGTGTAGAGAACATAGCCATAAAAAACATTATTAATACCTATATTCCTATGTTATATCAGGATGACGTGTTGCGACAACTTTTACAGGGGGGTGTCTCCTATTCCACCAGAAAAGCCCCTACAATAGGCAGTATTTTGTCCCCTAGTGACATTAATAAAAACCCCAGCACCAAACCTTGGCTCCATACCAAAGGTTTCTTTAAATGTGGTGCCAAAATTTGTAAGAGCTGCAAATATGCACAGAATTGCAAGACAACTTTAGACAAAAATAAAAACACAGAAATAACCATACGTGACTTTATTAACTGTAATTCGAGGAATGTTATATATTGCATCACTTGCACAATTTGTAATAAAGATTATATAGGCTGCACTAGCAGAGCACTAAAAGAACGTATTAGAGAACATCTCAATGGTATCACCAATATTGAGTATAATAATCCCTCTAATGCTGCCAGACACTTCATACAATACCATGACAGAAACCTATCTAGTTTTATTTTCTGTGGTCTAGAAAGGGTTAAAATGAATCGTAGGGGTGGCGATCTCAGAAGAAAGCTTCTGAATCGGGAGGGATTTTGGATCCTTACCAAAGACTGCATATACCCTAGAGGATTTAATGTACGTAATGACCTTTTGGTTAACTATTAGTCAGTTTTCAGCCCTTTGTCCTAATGCACTAGTTGCATATGTTTCTTTGTATATTAAGATGTTTATTATGTATTATGATGTTTTATTGTAATATAACATAAAGTGTTAATGTTGTGAGAAACGTCAAGACACACTCACCGATAATCAATCAATCATTTCCGGTTCTCGGATTATAATGTCTCTCGTGCCCCACCCATTGTTATCTACGACTAGGACCGTAAGAGTCAAGAAACGCGTCAGATGTTATTCCAATTTTTGTAACACCGCATAAAATGGATCATCCATGCACAAATAAAATTCTTCCACTTTTGGAATCAAGCAAGCTAGAGTGCGATCCTCATCTTTTATCCATTCACCTTTGCATATGAGAGAGAAAAGAGGCGTCCCTGGAGGTTCACGCACCGGGAGTAGAGCAGGTCTGTAGCATGTGATCATAGATCACTATTGTTTGGACTTATCTACATGAACATACAGGTATTTATATGTATTGATATGAGAAACCATGCATCATACACGTCACTAAGATATGGGGGGATTTATGTTAGTAATATGTGCTTTTTTGTTGCTTTTTTTTGCGTTACTTTGACGCATTGGGTTTTCTGCATTTTCTCCAACTTTATATGTACTCAGGAGTCAGCATGATGGCCATCCTGGATTGCATCTCATTTTACCTGCTTCCAAATGTTGATGCTTGATTACCTATTGAATTGAGCCAAAAAAGTCACAAAAAATGTGCAAGAAACTCCAGTCTCCACTAGGTGTAGGCAACAGATTGTTATGAGTTGCATAAAAATGTGTGCCTTTAACACCCTAAGGACACGGCTTAAAATCAGGCTGTGGGAGGTTGATCGTGACAGTTAAGGGGTTAAACTGCCCGTCAAGGAGAAATCTCCCTACCGGGCAGACACTGCGGGGTCCAGGTTGTGTGTAACTGCTAGTGTGCCAGCACAATCCCAAGGATAAAATAGATCATCCAAATGTGGCAACTCTCCACTAATTTGGACAATCTATTTCCTCCACCGTCGTCAACTAGTTATAAGGAATTGTAATTAAAAAGTCCTTGTAGTCCTTCCAAACTTTCAAAGCATAAAAGCAAGGTTTAACTATATAAAAACCTAATAAATGATGAATGTGGTTAAATGAACACTCCAGTGAAATTTAATTAATTGAATAAGGCATGGTGCAGTGCCTGAAGGAAGACGCATGGCTCATTTTCTTTGCTAAAACCTAGAGTCGTGCTCTTCCCTTCAGGCCCTGCACAAGGTATAATTCAATAAATTATTAGCTTGGAATGGAGTGTTTATTTAATGCTATATTTACAGTATACTCAATATACATGATTTATCTAATGGTCTCTGGGATTTTAGTGATTAAAGGTACTTGCCTGATCAACTAGACTCAAGAAAAGTCCAACATGGACAATTGTCACTATAATATTGCTAATTTCCTAGAGTCTCTATGCATCCTGATTCACAAAGGGAATGTATGTTGTGAAATATTATGTAATTAAAATGTTAATAATTTGGGCGTAGATTAAAGTTTCGTATGGCACTTTGTTTTTCAGCTACCCATACTAATGTGAAAATGGCCTTTAGTCTTGTTTTTCAATATACAGTATTTTTATCTTAAGAGTTACATAAAAGTCTTTTGAATATGTTTTCTGATTTAATAGCAAACTAGCAGTTTAAAGCTAGGTTCTAAAATTATAACAAATTACAGGCAGTCCCCTACTTGAGGACACCCAACATACAGACAACCCCTAGTTAAAGACAGGCCCCTCTGCTCATTGTGACCTCTGGTGAAGCTTTACTATAGTTACAGACTGCAATGATCAGCTGTAAGGTGTCTGTAATGAAGCTTTATTGATAATCCTTGTCCCAAATACAGCAAATGATTTTGAAACTCCAATTGTCACTGGAGCAAAAAAATGTTTTGTCTGAATCTACAATTATAAAATATACAGTTTTGACTTACATACAAATTCAACTTAAGAACAAACCTAAGTCTTAAGAACAAACCCAAATCTGGTATGTAACCTGGGGACTGCCTGTATATGCTAATATTATAAGATACCATAAGAATGCATTATAAAGATTTTTTTAACCCCTTCAAGATGCAGCCAGTTTGTTTGTTAAGGCTCGGCCTCTTTTTTTATATAATCATGTGTCACTTTTTATGGTTATATATCGTTTTAACACTGTAACTTACCTGTGACAGTGTTCTGTATTGTTTTTGTTTTGCCATTGTTCCTGGTTGTGGCCAGTTGCACCCAACTTGTCTGGAGTGGACCGTGACTTAGATGTGCCAAAAGTGCTCGTCTATCCCAGGAGACGACGATCCCAGAGCTAATCTTGTTACAACCAAAATAATTTTTTTTGTGATACATGTTTATAATTTTTTCCCCAAAATTTCTACACTGATATTTTTGTGATCATTTTTGTTTTAAATTGGTTTGAAATATAAAATATTAGAATCCCCCTATGAATCTCTCATTTTCAAAAGTACAGCCTTCAAACTATTAAAAACTGCTTTTAGGGAGATTTGTTGACCCTTTGACTAATTAAACCAAAATGGAGACGAAATTTAGAATGGTTTGATTTTGTCTGTAATACATTCATTTCTAAAGATAAAAAGAGTAAACCCATCTCAAAATTTACTGAGTGCAGAGAAACTCCACATGTGGATGTTACTTGCTGTATGGCCGCACAGCATGGTGCAGAAGGGAAGGAGCGCCCTGCAGCTGCCAGTTTTGTCCTATAGAGCTTAGTAGATTTTAGTTTCCTCACTGGTGCCCTTTTGTAGGCTATACGGTTTTCATTTTTCTGTTGGTAGGACATGTGTGGGCAATGTTTTTGCTGGATGAGATGTTTTTCCAGTGATGCCATTTTGGAGTTGCTATGCCCTATTGTAGAAAACATATTAACTTTTTTTGGGGGGTGGAGGAGTGGAAAAGAATCAATTATGTAAAAGATTTTTTACTTAATTTTTTTTGGTGTTCACCGTATAGCCTAATAAACATCTTATTTTTATTCTATGAGTCAGTATGATGATATGGATAACATACTTAGATATTTTTTCTTATGTTTTAGTAAATTTCTCACAATAAAACCTAATACGGGTAAAAATCTATCGTTTTTGCATAGCTGTCTTCCAAGTGGCATAAAACTTTAACACTTTTATTTTATTGTCTATGGAGCTGGTTGATGGCTTGTTTTTTTTTTTTTTGCAGAACATGTAGTACTTTTCACTAACATCATTCTGGAGTAGATATTTTTAATTGCATTTTTTGGGGGCTTAAATCATAATTTTTGGTTGGTTTTTAACAGTTTTTTTTTTATGACATTCACCATGTGGGTTTGATAATGATTTATATGTATTCTACGGGTTGTTATGGATGCAATGATACTATATATGTGTGGATTGTGATATGATCTTGACCTTTTTCACATTATATGTAATTTTATGGGTTAAAGGGCATTTTGGGCATTTTTGTTAATTTATTTTTTATTGAATAACAATTTTTTAAAACTTTTTTTATTACTCCCATGATGGGACATAAACAAGCAATCATCTGTTTGCTTGTTCATGATAATACCCTGCAATACTGATGTAGGCACATGCATAAGCTGACACTGTGCCTTTAAGACCCCATCACAGATGGGATGCCCTGTTTACTCAGGGCTACCTCAGAGCTGCCATAGAAATGATTGGCCCCACCTGTATACAGCATGAGGGGGGCGCGTTGTGGGAGAGAGAACCTCAACATGCAAGTTACATGCCACGGTCACAGCATTTAACAGGTTAAACACCCGCGTTTGGAGCTCACCTTGGTGTTACAATGAGGTGTCAACTGTTAGTTGCAGTTACCACTCCCTGTTTTATGATTCCAGTCCAGTTCCGATTACAAGCTGAACCGGCATCAGCTCAGTGTTCAATATTTCAGACCCTGAGCATTAAAGCCCAGCACTCAGTGTCCGATATATTGGACTCTGAGTACTATGGTGTTAATTTCTATAAATGTTTACTAAAATCAATGTAGGTGTATGTATGTTACCAATTACGTAAACTGACATCTGCATGCATGGAGTGATAATACCAACGTGAAAGGAGCAAGTTAATCATCCTGATCCTGTTATGTCACTTCCATTATGATGTCACTTGTTCCTGTATTATCACGAGACTCAATCTGGTGCAAAAGTGGATAGAAATATTTATCATTGCCTTCAATGGATGACAATTTATTGAAACTGATACCGTTTTTCACTATTTTCCAGTCTGTTTCGACAAGTTGAGGAGCAAAAGACAAGTGAAAATTATGATTTCATTATGATTTCATAATGGTTTTTCATGGTCATTTCTAAAAGTATTCTTTGTATGAAATGATCCAGCAGGACAATTCAGATCACTCTCCATGAGGGTTACACACTCCATGAGGGTTATCACTCTAAAAAGTGTGAAAGAGTGCAGAGTGATAACTGGGGCTTTTTGTAAACCCTCATGGAGAGTGATCTGAATTGTCCTGCTTGATGATTTCAACACTGGGAATGGATAGAAATAGATTGAAAAAAAACTTTATAAAGTCTCACTCTTTTTGGATTGATGCTTCTACTGCTCTTGAACTGTAAACTAATGCAAAAGGAAAAAAGTAAGGGGGTTATAGTGTTAAATAACTATTAGCATATAATATAGTATGATATATTTACATGGGAAAAGTTGAGGTTAATTTTGTTTACTATATATTACAAGAGTATACATTATTCTCCGATGATTTTCCTGATAATTTCCTGATAATAAGTGTTGTTAATCTTGCACTACTGCCCACATAAAATATGCAATACATTACCATATTATGCTTTATAAACCTATATTGTTCCAGCAGGAACATTAGTATTTACTTAATATTTCATAATATACAACAGTTTTTGCATGGGTAGATGTAGATGTATCTAAAGATGTAGGTTCTTTCTAAAGATTACACAAGACATTCTGACTACTGAAGGTTTTATCTTATTTGACAAGGTCTTTATCCAATCTATGTTATTTGTCAAAACAACTGGATAGAGGGACATTCATAATCATAAAGGATGAAAACAATCAGAAAAATGTACATGGAAAATCAATTATTAATTATTAATATCTATTATGGATCACAGTATTGACTTACCTTTACTTTCACGGTACTGAATGCATGCTAAGGTAATCACCAACAATATTCCACTTTTATAGTTCATTTTTGTAGTGTCCACTTCTAAAGTTGAGAATCCAGAAGGTATATTAAAAAAAAAAGTCTGAGCTACAAAAACAACAATGCTTGCATCTTCATTAGTGAATGCGATGTCACTGGAATTGTCACTGGAACGTAGAAAATTCTCCTTTTAATTGTTCTGTTGTATTTGCAACTAAAGTGACAACACTAGAAAACACTGTCGATCTGGTGTAATCTATTTATCTACTGCTCAGACATAATCCTCCTTATGGGACAGCTGGAAGGGTTGTCTGCATCTCATTAACCTGCTACAGTGACATGTCTTACTTCTAATCAAAGAATACTAGGCACTGGTGAGGGCCATGTTGAATTTTCTCTGCTTTTATGCAGTCCATGAACTTAAGAAAACTTACATAAGAAATAAAACAAAATATTTACGCTAACAACTTCAAGACCAATCGCAATTCATATAAAAAGTCAACTCTGTTCCCAGAGCTGACAGATCGCCCAAACCAAGAACCTATCTTACTTAACTGCTTAGGATAAATCTAATTTGAGGAAATATAATCAGGTTTAACAACCTTAGGTTTCTGGTAATGAGGTTTAAGTGACTGTAGGTAAACAACATGTTATTACTTTGCTTCATAGATTTAATGGATTTTAATGAATGGTACTATTACTGTATATTACCATTATATACATATGAACAGATGACTCTTATTTTTTATTTTATTTTTTATGGATAGATGTAATATATATACAGTATATTAAGAGGTATTGCATCATAGTAGAATATGAATATGGTTTTTTCACATGCAGCTAAAGGATAGGTAAACTAGCACTTTTGATGTCGCTATCGTCATCACTGACTCTCCTAAAAATGTTTTAGTCTCCTAAAAATTATTAGTCTATTTATCTTTATGATAATGTTGTGCCCAGTCTGCATTCTTAGGATTAATATGAAATATAAAGCTGAGTGTATGTGTGTATGTATATATGTATGTATGTCCACTAAAGGAATCTGCACCATTGAATTTTCCAATAACCTAATTTTGCATAGCCACTCCCTGTGACTCAGGGAACGTCATGGATTAGGTTTCCAAAATACACTTATTAACCACCATCTACAGGAGCCATTGCCTGCTGGCTGCTGTGACAGTTATCAACCAATCACAGCTCAGTGTCTGTTAGTAAATAATAAAACATTTTTATTGACACAAGTGGATTCTCAACCATTTGATGCCTTATCATGAGACCGCGTATTGTGCCACCTGCATTTTTTGCAGAAGCAAGCTGGGTTAGTGTATGCCTCACATTGTTTTGGGGCAGAGGAGTATGTAATTGTGGGGACTTTGTGTGTGTTGCTTTATTCTCTGGAGGCAATTAAATATTGTTTTATTATTTTGTTCTAAGAGATTTTTGTGTAAACATAGCTTGTATGTTCTTGTTTTTGTGGGAAAGTCTGTATTTTTGTGGTACTGGATTTATTATGGTATAAAGAAAAAATAATGTCATTTTATTTAAGGGTCAGATTTAAGCTGTATAGGCATTGCCCCTTGCCGACACGCACTGGCGCATGTATGGACTAAACACATTGGGCCACATTAATCAATGAGGAAAACTGCGCTATATACTAGTTTGCCTCACTGCAGAGTGCATTCGATTATTGAGTACTGGAGCACTGGTTTATTCCTTATTTAGCTTTTTGCCACATTTTGAATTCAATGCGCTTTTACTTCTATGTAGGTCACACATGATCCAGTACTCCGAGCAGATGTTTTTTGGTTTTTGCTTTTAGCAATACTTAGCCCACAACCTTCAGCATTTTTATTGCTTTTTTTATGGGATTTCATAGACATCACTAATCTAAAACTCAGTTATTAGAAAACATACCATCTCTTTGTAACAGCATTGTTTTATTCATGAATATCAGGTAAATATACATTTTTTCAATATTTGTGCATTTGACATAGGGCTTTTCCCTGCTACTTTAAAAAACTGGAGGTCTAAAGTTCTTGTTTTTCCATAAATTCGCATTTACAACATAGTGATGGTGTAAGGAGAGGGTGGTTTGGAGCACAGAAAAAGACAGACAGAACGGTGAGCCTTAAACTGAGTCCCCCAAGCTGTCACTTGCCTACTTACTGGTTGCCAACCGCCAAACAGAGTCCAAAAGGGATAGTCAATAGAACTAAGCCGAGATCAGATAACCAGAGTAAGAGAACAAGCATGGGAAAAACTACAGAGCTGAGATATAAGACTATAACCAGCCAGGGGACAGAGCAGGTATATAAAGTAGATCCTGGACATGCCTCCGGCAGCAGCTGTCCATCGGACTAGTAACCCTTAGCTGGACAGAGCTGAACTACTGACAGCAGGATGTGGCTCAATTAATCAAAACACAACAAAGGCCTGAGCAGCAGTTTACACACACTGGAAACACAAAACAGGAATCAACGCCACCTAATCTGCCATCCGCGGACAGACAGACATCTTGGCATGGGCGTTGTGGATGGCTTTCCTGGAATTTATTCCTCGTGTTTGTTTCAGAGAAATTCCTATACAGATGCCTCCAGCCTGTGCCAGTCACTGCACTAGATCCCCATCTTCTTCCAAATGCAGTTTAAAGTAATCACCCTTATTTACAAAGCTCTGCACAATACTGCACCTCCCTACTTCTACTCTCTAATCTCAGTTTTTCATCCATCCCTTGCTCATCGATCTGCCAGGGATCTTAGATTATTCGCTGTCTTAAATCGAACCTCCCACTCCCATCTCCAGGACTTCTACCGAGCTGCACCAATTCTGTGCTCTGGAATGACCTACCACAGACTGTCAGACTAATGCCCAACCTCTGAAGTTTCAAACAATCTCCTAAAACCCATTTCTTTAGGCAAGCCTATCATGCTACCTAAGTGCATGAGACTTCAACTCTCTTTTTGCTTACCGATCCTGTTCCATCCTCCTGCCAGATACAAAGCTGCAGGTATACTCATTGACCTTGGACTTTGTATATAAGATATTGGCTTTTGGCTTGTTCAACTATCAGCATCTTTATTTTATTCTGTTTCCTTATTATGAATGGCTGGACCATTATACAAGGTCTTATACATCTTGTGTTTCACAGTTTGTAAGCTCTTGCTAGCAGGGCCCTCCCTTCTGTTGTTCCATATGACTGTGTTTATAATAAATAATTAATAATTCCTTTATTTATATAGCGCAAACAGATTACGCAGCTCTGCACAGAGCTTTCCAAATCGGTCCCTGTTCCCGATGGGGCTCACAATCTAATCAACCTACCAGTGTGTTTCGGAGTGTTTCTACTCGGTAATGTCTTATGTGATTTGTATAGATCCCCTATGATTTGTAAAGCACTATGAAATATGATGGCACTCTATAAATAAAAATTATTATTATTATATTATAGTGAAAGGGAATTTAGTTTGCGAGCTCTTATGGGAGGAAGAAAATGAATGATATTATGACAATCTCTGTGTTACCCTTCAGATCATGTTTTTGCTCTACTATACTGTAGATTAATAGATGAAAATAATAATCTAAAATTTATTTTCCATTTATTGCCTCATTTTATATTAGCTCTTTCCATTTTATATTACGCTCTTGCCCTTAGAATATCTTTTGCAATTATTTTTTTTCATACATTTTAGATTAATGTTTGGCAAACATCATTGTGTAGAAAAAGAATGACCATCTAATGTGTATTGGCATGTCCTATTCTCCTCAAACATACAGTAAGGTCCTTTGAGGAATCTGTAAGCAGATTTTCCACCTTCCCTATTTAGAACACATATATGGCCAAGGAAGCATTGGTGGTATATGGCCACATTTAGACAATTAAAATGGTGTATTTTGGTTCTAAAGGGCACAAGCATGGCTAGTTGTTTGCAGCATGGTAGAAACACAATATCCCTATCTAGAAATAAGTTCTTTTCTATTTCTGAAATATCTTAAGGACTCATCTCCTTCTGCCCTTTATCCTTTCCATATTCATTGTTCCCTAGTGCACTTTATATGGATCAGTGCTTGCACGGATACAATATGGGTGACTGCTTCATGCTGCATTATTTAAAAATCACTATTGTAATCACATATGCCTGGTCCACTGAACAAGACGAGAACTTCTTTCAACTTCTTTCGAGCTCTAACAAGCAGATTTTCTTAGCTTTGTTCAAACTGTTTGTTGCAGCATTTGTCAATTTCTGTTTATAATTCTCTCTGTTACCAATTAAATGTTTGGTGCCTACATCTAATTGCACAGTTTAGCTTTGGCTAGTGCAAAATAAACCAAAATTAAAATATGTGTTTTTTGAGTATCAATTATATGTATATGATCTCATGCACAAGAATGTATGCTCACCGGAGCTGTTTTCATGACGTGCACAAAACCAGGAGAAAAAAATCAGGTGGGAGTAGGGCTAACCACCCCTCACCCTCCCCACTCCATTGAAAGCTGAGTGGCGTGTGCCGTAAAAGTGGAAAAAATATGCCCTATAGTTCCTGGTAAAGCTGACCTGCTCAGTCATAGTGGGGTGAAACTATGTGTGCTCATCGCACTGTGACTGGGTGCCATAGATGTCTATGGGGCCATGATGCACCTGTGAATATTGTTGTCATATCACTTGCCCCCATGCATTCATTTACATGATGCCTAAAAGAAAAATCTAGAATATTATAGATATTAGAACACAATTTTATGGAGCATACATTAAAAACCAATAGTGGTAGAATTCAAAACCAAATGTGGATATACAAACTAAGGATAAAGCACAGGTACAAATGGCAATATAAAATACTCCAAGAAGAATGACTCAGATTATACTGCATGTATAAGATGACATGAATTGGTAAAGGGCAGAAAGAGCAAACAAGTACACTCAAAAGACACGGGAATATACCTGGATTACACACACTTGGAGAGAGACTACCTGCTACCCTACTCCGACATGTCTTTTGTCTTGATGACCTTTATCAGGAGTCATTAAACTGTAATACTGTACACTCCAATACTGTATTGCTGAATAAATAAAACATGATTGTAATGATAATGATATGAGATATAATAGCCAATCATCAACAATAAATGTGCCTTAAATTTATAAGCTTTTCAACTGTAACAATGTGCAATGTACATACATGTCAAATTACTATATCTATAAAGGATTTTAGACACAAGGCAATAAGCAGCATGCAACAATATATTGGTTTTCTATTCACGTCCAGTCCAAATAGACATCTCTATCCTATGAATCTTGAATTTAACATTTTTCTTCACTGCATGGAGCATTAAAATTGTATTGTGTGCTATCATGTTTTCCTGTATTACAGCAAAATATAGAAACTATTTGGAGGCATTATTAGTCACAAAGGCCTATGAAAAGACTGCAGCAGGGAGCTCACATGTTCTAGGCAATCTTTTAAGTCATGAATAATTTAAAATGATTATTCTCTCACCAGACAAAATTCATTCTAAGTATGTCTTTCTTCTTCTCTTCGTTCTTTGCTCTAACTTTGATAAAAAAGATAGTGAAAACTATTAATCATAAACACTCATTATGGTCAACAAAGTATTATCAAGAGATTCTGCTTTTCACAGTTCTGTTGCATCTAATTATAGGTTACATTTAATTAATCCGAAGGAGCATCGCTGTCATAAACAATTATATATCTTGGAAATATTAATCTGAGAATCCAAAATTGAAACCAGATTGTTACTACTTTGAAAAAGGTGATGCCTGCCTCCTCTCCTGCATTTATACCACAGTAGATTCTGATCCATTTTAGATTTCAAAAACTGATGTTTCTGTTTCTTCAAGGCAACCTACCACCACGAAAATCTACCTATAAAGGTAGATCGGGTGGTAGTGTATGTTTGGAACGTGAGATACGCCCTTTTTAAGCTAATCCTCACGTCCCCGCTAAGCGTCACATAACTTTATTTGCCCTATATGTATTTAATGTAGCGCCTACCGGGGCGTTGGAGTAAGCCGACACTAGGCACACGGCCGGCTACTACCACGCCCAGTATCTGCTTTCCCTCCCCGCCACCTGTAGATCTTCGGCGCGCAGCTCCTTGGCAGCTGCGCGCCGCTCGTCCGGAAGCCGAGTTCTGCGCATGCGTCAGTACTCCGCGCAAGATGCGCATCTCGGAACGAGGCCGGTTACTGAAACCGCGCATGCGCAGAACTCCGGCTTCTCGGACCAGGCGCGCAGCTGCCAGGAGCTGCGCGCCAAGATCACAGGTGTAGGCGGGGGAAAGGCAGCTACGGGGGGCGTGGAGTAGCCGGCCGTGTAGGCCTCGTGTTCCGGCTACTCCAACGCCAGCCGCTTAATTAAATTAAACATTTAGGGCAGAATGTTTATGTGACGTCTAGCGGGACGTTGAGATTAGGCTCTAAAACAGGGCTATCCTCACGTCCCAACATCCACCTACCACCGCGATCTACCTTTATAGTTAATCGTGGTGGTAGGGTTCCCTTTAAATAAGGATTTGGCGTTTGTAACAAGTAAATTTCATTACCTGGCAAACTTCATAAGGCTTAAAACAACTTAACAAGGTTTGAATCATACAGTGCAAACTCCCTACAAATAACTCCACAGATACATGCAAAATTTGGCCACCGAGGAAATAGGAGATATTTTTAAATGGAAACTTTCCAAAACATTCCCAAGTTACTGCGTATGTCCCAACTTCCAATATTTTACTGAAAATACCGGGTGATCTTTACCTCCTCCGCCACAAGACATTGGGGGTCATTTACTAAGGGCCCAATTCGCGTTTTCCCGACGTGTTACCCGAATATTTTTGATTTGCGCCGATTTCCCCTGAATTGCCTGGGATTTTGGCGCACGCGATCGGATTGTAACGCATCGGCGCTGGCTTGCACGCGACGGAAATCGGGGGGCGTGGCCGAACGAAAACCCGATGGATTCGGAAAAACCGCCGCATTTTAAAAAAAAATCTGTTGCGGAGCTTGCACTTACCTTCACTCAGCCCGGCTCGGTGTACTCCAGTGCGTTCTGATGCTTTTCAGCGCAGCAGCGCCACCTGGTGGACGGTGGAGGAACTACCTTAATGAATCCCGGCCGGACCCGAATCCAGCGCAGAGAACGCGCCGCTAGATCGCAAATGGACCGGGTAAGTAAATCTGCCCCATTATAGTCAGACTCTGTTTATGGCTGTACTGTGGCTTCCATTACCAACAGAAACCCATGGTGCTAGGCTAACCCAAATGAACCATAATGATGACAAGTTGCCCCCATGTCACCGAAAAAAACAGCGCCCAATAAAACACATGTGATGAAGCATGGGACTCCAAAGCGATTGCATAGACTAAATCGGTGCTGTTATATTAACTGTGCACAGACAGAACACAGAACACTAAAACCAATATATTGTCATAAGGTGAAATGAAAGTTGCAATAAGAATTTTAACTTCACCATTTTAAAATGGGATTTGATCGCTTCACAAGGCTTTTCATTTCTACAATTTGCAGGATTTTGTGACGCCTACATGCGCCTGTTATCCCTCTTCCTACAGGTTCAATGACACTACATTGTGCATGCACTGCGTGTTGTAATAGGCTAATAAATAAATCAGTGTTTTGTCACATAGGTAATTTGATACAAAAAGCCTAAAAATACTATTTTAACTTTACACTATTACACTATTACATATTTTTTTGGTTTATTTTATCTTTTTCAGGCGGACCGCATTAAACTACCAGAGGCTTACTTCTGCTCATTGAAAGCTATTCAGGATAAATTTTGTTTGGGATGATAAACCTGCTAGAATTAAATGCACTACTCTTTGCCAACCTAAATCTTTGGGGGGGGGGGCTCCCAGACTTGAAAAATTACCATATGGATGCCCATTAAGCCAGTTCTTAATTGATGCTGTAATTCTATTCTGAAGCCCCTGCAGGTAACACAATGGCTTGACCCCAGTAGGACTCTTACCCTGAAAACACATTCAATGGTGGGTGCTACTGTTCATTGCTGTCAAACGGAAATAGTGAGGGAACGCCTTTTACCATGGCAATCCCCACTGACGCCAATCCTGGGTCATCCAGATTTTCCTTCAGGATATGAGCCTATTGTTTACAAACAGTGGAGAGGAGCTGGTAAATTTAGAGCAGAGCACTTCATGAAAGATTCTATCAGGCAAGACATTATTTGAAAGTCTTTGTTCCAGCATACTCTCTCCTCAGCATACTCATGTCTCCTATTCATCCCAAAAGATCCTGGTCTTTAATACCTAGCACAGACGGAACTAGACCTAAACATTCCTTTGTCAGCTGAGCAATAGACAAGGATATTCAAACTATTTCACTGCACCTAGGTTAGCTCTGGATACCAGGAAGCTGGTTATAAACTTATGGCTAGATAGTATAGAGTTCCAACCAGGTTACATTCTATCTTCCTGCAGGACCCCACCACGCATTGGAGGTGTGGAGAGGAAGCCTTCCTTCACATGTTCTGGCCGTGGCAGGTGCTTTTCTTGTTTTGGAGATATACCTCATCTTGTGGATTTGTGGAAAAAAGTATAAAAGTATAAAATTAATTATGACATTTTGAACCTTTCACAAAAAAAACATTATCTTGTGGATTTGTGGGAAAACCTTTTTTTTTACATAATTCAGTTAATAATTTAATTAGTTTTTTTGCATCCAAGAGTAAAGTATAAAATTAATTATGACTAGAGATGAGCGAGCACTAAAATGCTCGGGTGCTCGTTACTCGAGCCGAACATTTCCAGATGCTCGAGTGCTCGTTTCGAGTAACGAGCCCCATTGAAGTCAATGGGAGACCCGAGCATTTTTCAAAGGGACCATGGTTCAGGAATAAAATGTGTTATTTAATTGAAAAATAATGTCTTCTGATAATTTGCAAACATCTGCGATCTATTCTTCACTGTTCCGCGCGTATATTATCTCCCGACAAGTTAGCAGATGTAAAGAACAGTGAAGAATAGAATAAAAACAGTGAACACAGTGAACACAGTGAACACAGGATCATTTAAGATAAAAACACAGTGCAGAACACAGTGCAGAATAGATTACAGATGTTCGGCACATCTGCTTACTTGTCGGGAGATACGCGCGGAACGGCGCGAACAAAATAGCATGTGAAGAACAATATATATGTGTGTGAAGAACACATTGCAGATGTTTAAATACATCTGCAATGCCATGTGAGGGGGTTATATACAGGAGTGGACACAAGCCATGTGAGGAGTTATATACAGGAGAGGACACAAGACATGTGAGGAGTTATATACAGGAGAGGACACAAGCCATGTGAGGGGGTTATATACAGGAGTGGACACAAGCCATGTGAGGGGTTATATACAGGAGAGGACACAAGCCTGTGAGGGGGTTATATGCAGGAGAGGACACAAGCCATATGAGGGAGTTATATACAGGAGAGGACTCAAGCCATGTGAGGGGGTTATATGCAGGAGTGGAAACTACTGTTAAATTTGGATTTGTTTCCTGCATTTGTAACCACAGTAGTCACGAGATATGAGGCTGCAGTCACACATGATGTTAAGGGTGAGGTCACACGTTGGGGAAGATTTATCAAGCTGTCTGAAAGACAGAATGTTTCTAGTTGCCCATGGCAACCAATCACAGCTCCCCTTTAAAATATTTATGAGACAAAAGGAGAAAAGCCTGAGACACACTGCTGTCACTTTTTGCCTACACTGCTGATTACCTTTTTTTAATCATTTTGAAATAGGAACAATAGGGGGAATAGTGTGCATATAGGAGCAATCACCCGACGTGTAGGGAAAAAGTGATCGGTCGTGAGTAGAGATGAGCGAGCACTAAAATGCTCGGGTGCTCGTTACTCGAGCCGAACATTTCCAGATGCTCGAGTGCTCGTTTCGAGTAACGAGCCCCATTGAAGTCAATGGGAGACCCGAGCATTTTTCAAAGGGACCATGGTTCAGGAATAAAATGTGTTATTTAATTGAAAAATAATGTCTTCTGATAATTTGCAAACATCTGCGATCTATTCTTCACTGTTCCGCGCGTATATTATCTCCCGACAAGTTAGCAGATGTAAAGAACAGTGAAGAATAGAATAAAAACAGTGAACACAGTGAACACAGTGAACACAGGATCATTTAAGATAAAAACACAGTGCAGAACACAGTGCAGAATAGATTACAGATGTTCGGCACATCTGCTTACTTGTCGGGAGATACGCGCGGAACGGCGCGAACAAAATAGCATGTGAAGAACAATATATATGTGTGAAGAACACATTGCAGATGTATTTAAACATCTGCAATGTGTTCTTCACACACATATATATTGTTCTTCACATGCTATTTTGTTTCCGCACAGTTCCGCGCGTATCTCCCGACAAGTAAGCAGATGTGCCGAACATCTGTAATCTATTCTTCACTGTGTTTTTATCTTAAATGATCCTGTGTTCACTGTTTTTATTCTATTCTTCATTGTTCTTCACTGTGTTTTTTTAATTAAATGCTCGATCTCGAGCAGGGGAAATACTCGTCCGAGCAACGAGCCGTCTCGAGTACCCTAATGCTCGACCGAGCATCAAGCTCGGACGAGCATGTTCGCGATTGGCAACCTCATTACTCATGGTTAGCCTGTGACATAGAGGCTTTATATACCAGCATCCCTCATCCTTTGGCCATTATAGCTTTGTCATATCACCTGGATAAATACTCCAACTATTCCATAGATCTCAAATCGTATATATTTTGGAAATAGTACGTTATTTACTTAGTAGTAATTTCTTTCAATACGGTGATGTTTTCTTTTTACAAAAATCAGGGGCAGCGATGGGGGCGAAATTTTCCCCATCGCTGGCCAACCTGTACGTTGCGTGGTGGGAGGACATGTATATTTTTTCCGATTGCAACCCATTTGGTGCCCAGATGGTCAGATACGGCCGCTACATCGAAGACGTCATCATCATATGGGACGTAGGTGTGGCGGCCGTATCTGACTTCATCGAATACCTTAACAACAATCCACTAAATTTATTTTTCACCTACCAGTGGCATAAAAATAGTATTACCTTTTTGGATTTAAAACTGGATACATTACACAATTCAGATCATATTTTTACATCCACTTATCGTAAAAATACAGCCCGTAACACCATACTTCACAGTTCCTCATGTCACCCCGTACACACCATAAGAAGCATCCCGGTAGGAGAAATTCTTAGAGCTAAAAGAAATTGCTCCACAGATTTAGCATTTCAAACAGAAGTCAGCATGATAGAACAAAGACTGAGAAAAAGAGGTTACACTAAATGGAACTTAGAAAGAGCCCAAAATATTGGCATGAATCGAACTAGGGAAAATTTACTTTCTGACAGCCGTAGACCTCCCATTTCCTCAACACAAAATATTAAACCGACTTTTGTTACCACCTATAGTGTAGAGAACATAGCCATAAAAAATATTATTAATACCTATATTCCTATGTTATATCAGGATGACGTGTTGCGACAACTTCTACAGGGGGGTGTCTCCTATTCCACCAGAAAAGCCCCTACAATAGGCAGTATTTTGTCCCCTAGTGACATCAATAAAAATCCTAGCACCAAACCTTGGTTTCACACCAAAGGTTTCTTTAAATGTGGTGCCAAAATTTGTAAGAGCTGCAAATATGCACAGAATTGTAAGACAACTTTAGATAAAAACACGGAAACAACGATCCGTGACTTTATTAATTGTAATACGAGGAATGTCATATATTGCATCACTTGCACAATTGTAACAAGGATTATATAGGCTGCACCAGCAGAGCGCTAAAAGAACGTATTAGAGAACACCTCAATGGTATCACCAATATTGAATATAACAATCCCTCTAATGCTGCCAGACACTTCATACAACACCATGACAGAAACTTATCCAGTTTTATTTTCTGTGGTCTAGAAAGGGTTAAAATGAATCGTAGGGGAGGCGATCTCAGAAGAAAGCTTCTGAATCGGGAGGGATTTTGGATCCTTACCAAAGACTGCATATACCCTAGAGGTTTTAATGTACGAAATGACCTTTTGGTTAACTATTAGTCAGTTTTCAGCCCTTTGTCCTAATGCACTAGTTGCATATGTTTCTTTGTATATTAAGATGTTTATTATGTATTATGATGTTTTTATTGTAAATATATACTAAAGTGTTAATGTTGTGAGACACGTCAGAGACACACTCACCTGACAACTAATTAATAATTTCCGGTTTTCGGATTACAAATGTCTCTCGTGTCCCACACATTGTTATCTACGACTAAGGACCGAAAAGGTCAGAAACGCGTCAGATTTTATTCCAATTTTTGTAACCGCTGTTTCCATGCACCAATAAAGTCTTCTCACATTTTGGATACAAGCAAGCCAGAGTGCGATCCTCATCTTTTATCCATTTACTTGTGGAAATATATTAAGACTGCTATGAAAGGAGTAAACCAGTGTAAGGCCTCATCCACATAACTTTATGGACTTTTCTGTTCTGTATATATGGCTGTATTCTGGCCATAACTATGGGACGTATTGCAACAGAATAGCAAAGTTTTGCACTATAACTGTACTGTATCCGCATAAAATACAGTGGGCTGCAGATGATGGATGGCTGACTATTGGCTGACTGACAGAATGCACCTCCCACTGGTTATGGATACTGCACGTATATACGGAAACATGTGGTGCAAAGCCGTATGCAGCACATATTTAGGATACATTCAGACGCCCGCATATAGAGGATAGAGGCTGTGGCCAGATGGCCACACGGCTGTTTAAATGTACCCTTCGCCTGTATTTTATGTGTTCCCATTGACTTCTATGGGCTGTACGGAATGCAAATAGGGTTGAAAATAGGACATTCTCTATATTTTTAAGGCTCACTTAAAAATGTACACAGCAATGTACATGGATGGCCGTATTGCCCATCGGAATGCATGGGGCCATATTCCGGCCGTATATACGACCGTATATGCAGTCGTTTTTATACGGTCACATGCATGAGCCCTTAGACTAGTAAGAACACATGAAACAAAATTACACTTATTAGCGTATCCTAAGACTTTCTTTACAGATAGAGGATGGTGATGAAGCCCGAACAGTCAAATATTTTACACTGATTTCTTATTTAATTATCTCTTAAGGTAATACTAAAAATTAACAAAAGTGCAAAGATTGATCAATGCACTTCACCTTGCTACTCAAATCTAGAGAAACAATACAAGAAACTTGTAAAAGTAAATTAGGTTGTAATGTATGGGGAATACTACCTTTTTGGCAGGCAATACAGATGAGTAATGACTAGAGATGAGCGAACATGCTCGTCCGAGCTTGATGCTCGGTCGAGCGCTTCATCTCTAGGAGACCTCTATGCCGTACAGGGGTCTGTCGAAAGCTGGGGGCGGTGCTGTAGTGCTGTGCAGAGCAGTGCAATAGGAGCGCGTCAGCTCAGCGATTCCTAAATCATAGATGGCCATAATAAATGAACTATTGCCACCTTGTAATTAGTGAGAAGATAAGATTTGCAGATTTACATGCTGGGCGCCGTTAGCTCGTGCTGGGATCCCCTCCCTGTGGTAACTATACATCCTCTCCAAAACCTGCACCCCAGAGCCTCACACTGCTGATCGTCTCTGCTGATGGATGGGCCGCGGAGTATACTGCTTACTGGGAATATAGAGCTGAAAATGGACCGAATTTCAGGGCTCGGACATCGGACCAGGGGGCTACCAGCATCAGCGAGATGAGTGATGTAGCAGAATGAGGACAGAGAGGACAGACAAGCTCTGCACTGCTGTATGTATCATAGCATTAATATACTGATATAGCAGAGCTGAATACAGGAGGACCACACCCAGCTCTGCCGCTGTAATGTAACATAGCTTATAATATGATTATGCAGAGCTGAGAACAGAGAGAACAACCCAGCTCTGAACCTGCTGTAAGTAAATATACAATTATATAACTGTATAGCAGAGCTGAGACAGAGGGAAACAAGGGGAGGAGAAACAAAACCAGCTCTGCACTGCTGTCAGGTAACATAAAAATATATACTGATATAGCAGAGCTGAGAACAGAGCGGTGAGAAAACCAAACCCAGCTTGCACTGCTGTAATGTAACATAAAAATTATATAATGAATAGCAGTGCGAGAACGGAGGAACCAACCCAGATCAGCACGCGCATGAACATCGCTATTATATATACTGATTAGCAGAGCGAGGAACAGAGAGAACAAACCCGCCTCGCACCCCCGCTGCATTTGAAATAACATACTGAAATAGCAGTGCTGAGAACAGAGAGAACAAACCAGCTCTGGCAAATGCGTAATGTAGTTAGCATTATATGCTGGATTATAGCAGAGCTGAGAAAGAGAGGACAAACCCAGCTCAGCCCCGCGGCACATGCAAACATAAAAATTATATTACTGATATAGCAGAGCGAGAACAACCAGCTCTGCAGCTGCTGCAATTGCAAATAACATTATATACTGATATAGCAGAGCTGAGAACAGAGCGAAAAAACCCCAGCTTGCACTGCTGACAATGCAACATACATTATTACTGATTAGCAGAGCTGAGAACAGAGAGGACAAACCAGCTCTGCACTGAGACAATGCAAATAACATTAACTACTGATACAGCAGAACTGATTACAGGGAGAAACAAAACCCAGCTCTGCCACCTCTGCAATGTACATAACATTAAATACTGATTTATCGCAGAGCTGAGAAAAGAGAGATCGTAGGCCTCTTCCACACTAGCGTTGCGTTTCACGTCGGGGGCAAGCGTAGAAAAGACTGTTCTTTGGAGTGCGTTTTTTGTCTCATTTTTCCTTGGGTATTAGGTTGGTTTTAAACCTTTTTAGCGTTTTTTTTGTGTGCGCGTTTTTCAGCGCGAGTCAATGGGCGAAGCCGAGCATTTTTCAAAGGGACCATGGTTTGGGATAAAATGGGTTATTTAATGTAAAAAATAATGTCTTCTGATAATTGCAAAATCTGCATTATTCTTCACTGTTCCGCGCGTATATATCTCCCCAACAAGTTAGCAGATGTAAAGAACAGTGAAGAATAGAATAAACAGTGAACACATGAGGACACAGGATCATTTAATGAAAAAACACAGTGCAGAACCAGTGCAGAATAGATACAGTTTCGGCACATCTGCTTATTGTCGGGAGATACGCGCGGAACGGTGCGACAAAATAGCATGTGAAGAACAATATATATGTGTGTGAAGAACACATTGCAGATGTTTAAATACATCGCAAGATGTTCTTCACACCATATATATTGTTTCAATGAATTTGTTTGCACCGTTCCGGCGTTTCCCGACAAGTAAGCAGATGTGCCGAACATCTGTAATCTATTCTGCACTGTGTTCTGCATGTG
The DNA here is from genome assembly GCA_019512145.1 of Engystomops pustulosus. Taxonomy (NCBI): domain Eukaryota; kingdom Metazoa; phylum Chordata; class Amphibia; order Anura; family Leptodactylidae; genus Engystomops; species Engystomops pustulosus. The sequence continues at coordinate 97,326,082 of CM033643.1, forward strand.
TTTCACTGTAAATGATCCTTGTGTGTTCACTGTTTTATTCATTCTCATGTTCTCACTGTGTTTTTTTTTTTAATTAAATGATCGTTCGCGAGCAGGGAAATATGTTATTCTGGTACACCTGCAACCTTAGTTTAAACCATTGCACTGCAATTGCACTGCCATGTTCGCGGTGCAATGTCGTTCTTGTGATCTCCCTAACTTGAATGGGCGGAAAAATGCGCGTGATTGAACCAAAATAGGCATGCTGCGATTATGACGTGCGCGTGCAAACGAACGCCAGCACGGCGTCAAAGCACACGCTAATGAAGAAAGGGCCATTGAATACAAGGGACAGAGTGCATGCAAGTTCTGCGCGTCCAATGCCACGCCAGAACTCGCGCGTGAAAAACGCCAGTGTGGAAGGGGTAAGTGTGCACTGACGCAAGTAACCTACAGCAATTATACCGCTTGCAGGAGGACTTGGTCTTTATATATAATGTACACGGCAACATTATTGTGCAAAAAATAACAAGAAATATCCACAATGTAAATACTCTTTATTGTTGACAAAATAAAAATGTCCTTCAGACACAATTAAAACCACAAGAATGGACAAATACAAGATAACCGACAGACACGTACAATTGTCCACTTACCTGGTGTGAAGAGAACAATGCTATTTTAATCCCTCATAGACATCAATTTGCAATTTAGACCCTGTAAGTCCAGAGCAATGACAAAAAAGTGTTGACAAGTAAGTTACACACAGTCTGTCTGAATCACACAGGTAAAATAACAAGCTGTCAACTGCCCCTGACACAGGGACAGCACAGAATATAAAAGAGTGCAAAACCACAGGCAAAGCCGAGTACAGAACCAAAACCACAGATGGGAGCAAGGGACCCGACACGTTTATGTTATATGAGGGATTACAATAGCATTGTTCTCTTTCACCACCAGGGTGCTGTGGCATTGTATGTGTCCGTCTGTATTGTCCAGTTGGTGTTTTATTTGTCTGTAAGGGACCTTCTTACTCGTTAAACATAAAGATGAATCCATGAGGAGTATTCTTGTATATTTTTTCAAAATAATGTTGGTTGGTACATAATAGATTAAAGACAAACTACCAGCTACTGAGCCTTGTATCAATACCTATCTCGTTTGTACAGTCTGTGGGCTGGTAATATGATCTATGATGTTGTAATACAGTCTTCCGGGCTAGTATCCAATCCTATCCTGGGTGATAATGTCTGCTGAGCTGTGTCTAATCCTACTGTGTGATACTGTTGTGTTGAGCGTGTATCTATACTTCCGGTGTGCCTGTCTGCTGGGCTATGTTGATTGATTTTATTATGTTGTTGAGCAGTCTGTGGGCATGTGTAATCTAATCCTACTCTGGGTATACAGTTGCTGGGCTGTGTATCTGAAATTATCATGTGGGATATGCTGCTGGGCTTTTTACTATCGTTTAGTGTGAACAGTTGTGGGTGTGTAAATCAAATCCTATCTGTGTTTCTACAGTTGCTTTGGTGGTGTATCTATCCTATCTGGGTATACAGTCTGATGTTGGTGTATCTGATTTTATCATGTGTGATACAGCTGGCTGAAGGTGTACTGATTTTATATGTGTGTGATACAGTTGCTGGGCGTGTTATCGATCTATATCATTGTGGGATACTGTCTGCGGGCTTTTTATCTAGTTTTATGTGTGAGTACAGTCTGCTGGTTGTATCTAATCCTATCTGTGTTATACATCTGCTGATTCTGTGTATCTGATCTCTTCATGTGTGATACAAGCCTGCTGAGCTGAGGTCACCCAGGCCCTCCTCTGGCTTTCAGGTCTACCAGCTTTGTCGTGGCGAGATTGTCGGTTTTACGGATAGGCGAAAGGGTACGGATCGGCCAATTATAAGGGACGCGTGGATGGGATGTGTCTCAAATGTTATGTTTTGTAGATTGAATATCAAGCGACCCTCCCTTATTGAGGCCCCACCCTTGGCCAGTAGGGACCAACGTTGCCTGGTTTATTATCATTGTGATTGACACAAGACTAACCCATGTGGGTAGATGGTTTGTTTCTTTAGTGATCCTGGGAATATGAGCAAGATGCAGGGTGAAAGCAAGAGACAGAGCCTGGTTATTCCCTAGAACAGCGGCCACCCTGATGTGAAGGAGCAGAGCTGTATACCCGACAACCGCGCCTGGTACAGAAGAGGGCGCTGGTTGTGTAGGAAGCTGCCATTAAATCATATTAACTCCTCAGTCGGGGCAGAAGTGTTAATGGGCAGGGAGGGGGGGGCTATTAAAAGGAGCGGACTTTGGCAAGCAGAGCTGAGTTTGTAATTGGTCCCGTGACTCGGGTCTGCAGAGTGTTATGAATTCATGGCTCCTGCCGGGCGACCCCCGAATGCAGCAGGTTAATCAGCAGCAGCGCCCTCTCCCATCATCCACTCCAGGAACGCCGAAATATTTTTAGGCTAAGCCCCCCTTCCCCCTCCCCATTTATTCCATCTTCTAGTTAATCACCTGGGGGTTATTGCCGGACCCGGCGCCCTCCCTGCTCCCACACGTGTGCAGCCCAGGGGGGCCGATGCGGTTCTGCAGCCTGCTTTCACATCATGCCAGGGCATTTATCACTTCCTGGAGGGGGAAGTGTAAAGGAGCGGTGAAAGGGTAATGCCAGGTTTATTCCCTACATCAATCACAGTTGTCAGGAAGGAATGGACTTGGTCACCCGGCTAGAGGCTACTTAACCCGATACAATGGTTGCACAGGTCAACTGCACTTCCTAGAGATTACAGTTGTGGGATCAGATAGTGCTGACTCCTTATCTCCCATCTGTGAATGATACAGATAGTATTCCCACTTCTCCCTGTGCATGAGACAGATATACTGCATCCTGCTCCCATGTCTTTCCCTATAACTGATGTAGGTACATATAGTACTTAATCCCGTCTCTTCCTGTAAATAAAAAGATTAGGTAAAGGTAGTACTTCCTCCCTGTCTTTAATGTAAATGATGTAGATACAGCATAGTACTGACTCACGGCTCTCCCTATAATGATGTTGTAGGGAAAGGTAGTACTTTCCCTGTCTCTATTGGAAATGATGGAGGTGCAGATAGTACTGCCTCCCTGTCTACTATTTGATAAATGATGTAGGGCAGGTTAGTACTTTCACCCGTTGATCCCCCTGTAAGACCTTAAATAACTAGGGTCTAAGATATGGGGCACCACCACATCGGGACTCTATCCCCTCATCTTGCGTTAGATAGACATAGGCAGCATAGATATCGGATAGCTCCTGCCTGTTTCACAGCCGCTCCTCCCGGCTTCTTGCCTAATAGAAATCCAACCCCTACTGAATTTTCCCACTTCGGTCTTTGCTATGGATATGTGTGCCACTAAGAGCTAAACACAACGGTAGCAAGTCCCCCTGCTAATTCCTCACAAAATGGTAAAAGATGCAAATTAAAATAAAAAAAGTAGAACGTTATTGTAGCCCTAAGAAGGGCTGTTGGGTTCTTTGAGAATCACTCCTGCCTAACAGTAAGCTAATAGAACACCCTAACGCTTTCCCTGACCAGCAGCAGCTCTCTCCCTAGCGGCATCCAGAGACAGAATGATCCGAGCAGCGCGGCCAGCGGCTAGTCTATCCCAGGGTCACCTGATCTGGCCAGCCAACCACTGCTATCGACGTGTAAGGGTACCACGTCATGCTGGGTGGAGTGCAGAGTCTCCTGGCTTGTGATTGGCTCTGTTTCTGGCCGCCAAAAAGCAAAACGGCGGGAGCTGCCATTTTCTCGAGCGGGCAAAGTATTCGTCCGAGCAACGAGCAGTTTCGAGTACCCTAATGCTCGACCGAGCATCAAGCTCGGACGAGCATGTTCGCTCATCTCTAATTATGACCTTTGTACATGAATCAGGGTTTTTCAAATTGAATCAGTTACAACAATGTAACCAATTAATAATACAACAATGTAACCAATTAATAATACAACAATGTACAAAATAAATCTGACAGAAGGCCCGCGCCGCTACAGGAACAATCGATACATGAAATGAATCCAGTTAAAGCTTTGAGTAAAGTGCTGAGTGCAACATAGTAACAACCTATGATGTGCAATAAATAGATTCCGCTGCAGATAGTTCATCATATGACCCAGAGTACAACCATGAGAGGGGGAGAGCAGGAGCGCCCCACGTCTAGCGGCTTCCTCAGGGGATGGATGTATCCCTTAGCATGCACATTTCATTTTTGGATGTGAATATGAACCATGTAGCTCTATTTCCCCCTCCAATTTTGTGTTAATTGGGTGAGAGATGATGGACTGTATGGATTATGTCGGATCTATCGCTGTGTTATCTGTGCTGTTACATGGGACTGCAGGTGTCACATGGTAACTTTGTGGAGCTGCTGTTACTCATGCCTGGTGCCCCCTCTAGTGGTGGAGATGATGGACTGTATGGATTATGTCGGATCTATCCCTGTGTTATCTGTGCTGTTACATGGGACTGCAGGTGTCACATGGTAACTTTGTGGAGCTGCTGTTACTCTTGCCTGGTGCCCCCTCTAGTGGTGGAGATGATGGACTGTATGGATTATGTCTGATCTATCCCTGTGTTATCTGTGCTGTTACATGGGACTGCAGGTGTCACATGGTAACTTTGTGGAGCTGCTGTTACTCATGCCTGGTGCCCCCTCTAGTGGTGGAGATGATGGACTGTATGGATTATGTCGGATCTATTGCTGTGTGACGTGTAACTTTCGGATATCCCTGCAGGGCGTCTTTCCATCCGGGTGAGGATCTGGAGCAGCGCTTCTAAAGAAAAAGCAGAGCAAATATTTTTGCAAAAGGTAATAATATACTGGGACCAAGGGGCGACTGCGTCTCTCACCCCCTGAGTGGAGCCTCATCTTCTGGGGGAGGCAGGAGAAGGGTTGGGCTGTAGACCCCCAATATATAGGGGCAGATTTACTTACCTGGTCCCTTTGCGATCCAGCGGCGCGTTCTCTGCGGTGGATTCGCGTCTTCCGGCGATTCACTAAGGCAGTTCCTCCGACGTCCACCAGATGTCACTGCTGCACTGAAGTCCTCCGACGTCCACCAGATGTCGATGCTGCGCTGAAGAGCATCGGAACGCACTGGAGTACACCGAGCCGGGCTGAGTGAAAGTAAGTGCATGCCGATACGTGCAACACTTTTTTTTTCCCCAAATCCGTCGGGTTTTCGTTCGTCCACGCCTCCCGATTTCCGTCGCGTGCATGCCGGCACCGATGCGCCACAATCCGATCTCGTGCGCCAAAAACCCAGGGCAATACAGGGAAAATCGGCGCAAATCGGAAATATTCGGGTAACACGCCGGGAAAATGCGAATCGGGCCCTTAGTAAATGACCCCCAATGTGTCCATTAGTTACATTCATTATGAGATTCCTCCTGACGATCTCTTCTCCTCCTTCTTCCTATGACACAGGGGTTACTCTATAGGATGAGCTTTCCTGCCCCTTCCTGACACTTCTCATCTCCCCTTGTGTCTATCAGTCAGATATAATGTGGTCCATCATGTCCGTCTGATCCTTGTCTCTTCCACCTTCTCCTCTCTGTGTCTCCTCTAGGCCTGTGAATATCTGCAGAGGCTGCAGCTCGGGGATGTGGCCCTGGCGCTCGGACCCCTGAGGACCCCCATGCAGTGTTTGGCCGCCATCAAGAACTAACTCCAGTCTCTTCAGCTCCAGAGTTTTGGGGAATCTTGCACCATGTAACCACTGCTGCCGTGTATTTTATTTATACTATTTTTCAGACTCCCTAGGGTACTTTAACCCTAGGTTGTCTGATCGATCCTACCATATACTGCCATACTACAGCAATATGCAGCAAAGACTTACCAGCTATGGAGAGGGCTCAGCCCGTGAGCCCTCTCCATGCAGCGCAACCCGACCGCCGCCGTGAACACACGGCGGGCGTTCGGGATTACCGGCGTATAAGACGACCCCAGAGAAGACAGAAGATTTTTCTGTCTTCAAAAGTCGTCTTATACGCCGGAATATACGGTAATTATGAAATTAGTAAATCCTAAATTAAACCTTCTTTTTGTTTGAAGTTCTGTATAATACTTAAAGGGTTAACAAGCTTCCTACCTGTTGTTTTGAATAGTTTGAGGGCTGAAGTTAATAGAATGGGGGCATTGGTGGTATATGGGCCACATTAGTACAATTTAAACATGGTAAATTAAATGGTGTATTTTGGTTCTAAAGGGCACAATCGTGGCTAGTTGTTTGCAACATGGTAGAAACCACAATCTCCCTATCTAGAAATAGTTCTTTTCTATTTCTGAAATATCTTAAGGACTCAGCTCTTCGGCCCTTATCCTTTCCATATTCATTGTTCCCTTGCACTTTATATGGATCAGTGCTTGCACGGATACAATATGGGTGACGCTTCATGCTGCATTATTTAAACTCACTATTGTATCACATATGCCTGGTCCACTGAACAGCCGAGAACTTCTTTCAAACTTCTTTTCGAGCTCTAACAAGCAGATTTTCTTAGCTTGTTCAAACTGTTTGTTGCAGCATTTGTCAATTTCTGTTTATATTCTCTTCTCTGTTACCAATTAAATGTTTGGTGCCTACCCTAATGCACAGTTTAGCTTTGGCTAGTGCAAAAATAACCAATTAAAATTGTGTTTTTTTGAGTATCCTTATATGAAAAGCAAAGTGCTGACGCAAATTCAAATGCCGACCTAATGTATACCAGATTGGCTACTCAAACAAATTCATAATTGTACCAAAAAAAACAAACTAAGATCTCATGCACAAGAATATATGCTCACCGGAGCTGTTTTCATGACGTGCACAAAACCAGGAGAAAAAAATCAGGTGGGAGATAGGGGCTAACCACCCCTCACCCTCCCCACTCCATTGAAAGCTGAGGGCGTGTGCCGTAAAGTGGAAAAAAATATGCCCCCCTATAGTTTCTGGTAAAGCTGACCCCTCTCAGTCATAGTGGGGTGAAACTATGTGTGCTTCATCGCACTTTGACTGGGTGCCATAGAATGTCTATGAGGGCCATGATGCCCCTGTGAATATTGTTGTCCATATCACTTTGGCCCCCCATGCCATTCATTTACATGATGCCTAAAGAAAAATCTAGAATATTATAGATATTAGACACACAATTTTATGAGACATAACTTAAACCCAATAGTGGTAGAATTCAAACAAATGCTGATACAAACTAAGGATAAGCACAGGTACAAATGGCAATATAAAATACTCCAGAAGAATGACTCAGATTATACTGCATGTATAAGATGACATATGGTAAAGGGCAGAAAGAGCAACAAGTACACTCAAAAGACACGGGAATATACCTGGATTACCACACTTGGAGATAGAGCTATAACTGCTACCCTACTCCGACATGTCTTTTGTCTTGTGACCTTTATCAGGAGTCATTAAACTGTTCTGTACACTCCAATACTGTATTGCTGAATAATAAAACATGATTGTAAGGATAATGAGAGATATAATAGCCATATCAACAATAATGTGCCTTAAATTATAAGCTTTTCAACTGTAACCAATGTCAATGTACATACCTGTCAAATTACTATATCTATAAAGATTTTAGACAACAGGCAATAAGCAGCATGCAATCATAATATGGTTTTTATCACGTCCAGTCCAATAAGACATCTCTTTCATCCTATGAATCTTTGATTTAACATTTTTCTTCACTGCATGGAGCATTAAATTGTATTGTGTGACTATCATGTTTTCCTGTATTACAGCAAATATAGAAACTATTATGGAGGGCATTATTGATTCACAAAGGCCTATGAAAAGACTGGACAGGAGCTCACATGTTCCAGGCAATCTTTAAGTCATGAATATTAAAATGATTATTCTCTCTCACCAACAGACAAATTCATTCTAAGTATGTCTTTCTTCTCTCTTCGGTCTTTGCTCTAACTTGATAAAAAAGATAGGTGAAAACATTAATCATAAACCTCATTATGGTCAACAAAGTATTATCAAGAGATCTGCTTTTCACAGTTCTGTTGCATCTATTATAGGTTACATTATTAATCCGAAGGACATCGCTGTCATAAACAATTATATATCTTGGAAATATTCATCTGAGATCCAAAATTGAAACAGATTGTTACTAACTTTGAAAAGGTGATGCTGGCTCCTCTCCTGCATTATACCGCACTTAGATTCTGATCCTTTTAGTTTCAAAAACTGATGTTTCTGTTGTCAATCAAGGATTTGGCGTTTGTAACAAGGTAATTTCAGTACCTGGCAACTTCATAGGCTTACAAACAACTTTCAAACAAGGTTTAATCATACAGTGCAAAACTCCTACATAACTCACAGTACTGGCCACAATTTGGCAACCGACGGGAAATAGGAGATATTTTTCCACTGGAATTTCCGCAAAACCTTCCCAATTACTGCGTATGGTCACCAACTTCCACAATATTTTGCTAAAATACGGGTGGACTGGGGGGTGCTTAGGTTACCTCCTACCGCCACAGAACATGTGGGGTCATTTACTAAGGCCCAATTACGCGATTTTCCCGAGTTGTTACCCCCGACATATTTTTTATTTGCGCCGATTTCCCCTAAATTGCCTGGGATTTTGGGGCGCACGCGGATCTGATGTAACGCTCGGCGCTGGCTTGTCAACCGCGACGGAAGAATCGGGGGGCCGTGGCCGACGTAAACCCGATTGGATTCGGAAAAAACCGCCGCATTTTAAAACAAAACTGTTGCGGAGCTTGCAAACTATCCTTACTACTACTCAGCCGGCTTCGGTGTACTCCCTCCAGTGCGTTCTGACTCGCTTTTGGCCCAGCACGCCACTGGTGAGACGGTGGAGGAACTACCTTAATGAAATCCCGGCGGACCCGAATCCGCGCAGAACGCGCCGCTAGAATCGCAAATGTACCGGGGTAAGTAAACTGCCCCATTAGTCAGACTTGTTATGGCTGTACTGTGGCTTCCATTACCACCAGAAACCCATGGTGCTAGGCCTAAGCACCCCAAATGAATCTCACCTAATGACGACAGATTGTCCCCGACATGTCACCGAAAAAAACAGCGCACCAATAAAACACATGTGATGAAGCATGGACTCACCCATAATCCAAAGCGATTGCATAGACTATGCGGGTGCTGTTATATTAACTGTGTCACAGACAGAACACAGAACACTAAAACCAATATAGTTGTCATAAGGTGAAATGAAAGTTGCAAGCAAGAATTTTAACTTCACCATTTTAATGGGATTTGATCGCTTCACAAGGCTTTTCATTCTACAATTTGCAGGATTTTGTGACGCCTACATGCCTGTTATCCCTCTTCCTACAGGTTCAATGACACCACATTGTGCATGCACTGCGTTATTGTAAATGGCTAATATAAATCATGTTTTGTCACATTAATTTGATACAAAAAGCCAAAATACTATTTTAACTTTACACTATTACACTATACATATTTTTTTGGTTTATTTTATTATCTTTCAGGCGGACCGCTTAAACTACCAGAGGCTACTTCTCGCTCATTGAAAGGCTATTCAGGTAAATTTTGTTTGGATGATAAACCTCTAGAATTAAAATGCACTACTCTTTGCCAACCTAAATCTTTGGGGGGGGGGGGGGGCTCCCAGACTTGAAAAATTACCATATGGATGCCCATAAGCCAGTTCTTAATTGATGCTGTAATTCTATTCTGAAGCCCCTGCAGGTACCACAATGTTGACCCCATAGTGACTCTTACCCTGAAAAACAATTCATGGTGGTGCTACTGTTTCATTGCTGTTCAAACGGAATAGTGAGGAACGCCTTTTACCATGGCATCCCCACTGACCCCAATCCTGGGTCATCCAGATTTTCTCTTCAGGATATGAGCCTATTTTTACAAACATTGGAGAGGAGCTGGTAAATTTAGAGCGAGCACTTCATGAAAGTGTCTATCAGGCAAGACATTTTTGAAAGTCTTTGTTCCCAGCATACTCTCTCCTCAGCATACTCATGTCTCCTATTCATCCCAAAAGATCCTGTCTTAATACCTAGCACAGACGGAACTAGACCTAAACATTCCTTTGTCAGCTGAGCAATAGACAAGGATATTCAAACTTTTCACTGCACCTAGTTTAGCTCTGGATACCAGGAGGCGGTTTAATAAACTTATGGCTAGATAGTATAGAGTTCCAACCAGTTTACATTTTATCTCCTGCAGGACCCCACCACAGCATTGGAGGTGTGGAGAGGAACCTTCTTCACATGTTCTGCTGGCCGTGGCAGGTGCTTTTCTTGTTTTGGGAGAATACCTCATCTTGTGGATTTGTGGAAAAAGTATAAAAGTATAACTTAATTAGACATTTGAACCTTTCACAAATAAAAAACATTATCTGTGGATTTGTGGGAAACCTTTTTTTTTACATAATTTTCATGTAATATTTAATTAGTTTTTTTGCATCCAAAGAGTAAAGTATAAACTTTTATGACTAGACGATGAGCGGCCCTAAAATGCTCGGTGTTCTCGGCTACGGTAGACGAGCCGAACATAGTCCCAGGATTGGCTCGATTGCTGGTTTCGAGTGTAACGAGCCTCCATTGAAGTCATGGAGACCGGAGCATTTTTCAAAGGGACCATGTTCAGGAATAAAATGTGGTTATTTAGGTTGAAAAAAATAATGTCTTCTTGATCATTGCAAAATCCTGCATCATCTGCACTGTATACCGCGCGTCTGATTTATCTCCTGACAACGTTAGCAGATGTCTAGAACAGAACAGTGGGGGGGGGGGGGGGTAAGAATAGAATAAAAACATGTGAACAACAGTGAACACAGTGAACACAGGATCATTTAGATAAAAACACAGTGCAGAACACGAGTGCAGAATAGATTACAGATTTTCGGCAACATCTGCTACTTGCGGGTAAGATACGCGTCGGAACGGGTCGAACCAAATGAGCTGTGAAGTACAATATATATGTGTGTGACAACACCTTCGCAGATGTTTTGTAAATACAAATCTGCAATCTGTGTTCTTCAATATATATATTGGTTCTTACGCATGCTGATTTTGTTCGGCCGTTCGCGCGTATACTCCACAAGTAAGGCAGATGTGCCGAGACATCTGTAATCTCGTCTGCATCTGTGTTAGTCTGCCCTGTGTTGTTTATCTTAAAGTGATTCGTGTTCACTTTTTTTTCTATTCTTCATTGTTATTCACTGGTTTTTTTTTATAAATGCTCGATCTCGACGCAGGGACGGAGGAATATCTGTTGACCGAGCAACGAGCCGTTCTCGCGACGCATATTATGATCGACCGAGGCATAAGCTCGGACGGACATGTTCGCTCATCTCTATTATGGACATTTTTGAAAAGTTTTGAAAAGTTTGTAAGTCCTTAAAAGTTATGCTGTTGGACATACAATGTAATGAAGAATTTAAAATGCTACTGGCCATTAATCAGTCAGTTGATTTTCTTCTGCATGGACAGGCACGATATGAAGATGGCCCTTTTAAAAGCTTTTTTTGTAAAAACACCCGTAGACTATAGAAGCTAAAAGAAGAATAGACACAGTTCTATGCTATCAGAAGGGGCACACACCAGTATGTAAGTGCAGCTTGGATTTACAATCCTTGATTTGGTGGGTAGATTGTCATTTAAGATTCTTTTTGGCCCATGAATCTGTAAAACCTCAAAGTTTTCATGGGTTTTTTAAAAGTAATTACTTTCCATGTGTTTGTTTATGATGAATTGGAAACCTGTCGACGTGATGGTTCCAACCGTTTTTTATCCTAATCAATGCTTCAAAGTACATAAAAAGGTCTACCAGTGATCACAAGATTTCCTGAAATTTTAATTTCACTTCTGCCCAATATTACATAAACTGAAACTACAAATATGAATAGATGTTTGAAATTAACAAGGGAAAATATAAAAAAAGGTAAGTAGATAAAATTTATGAAAGATATTGTAGCTTGGTTGTATCAATTGATATTTAGCAGAGATGTTGCAGATGGGAAACAGATCTATACACAGTTGATGGCTAACTTTTTAGAGCGCGTAGGTGCCCAAAACTTCACTTAAAGCCACTTATAACTTATTGCAAAGTGCCCAGCACAGCAATTAAGGCAGTAGTTTTTTTTTCTTCTTTTTCTTTGACAATTTTCATCTGTTCAGCCCTAAGGACACACGTCAGTTGAAGGAGGAGGGCAAACCTCTAATCATGTAGGGAAGATCCTTCGCAGAAGATTCTATTTGAGTACCTTGTCGGTGAACTTCTGGGATGATGCCTTGGGTTCCACGAAGGCTCCGAGTGCCGCTAGCTGGCACCATTGCCATAGGTTCGCCACCACTGCTCTATAAGATTTATAGATCTACCTAGCTTTACATTATTAATACTGTATAGAGTTTGTTTTGGTAAAAAAAATAAAAATAGTAAAAATAAATATCACTACAGCAGCCAATATCAATTTCAAACAAGCAATTCAACTAAAACGTTTTTAATAATCTTAATCACAATGTAATTGGCATAATGGTGTACTAGCTCATGAAACAATAACAATTATAATTAAAATACAAGACCAGATCACAAGTTTCCTGACATGTAAGTACTGTTTTAGTGACCATGGTGATAATCCAACCTTATTTTCTACCAGAGAGAAACAAAATCTCAATCCCTAAAAGCTAAAAGTAAATTATCAGAAAGTATTGTGGGAATAAAGTGATAAATGCACAAAATGTGGGGGAAACTGGCAAAATGTATTACAAGTATATATAATAAGAGAAATCTTTCAGTGGAGCGCTGGTGTTGGTATACTTCAGTGTTTAATTGTTACAAGTGATTGTCCAAATATCTGCTTCAAATAGTGAACATGATACATGACGGTAAGGGTGGTTTCACAATGGCATCTATGTTTCATTTCACTTGCCCATCAGTTGCGTTTTGTCTCTGTTGTGTCTCTGTTTTGCTTCCGTTTGTCTCCACGTCGGCAAATAAAAACAAATGTTTTAACATTGCTTCTAAAACATAACACCTGGTTTCTCAGTCTCATCAGTGTTCTCTGCGGTGGATTCGGGTCTTCCATCGATTCACTAAGGCAATTCCTCCGACGTCCACCAGGTGTCGCTGCTGCGCTGAAGTCTGCCGAGGCCCGCCAGAGTTCATGATCTTATACTTGGTAAAGGTAAGTGTGTGTCTGGGTTTTTGTTCGTCCACGCCCCCCGATTTCTCTCGAGTCGCGTGCATGCCCGCGCCGATGGGGCACAATCCGATCGCGTGCGCCAAAACCCCGGGGCAATTCAGGAAAAATAGGCGAAAATCGGAAATATTCGGGTAACATTCCGAAAAACGCGAATCGGGCCCTTAGTAAATGACCCCCTATGATTCCAATGCGTTAACTAAATGTGAAGGAAATGCAATATTACCTCAACATGCAATCACAGGTGGAGCCTTTGGATTGCAACCAAAATGCAACCAAAACCAAACATTTATCAGGGGCTCTGCAAACGTCTGCTCCTTCCCTTCTGTGCTCCACCATGTGCCCAGACAGCAGGTTACATCCACGTGTGGGGTGTCCTTGTACTCAGAAGAAACTGCAATTTGTGGATGCATTTTCTACTCTTATTTGGTTTGACGAGGCAAATTTTAGGGCCAAATAAATGTATTACCGTATATTCCGGCGTATAAGAAGACCTGGTGTATAAGACGACCCCCCTACTTTCCTGTTTAAAGTTTAAGATATATTCGCCGTATAAGACTACCCCTTTTCCAACGCATACAAAACACTGGTAAAAATTAAAAAAAAAAACAGATTTGAATTTAACATGGTCCTTATTTTAATTTAAATTCTTATGACATGCAGGTATATAGCAGGAAAACTGTCGCTCATAAACATAAGGCATACAACAACATTACCATCGTCCATTTTACTGTAAATGTTACCATACTGTACCTTTAAATTTTTTTTATTAAATATTCCATGCCATGTACTCAGAAGCGGGAAAAAAATCCAAATGCAATGAAAATGGTGAAAATACGCATTTGCACCATTTTCTTGTGGGCTTGGATATTCGTCTTCACTGAGGCGCCCCAAATGAAAAGCCCTACTTTATTCTTTGGGGTCGGTACGATTAAGGGGATACCAAATTTGTATAGGTTTATAATGTTTATACATTACAAAAATGAAAACCTCCTGTACAAAAATATTTTTGATTTTGCCAAATTCTGGCGCTAATAACTTTTTATACTTTGGTGTACGGAGATGTGGGTGGTGTCATGTTTTGCGAAATTTGATAATATTTTCAATGATATCATGTTTAGGACTGTACGACCTTTTGATCACTTTTTTATAGATTTTTTTTATTATTTTTCAAAATGGCAAAAAAAGGCCATTTTCGACTTTGGCGCTATTTTCCGTTACTGAGTTAAACGATTGAAAAAACCGGATCATATTTTGATAGATCAGGCATTTTCGGACGCGTCGATAACTGATGTGTTTATAATTTTTACTGTTTTATTTATATTTATTTGTAAGTTTCTAGGGAAAGGGGGGTGATTTGAAATTTTAGGTTTTTTATTATAAATTTTTTTAAACTTTTTTTTATTTTTATTTATACTATTTCTTAGACTCCCTAGGGTACTTTAACCCTAGGTTGTCTGATCGATCCTACCAATAACTGCCATACTACAAGACATATGCAGCAAAAGACTTACCAGCTATGGAGAGGGCTCAGCCCGTGGAGCCCTATCTGCAGCGCAACCCGACCACGCCGTGAAAACACACGGCGGGCGTTCGGGATTACCGGCGTATAAGACGACCCCCGAGAAGAGACAGAAGATTTTTTCTGTCTTCCAAAGTCGTCTTATACGCCGGAATATACTTAGGTAATATGAAATTAGTATAATCATAATTTAAACCTTCTTTTGGTGTTTGAAGTTCTGTATAATACTTAAAGGGTTAACAAGCTTCCTACCTGTTGTTTTGAATAGTTTGAGGGCTGAAGTTAATAGAATGGGGGATATGTGGGGTTATTCTGTTAAAATGCTGTTTGATTTATAATCTTTACAGCATTGTAATAAAAGAGAAAGACACTTATAAAATTATGCCAACACAAAGCTGAGATATGGTAAATGTTAGGTAGTAACTAATTTGCGTAGTAAGACTATCAGTTTGAAAAACAGAACATTTAGAATTTTGAAAATGTTCTGTTTTAAAAAATGTTTACCAAATTCACCTTTTTTCACAAATAAATGCTAAATATATCAACCAAAATTTCCCACTAACTTGATGTACAACATGTCATGAAAAAAACAATCTGATAGCCACCTCAGTAAGTTAAAGGGCCACATGTATCACTCGTTTTTTCTGTTGTTTTTGCTTTTTTTTTCTTTATACAGGAACCACCAATTTTATGAGCATACCATGAAAAACCAATAGTGGTAGAATCCAAAACCAAATGCGGATATACAAAACTAAGGATAAAGCACAGGTACAAATGGCAATTAAAATACTCCAAGAAGAATGACTCATAATACTGCATGTATAGATGACATGAATTGGTAAAGGGCAGAAAGAGCAAACAAGTACACTCAAAAAGACACGGGAATATACCTGGCATTACACACACTTGAGAGAGACTACCTGCTACCCTACTCCGACATGTCTTTGTCTGATGACCTTATCAGGAGTCATTAAAACTGTAATACTGTTACTCCAATACTGTATTGCTGAATAAATAAAACATGATTGTAATGATAATGATGAGATATAATAGCCAATCATCAACAATAATGTGCCTTAATTTATAAGCTTTTCAACTGTAACAATGTGCAATTCAATACATGTCAAAGTTACTATACTATAAAGGATTTAGACACAAGGCAATAAGCAGCATGCAACAATATATTGGTTTTCTATATCACGTCCAGTCCAAATAGACATCTCTATCCTATGAATCTTGAATTTAACATTTTCTTCACTGCATGGAGCATTAAAATTGTTGTGTGCTATCATGTTTTCCTGTATTACAGCAAAATATAGAAACTATTTGGAGGCATATTAGTCACAAAGGCCTATGAAAAGACTGCAGCAGGGAGCTCACATGTTCCAGGCAATCTTTTAAGTCATGAATAATTAAAATGATTATTCTCTCACCAGACAAAATTCAATTCTAAGTATGTCTTCTTCTTCTCTTCGGTCTTTGCTTCAACTTGATAAAAAAGATAGTGAAAACTATTAATCATAAACACTCATTATGGTCAACAAAGTATTATCAAGAATTCTGCTTTCTCACAGTTCTGTTGCATCTAATTATAGGTTACATTTAATTAATCCGAAGGAGCATCGCTGTCATAAAACAATTATATATCTTGGAATATTAATCGAGAATCAAAATTGAAACCAATTGTTCTCACTACTTGAAAAAGGTGTTATGCCTGCCCTCCTCTCCTTCTATGATACCGCAGTAGATTCTGATCCATTTTAGATTTCAAAAAACTGATGTTTCTGTGTAATAAGGATTTGGCGTTTGTAACAAGTAAATTTCATACCTGGCAAACTTCATAGGCTTAAAAACAACTTAACAAGGTTAAATCACATCAGTGCAAAACTCCCTACAAATAACCCACAGATACATGCAAAATTTGGCCCCGAGGAAATAGGAGATTATTTTAAATGGAAACTTTCCAAAAACATTCCCAAGTTACTGCGTATGTCCCAACTTCCATATTTCTTGAGGAAAACCGGGTGATCTTTACCTCCTCCGCCACAAGACATGGGGGTCATTTCTAAGGGCCCAATGTCGGTTTCCTCCCCCGTGTTACACCGAATATTTTGATTTGCGCGCGCGATTTCCCCTGAATGTGCCGGGATTTTGGCGCACCCGATCGGATTGTTAACGCCATCGGCGCTGCTTGCACGCGACGGAAATCGGGGGGCGTGGCCGAATCGAAAACCCGATGGATTCGGAAAACCGCCGCATTTTAAAAAAAAATCTGTTGCGGAGCTTGCACTTACCTTCACTCAGCCCACGGCTCGGTGTACTCCAGTGCGTTCTGATGCTTTTCGAGCGCGCAGCGCCACCTGGTGGACGGTGGGAGGAACTACCTTTAATGAATCCCGCCGGACCCGAATCCAGCGCAGAGAACGCGCCGCTAGATCGCAAATGGAGCCGGTAAGTAACATCTGCCCCATTATGTCAGACTCTGTTTATGGCTGTACTGTGGCTTCCATTACCACAGAAACCCATGGTGCTAGGCTAACCCCAAATGAACCATAAGGAGGACAAGTTGGCCCCCCATGTCACCGAAAAAAACAGCGCCCAATAAAACAACATTGTGATGAAGCGGGACTCCAAAGCGATTGCAAGACTGAAATCGGTAGCTGTTATATTAACTGTGCACAGACAGAACACCAGAAACACTAAAACCAATATATTGTCATAAGGTGAAATGAAAGTTGCAATAAGAATTTTAACTTCACCATTTTAAAATGGGATTTGATCGCTTCACAAGGCTTTTCATTTCTACAATTTGCAGGATTTGTGACGCCTACATGGCTGCGTATCATCCCTTCTCTACAGGTTCAATGAATACCTTGTGCATGCACTGCGTGGTGTGATAGGCTAATAAATAAAATCAGTGTTTTGTCACATAGGTAATTTGATACAAAAAGCACTAAAAATACTATTATATTAAACTTACCTATACATATACATATTTTTTGGTTTATTTATCTTTTTCAGGCGGACCGCATTAAACTACCAGAGGCTTACTTCTGCTCATTGAAAGCTATTCAGATAAATTTTGTTGGGATGATAAACCTGCTAGAATTAAATGCACTACGCTTTGCCAACTAAATCTTTGGGGGGGGGCTCCCAGACTTGAAAAATTACCATATATGCCCATTAAGCCAGTTCTTAATTGACTGTAATTCTATTCTGAAGCCCCTGCAGGTAACACAATGGATTGACCCCAGTAGACTCTTACCCTGAAAAACACATTCAATGGTGGGGTGCTGTTCATTGCTGTCAAACGGAAATAGTGAGGGAACGCCTTTTACCATGGCAATCCCCAACTGACGCCAATCCTGGGTCATCCAGATTTTCCTTCAGGATATGAGCCTATTGTTTACAAACAGTGGAGGGAGCTGGGTAATTTAGAGCAGAGCACTTCATAAAGATTCTATCAGGCAAGACATTATTGAAAGTCTTTGTTCAGCATACTCTCTCTCAGCATACTCATGTCTCCTATTCATCCCAAAAGATCCTGGTCTTTAATACCTAGCACAGACGGAACTAGACCTAAACATTCCTTTGTCAGCTGAGCAATAGACAAGGATATTCAAACTATTTCACTGCACCTAGGTTAGCTCTGGATACAGGAAGCTGGTTATAAAACTTATGGCTAGATAGTATAAGAGTTCCAACCAGGTTACATTACTACTCCTGCAGGACCCCCCACACGCATTGGAGGTGTGGAGAGGAAGCCTTCTTCACATGTTCTGGCCGGGGCAGGGCTTTTCTTGTTTTGGAGATATACTACATCTATGTGGATTTGTGGAAAAGTATAAAAGTATAAAATTAATTATGAACTTTGAACCTTTCACAAAAAAAAAACATTATCTTGTGGATTTGTGGGAAAACCTTATTTTTTACATAATTCAGTTAATAATTTAATTAGTTTTTTTGATCCAAGAGTAAAGTATAAATAATTATGACTAGAGATGAGCGAGCCTAAAATGCTCGGGTGCTCGTTACTCGAGCGAACATTTCAGATGCTCAGTGCTGTTCGAGTAACGAGCCCCATTGAAGTCAATGGGAGACCCGAGCATTTTTCAAAGGGACCATGGTTCAGGAATAAAATGTGTTATTAATTGAAAAAATAATGTTTCTGATAATTTGCAAACATCTGCGATTATTCTTCATGTCCGCGCGTATATTATCTCCCGACAAGTTAGCAGATGTAAAGAACAGTGAAGAATAGAATAAAAAGTGAACACAGTGACACAGTGAACACAGGATCATTTAAGATAAAAACACAGTGCAGAAACACAGTGCAGAATAGATTACAGATTTCGGCACATCTGCTTACCTTGTCGGGAGATACGCGCAGAACGGCGCAACAAAATAGCATGTGAAGAACATATATATGTGTGTGAAGAACACATTGCAGATGTTTAAATACATCTGCAATTGTGTCTTCACACATATATATTGTTCTTCACATGCTATTTTGTTCGCGCCGTTCCGCTCGTATCTCCCGACAAGTAAGCAGATGTGCGCGAACATCTGTAATCTATCTGCACGGTGTTCCACTGTGTTTTATCTTAAATGATCCTGTGTTCACTGTTTTTTTTCTATTCTTCATGTTCTTCACTGTTTTTTTTTTTTATAATGCTCGATCTCGAGCAGGGGAAATACTCGTCGAGCAACGAGCCGTCTCGAGTACCCTAATGCTCGACCGAGCATCAAGCTCGGACGAGCATGTTCGCTCATCTCTAATTATGACATTTTGAAAAGTTTTGAAAAGTTTTTAAGTGTCCTTAAAAGTATGCTGTGGACATACAATGTAATGAAGAATTAAAATGCTACTGGCCCTTTAATCAGTCAGTTGATTTTCTCTGCATGGAACAGGCACAGGATAGAAGATGGCCTTTTTAAAAGCCTTTTTTTGTAAAACCCAGAGCATATGAAGCTAAAAGAAGAACAGATCCTATCAGAAGGGGCACACACCAGTATGTAAGTGCGCTTGGTTTACAATCCTTGATTCTGGTGGTAGATGTCCTTTAAATTCTTTTTGGCAATGAACTTCTGTAAACATCAAAGTTTGTCATGGGTTTTTAAAAGTAATTACTTTCCATGTTTTGTTTATGATGAATTGGAAATGACTATGTTCCAGATCTATTTTATCACTATCAAAGCTTCAAAGTACATAAAAAGTCTACCAAACACAAAGATTTCCCAGATTGAATTTTACTCTGCCAATATTACATAAACTGAAACTAGCAAAATGAATATATGTTTGAAATTTACAAGGGAAAATATAAAAAAGGTAAGTAGATAAAATGAATGATAATTGTACTTGGTTTGTATAATTGATATTTAGTCATGGAGATGTTGCAGATGGGAACAGTACTCTATAACAGTGATGGCTAAACCTTTTAGAGCGGAGTGCCCCAAACTTCAACTTAAAGCCACTTATTTATTGACAAAGGCCAGCACACGCAATTTAAGCAGATTTTTTTTCTTCTTTTTCTTGACAATTTCAATCGTTCAGCCTCCTAAGGACAGCAACGCAGTTGAAAGGAGGAGGGCAAATTCGTCTATCATGTGTAGGAAGATTCTCCAGGGAAGATTCTTGAGTCCTGTCTGGTGAACTTCATTCTGGGATGATGGCCTGGGTGTCCACAGAGAGGGCTCCGAGTGCCCTCTGGCACCATTGGCCATAGGTTCGCCACCACGTCGCCTATAGATTATAGATCTACCTAGCTTTACATTATTAATACTGTATAGAGTTTGTTTTGTAAAAAAAAATAAAATTAGTAAAAATAATAATCACTACAGCAGCCAATATCAATTCTACAAACAAGCAATTCAACTAAAACGTTTTAATAATCTTAATCACATGTAATTGGCATAATGGTGTACTAGCTCATGAAACAATAACAATTATAATTAAATACAAGACCAGATCACATGTTTCCTGACTGTAGTAGTACTGTTTAGCTGACCATGGTGATAATCCAATCTTATTTTCTACCAGAGAGAAACACAATCTCAATCCCTAAAAGCTAAAAGTAATATATCAGAAAGTATTGTGGGAATAAGTGAATAAATGCACAAAATGGTGGGGGAAATGGCAAATGTATTACAAGTATATAATAAGAGAAATCTTTCAGTGGAGCGCTGGTGTTGGTATACTTAGTGGGGTTTAATTGTTACAAGTGATTGTCCAAATATCTGCTCAAATAGTGAACATGATACATAGACGGTAAGGGTGGTTTCACAATGGCATGTATGTTTCATTCACTGCCCTCAGTTGCGTTTTGTCTCTGTTGTGTCTCTGTTTCTCTTCTGTTTTGTCTCCACGTCGGCAAATAAAAACAATGTTTTAACATTGCTTCTAAAACATAACACCTGGTTTCTCAGTTCATCAGTGTTCTCGCGGTGGGATTCGGGTCTTCCATCGATTCACTAAGACAATTCTCCGACGTCCACCAGGTGTCGCTGCTGGCTGAAGTCCGCCGAGGCCCCCAGAGTTCACGATCTTATACTTGGTGAAGGTAAGTGTGTGTCCAGCAACACTTTTTTTTTTTTAAATGCGCCGGTTTCTCCGAATCCGTCTGGGTTTTTGTTCGGCCACGGCCCCGATTTCCGTCGCGTGCATGCCGGCGCCGATAGGGCACAATCCGATCGCGTGCGCCAAAACCCCGTGGCAATTCAGGAAAAATAGGCGCAATTCGGAAATTTCGGTTAACACGCCGGGAAAATGCGAATCGGGCGCCTTAGTAAATACCCCTATGATTCCATGACGTTAACTAAATGTGAAGGAATGCATATTACCCAACATGCAATCCACGTGGAGCCTTGGATTGCAACCAAAATGCAACCAAAACCAAACATTTATCAGGGGCTCTGAAACGTGCTCCACCATGTGCCCAGACAGCAGTACATCCACGTGTGGGTGTTCCTTGTACCAGAAGAACTGAATTTGTGGAGTGCATTTTCTACTCTTATTGGTTTGACGAGGCAAATTTTAGGGCCAATAAATGTATTACCGTTATATCCGGCGTATAAGAAGACCTGGTGTAAGGACGACCCCCCTACTTTCCTGTTTAAAGTTTAAGATATATTCGCCGTATAAGACTACCCCTCTCCTTCAACGCATACAAAACTGGTAAAATTAAAAAAAAAACAGATTTGAATTTAACATGGTCCTTATTTTAATTTAAATTCTATGACATGCAGGTATATAGCAGGAAAAACTGTCGCTCATAAACATAAGGCATACCAACAACATTACATGTCCTTTACTGTAAATTTACCATAACTGTACCTAAATGTTTATTTTATTAAATATTCCATGCCATGTACTCAGAAGCGGGAAAAAAATTCCAAATGCAATGAAAATGTTGAAAATACGCATTTGCACCAGTTTCTTGTGGGCTTGGATATTAACGTCTTTCACTGAGCGCCCCAAATGACAACCTACTTTATTCTTTGGGTCGGTACGATTAGGGGATACCAAATTTGTATAGGTTTTAATATGTTTTCATACATTTACAAAAATGAAAACCACCTCTTACAAAAATATTTTTTGATTTTGCCAAATTCTGGCGCTAATAACTTTTTTATACTTTGTGTACGGAAGCTGTGGGGTGGTGTCATGTTTTGCGAAATTTGATAATTTCAATGATATCATTTTAGGACTGTACGACCTTTTGATCACTTTTTATAGATTTTTTTTATATTTTTCAAAATGGCAAAAAAGTGCCATTTTCGACTTTGGGCGCTATTTTCCGTTACTGAGTTAAACGCATTTGAAAACCGTTATCATATTTTGATAGATCAGGCATTTCTTCGGACGCGTCGATACTGATGTGTTATAATATTTTTACTGTTTATTTATATTTAGTCAGTTCTAGGAAAGGGGGGTGATTTGAAATTTTAGGTTTTTTTATTATAATTTTTTTAAACTTTTTTTATTTTTATTTATACTAT
Source organism: Engystomops pustulosus (assembly GCA_019512145.1). Lineage (NCBI taxonomy): Eukaryota > Metazoa > Chordata > Amphibia > Anura > Leptodactylidae > Engystomops > Engystomops pustulosus. The sequence goes on from CM033643.1 coordinate 97,348,809, forward strand.
TTTTCAGACTCCCTAGGGTACTTTAACCCTAGGTTGTCTGATCGATCCTACCATATACTGCCATACTACAGCAATATGCAGCAAAGACTTACCAGCTATGGAGAGGGCTCAGCCCGTGAGCCCTCTCTGCAGCGCAACACCGACCGCCGCCGTGAACACACGGCGGGCGTTCGGGATTACCGGCGTATAAGACGACCCCAGAGAAGACAGAAGATTTTTCTGTCTTCAAAAGTCGTCTTATACGCCGGAATATACGGTAATTATGAAATTAGTAAATCCTAAATTAAACTTCTTTTTGTTTGAAGTTCTGTATAAACTTAAAGGGTAACAAGTCTTCCTACCTGTTGTTTTGAATAGTTTAGGGCTGAAGTTATAGAAGGGGGATATGGTGTGTTATCTTTTAAAAGCTGTTTGATTTAATATCTTTACAGCATTGTAATAAAGGAGAAGACACTTATAAAATTAGCCAACACAAAGCTGAGATATGGTAATGATGTTAGGTAGTAACTAATTTGCGTAGTAAGACTATCAGTTTGAAAAACAGAACATTAGAATTTTGAAAATGTTCTGTTTTAAAAAATGTTTACCAAATTCAACCTTTTTCCCACACTAAATGCTTAAATATATCAACCAAAATTTCCCACTAACTTGATGTACAACATGTCATGAAAAAACAATCTGATAGCCACCTCAGTAAGTTAAAGGGCCACATTATCACTCTGTTTTTTCTGTTGTTTTT